>OX451741.1:1258942490-1259542490 GCA_948472305.1 Vicia faba | reverse complement strand
CCATTTTCACTCAATAATTCAATGCAAAACCATTGTGCCAAGATGTTGTTCTATGCATTTGGTCATTACATGGAGAACTAAGCCATAAATGGAAAAAGTAAAATAACCATTCTTGAAAAGTTACACTTTATGTCTAAAGCAAATCCAAGCAAGTACAGTTAAGATCTCTTTGGCACAAGTTTATGGACTAATTGCACTGATCAAGACTAAGTGGTTCAGCATAGCTTGGGGGCCTGCATCAGTCTAGAACACCAAGTGGCCATCTTTTGCTTAAGTGTGAAGAAACATAACATATCACATAACAACTTTCATCTCAGCACAGGCAAGCTTAAGCAAAGATTTTGTACACATTCTAAACATCCATCTTAAGCTAAAACACGAGCCAACCATCCCCATTTCCCTCTAGAATACAGAACCACCCTCAAACTGCCCAAACAGAGTACCTGCTGCAGTTTGAGTTCCAACTTTCATCCCTTTCATGCATTCTTGCTAAAACCACATCAAACACATCCCACAATATCCCTTGAAGCTAATCCAAACATCAAACACGACCTGTAACACTCCCAGGCTACATCACCATTTTCATTTTCTTGTTTTGTAGCTGAAGTTCCATAGCACGATTCAAAAGGTTTCAAGACAAAGTAAAGCTTGGAATAGCATCCCTGGACATCAAGGAAGTTGTACTAATCATCACCTTACACTGAAAGTACCTCAATCACCAGATACAACTTCAACTGAACAGGTAAGTTCATGAACACGAATCTCTCTATCTAGGCATTGTTAGCTTTAGGTTTGTGAAGAAAACATGTCACATTCATAGCCCTGAACATGCCCATGTGATTAGATTTCATTTATATTAGGTATGCTTAGAGAATTTGATGTCTGAACTTGGAATAAAAATTAGGTTAGGAATTGGGGGAGAAGAAATTCTCTCTCATTTCTGAGAGTTAAATCATGTTCTTTATATGTATGGACTCGTGAGAGGATGCTTGACATTTTTTGTGTTGTGAGTTTTCATTAAAAGTCAAAGAATCAGGACCTTGCAATGGAAGAAAAGAGGCGCGTGTTTTTGTTCAAACAGAAATGTTGGAGGTTGAAGAAGCTCCACGTGGGTTGGGCTTTGTTGCCTATTTCTTTTTACACCCTTTTGTTACTTTGACACCCCCTAGGCCCATTATGTTTATTTTCATGATTTTTTGACTTTTCTTTTTTTATTCTGACTCATTTATTTTTCCTCATGATATTAAAAATATAAAAATAATTTTTTTAAACCATTTTTGAATTTATTAGGCATTTATTTGTTTAGATGGTTATTTGTACATAAATAAATATAAGCATACTTTTATTTAAAAATACCAAAAATAATGCAAACTCATTTTATTTTCCATTTTTATTTCATTTTATCTTCTGAAAATATTTTATATCAAAAATACTTTTTTTTTATAAAATATTAAATATTATTATTTTATATATATATATAATATATATTTAGTAAATAATACAAATATTTATATATGTTAGTATATTTAGGTTAAAAATACAAAATATATACATTTTATTTTTTTTATTAATATTTAACATTAAAAATACCTTTTTGACAAATATACTTCATTTTTTATTTTTATTTTTGTATATAATAAATAAATGTGTACATATTAAATAATTAATACTTTTATTTAATAAAATTAGGGTTTTGCCCTAATATAAAAAACTCCAAAAAAATAATACTTTTTATTTTGTTTATTTGACATATAAAAATACTTTTTTTCATACATATAAAAAGCCTTTTTGCATCTTGCATATTTATTTTATTTCCATTTAATTTGTGCAATTAAATACCTTGTAAATAATTCAATATTGATGTAATAGCCTAGGTTTAAATTCCTTGTCAAAATCCCCATTTGAATATTTGTACCCCCCTTCCCATATATTATGTTGTAATAGCTTAGTAATTTTATTTTTCGCACTTTATCGCTTTCTAAATATACCATGTTAGAATTAGGGTTTGTATGCGAATCAAAAACAACAAAAATAGTTTGACCTAATTTCAAGATAAACAAGCATGAAAATGGACAACACTAATCACACTTGCACCCCTAGGGTATTCCACTTGTTGCCTTCAATAAATGGGCCATATTGTATGTTAGGTCTCTTTGGGCAAAACAAACAATCAAATGATCATAGTCCCTCGATGACGCATTCGAAAGTTGCCTAAAAAATGATCAAGTCCCTTAAAGAAAACATTGCCCAAAGATACTTGGCACCATTGCAATTATGGTCTAAACGATGACCCGCGCCCGTCCCTTTCACATCCTAACATAAGATTGTCCACCAAATGCAATGGTGGAACAAACTTGTTAAAAGGGTTAAAACATAGCAATAATTTTTGAGAAATTTAGGAGTAGACAACCTCTTAGTTACTTGAATCAAACTTGCAAAACAAAACACTTGCCTATTTTCTAAACCACACCTCACAACACTTTCAAAAACAACTTTCAAAAACAAATGAAAACCTTTTCAAAAGACATACACTTTTGTATACATCCCAACATGGATCATTACAAAGGTTGCCACCACATTGGCTTCTTTTCAAAACATTTTCAAACCCACACACAAAGCACCATTTCAAACAATTGAAAATTAAGGCAAGTTGATCTAAGCAAGTAACTAAGAGCTCATGGATAACCATGGATAGAAAGGGTGCTAATACCTTCCCTTTTTATAATCTACTCCCCGAACCCAAGAAAACATCTCAAAGGTTTTTGCTGTGCTTTTTAAACCTTTTCTTAAGATAAAATAAAAAGTCGGTGGCGACTCTTGCTCAACCGAAACATTTGCGAAAACAAACGCAAAACCATAGTCAGTTCTCCCACCGTATCACACTATAGAATTAATTCTTTCTGAGAATGCGCGCACAAACCCTAGTTCTTGATTTACTGTCAAAGAAGAGCCTGCCTGATCAAACCCTGAGCCAAACTCAAACAAACCCTAATAATCTGCTTGAACTGATTCAAAATCGATAGAAACCCTAATTTTGCTTGACTGATAAGAAAAGTCTGTTTTGACCGATTCTTAGGCCAATCTAAAAAATTACGAAAAGCCCGAAGCTGTGATTTCTTGTGGAAAAGAGAGGGCAAATTTTGGGGTACAACATATATACTCAAACAAGAGTCATTACAAAGGTTGCCTAGACAAGACATCTTTTTCAAAACATTTTCAAAACCACACACACAAAGCACCATTTCAAACAATTGAAAAGCAAAGGCAAGTGATCTAAAACAAGTAAATAAGAGCCCATGGACAACCATGGATGAAAAGGGTGCTAGGACCTTCCCTTTTCATAATCTACCCCCCGAACCCACGAAAACATCTCAAAGGTCTTTCCTGTGCTTTTTGACCTTTCCTTAGGATAAAATAAAAAGTCGGTGGCGACTCTTGCTAAACCGAACAAGTGCGAAAATAAACGTAAAACCCAAGTCAGTTCTCCCACCGTATCACACCAATTCATTGCTGCCTTTCTAGTGGTCGTGGGGAACAATCGACATTTGATGGGTCCCCCGAAGTTGTGGTAGTGCAGCATAGCCTCGAACCCGTCTATGTGGTCGACCGGGTCCGCGACTCTGTCGTATTCCTTCAGATATGGGGGCTTCTCCATGCTCGGTGGGATGGGCGCCTCCATGATGGCTTGTGACAGGGGACCGCGGGGGTCTTCCTCGTCACTTCACTCCGGGGACGGGGATGGGGACCTGAAATATTATCGCGCCCGACGGTCCTGGTCGTGCTGGGCATCCCTTGAGCGTGGTGCTCGTTGGTCAATTCTTCCGTGCCTGTCTCCAGAGTGTCTTCTTTCTTGCTGTATGGGGCCATGGTTGCGCCCTCCGGCCTCAACAACGGGTTGCCTCTCCAATGGGGGTCGTCTCCCCGAGGGTCGGGGTAACGGGCTTCGGGAGGTGTCTCTGTATTGTCTCCGCGGGGGAGACGGGAGCTGTACCTCTGTTACTCGATGAGGTGGAGTCTGGGGCCTCCTGTGTCTCCTCGCGGGTCTTCTATCGTCTTCTAGTGCCCTCAATCTTTCCCCCTGGGCAAAGATGAGGTAATTCGTCTGATTGACCGCCGTGAATAATGTGAGGGTTGTGGCATCTGCCCCGGCGGGGACAAGGACTTCCTGAAATTGGGCAGCTCGATAGTTTGTGGGAGCTACGTTGTCTTCTTCGAGCGGCGGAGGGACTGAAGAAGATGAGCCAGTAGCTCCATCGCGATGGACTGAGGGCCCGGGGATGGCGCCCCCGGGGAGTGTGTTATGGTCGGGGTTACCGGTGTTGTCGGGGACTCCATTTTTATCTGCGAGGTCGTTGTTGGTGTCGACACGCGAATGTTTTGGTCATCCCGAACTTGGTCAGGCATGACGGTAGGAGGTGATTTTGAGCTTTGATCTTTGAGGTTTTGTAAGACGGGGAAGCTAGTTTCCCACATACGACGCCACTGATCTTACCAGATCAGACTTGGACCGTCACGACTGGCTCCGAGCAGAAGTTGAGTGAGATGGGGGGATACCTGCAAGGTACTCCGATGCTAAAATGAGTGACGGAATGAACAGGCAAAAAGTGTATGTATGCGTAAGAGATGAATACCTGGCCCTCTAGGAACAAAGGGTATTTATAGCCCCCAGCGCGGGGCCAAGGTCCCCTCATTGGGCCGACCAGATTTGGCCCAACAAAGGAACTGTCAGGTTCTACGTGTGTAGTGGGGACCCGCACGTGGCCCTCTTCCTGGTGATGCTCTCTGAGAAATGAGGAGGAACGAAGACGTGGTCTTTCCGGAGTTAAGATGATTTAGTAACGATTAAAATCTGCCCTACGAGGAGGGTGCTCGAGCTGGGCCCGAGCTGGAGTTCCCGTGGTTGGGGACACCATGTGTCGCGGGCAATGGCGGGCATGGCTGCAGTCTATGGTCGGGCGCGCCGGCAGGAATCCGCGAGCGCGCGTTCCTCAAGGAGCTGCTTGGATTGGGCCTTTGTCTTTGCTTTTGGGCCAGGGCGGGCCCAGTCCAGAACAATTTTTTTTATTGTTCGGGGATCCACTCTTTCTTTGATGAATTCGAAGGGGTCCCGTTGAGTTCTTCATAATCAGAATATTTTTGTCAGTGAGTCAATAGATAACTTTATTGTATGTTTCAAAAAATTCCATTTCCTTTTTTTAGGATCTTATGTGTAAGAATAGGGAACTATATACTATATTTAATACTCTATTAAACATAAAAAAGATTCTGTAGAACCAAACCTTTTTTATACTAACAGAATCTTACTAGAAATCTATTTCTAATATAGACTCATGATTAAATTCTTTTTTTGAAGTGAATTAAAGGAGCCACAAATACGCTTTATTTGCTTCAAAACAAGTAGGCTCAGTCAACGGCAATATGGATTATCAATATTAGGGGATCTTTCAATTGAGAAGATCCCCTAATATCGACTTGAGACGACGAGAAAGAAAGTATCTGTTTTATTTCATTATTCAGTTAAACCAATTGTTCGTTATTGGAACAGATAGTCACAACCATCTCGTCTGGGAAAAGCCATTTTTTTCTCAACAATGTCTTTGTGAGTTGAGCCAATAGGGTTCCGTTAGATAGGAACATATTTGATAAATATTGATAACTCTCGTATAGAGGATTAGAACGAAAAAATTCATTTGATACTGAACTATTGGTTCTAAACCATCTCTGGCGATCAATCAACAATTTGAAATTATGTTCTTGCATATTCTTCCTAAACCAGGGTTTATTTAGATATTTCCAATGAATTTTTTGGGTTTGGGAAGTCAAAAGTATCCTTGACATCTCTCCATCTGGAGAAAATTCTTGATGTGAAAATACAGATCCAAAAGGATCTTCTTGGAATAGCAAAAACAGTGGATCTGCGGGGTCCCAAATGAATTGGCTTATTCGAAAAAAGCCCTGTTCGTTGGAAAATCTCGCTCGTGTCTGGTCCTGCATGATTCCATCATGCAAGAACTGCGAATCATTATCATTCTCTTGAAGCTTACCCTCTTCATCATAATCATCAAGGATCGGTTTGTCCTGAAATGACCCTTCCCAATAGGGAAATCTCAATTCATTGGACCCTTCGTCAAAGAGAAAGCCCCAAGGGCGCCACAGTCTCGGAGCCCAAAGTATGTGATTGAATAAATCCTCCTCTAGCGGTTGCGGGTCGAAGACTCCTTCCCCTTCTTCGAACCCCGATTCATATTTTTCATAGAGAAATATCTGATCAACGATAGAAGAAGATCCATTTTGAATCATATTTAAGGGATTTCTTGGTTCGGACCGAAGAAGCAATGTCACGCCATCATTATCAAACTGACTTCCTGTCTGTGAGGGTTCCAGCAGAGCACCTTCTATTTCTAATAGCCCATGAACTAGATCAGAATCATTCTCAAGGAGTCTATAAGAAGTGATCCCATCATTTGTTTCATTAGGTCCGGGTAGAGACCAAAGATCTTGAGCGACCGATCCAACGTATACCTTTTCAGTAAAAAAAAAAGTAAAAATTTCGGGACAAATAGCAACTGTTAAATACAAATTCCGAAAGAATTCAGGAATCTGAATTTCTTAATGAGAAAAAAATCGAAATTGATACATAACAAATCAATATATATATATATATATATATATATATATATATATATATATATATATATATATATATATATATATATATATATATATATATATATATATATATATATATATATATATATATATGATCCTTATCTATTTCCATTATAACAGGAACGTTAATATATGTCAACCCCATAATATCACTTTTCATTGTTACACATTATATAATTGGGTATTTTCTATGTAATTATGGATTACAGAGAATTTTCAATAAATTCTCGTACTTTCATTTTTTTTGCCAATTTTTCATGAAATAGATTGATGAATGAATAGAAAAAAAATGAACACAACATATTATGTCCCGAACAAATAGGACTGCAATAACGTAATAGACATATATAGATAGCTATAGCTGAAGTTAGATCTATGCATGTTTCATAAATCCAAGTCTTTTTATGCACTACAATCCTCTCATTCTAAAAAAAAAGGGTCAAAATATCTCTCTTCTTTGTTAATTTTCATTCTTTTTTGAACACTTGAAATGGTAAAGGGCTCAAAAAACTTGTATATTTTTTCTGATTATTTTCTTTTTAAAATCTTTCTCTCATGGAGCCAATCAAATCCTGAATTGATTTTTGGGGTATCAATCGAATTGGAATATGTAATATCATACTCTACTAAAAGTCTATTTGTTTGTTTTGTTGCAAATTCTAATTTGAGTAGCAAAATTCCTCTTTTCATAATGCGTATTTCATAGACGTAGTGAGGTAAAATTTCATGTGATGTAAGCGTCTGGGTATGAGTTAAAACTAAGCGGTGAAGAATTTCATGTGATGCAGACGGATAAACTATTCATACCAAAGGGGTTATATCCATTGATAAGTTGTGAAGAATTTAACCATAGATAATCTCTTAACCATCCCATCAAATAGGTTGAAGATTCATTAAATTGTGAAACATTACCCTGCCATAATGTAATGTGCTTCCAATGCCAATAAAAAGTAACCCATCCAATGGTATTTAACATCCAGAAAATAGCCAAATAAAATGCGTCCCAAGCAGAAATATCACAAGTACCACCTCGTCCCGGACCATCGCAAGGAAAACTATAACCAAAATCCTTTTTATCCGGCATTACCCTAGGAGAGCCACCGACTCCAACTACCGTCCATGTATGATCCATACTAGATCTGACCAACTTCCCATCCTACCTCCTCTACGTTTTTGACAGCCCATCTTTGTCTCAGTAGAGTCTTTCAGTGGCATGTTTCGGTCCTCTTTCCCATTACTTAGAAAAAGTTAGCCACCGGTTCAGGTACAAGATACTATCATTACCGCCTGGACAATTAGACATCCAACCCGTAATCGCAACGACCCCATTGCAAGAGCGGAGCTCTACCAACTGAGCTATATCCCCTCGAGCCAAGTTGGAGCATGCATAAAGGAGTCAAATCCGTCTTTCTTTTATTCTTTTCCTTGGCGCAGCTGGGCCATCCTGGACTTGAACCAGAGACCTCGCCCGTGAAGTAAATCATCGCACCTATGGTCCATCCAATTGGGAGAGAATTAATAGATTCCTTTTCGGGAGCGATTCATCCTTTCCGAACGCAACATACAACTATCCATTGTACATTCGACTGCTTCGCCTAGCAGCACGATGCTTGTATTGCTCTCCCACAACCCCGTTTTCACAGTTTAGGCTGCTCCCACTTAATAATAATGATTGGTCCAAAATACAAGGTTCCCTCTTCTATACCGTAGAGTTAAAACTAAAAAGTATTTGTTGCTTTCTCGATGTTTTCTGACGTTTTCAACAAAACCCTCTCATAAAAGAATTTTTACAATGTTTTCGGTGATATTAGTAAGTGGTATTTTAACAGTTCTTTTTCTATTCATGTCAGCATTGCGTATCAAGGTTAGTATATCAGCGATAGTATCTTTACCCACGATAGATTTTTGCTCCTTACTTTCGATATAATCAACGTGCTCCCGTTTTTAGATTTTTTATTTTTTGATTCAATCAAATCTCTCATATTGAATATGAGAATAGAATAATACTCTATATGTATAGAAAATTTGATTGTAATTAGGATAATCTAAATATCCGAATATAGAATATTCTAAAACTAAAAAAAGATAGAAATAAAATGAACGAATGACCTATTCGAAACTATATAAATAATCTTATATTGAATTCGAATTCTATTTTTTTATA
The DNA here is from genome assembly GCA_948472305.1 of Vicia faba. Lineage (NCBI taxonomy): Eukaryota > Viridiplantae > Streptophyta > Magnoliopsida > Fabales > Fabaceae > Vicia > Vicia faba. The sequence goes on along the minus strand of OX451741.1, from coordinate 1,259,533,657 downwards.
CAAATAGAATTCGAATTTTTATTTTGAATATATTGACTTGAATATAGAATATATATTTCATTCGTATTCTAATCTATTTCCTATTCATTCAAGTCATAAATAATATATCTATATCATGATCTCTTATTATAATACCTCAGGTGCTAATGAAACTATTTTAGTGAAATTTAACTGTCTCAATTCTCGGGCTATTGCGGAAAAAAATCGAGTTCCTTTTGGATTTCCTTCTTTATCAATGAGAACCGCCACATTATCATCATACTTTATTATTATACCATTGCGACGTTTTAGTTCTTTACAAGTACGTACAATTACAACTCTGATGACTTGAGATCTTTTTAAAGATGAATTTGGCACTGCTTTTTTGATTACAGCAACAACAATGTCACCAATATAAGCATACCTTCGATTACTAGCTCCTATGATTCGAATACACATCAATTCGCGCGCTCCACTATTATCGACTACATTTAAATAGGTTTGAGGTTGAATCATATCCTTTTTTCTTATCTTTCAGTTTCAGTCAAAAAGTTGAAGTAAAAAAAATATTTTGTGTTAAAAAAAACCCGGAGAATTGCCTTTTTTCATACTAAAGATCTCTTTCGTTCTAATGATTATTCGGAAAGAATAAATTGAGTTTGTATAGGCATTTTGGATGCCGCTATTGAAATCGCCTTTCTAGCGATATTTTCTGGAACACCTCCCATTTCATAAAGTATTTTGCCGGGTTTAACAACAGCTACCCAATATTCGGGCGATCCTTTTTCCGAACCCATACGCGTTTCGGTAGGTCTTACTATAACAGATTTGTCTGGAAATATGCGTACCCATATTTGTCCACCCCGGCGAACATTTCGTGACATTGCCCGTCGACCCGCTTCTAGTTGTCTAGATGTGATCCAAGCGGGCACTTTTATGTCATTTTTATCATTGAAGGACTTTTTGAGCATCTAAAAAAATTGCAAAACCTAACTTTGATTTGTATATAATAGTGAGATCGAGAATGAAAAAGGCAGATAGCAGTTGGGGATTTAAAACGAAACCCATTTTTTTTCATCCACAAAAGCTCACTTCACCACTTTCCAATTTCTTCAACCTTTGAAATTTCGCCGTTAACCCAAATACATCCGCCTCTCACCTTACTTAATCACCATCTTCATCAAACGTAAACTCTCAGTCTCTCAACATTCGTCTTTCATACCGTCACAGTCCGATACAACATCCTTCAACATTAGTCCCGCCGCTCTGAGCTATCGCCTCGCGGCCTTCTTCTCTCTGCAACAAATTTCCGTAACCACCTTAAGTTGACATAGTCAAGCCTCACATCTTTCGTTCACACTTTCAGTTCAGCAACAAGGTTTCTCCGCATCCGCCTCTGTCACGTACAACCTTCCTTTGCTACTGCTATCGCCTCATCTATCATCACCTTCAAATCGTAGATTCTACACCAACAATTCTTCCTCCCTATTCCATGCGTAAGCACCATCCCATTTTTCCATCCGGATTCCATGAAACCACTGATTCAACATAAACAGTATCCTCCCTTCATCCAATCTCACAACCTCTTCCCTTCCGCGAAGTTCTCCACAAACCATCAAATCCCTCCTTTATCAAATAGTCGCACATCTAACATCATGACCTCCGTCAACAACCAGCGGCCATCCATTAGAAACAGTGTTACTCCCTATGCCTCTCATCCAAACGCAACTTCATCATAACTCATTCGCATTTGTTCGGTAAGATTTCGACGAATCTTGTTTCTCTGTTTTATACATTTTTGTGTTGACTTACTCTGTTTGAAATTCAGATGAAAAGAGTAATAGCTTGTAATATGAATCGAATTAATTTGTTTGAGTTTGAAATTGCCTTTGAATTGTGTTTGAATTCTAATGTCAGTATCATTTTTGTCTGTGCTGGGGACTGAGCAGAGATTTGCTATAATGTTGGTTTTGAATTTGAATTTTGAATTTGCTTGGTTTTGTATTGTTTACTAGAATCAAATCTGAGTTGAGAAGCTATGATATACGTCGTTGCCATAATGTTTGTGTTTGAATCTGAAGATTGAAGTTTGGTTTTGTGGTTTAACTTGAATCGAGTCTTAATTTTGAGGTTATATTTTGATAATGTTTATTCTCGTTATAATCCCATTTGAAGTCGTGACTCATATTTAAGTTGATGGAAGTTTTAATATCGATGGCGTGCCGGTTGTGTTAACTTATGATAATCATTGATGTTGGTGTGTGATCTGTTTGTTAGTGTTAAAATCATATGTGTTAATTTTTTATGTCGATTTTGTTTACTTGGACCGATTTCAAATGTTTATGATGGTGGTACAAATTTCTTGGTATTACTCCCGAGTTGAATATTAGTTTGTGGCATGCTTGTGTGTTTCTTTTTTAAAGAAGATGCGAATAGTATTTTAGTGACAATTCGAGTTTGAATTCAAGAGTTAATTCGGATGGCATTACTGTGCTATTTCCTTTTGCGCTAAACATGTTTGAGATTGAATTTTAAAGCTTTGTTTCATGTGCATAGTTGCTGCCCGGATTTGATTTGAAGGTTTAAAGCTCATTTTGAACTTGATTTTTCATATTGCAATGTGAATCTCAACTTCTTGTTTCATTTTGTGAATTGATGACCATGTACAACGTTGCGTTTACTTGAGTTTAAATGCATTTAGAACATTGTATGTCATGTTGATTTTTGCTTGAGAAATGTTCATTTGTTCATGTACATCATGCAAGTTTCATTTCGATTTTATACCTTGTGATTACTAATACATATTCTAATTATTGCAATTTCATTTGGTTTCATTTTTATCCCTCTTATACTACTAACGAGTTTGTTATTGTGAAGGTTTCCAAGAATTATTTCAAGCATTCATTCTCGCATAGCGCATCTATAATTTTTCTTCATTTACCATTTTTATTGTATTTATTTTACTATTTTGGTTAATATTTAGTGTAAATATATAATTGTGCATAATACTTTTGATTTTATATTTTATTCAATTCACTTGTAAATAAATTCAAATTATGTTGATGTTCTTTTCATTGCATTGCGATTTTAAACTTTAATTCAAGTTAACTTTTGAAAATCGTATGGACGCATATATTTTTGCCCGACCACTTAGAGTTGATTCCTACATGAATCTATTCTAAATATATACTTAATAAAGTGAAATATTCAGTAATTTACACTTGAGCATTATTCAGACTTTGGATTGTATCCTTGTATTGTTGGATTCGTCTGTGTGTTTCATGTGATGCAGGAGTTATTATCCAATATCTCGAACCTTATCCAATATCATGAGCTTTATTCGTCGCCTTTGTGCTTTATCTGATTCCTCTCAGGTTCATCCACGTTTTCTTCGTTTGTGATTTATTTTCACGTGTTGCGCTCCTCGCTTATGACTCGATATGCTTTATTCGATGTTTGGAGTATTATCTAATATTTGAGTTTCTTTGATGTTGTCGGCTTGTGATTTATTTTCACCTGAGGTTTGGTATACTCTTAGCTTATTTATCTGTCTTTCGCTTTAAACCCAAAGGGATGAGGACGCTGTATTGACTTTATCATGTCAAGTACTGGTTTCTTATTCAGTCAGATCCTCTTTACCTTATCTTTTACCCTCCTGTACATAGGATATCCTCTTCATCTTCTCCCATTCTTTAATTTTCAAAAACCTTCTCATCTTTTTTTCTTTCAAAATCTTCTTTGTTTATAAACTCGAACCATTTTCACTCATAAAATATACTCCAATGAAAAATTGATGAAAGAAACCCTAACTTTACTTTTTCTATATCTTTCATTTTCCCTTTTATAAACCTTTTGAAACGTTCCAGCACACACCATTCTCTCTCCCACCTTAAACCCTAATATTATTTATTTAATTTAATTTGGTAATCGAATTCTTGAACATGTTCTTGTTCTCTCAAATATGAGAAATCCAAAATCTAATCTTTCTCTCGCATCTCATATAAACAGTTGGCCCACTCTTCCTTTTATACCCTATTTGAATAGAGTCTATGAAACTTCACAAATTCATAATATAGATCATCATCAATTCTTGATTTATATTTAAAGATTGAACGTGGTTTCAAAGATACTTAGCAAGTTTTGATCGTATTTTTCTATTTTCTTGTTATATGTTTCATTTTGGGATTTAGGTTTTTTTTTTCTTTTCATTTTGATGACCATGAATTCATTTACTAATGTCGTTTATTTTGATTTTAGAATTTATGTTTCCTTTTGTTTTATCGCCAATAACCAAATTATTGATTGTGTTAAATACCAAGCTTGACTACAAAGAATTATCATTCTAACTTCAATATTTGTCGCTTATTACCACCGTTGATGTCGCTAGTATTCCACTATTTCTCTTCCGTTGTTTGTCTTTGTTTTGTTTTAACATATTTAATCATACACGAGACACCAAACAAAATGTAAAAAATCATACCTTTTGTTTCTAACTACATTTGTTTCTGACCAGTGGTCCTTCTGTTAGGACTGTTTGGGTATCAAATCTTTTTTGTTCAAGTGTAATGATATTTTAGTTGACAATTTTGCTCAAACCTCGAGGCATGATTTTAGAGAGAAAAATTTCTTAAATTTAGTGGTTTATTGTTCATACTATTTTATATCTTTTACTTTTCTTAATAAGAAGAATTCATATGAAATGAAAGAGTAAAGTGTACAATACTTAACTCTTTAGTAAAGCTAGAATAAAAAGAATAGAGAAAAGTAAAATACTTAACTCTTTATAACAACGACTGTCCCCTTGCAAGTCTAAAGAGTACAAACAAGTTTTTACTTTTTATGATTCTATTTTTAAAGGTCATGATCATTGTAGTTTCATTATTCTTGTATTTGTTTTTCATTTTTTTTTTCAATATTAAAATATATCAGCTAGTTAATGAAGTGGAACAAGATGAAGATGGTATGACTGGAGAAACATTTACAGATTATGTGAGTTAAAGACACCCAAGGTTTATTGTCATGCAGTGACCAACAAAGATATTTATCAGACCTCCACACCCATATCCGATTGTAGAGACATATTCTTTGTCTACTGTGCAGCCACTTGAGCCTACTTATGATCCAAAGATTAAGAATTATTTGGAATGTTAAAAACTTTGTTATGCTTGCAGATTGAGACTTTGGTTTATGCTTGTCAAGTTGAAACTAATTTTTTGCTTTTAGATAGAAATTAAGATGATCCAATTTTGAGAAAGTTGAAGGGTAGAATGCCAAGAATCTTTGTGTCAAGATACTTTATGCTAAATTATTTAATTTTGTAAACAAATATGTCTTCAACATGATTTATTTGATTACCTATTTCTAGTGGATTTTTGTTTTTTTGTTTATCTTGTGTTGAAAATTCTATTTTGGATATTTTATGGCTATCAATTTGTTGAAATTTGGATGATTTATTTGGTTAGCCAAAACAATGATGATGAAACAAATATCTTTAACATGTTCAAAAAAACCCCTCCAGTTGCATTTTTTTTACACATTACCAACTATTTGCAGGGGTTTTAACCTAACAAAACTCCTCTAGTTTAAACATGATATTAGTTTTTTAATGGATATGATGACTCGGTTTTTTAACAATTGCATTATTATCATGTCAAGTATGCAGAAGTTAACATTTTTTCCCACAAAATTTAACATAAGAGACAAATTAGACTAATATAATAATTTTTAAGGGACTAATATGTAATATTTATTAGATAATGGACTAAAGTGAAATTTGAAATTAAGTTAAGGACTTTGTCACTAATTAGGTTTATATTAAAATTAAATGAGTCAAACAAATAGAGATAGATCAAGACCTAGAAAAATTATAAGACTATGTTTGAATTGATGAAATAAAATGACATGAGATGGAATGAAATTGTATATATTTATATTCTATTGTTTGAATTCATTAAAAAAGGATGAAATAATGCAGAATACGATGAAATGCATTTTATTATTTTTTTATTATTTTTTATACCCTCCAATTGAGGTCAAATGACAAAAGCGATATATTTCATTCTGAAATACTTAAATAATAGAATATCATTTTTATTTCATTTCACTTTGTTCAGTTTCATTCTACTTAACTTCATTTTATTTCACTTTGTTTTGCAATATGTAAATATAGTCAATGTAAAGTTATTAATTTTTTATTTTTAGATTAACGATTTTGATAAAAACATAATATTAGATAGAACATTATAGAAGAAGTTGTTTCATGTAGGTAACACATATAAGGTTTGCTTGTTGTTGGTAGTTGTGGTTATCTTAAGGAATACTAACTTGTAATAAGAAAATTTTGTTGGAAATCCACCAAAACCTATAATGAATTTTTTATCAATCTTGATAAACAAGATTGTTATCACCATACAATGACAAGAAAAAATTAAAGAAGAAAAAAGATTTAGGATTTCTGTAGAGTTTCTCTCTGCACACAAACTGTGGAAAACTTCTTTATTCACTTGCAACTGCAAATACTGTGAATGAATGAAATTATAAAAATATGAGTTACTCCCTCTATTTATAGTTGAGCTTGCTTCAAAACTCTAAAAGCTCAAAATACCTATTTTGGAACTAAATCAAATCTAAATCAAATTTGTGTGTAGCAACTACTTCGACACACCTAACACAACTTGACATACTAAAATTATTCGACACACCTTGTGCCAAGCAACAACCTTCTTCGACACAAAGAATTTCACTTTCAACACACCACTTAATTCATTGTATCTAAGCTATCTATATTCATCATAGCTTTTAATCTTCTGAATACTTCGACCTGCACACCCTTCGTCATGATGTCTGCAATCTCATTCTCAGCTCCACAATGTGCCAAGTTCATCTTCTCACCTGCTACTGTAACGCCCGTTAATTAATTAATTAATTATTCAATTAATTATTTTTGAAATTATTCGCTGAAGTTGTAAGTTATTGTGAATTGTTGGTATAAGTTGCTATATTATTACTAGTTAATTAATTAGTTGATTAATAATAGTAATAATGTTAGAATTAGTAAAATAATAAAATAATTGTATTGGGCCTATTTTATTGGTTGAAAGTAGTAAAGGGGGGGGGGGGGTGTAAGTTAATCCCAATAGGATTAATGGTATAAGGTTAAGCTGACATAAGAAATTTGGTTAGTTGGAGAATAGAAAGTCTTGGTGTGTTGACCGTGAAAAGCTGCGCAGAAGAGGAGCAAGGTTGCACGGCTGTCGAGCAAGGCAAGACAAGGTTTACAGCCGGAGATTTGTAGAGCGACCTTCAACCCAAGTAAGGGTGGGGTTCTGAATATATAATGGGGCTTATGATGAATGTTATGTGGGGATTGGCCAAATATATGTCTGTCGTGCGTATGATTATGAATCAGTTTCTTGAACTTGACCGTTTTTCACATTAAGGGCGTTTATGAATTGTCTGCGTACTACCCGATATAATTAATGAATAGGTTAGTGTATATTATCACCTGTTGATGTGGTTGTTAAGTCGTTGTGTTTTTCCGAGCGGTTGGCCGGAAACTAGGGATTGTGTTGATGTGGTCGTTAAGTCGTTGTGTTCTTCCATGCTATTGGCCAGAAATTAGTGGTCGAGGAGGATACTAAAGGGTTGGGTTAATATTCGTCACAGAATTGATGACGTTTGTGCAAAAGTTTTGAAGACACGCGGTGTCGGGGAACACAGGTGCTAGGCGTCGAGCGGCATTAGGCTATAAGGTATGTCAGAGAATACATGTGCTGGGTGTCGAGCGACATTAGGTTGTAAGGCGTGCCGAGGAACACGGTATTTGCGTCGAGCTTCACGAAGTAGCAGGTGGTGCCGAGGGGCACATGTTATTTGTTAATTCTTTCTTGGTTTCTATGCATGTCGAGGGGCGCACAGTTCTCCCTTATTCCTTAACGCTCGTGCATGCTGAGTTGGTTAATTATCTTAGTTTAGTACTCCCAGTAATTTAGTAGAGTTTTCAGTAACTATAGGAGAGAAAATTAGTATTTTAGTAGAAAAATGCTTAGTCGAATATAGTCGAATTTCTCGCAGGACGTCGTAGTATATTTTGGTTGATACATTGTATTGTTGCTTGTTATAAATTGAGAATTGGCAGGTGCTGATGAATCTTGTTGAGATGCCTATAATTATTGGCAAGTATTAAGTTGTAGGCTTATGGGCCAATGTTGAACCGGGTTAAGTTGTTGTTGAATTATTATTGTTGTTGTTACTATATTCAGGTTGTTGTTGTTGCATACATAGCATATCAAGTTAGGAGCTCATGCTCGGTAAGTTGGTCTGGATTGCTAAAAATATAAATTTGAAGGCTTATACCTTGTTGATGCCTCTATTAATTGGCATATTATTAAGTTGGGTGTTTTATTTCATTGGTACCACATGCATATGCATAAAAATAAGTCACATTCTGTGTTGTATTCTTAGTCGTTATGTGGATAGATTGATGATGTTAATGTTGTTAAAGAGTTGCGAAGTGGTAATTTGTATGATCTGTTTCTAATATATTATTTATCATACATTCTATTATATTGTTAGATATCTCATCCTTTTGTTTAAATGTTTCTCTATGTTGGTAACGTGCAGGTAATCAAGAGTGAAGGTCGTTGCTTTGATACGTAACACTTGAGGGGATGAACGTTTGTTGCTTTATCGTTGTTATTACTTCATTTGTTGAATTTTAAGTTTATTTTCGTTAAATACTTGTTATTTGGAGTTGTTTCAGTTGGATAAAGATGTTACATTTTTTTAAGTCGAATTTTATGATTCCGCTGCGTAGTTATGAAAGTTGTTGGTTTTAAAAGATTAATTTATGTTGTTGTTGGTTCATCCGAGTTTAAAGTGTTATGTATCTGTGTTAAATGCCGTTATTTTAAGTTGAAAGTGTAGAATTCCATTGGTTTGTTGGAAATTTTGTAACTCTGATTTTATATAATTTGTTGGGTAGAAATGGGGTGTTACATTAGTGGTTAGAGAAGGTTGGTCCGTCCAACCAAGTTGTTAAGTCGTAGTTTTGTCTAACGATCGAGTATTGTTAACTTGAGTTCTAACTGTTGTTTATATTGTATTGATAAGTTGAGATGGCTGGAAGAAATGATGTTGCACTTGCTGCTACTTTGGAAGCGATGGCGCATGTTATGGAGAATCAGTCGAACACTGACGAGAATGTTGGATCTCGTAGCTTGGCGACCTTCCAGCAGGAGAGCCCGCCTACCTTCAAGGGTAAGTATGATCCTGAAGGAGCATTGGATTGGTTGAAAGAGATTGAGAGAATCTTTCGTGTGATGGGTTGCACTCCAGCGCAGAAGGTTCGATATGGTACTCATATGCCAACAGTTGAGGCTGATGACTGGTGGCTAGAGACTTGTCAGAAATTGGAAGTTGCAGGTGAAAATGTCACTTGAATGTGTTCTGTGGGGAATTTATGAGGAATTATTTCCCTAAAGATGCTCGTGGTAAGAAGGAAATTGAGTTTTTTGAGCTGAAGCAAGGGAGTATGTCGGTTGTTGAATATGCTGCAAAGTTTGTTGAGTTGGCTAAGTTTTATCCACACTACAACGAGGCAAATGCTGAGTTTTCAAATGGATCAAGTTTAAGAATGGGTTGCGCCCAGAGATCAAGAAGGCAGTTGGATAACAGAAGATCTGTGTCTTTGCCGATTTGATTGATAGTTGCCAGATTTATGAAGAGGATAATAATGCTCACTATAAGATTATCAATGAGAAGATGGGTAAGCACCAACATAACCGTGGTAAGTCTTATGATGCCCCAGCCGGTAAAGGTAAACAGAAAGTTGCTCAGGGTCAGATAACTAGTGGGGGAGATGCTCCTGCTGGTGTGGTTTGTTTCAAATGTGGAAAACCTGGTCATAAGAGTAATGTGTGTACTACTGAGGTGAAGAGGTGTTTCCGTTGTGGTAAGAACGGACATGCTTTATCTGAGTGCAAGCATAAAAATATGATTTTCTTCAATTATGGTGAAGAAGGACACATTGGTAGTCAGTGTCAAAAACCAAAGAAGGCGCAAACCAGTGGAAAAGTGTTCGCTTTGGATGAGAATCAGACAACTAATGAGGACCGACTCATCAGTAGTACATGTTTCATTAATAGTACTCCTTTAATTACTATTATTGATACCAGTGTTACTCACTGCTTTATTGTTGCTGATTGTGTTGAAAGATTGGGTCTTATGTTGTCTTCTTTTAATGGAGATATGGTCGTCGATACTCCAAAGGGATCAGTTACTACTTCTCTTGTGTGTTTAAAGTTCCCATTGTTGATCTTCGACAGAGACTTTGTCGTTGATTTAGTTTATTTGCCTTTAAGTGTGTTAGATGTGATCTTAGGTATGAATTGGTTAGAATATAAATATGTTCATATTAACTGTTATAACAAGTCTGTGAAGTTTTCTACTTCTGAATAGGAGGAAGCTGGTTTATTGTCTGCTAGACAATTGTGGTAGTTGATGCAAGAAGAGGCTCACATGCTCTCGTTGATGGCGTCGCTATTTGTCGAGAATCAAGCTATAATTGAGGAATTGCAAGTGGTGCGTGAATTTCATAAAGTTTTCCCTGATGAAATTCCTGATGTACCGCCAGAAAGAGAAGTCGAATTTGCTATTAATCTTATACATGGTACCAGACCTGTTTCTATGGCACCATACAGGATGTCTGCATCTGAATTGTCAGAATTAAAGAAGCAATTAGAAAAGTTACTTGAAAAGAAACTTGTGAGACCAAGTGTATCACCGTGGGGAGCTCCAGTGTTACTAGTAAATAAGAAAGATGGATGTATGAGACTTTGTGTTGATTATAGACAATTTAATAACGTGACGGTTAAGAACAAGTATCCACTTCCAAGAATATATGACTTGATGGATCAATTGGTGGGTGCTCGGGTGTTTAGTAAGATTGACTTGAGGTCGAGTTATCATCAGATTAAAGTGAAGGATGAGGATATCCAGAAGACGACTTTCAGAATGCGTTATGGGCATTATGAGTATTCAGTGATGCCTTTCGGTGTTACTAATGCGTCGGGAGTATTCATGGAGTACATGAACCATATCTTTCATACTTATTTGGATCGATTTGTGGCGGTGTTTATTGATGACATTTTGATTTACTCTAAATCAGAAGAAGAGCATGCAGAACACTTAAGAATAATATTGCAAGTTTTGAAAGAGAAGAAGTTGTATGCAAAGTTGTCTGAGTGTGAATTTTGGTTAAAGGAGATTAGTTTTCTTGGTCATGTTATCTCAAGTAGTGGCATTATTGTAGATCCATCTAAAGTAGATGTTGTGTTGTAATGGGAAACTCCAAAGTCGGCTACCGAGATTAGAAGATTTTTGGGATTAGTTAGTTATTATAAAAGGTTTATCGAAGGTTTTTCTAAGTTGACACTTCCGTTAACTAAGTTGACTTTTAAAGGTAGAGCTTATGTGTGGGATGTTCAATGTGAAGAAAGTTTTGCAGAATTGAAGAAAAAATTGACGTCGGCTATGATTTTGACATTTCCTAATCCAGGAGAACCTTTTATGGTAGGTTGTGATGCTTCCAAGATGGATTTAGGAGGTGTGCTTATGCAGAATGAAAAGGTAGTTGCTTATGCGTCAAGGCAGTTGAGGACTCATGAAAAGAACTATCCTACGCATGATTTAGAGCTTGTTGCAGTTGTTTTTATATTGAAGATTTGGAGGCATTATCTTTATGGTTCTATATTTAAAGTATTTAGCGACCATAAGAGTTTAAAGTATTTATTTGATCAGAAAAAATTGAATATGAGACAACGATGGTTGGAGTTGTTAAAGGATTACAATTTCGGTTTGAATTATCATCCAGGGAAGGCGAATGTGGTGGCTGATGCATTAAGTCAAAAGACTTTACATATGTAGGCAATGATGGTTAAAGAGTTAGAATTAATTGAACAGTTTAGAGATATGAGCTTAGTTTGCGAGGTGACACCGCAGAGTGTTATGTTGGGGATGTTGAAGATTAATAATGATTTTCTGGATAATATCAGAGAAGCTCAGAAGTTAGACGTGAAACTGGTAGATTCGATGGTTGAGATCGATCAGCCCGAGAATAAATATTTTAAGTTAGATGTGCAAGGTGTGTTGAGATTTTGTAATCGAATTTGTATTCCTGATGATGCAAAGATGAAGAAAGTGATTCTTGAGGAAAGTCATAGAAGCAAGTTAAGCATTCATCCGGGAGCTACAAAAATGTATCAAGATTTGAATAATTTGTTTTGGTGGCCTGGAATGAAGAGTGGTGTGGCTCGGTTTGTGTATGCATGTTTAACTTGTCAGAAGTTGAAAGTTGAACATCAGAAGCCTGCAGGGTTGATGCAACCATTAGAAGTTCCAGAATGGAAATGGGATATCATTTCGATGGACTACGTGACGGGGTTACCTAATACTTCAAGAGTACATGTTTTGATTTGGATGATTATTGATAGGCTTACAAAGTCAGCTCATTTTATTCCTATTAACATGAGTTTTCTAGTATCAAAGTTGGCGGAGATTTACACTAGTGTAATTGTAAAGTTGTATGGTGTTCCTTTATGCATTGTGTCGGATAGAGATCTGAGGTTTACTTCATATTTTTGGAAGAGTTTGCAAGATGCGTTGGGTTCTAAGTTGAGGTTGAGTTTAGCGTATCACCCTCATAGGGGTGGTCAGACGGATAAGACTATTCATTCGTTGTAAGATTTATTAAGAGCATGTGTTCTTGAGCAGGGAGGTTTGTGGTATACTTATCTTCCATTAATAGAGCTCACTTATAATAATATTTACCATTCTAGTATTGGGATGACACCTTTTGAAGCGTTGTATGGTCAGAGATGTAGAACTCCTTTATGTTGGCATGAATTTGGAGAAAGTGTAGTGCTTGGACCTGAAATTATTTGAGAGACTACTGAGGAGGTGAAGTTAATTCGAGAAAAGATGAAATCTTCCCAATGTATACATAAGAGTTATCATGTCAAGCGAAGGAAAGATTTAGAATTTCAAGCAGGTGACCATGTGTTTCTAAGAGTTACACTTGTGATCGGTGTTGGGCGTGCATTGAAGTCTAAGAAGCTCCCTTCTCGTTTTATTGGTCTGTATCAGATTTCAGACATATTTGGGAACATTTCTTATAGAAAGGCTTTACCGCCTAATCTTTCGAATTTGCATGATGTGTTTCATGTGTCACAACTCCAGAAGTATATTTCAGATCTATCTCATGTGATTCATATGGATGATGTGCAAGTAAGGGATAATGTCACTGTGGAAATGATGCCTGTACGAATTACATATTGTGAAATGAAGACTCTAAGAGGCAAAGAGATTGCTTTGGTGAAAGTAGTCTGGTTAGGAGATGTCGGAGAAAGCATGACATGGGAGTTAGAAAGCAAGATGCGGGACTCCTATCCTGAGTTGTTTGAACAAGGAAAATTTTCGAGGACGAAAATATTCTAAGTGGGGGAGAGTTGTAACACCCATTAATTAATTAATTATTTAATTAATTATTTTTGAAATTATTCGTTGAAGTTGTAAGATGTTATGAATTGTTGGTATAAGTTGCTAGATTATTACTAGTTAATTAATTTGTTGATTAATAATAGTAACAAGGTCAGAATTAGTAGAATAATAGAATAATTATGTTGGGCCTATTTTATTGGTTGGAAGTAGTAAAGGGTGTGTGTAAGTTAAGCCCAATAGGATTAACGGTATAAGGTTAAGCTGACATAAGAAATTTGGTTAGTTGGAGAGTAGAAAGTCTTGATGTGCTGACCGTGAAAAGCTGCGCAGAAGAGGAGCAAGGTTGCACGGCTGTCGAGCAAGAAAAGACAAGGTTTATGGCCGAAGATTTGTAAAGTGACCTTCAACCCAGGTAGGGGTGGGGTTCTGACTATATAATAGGGCTTATGATGAATGTTATATGAGGATTGGTCGTATATATGTCAGTCGTGCGTATGATTCTGGATCAGTTTCTTGAACTTGACCATTTTTCACGTCGTGGGCGTTTATGAATTGTCTGCGTACTGCCCGATATAATTGATGAATATGTTAGTGTAAATTATCACCTGTTGATGTGGTCATTAAGTCGTTGTGTTGTTCCGAGCGGTTGGCCATAAACTAGGGATTATCTTGATGTGGTCGTTAAGTCGCTATGTTCTTCCATGTTATTGGCCAAAAATTAGTGGTCGAGAAGGATATTGAAGGGTTGGGTTAATGTTCGTCACAGAACCGATGACTTCTGTGCAAAAGTTTTGAAGACACATGGTGTCGGGGAACACGTGTGCTAGGCACTAAGCGGCATTAGGCTGCAAGGTGTGTCGGGGAATACAGGTGTTGGGTGTTGAGAAACATTAGGCTGCAAGGCGTGTCAAGGAGCATGGTATTTTTGTCGAGCTGCACGAAGCGGCAGGTGGTGCCGAGGGGCACATGTTATTTGTTAATTCTTTCTTGGTTCATGTGCATGTCGAGGGGCACATAGTTCTCCCTTATTCCTTAACGCCAGTGCATGCTGAGTTGGTTAATTACTTTAGTTTAGTAGTCCTAATAATTTAGTAGAGTTTTCAGTAATTGTAGGAGAGAAAATTAGTATTTTAGTAGAAAATTGCTTAGTCGAATATAGTTGAATTGCTCGCAGGATGACGTAGTATATTTTGGTTGATACAATGTATTGTATGCTTGTTATAAATTGAGAATTGGCAGATCCTGATGAATCTTTTTGAGATGCCTCTAATTATTGGCAAGTATTAAGTTATAGGCTTATGGCCAATGTTGAACTTGGTTAAGTTGTTGTTGAATTATTATTGTTGTTGTTACTACATTCAGGTTGTTGTTGCTTACATAGCATATCAAGTTGGGATCTCATGCTCGGTTAGTTGGCCTGGATTGGAAAAAATATAAAATTGAAGGCTTATGCCTTGTTGATGTCTCTATTAATTGGAAGATTACTAAGTTGGGAGTTTTGCTCCATTGGTACCACATGCATGTACATAAAAACAAGTTGCATTCCATGTTGCATTCTGAGTTGTTGTATGGATGGATTGATGATGTTAATGCTGTTAAAGAGTTATGAAGTGGTAATTTTGTATGAACTGTTTCTAATATATTATTTATCTTACATTCTATTATATTATTCAATATCTCATCCCTTCTATTTGAATGTTGCCCTCTGTTGGTAACGTGCAAGTAATCAAGAGTGAAGACTGTTTACCTTCAGTAGTTCGAGCCGGTGTCGTTGCTCTGATATGTAACACTCGGGGGGGAGGGGGTGAACGTTTGTTACTTTATCGTTGTTATTACTTCTCTTGTTTAATTTTAAGTTGATTTTCGTTAAGTACTTGTTATTTTGAGTTGTTTCAGTTGGATAAAGATGTTACATTCTTTTAAGTCGAATTTTATGATTCCGCTATGTAGTTATGAAAGTTGTTGGTTTTAAAAGATTAATTTATGTTGTTGTTGGTTCATTTGAGTTTAAAGTGTTATGTATCTGTGTTAAATGCCGCTATTTTAAGTTGAAAGTGTAGCATTCCATTTGTTTGTTGGAAATTTTGTAACTCTGATTTTCTATAATCCTCTGGGTAGAAATGGGGTGTTACAGCTACCCGCTCTCGAAGATAGTGGAACCCCATTTCGATGTGCTTGCTTCGACCATGTGCTATCGAATTCTTTGCCAGATTGATAGTTAACATGTTTTCGATATTCATGGTAATTACTCTATAATCTTTACCTGTAATCTCTTCGAACAAGTTCACCATCCATGTTGCTTGACATCCACAAAAAGAAACAACTATGTACTCTGCTTCGCACGATGATAATTCCACTACTGGTTCTTTCTCGAACTCCAAGCAACTGGTGCACCGCCTAGCATGAACACATATCCTGCTGTGGATTTTTTATCCTCAGCATCACTACACCAACTTGAATCAATGTGTTGTACCCCAAAATTTTCCCTCTCATTTATCAAGTATTTTCTCACAAGATCTCCTTTGGTTCAAGACTGCACAAGGGTTGATCAGCTCAAGACACCTCCTTAAGCACTGATGACTGAAATTAAGGTTTGAGATTGCACGAGGATAATTTAACTTTTAATGCCTAATATTACTTTCATGGATCATTATGTACCCTCAAGATTTCTCATGTAAAGTTTCAAGTCTTAGATCACATTTTTGCCCAGTCAATTGATCAGTTGACCTAAAAATCAACTGCATTGGGGAAAAAGTCAATTGTGGCTAATTTACAGTCAAAATTCATATTTTTATCCATATCAATATTATGAACTCATATATGTCATTTGATCAAGTTTGGACCATAATTCCTCAAGAAATTTGATCAGATCATCAAAAGGGCAAAATGGTCAAAATTAGGGTTTTGACTAAGAAAAGGCAAATTCTGATTTTTTACCTAACAAATGGTTCATTGGTTGGAAACATGATCTCGAGGATTCAATTGCATCATTTTTACATAATAGCATGACTCAAAACATTGCTTAAGGTCATTTGATTGATAGTTGATTTTCAGTCAACTGATCAAAAGTCAATTGCACACTGAAAAGTCAAACTTTGACCTTTTTGGTTAAAATCAAGTGTCAAAGATCACAATTCATCAAAACATGTCAAAATATGGAACTTTTTGATCAAGAAATCAAAAAGTCAAGATTTCATTTTGAAAAGTCAAAGTTTCCAAACTTAGAAATTTTTCCGAGTGTTGAAAACTTCATATTTTTTCACAACTTGGAGCCAATTTTTCACCATGATGCAAGATGATTCAAAGAAAACTTTAAACATGAAAGTTGTAGATATAAATGAGATATAAAACTTTTCTTTACACAAATATTACTATAAATGCTTGTATTTCAAGTTATTAATCCATGAAATCATGGTCATGAAACTAAAACACTTAGTGAAATTTTGAGCATTTTGGTCAGGATTTTGACCTAACTTCTGGGCCAAGTTTCATATAGTTCCAATTGGATTTTGAAAAAGTGATTCAAAGAGGGGTTGTATAGAACATTACAAGCTTTCTAAAATGTCCAATAACTCCTTGATATCATTTTTGATCAAGGAGAATCGAAGGCCATAAGTTAGGGTTTCAAGTTATTTTACAAGGCAGAATTTCATGATGAAGAATAATGCAAATCCATGCTAGGCTGCATAATCTTTGCTTTGCAGGCCTCAAACTTGTTTGGAACTCCATAATTAAATGTTTGCACAACTGTTAGAGGCTTTAATCTAAGCATCCAATGCATTGCCCATGCTTAATGCCATTTTGGGAAGAAAGTGCACATTACCATTTTGGAAAAGTAGCTTTTATGCACAAAATCAGTTCTTGAGATTTGCACTTGTTTTCTTCTGATCACACACAACCTATAATCCAAAATAAACTTTTCTAAAGCCTCTAACAACTCAGCCCATGCTTGTACTTTTCCTTGAAACTATATTTCCACTTTTCTTCAAAACCAAGTAAGATAGCCATAACTCTACATCTTGCACTTCTGACCCTCTCAAGTGCTACAACCTTTTCCTTACTTATGCACAAGTTGTTTGCAAGATAACACACGAATACACAAGCTCCAAAACTCCCCAAAACTCAGAACTGCATCTTAGACCTCCATTGTTGCATATTCTGGCCAGAAATCGCAAAATCAAAAACTACTCGTGCGTTTCTTGGCCTTTTGCTTCCAAAAGCTTCCAAACATCATACATAAGCCATCCATGTCCCTGTTACACGACTGTAACACCATCTTCACCCATATCCAAGTTCAAAAACAGAGCATCACAATTGGACTTCTCCAGACCATTTCAGCCACCTTCAGCTCAAGCCAGCCATTGCATTAGCTTCTTAGAGGTCCAAGGAAGCTAACCTGATCATCACCATCACTTGAAACAAGCTCAAACTCATTTCACGATTTCCAGTTTTGAGGTATTTTTCTTGAACTTCTATCTCATTGTTTAGGCATTGTTAGGCTTGCATTTGTGAAGATAGAATGTATATATCATTGCCCTGACACTATACATGTCCATAGATTTCATTTATGTTGCTTAAGCATGGAGAATTTTGAGTTTGAATTTGCTGGAACGTTTAGGTCAGAATTTGGTACTTTAATAAATTCATCCTTACCTTTGAATGTTAGCTTAAATTAGTTACATGGTTGGATTCGTGTTGGAAAAATGCACAAGTTTCATGTTTACATTTTTGAAAATGGTTGAGGAATGAGCAAGTTTGAAATCCTTTGGCTGGAGGTTGAAGATGAAGTACAATCAGGGCAAAATATGTGTTATGTATTTATTGTTGTGCCAATGTTAACGGATGTATCACCACCCCAGTGGTTAAAGTGCGCGCCTGTAACTAGAGGAACCTGGGTTCGAGCCTCAGTGGTACCCTTTTACTTGTTTTTCATATTTTTTCACTTTTTTTATTGTTGTTTGCAGCGCTGGGCCTCTAACTTGGGCCTGGCTATTTGTTTGCTGATTCTAACCCCCCTGACTATGTTTACACTTCTGGCCCATTTTTTATTTATTTATTTTTAATCTATTTCTATTTCTATTCCATATTTTCTTCATATATTTTATTACTATTTTTATTATTATCATTATTATTATTATTTTACTAAAAAAAATATAAAAATATTTTTATTTTATTATTTATATTTATTTATTTTATTTTTCTTCATAAAACAAAAGAATAAAAAACATTTTCTTTTAGTAAATTAATTTCTTTTTTTTAATACTTAGGTAATTATTTTTAATTATTATATCATTACTTTATTGTAAATTAAATAATTTAGAACGTAGGTTTCCTTTTAATTAAATTAATTGATTTTCATATATAACTTATTATTTAAAACCATTTCATGAAAAACCCTAAAAAAATCATTTTTAACTTATTATTCTTTGTTAATTAATTTAGGTTTTAGTTTTAGCTAATTTTAATTAACCATTATCTTAATTAGGTTTAGGTTAAAATCCTTTCATAAAAATCTAAACAAAAATCATTTCTTTTTTCCATTTTTGCATTCTTGCATTTTATCTTCAATTTTGTATATTTATTCAATATGGTTATAATAGTTAATTAGATTTAATTTTCTTGCAAAATCCCCATTTATAAATTTGTACACCCCCTCCCCTATTGATGTAATATCTTAGTATTTTTATTTTCCGCAATTTAATACTTTATATATAAATGCTAGTAAATTAGGGTTTGTATGGAAAGATAAAATTAATGCTTAGAAAACCCTAATACAAGACAAATCAAGCATGAAAAAGACACCCTTGCACACTTACACCCTTAGGGTAAATCCACTTGTTGCCTTGAGAAATAAATGGTCATAATACGCATGTAAGATGTCTTAGCAAAAACAAGCAAAAATGCAAGATCATAGTCCCTCGATGACGCTATAAATGTTGTCTTACAAATGATCTTAGTCCCTCAAAGAAAATGCTAAGATATCTTACAACATTGTTATTCATGACTATACGATGACCCTTGCCCGTCCCTTTTACATCCAAAGATAAGGTTTCTTACCAAATCAATGGTAAGATAACAATTTCAAAGAAAAGAGGAAATAAAACAAGAAAGACTTTTTGAGTAGGTAGAATGTTCCTAGTTGCTTGCTCATTTTCAAAACATCCTTTCTATTTTCAAAACAAACACCAACACTTTCAAAACATCTTTTAAACTTGAAACATTTTTCAAAATATCAGCATTTTGTATACATTCTTACGAATGAGAATTATTACAAAGTTTGCCTAAACGATGGCGCCTTTTCAAAATACTTTCAAAAACCACACAAAACACATTTTCAAACAAAAGAAAGTGATCTAGCAAGCAACTAAGAGCTCATAGATAACTACAAATGAAAAGGGTGCTAATACCTTCCCTTTTCATAACCTACCCCCGAACTCAAGAAAACAATCTCAAAGGTCTTTCCTGTTCTTTTCAACTTTTCCTTTTGGATAAAAGAAAAGTCGGTGGCGACTCTTGCTATCCGCAACATTTGCGATAAAACGCAAAACAACCAAGTCAGTTCTCCCACCGCGTTACACAATGTATCCAACTAACTTGCATTCTTTTCCTTTATCAACTGCAGGAAATAAAATTCCATAGTCAAGAGTTCTTTTAAGATAACTCAATATCCTCTTCGCCACTGCTAGATGTGATACCTTTGGATTTTGCATGAATGTACTCACCATATCTACATTGTATGTTAAGTCAAGCCTTGTGTGATAAAGGTATCTCAATTACCCAATAAGTCTTCTATATTGGGTTGGGTCGACATCATCTTCTTCTGAATATTTCGACAGCTGCAACCTTGGTTCAGCAGGTGTCAATGTCAAGTTGCATTCTTTCATCTCAAATCTCTTGAGAATTTCTCCTGTATATCTTCTATGATGCATCATCAAACCTCTACTACTCTTGTAGAATTAGATGCCAAGGAAATATAAAATATCACCCAGATTCGACATTTTAAATTCCTTGTAGATCACCTTTGAAGTCTTAGATTTCCTTTTTGCAGCTATCTGTTATTAACAAATCATCGATATAGAGACATAGTATAAGAAATTCACTATTGCTTCTTCTTACATATACTCTATGTTCAGTTGTGCATTTCAAAAATTCCTTTTCCCTTATAAAGCTATATATCATCTTATTCCAAGCTCTTGGAGCTTGCTCCAATCCATACATGGCTTTATGCAACATGTACACCTTTCTCTCTTCTCCATGCTTCACAAACCCAACTGGTTTTGCAACATAAACTTCTTCGTCTAAGGGTCCATTCAGGAATGCACACTTCACGTCCATCTGACATAAGTGCCAACTGTTCATTTTTGTTAGACCAACAACCAACATGATTGTTTTGATCCTAGTCACAGGTGTAAAAACTTCATCAAAGTAGATTCCTTCTTTCTGAATAAATCCTTTCGCAACAAACCTTGCTTTGTATCGAGTTACTTCCTCTTTGGGATTCAACTTCACCTTGTATACCCATTTGACATCAATTTCCTTCTTTCCTTGAGGCAATTCGACAAGTGACCAGGTGTTGTTGTCTTCGATGGACTTCAATTCTGCATTCATTGCTTTCACCCATTTCAAATCTTTCAATGCTTCAGCTGCATTGACTGGTTCGACATATGCATAAAAAGCATAATGTACCAGCTCACCTTCATTATCAACCATATCATCTGATGTAATAACACAATATTGCAATCTTGCAGGCATGTGTCTTGTTCTCTGAGGTTTTCTTGGGCTTGGTTGATCTATAACTTCTGCTTGTCGAACTTCTCTTTCAACTTTAACTGATGGTTCTTCAAATAAGATTCTTACTTGTTGTGCCCCAAAATTTTTCCTCCCGCTTTTACTCAAGACATGCTCCTTGAGGTCCTCAATTGCTCAAGGTTGACCAAGAATTGACCAGACAAGTTCTCCTCCTAAGCAATGAACCACTAATTAGGGTTTCAATTTTAACCAAGATGTTTGAGCTCCAAAGGTATAAAATGTTTTCCATGGTCCTAATATGTCTTCAAGATTGTCCATGACAAGTTTCATGCCTTACACTACAAGTTTGCTCAGTTAACTGCTCAGATGCTTGAAAATCAACTGTACTAGGTCCAAAGTCAATTGTGGCCCATGTACAGTCAAACTTCAAGATTTTTGGTCAACATCAACATTTTAAAGTGATATCCATCATTTTATCA
Organism: Vicia faba; assembly: GCA_948472305.1. Lineage (NCBI taxonomy): Eukaryota > Viridiplantae > Streptophyta > Magnoliopsida > Fabales > Fabaceae > Vicia > Vicia faba. The sequence goes on along the minus strand of OX451741.1, from coordinate 1,259,511,953 downwards.
AGGGTTAATCATGATTCCTCAAGAAATGCTCCTAACCTATCAAAAGTCAAGAATTGCTAAATTAGGGTTTCTATAGTAAAAGTAAACTAAACTTTGACCAGGTATAACTTTCACATACTTCATCCATTTCCCCCCAAAAAAATCTCATTTTGAATATAATACAATTCCCTACAACTTATAATTTTACCTCAACTCCAAGAAATGCATAATTTGAAAGATACAAGCTCATACATTATAGGTCATTTTCAGAAAGTCAACAAAAGACACTTTTTATCAAGATCATTTACATCAAGATAAAGTCTTCAAATACAAAATTGGTCAAAAGAGGGATTGAAGTAGACATCTTGGGCTTTCCTGAAATTCCAAGATCATCATGAGATAAAAATTGAGCAAGTTATGGCTTGCCCAAGTTGGGAAAAGTTTGGAAATTTCAAGAATTGTGCATTGAACAAAATTAAACTTTTAGGTCAATGGCCTAAACTTTTTGGGTTTCAAACATCTTCCTAACCTTATGGAAGACCTATAAATTCATTATTACCTTGCCTTGCATTTTTTATCTATTTTATTCATATTTATTTTGTTTTTATTCACATAAATACAAGATAAATTATATAAAATAGTGAATGATGGATCATGACACTTATGCTTTTGGTTTGGATTGATTTTAGGCCCATAAATTCGTGCAAGGCTATCCAGGTTCATCCCCCCAAACAAAATTAGCAAGAATGACCATTTATGGAATTTTTTCAAATTTGATTTTGGTGTTTAAACCATGGCTTAATGGGATGATTTCTTTCCTTCTTACCTTGTCTCCTCCATATCCTCTATATATACATCACATGTGCAAGCATTACTTACGTGGAGACATTACCTAGAGAGCCACGAAAAAAAAATCCAAAATTTCAAGCAAAGTTGCAAAAGTTGAAACACGTTTTACAGGTGCTCTCAATTCAAACTAGCGATCGTACGTTGCTCCTGAGGTTCCCAAAGACATGTTCCAACCATTCTCAAATCTCGAAACGTCCCAAATCGTCATATCCAAGTGTTGTACCCCAAAATTTTCCTTCTCATTTCTCAAGAAATCTCTCATAAGATTTTCATTGATTCAAGACTGCACAAGGTTTGATCAGCTCAAGACACCTCCTCAAGCACCGACAACTGAAAATTAGGGTTTGAGTTTTCACAAGGATAATTGGACTTTTAAGGCTCCATATTACTTTCATGGATCATTAGGAACCCTCAATATTTCTCATGTCAAGTTTCAAGTCATGGATCACATTTTTGCTCAGTCAATTGATCAGTTGACCTAAAATCAGCTGTATTGGGAAAAAAGTCAACTGTGGTCAATTGGCAGTCAAAATTCATAATTTTTTATCTATATCAACATTATGAACTCATATATGTAAATTTATCAAGTTTGGATCACAATTCCTCAAGAAATTTGATCAGAACATTAAAGGGGAAAAATGGTCAAAATTAGGGTTTTGACTAAGGAGGTTCAATTTTTGACTTTTGACCTAACAAATGACTTATTGGTTTAAGACATGATCTAAAGGATTAAAATGCATAATTTTTACCTAATGGAATGGATCAAAACATTTCTCAAGATCAATTGATTGGTAATTGAATTTCAGTCAACTGATGAAAAGTCATCTGTACACTGAAAAGTCAAACTTTGACTTTTTGATCTAAATCAAATTTCAAAGATTACAATTCATGAAGACATGTTAAAATATGAAACTTGTTCATCAAGGAATTGAAAAGTCAAAATTCATCTTTGGAAAGTCAAATTTCCAAGACTTAGAATTTTTTCTAAGTGTTGGAAAGTTCACATTTTTTCACAACTTTGTGCCAAATTTCCACCATGATGCAAGACGATTCAAGGAAAACTTCCAACATGGAAGTTGTAGATCTCAATGATATATAAAACATTGTAGGGCAGAACTTTTTCTATAATGCTTGGATTTCAAGTTATGAATTTGTGAAGTCATGTTCATGAAACTTAAAAGACTTAGTGAAATTTTGCCCTAGTTAGGCATGATTTTGACCTAACTTCATGGCAACTTTTCACCTAGTTAAAAATTGATTATTTAAAAATGTCCAACATAAAGGTTATAGAGGATGTTACAAGCTTTACAAAATGTCCAGGAACTCATTGAGATCATACTTGAGCTAAGAGAATTGAAGGCAAGAAGTTAGGGTTTCAAACTTGTTTTTCAAGTCATTTTCATGATGAACATTTGATCCAATCCATAGCCATGCTGCATAATCCTCACTTTGCATGCCTCAAACTTGTTTGTCACTCCTTAATTTAATGTTTACACAACTGATGGATCAATTGTCCAATTGATTCAAGCATTGTCCAAAGCATTTTGCCATTTTAGGGAGAAAGTTACCATTTCCATTCTTGTAAAGCAAGCTTTATGCACAAAGTCAGCTTCTTGAGCTCCTAACTTGTTCTCTTTAAGTACAATCCATCCAAAAAGTCAGAAGCAAGCTTGTTTAAAGTTCAACCACTCTACAATAGCAAGTACAAAGGCTTGGAAATTTTTTTTTGTCAAGAAAGTCACATGTTGAGTTTAAACATGTAAATTTAAATTATGACTTGTTGTAGCATACAAAACCTTTTGCTTATAAATAAAGATACTATTTGCAAGCTAATATACGATCTCAAGCACCCTGAAACTTTCTCAAACACTCACAAACCAGAAATTGCTCAAAAAATCCGTTGATACACAGTTCTGACCTTGAACTTGTATCTCTCATTTCCCTCGTGCGTTTTCCCTCAAATCCATTTGCAAAGTTTCTATACCTCAAATATAGTCCATCCATGTCCTTGTTTTGAAACTTTAACACCATTTTCATCGACCTCCATAACCAAAAAACAGAGTCTGTAAGTTGACTTCTCCAGGCCATTCCAGCCATCCATAGCTCAAGCTAGGCATTGCATTAGCTTCCTGGGAACTTTAGGAAGCTAACCTGATCATCACAACTCCTTGAAATCAGCTCAAACTCATTTCACGATTTCCAGTTTTGAGGTATTTTTATGAACTTCTATCTCTTTATACAGGCATCATTTGATTCTGATTTGTGAAGATAAAATGTAGATATCATTGCCCTGAAGTTGTACATGTCTGTAGTTTTCATTTATATTAATTGAGCTTAGAGAGTTTTAAGTTTGAATCTCTGAAAAAAGTTAAGTCAAAATTTGGTACTTTTAGAAATTCATGCTCATCTTTGAGAATTAGCTTAAGTTATTTACATATTCAAAATCGTGATGAAATTTATAACAAGTTTGATGTTAGAAGTTTTGTGAATGGATGAGAAATGAGTGAGTTACAGGAACCATGTCTGGAGGGTGAAGATGAAGTTCATTTCTGGAACTTGTTTTGTATTATATATTTATGGTTTTGCTTATATTAACAGATGTACAGCCACTCCAGTGGTAAAGGCAGCGCGCGTTTATGGTCAAGGTCATGGGTTCAAGACCCAACGCTGCCTTTTGTCATATTTTCTCTCTCCATATTTTCTTCCTTTTTGCTACAAACCAAGCACGCTGGGCCTTCAGTACCGGGCCTTACCATTCTTGCTGATTTTGACCCCCTTGCCTACTTATCACACGAAGGCCCACTTTTTTATTTTGTTTATTTTTCTGCTCACAAAAATATTAATGGGCCAAGCCTAACAAAACAAAACAGTTTTTTTCTAACAAACTTCCAAATTCCATTTCAAATCCCCCTGACTTTTATTTTTATATTTTATTTTATTTTATTTTTATTTATTATTATTATTATTATTATTATTATTATTATTATTATTATTATTATTATTATTTTTATTAATAAAAATCCAAAAATATTATTATTTATTATTTACATACTTATATTTTTATTTTCTTTATAAAACAAAAAAGACAAAAATATTTTCTTAAACAAATTTAATTATTTTTCTTAATAAATTAATAATTATATTTAGGTTTAGTTATTTTATTTTTATTAACTTAGAATTTAGGTTTCTTTTAATTAATTAATTTCCATACTATTTTTATTAAATTTAAAACCTTTTCTAAAAAACCCTAAAAATGCTTTTCTAATTTAATTTCTTTTCTTAACTAATTTAGGTTTAATTTTCTTATTTTAATTAATTATTTTCTTTTAGATAATTAGGTTAAAACCCTTTCCTCAAAAATCATTTCCTTTCCATTTACATCCTTACACATTATATTCTTTTCAAATCTTGTACATTATTCAATATGGTTGTAATAGATAATTAGGTTTAATTTCATGCAATCCCCATTTGTAAATTTGTATACCCCATCCACCAAATGATGTAATAGCATAGTAGTTTTACTTTCCGTAATTTAACGCTTTCATATAAATGCTAGTAATTAGGGTTTGTATAGAAAGATAAAATCAACAAGTAGATAACCCTAATCAAAGATTAAATGCATGCAAATCAAACACATTATTCACACATGCACCCTTAGGGTAATTCCACTTGTTGCCTTACAAAAATGGTCATGTTATGCATGTGGGATATCTTAGCAAAAACAATCAAAAATACAAGATCATAGTCCCTCGATGATGCTACAAATGTTGCCTTTCAAATGATCTTAGTCCCTCAAAGAGAAATGCTAAGATATCTCACAACATTGCTATCATGACTATACGATGACCCACGCCCGTCCCTTTACATCCCAAGATAAGGCTTCTTACCAATCAATGGTAAGATAGCAATATCAATGGAAGAGAGAAACGAACAAAAAAGACTTTTGAGTAGGTAGAAACATTCCTAGTTGCTTGCTCACTTTCAAAATAAGCATCCTTGCGAACACATCCAAACACTTTCAAAACATGAAATATTTTCAAAAGTCCAACACTTTGTATACGTTCTTACGAAACTAGAACCATTACAAAGTTTACCTAAACGAATGCGCCTTTTCAAAAATACTTTCAAAAACCACCACAAAGCACAATTTCAAACAAAGCAAGTTGTTGTACCCCAAAATTTGCCCTCTAAATTTTCATACAAGATGTTATCCTAGGGTTTCTTGTACACTCAATTAGCTCGAGGGTCGGTCAGACAGATTCTCTTCCTAGACGGTAAATCAATAATTAGGGTTTGGAATTTCTCAGGGATAATTGAGTCTTCAAAATTTCAAATATTCTTAAACACAATTCGCCGAAGTTTGCTAATTCTACAAGACTGACGATTATTCTTAAAACATGTTTGGTAGATGATGAAATCCCGTTTGAATCAAGAATGACATGCGAACTCATTTTGATTACCAGTTTAGCTTTTGAAAAATAATTGAAGATTAAGACTTTTTGATCATAAGCCTTTGAGGTTAAGTTAATCAAATGGAATTCTCAAACTTTCATTTTTGTTTTAAAGGTTTGATTTGAGTGCAAAGAGTTTTGTTTTATTTGATCATCTTTGGTGATTGCTTGAAATACAAGTTACCTAGAATGAGGTTTCTTACTCAAAACATAATAATTACAAGATTTAAAGATTGAAATTGGTACAATATTTTCACAAGTTTATTCAGAAGTATTGTATTCATTACATTACAAATTTGAATTTTACAGAAGAAATATCCGCCAATGCAATAAATTACAAAATTTGTTTAAAAGAGAAATCCCAAGTCTTCATCCTCAAGCAATCTCTCCAACCTTTGCTTGCCATCCATGCTTCATGTTCATGAAAAGAGAAAAGGAGAAGTTTGTTAGTAGTTCAAATATTCAGAAATGAACAAAACATACAAGGTAATCCTAAATTCATCATTGGGGTGATTTCTGCTGAATCAGAAAAGAAGGGTTTGTATGCTAAGGCCTCATGCAATCTTTGCTTAATCATTGGCCTGGGAGCTTATGGTTTGAAAATCACAAGGGGGAAACTTGGTTCACAAACAATGCAAGCAAACTGCAATAAACAGCAGGGCAAGCTGCATAACAGGCAGCAAGACAAACAATGCAAGCAAACTGCAACAAACAGCATGGCAAGGTGCATAACAGGAAGCAACAGAAATAATGCAAGCAAACTGCAACAAACAGCAGGGCAAGCTGCATAACAGGCAACAAGATGTCAAGGCAAGCAAACTGCAACAAACAACAGGGCACACTGCAAGCTGCCAGAACAAAGCCTGTGCAGAATCTAAAGGCAATAAAATACCAGAAATTCAGAAAAAGAAGGTTTTGTGTTCTAAGGCCTCAAATAACTTAAGTTTTATCATAGGCTAAAATTACATTGCAAATCTCAAAAGAATTGGTTCACAATAGTGCAAACAGAGTTTCAAGCCCAACACAAGTACAAGCCCAACAGATTTCAGCCCAACATGATTTAAAACAACTCAAAAAGCCTCATACAATTTCAGTTTCATCATAGGCTAAAATTATATTGCAAATCTCAAAAGAATTAGTTCACAACAAACTAAAAGGTGCAAACCAAAATTCATCAAGCAACAGGTGCAAGTTTAATTCAGAAAAAACCAGTACAACCAGCAACAAAAAATCAGGATCATACATCATTGGCTAGGGTTAGTCTCTTGCAAATCTCAAAACTTGGTTCACAAAAGATAAAGAGGAAATAAAAAAATACCAAATCAACAAGCAAAAGCCCCATGTTGCTTCAAATCATAAAATATCAAATCAACAAGCAAAAGTCTCATGTTGTTTCAAATCAGAAAATAGTCTCAACAAGAAAACCAGTACAATCAACAATCAAAGAGCCTCAAAATTTGTAAAGTCATGTCATAGGCCTAGGGTACTTTACCACAAATCTCAAAGCAAAGTTTGGTTCATAGCAAAAGTCCACAAGTGACAAAATACAAAAACTATCAGCAAATACAAGTTTGAAAAGAAGCAATACGGAAAATCTTAAAGTCAGCATTTGACATATCAGTAAAGGAGCAAACTCAAAAGAGGGGGCCTAGCTGTACAAAATCTCAAGCATTTAAGTCTTGGATCACAAGAGAAGCCAAAGTCAGAAAATATACAACAAGTATAGAAAAATGCAAAAAAGCAAAAGTCAGTACAACAAGCAATTTACCAACTACAAACAAGCAAAGTCAACCAGCACAGCCAGCATTATTTTATCACAGAAAATGGACAAACCAACCAATATAAAAGGCAGCCATACTGTGCACATAGAAAGAAGTTTTTTTTGGCAAGCAAGAAGAACATACAAAAAAGATAAAAGTCAGGCCACTATTTTCATCACAAGAGCATCAAAGAACACAGTCAACAAGACACAGGATACCCAAATACAGCAACAAAGGTAATTTCTCAAACTGTTCTCAATTTCTTTTCATAGAAATATACAAAACTCTTACAAAACATATAGTTTAGGTTCAATTAAAAACCAAAGGGACAGAAAAACTTGTAACAGAAGTAAACACAAAGCCATCATTCATTTACCTCAAGAAAGAATCAACAATAACATCATTTTACTTTTACAAATCATTATACCGTTCATATAAACAACACAAACTATCAAAACCCTCACAAATCATTATACAGTTCATACAAACAACACAAACTGTCAAAACCCTCAAAATCATTTCAAGTTCTTTTCCTACAAAATATACAAAGCTATAATAGCAACAAACAAAGCCAAAACCTTCAGAAAAATCATTTATAAAAAACATACGAACTACTCAGAACAACAAATCCTCAAGTTTCAGTTTTCCCAAACCAACAATCATCATCATAAATATACAAGATAGAAATACAGTACCGCATGCAAGACACAAACCTTAACAATTTTTTATCATCATTTTCAAAGAACCTAACCCCTCAGAACTAGCAAAGAGATAAGAGAGGAAAGATCTCACCAAATCATGTAGAAGATGCAAATCGGAACCCCTAGGGTTCTGGTCGTCCCCTTTTAGATCTAGGTCGAATCTCATGTTTTCTGCAAAATCAAACGCTGAATTAATAATCAGGAAGAAGAGAGGAAGAGATTGATGTAAAGAAGTTGAGGTTTTGAACCCAGCCGTCGCCGTCACCTTCGCAAGGAGATTTCCGGCGCGACCTCCTTTTCTTCTCCGGTGGAGGAACTTCAGAGAATGAGTGAGAGAATCAGGAATGAGAGAGAGAAACGAAACAATAAATGAGCCACGTCCCCTTAAACCTGGTTGTTTTGTCTAAAACAACCAGGCCTTCTCATTAAGGCCCAAAACAAAAACACTGAGCCCACCCCCCTTTTTTTCGCTACACCCCCATCCTCTTCATAAAAATCTGATTTTTTTATGAGTTTTGTGGGCTGAAAGCCCAACAGTTTTTTTTGTTATTTCTTTCTCTAAACACCTTTTTTCATTGTTAACCCCCCTCAACTTATTTTTTATTTTTTATTTTTTATTTACTTTTTTTTAATTACTATTATTAATATTATAACAATATTTATTTTTATAAATAAAAATCTCAAAAATATTATTTATGCATATATATATATATATATATATATATATATATATATATATATATATATATATATATATATATATATATATTAAATATATTCATGTTTGTTTAATAGACTAAAATATTTTCTTGTTAAAATTCTTTTTTTTTATAAAATTAATTAAATAATTATATTAGGTTTGTGATTATCATTTATTTAGAAATTTGTTTCTTTAAACTAGTTTCTTTTTCTAATTTAATTCTAATATTCTTTTTAATTAATTATTTCTTTTTCTCCTAAGTTAATTACAGTCCAAACAACATCCATGGCCTTGTTCATTCATACTTGTACATTATATTCATTTCACTTCTTATACATTATATTTACATTCGTTTCTTTGTACATTTGATGAATTCGATATGGTTGTAATAGATGATTAGGGTTTTCACTTTATTGCAAATCCCCATTTACAAATTGTATACCCCCTCCCACAAAGTGTTGTAATAGCGTAGTAATCTTTAAATTTCGCAATTTACCGCTTTTATATAACATGCTAGTAATTAGGGTTTGTATGGCAAGATAAAACCAATGCTTAGAAAACCCTAATCCAAGACAAAATCAAGCATGAAAACAATACACTTGCACACAAGCACCCCTAGGGTAAATCTACTTGGTTGCCTTTACAAAATGGCCATATTACGCATGCGAGGTATCTTAGCAAAAACAAGAAAAGTTTAAGATCATAGTCCCTCGATGATGCTATATAATTTTCCTTTCAAATGATCTTAGTCCCTAAAAGAGAATACTAAGATACCTTGCAGCATTACTAATCATGGCTATACGATGACCCACGCCCATCCCGTTTACATCCAAAGATAGGGTTGCTTACCAAATCAATGATAAGACAACAATATCAAAGGAAAAGAAAATGAATAAGAAAGACATTTGAGTAGGTAGATTACTTTTAGTTACTTGCTCTATTTCAAATAAATATCCTTGCTATTTTTAAAACAAACACCTACACACTTTCCAAACATCTTACAAACATTGAAAACATTTTCAAAAAGATCAACATCTTTGTATATATTCTTACGAACGAGAATCATTATAAAGATTTCCTAAAACAATGGCTTCTTTAGCAAAATACTTTCAAAACCACACAAAACACAATTTCAAACAAAAGCAAGTGATCTAGCAAAGTAACTAAGAGCCCATGGAAAACCATGGATGAAAAGGGTGCTAATACCTTCCCTTTTCATAATCTACCCCCCGAACTCAAGAAACAATCTCAAAGGTCTTTCCTGTGCTTTTTCACCTTTCCTTTTGGATAAAAGAAAAGTCGGTGGCGACTCTTGCTAACCACAACACTTGCGATAAAACACAAAACAATCAACTCAGTTCTCTCACCGTATCACACAAGTGATCTAGAAAGAAACTAAGAGCCCATAGATAACTATGGATGAAAAGGGTGATAACACCTTCCCTTTTCATAATCTACCCCCCGAACTCAAGAAATAATCTCAAAGGTCTTTCATGTTCTTTTCCACCTTTCCTTTTGGATAAAATAAAAGTCGATGGCGACTCTTGCTAACCGCAACAATTGAGATCAAACGCAAAACATCCCAAGTCAGTTCTCCCACTGTATTACACCAAGTCATCACCATTTTGGTATAATCCCAACTTTAAATCTTTATTTTTACGAATTATTGAATGTTTTAACATGTGTATATGAGTTTCTGGGCATCCTTAGAGCAGGTTAAAATCATTACATGGAAATAATTACGTATAGATTATAAAATGCCATGATCAAACTGTGTTAGGTTTTTTGATTCATAACTCAAGATGTAGAAGTTTTCCGGCCAATCTAAGGCCAGATTCGTGACCAGGGCAAAATTTTAAGTGGAATAGGGTTTTGGTTCAGTCTTAAAACTAACAAATTTGCAAGATCCATGTTTGGATGTACCGGAGAAGACGACAGGAGTTTGACTCCGGTGTCCCTTCGGTCGTTTGACTCAAGTAGGGGCGGGCGTGGTAAGGCAGCGTGTCATGATTGGCTTATTCAAATGCAAAGGGGCCCATCAGCACACGCGTATTATTTTTTAATATATTTTGAGTCATTTTTCACATATAATAATATGGTTGTATTATAATCCACGAATGAAACAACAGCTCAGTTGGCAAGGCAGCGCGTATGAAATGGGAGAGGGCCTGGGTTCGAGTCCCAGGTCCAACAATTTTATTTTTTTCTAACACATACTTCGCAAATCCCATACTTCTAGTTACAACGCGTACACCCTGTGTCCTCAAATCACCATCATCCAAGCATCACGTCATCAAATCCAATGTTCCAGAATCAGGCGCTCATGATAGACCTTCAAAAGAGCAACACCATTGAATCATACGCAGCCACTGGGCTCCCTCTCTTATTTGGCCTTAGCAAATTTCAACATACCCTCTTGTTTACTAATCAGCTCCAGACCCATTAGCTTTCTTATTTATTTTATTTTATTATTTACTTCACTTTAATCCTTTTTATAACAAATCATAAAAAACTCAAAAATAATAATCATAGACTTAGGATTTTTTTTCAAATAATTTAATTTAATTTAATTTATTAGTTATTTTAACTTCATTTTATCAATTTAAAATCAACTAGACTTTGGTTTATTTAATTCAAATATTTTCTTAATAAAAACACAAAAATATTAGAATTAGGTTTAATTTAATTTAATATTTATTTTCTTAATTAAATTCATTTTTCTTAATAAAAAATAAACAAAAAAAACAACCAAAAAGATTTTCTTGTTTACTTAGAAATTTTTAGGGTTTTAGACGTATTTTTTCGAATTCGTGCGCGTTCAATATTTCTTTTCTATTTTTTATTTTTCATATTTTTGTATTTGCTGATGGGATGTAATAGATTAAAATAGGACTTTATCGCTTTCTTTATTTTCCCCCCATTTGAACATGTAATTACCCCCTCCCCGAAGCACTATAATAGCGTAGGATTTAACTTTCTGCACTTTAAATTTCTGCAATATATATTAACTGCTTAGATGTATGACAAATAGGATTGCATGACAAGAGCCTAATAGCAAAACGCTAGAAAACTTAAATTCAAAGATAAATAAACTGAATTAAATCAAATGCACATATACACCTCTAGGATATCCCACTTCGGTTGCCTTAGGAAAATAATCACAATTCTTGAAATGTGAGAGGTTTTAGTGGCTACCCTCTAGTTCAAAAAGATCATAAGTCCCTTGATGACCCGCTCGACGTTGCCTCGGTAAGAATATGATCTTAGAACCTTAGGGTGGTTACTAAAGCTTCTTGCCCAGTTGCCTTTGTGACTATAAAACGTCCCTTGGAATGTCCCTCATACATCCAATGATAGGGCTAACTACTCACTAATAGTAGGATAACGTTGTCTAAAGGATAGACTTTTGAAAATATTTCATGTTTTGAAAGTGTTTGGTGTATTTGAAAAGATATTTGTTTTTGAAGATGGATTGTGAGCAAGAAACTAAGAACGTTTCTACCTACTCAAAAGTATTTCATTCATTTCTCTCTTCCTTTGACATTTCTATCTTACCATTGATTGGTAAGAAGCTCTATATTTGGATGTAAAGGGACGGGCGTGGGTCATTGTATAGTCATAGAAGGAAACATTATAGGATACCTTAGCAATTTGTTGTAAGGGACTAAGATCATTTATGAAGGCAACATTGAAGGGTCATCGAGGGACTATGATCTTGTATTCGAGGGTCATTGCTAAAGTATCCCACGTTCGAGGGACATGACTATTTTTATCCGAGGCAACAAGTGTGGGGTTACCCTAGAGGTGCAAGTGTGTAAAGTGTTTTGTTTTCATGCATTTTTGTCTTGAATTAGGATTTTCTACTTGTTGATTTTATGTCTTGCCATACAAACCCTAATTACTAGCATTTATATTTGAAAGTGATAAATTGCGGAAATGTAAAGTCCTACGCTAGTACATCATTTGGGGATGGGGGTACAAATTTACAAATGGGGAGATAAAAGCAAATAAACTTAATTTACTATTACAAGGATTTGACAATTACATAATTATAGTGCGAAATAATAAAATGTACAAAGAAATATAAAGAGAAGAGAAATTGTTTTTATGTTTTTTTAATGAAAAAGGTTCTAATTGATTTGAAAAGAAATTAATTCAAATCCTAATGTATAAATTAATTTAATCAAAATAAAAAAATTGAAATAAAACCTAAGTCTAAATATTAAATTAATTTTAAGAAAAGAAATTGATTTTAATAAGAAAATGTTTTTGTCTTTTTTAGTTTAGAAAAAAGGAATAAAACAAAAGTGTATGCATACATATTTAAATAAAATATTTTTTTTGAATTTTTTATATGAAAATGATAATAATAAAAATATAAAGAAAAAATTAAAAAAAATTAAAAAAAAAAAGATTAAAAAAATGTTTTATGAGCTGACACATGAGCTTATGTATTGGCTCATGTATTGGCTCATGCATGTTTCGTATTGGCTCATGTGTCGGCTCATGTATTGGCTCATGTATGTTTCTTGCTCCTGGAAGTCAAAACAACTCAGTATGAGTCGACGCATACTGGTGTTGTGTCGACTTATAACCATTTCGTGTCTATGTATACATGTTTCGTGTCGACTCATTACCTGTTTTGAACATAATATGTATCGACTCATAGCATTTCGTGTCGACTCATAACTGCTGTTTTTTTTCTTTTATCACAGTTTTGCTACATGTAAAAGTTAGTTCTCAACACATGGTTAGTGAAAATGAAAAGCAAGTATATGGTTAGCTTCAAGGAAATGATATCTAGATTTTATCTTCACAAATGAACCATTAATGATGCTTGTATGAAGAGTTCAAAATCAAGAAAACTTATCTTGAAACTGAAATTTGTGCTTTGAGTTTGAGTTGTTGTATGGGCTGTTATTGAGCTTGGGAAGTGATGATATTGATGTTACAGAAGTTGTTCTTGTGTTTGAACAACTTCTATATGATGTATGTGGAGTGTTTAGATGGGTTGTTTGGATAAAACTTGCAAGGAGTGAGAGGTTCAAGGATTTGGACTTCAAAGCTCAACAATGGGGGTTTTATGGACAGTTTTGTTTTTTTAGAGTGCAAGGATTTTTGAGGGCTTCTACACAAGAGAACTTCTTACTTTTATCTCTATTTTTCTGACCTCTTTCTCTTGCAAATGCTTCTTCTATTTATAGGCAAGAGGTTTGTGCATATGAGCTGATTAGGTTTGCAAGACAGCATGATATGGTTTGGTTGGATTACAAGGATCAAACTATGCCAAGTACTCCATAGTCCCAAGATGAAGTACCAAAGTTGCTGGTATATAGGAGCTACTTCCCATGATATATGGTGGAGTATAATCAACAACAAACAAGGTATGGGCTTAAGACAAACTTTGTACCAAAAGGCTTGCTTTTCAAGAATAACAATGGTGCCTTTATGCCATAAATGGAAAGATATTTTGGACAATGGATCAAACACTTGGGTAATAGCTCAAGAGTGGGTGTAAGCATTAAATTATGATGAGATTTGCAAGAAAGGAGGCCTGCAACATAAGATTATGCAGAAAATCATAAGGGTTTTGTTATGTGTTCTTCACTAAAATGACTTGCAATTCAAGAATGGACGTTCAACTTCATGCCCTTGAATCTCCTAGCTCAAGTGTGATAAATTCATGCTCTTGGATGTTTTGGAAAGCTTGAAACATCCTCTATAACTTTCATGTTGGCCATTTTGACAAAATCATCTTGGAACTATGTGAAAAAATGCCAAGACGTTGGGATAAAATCCTGACCAAAATCTGTTGAAAATTTCTCTAAGTGTTAGATGAAAATATCATGACTTTATAAATTTATAACTCAAAATCCAAGCATTTATAGAACTTGTTCTGTCCTACAAAGTTTTAGATCTCATTGGGATCTATAACTTTCATGTTGGAAGTTTTCCTTGAATCATCTTGCATCATGATGAAAAATTGGCATGAAGTGATGAAATTATCATGTGTAAAAAACACTTAGAAAATTTCCAAGTCATGGAAATCTTGACTTTTCAAGTTGACTTTTGACTTTTTTGACTTCTTTATGTTAAAGCTTGATATTCTTGAATGTCTTGATGAATTTTGATCTTTGTAATGTGTTATACCCCTAAATTTGCCCTCTCATTTATCAAGATTTTTCTCACAAGACTTCTTGGACTCAAGACAAGATTAGGGTTTGGTCAACTCAAGACACCTCATCTTGCATTGATGACCTGAAATTAGGGTTTGAGTTTGCACAGGGATTTTTGGACTATCAATGCTTCATGTGACTTTCATACATCATGTTGGACCCTTAAGATTGCTCATACCAAGTTTCAAGCCTTGAACCACATTTTTGACCAGTCAATTGGACAGTTGACCTAAAAATCAACTGTATTGGGGAAACAGTCAACCATGGCCAATTTACAGTCTGTAGCGATAAAAAATGTAGCGGGGTAAATTGGAGATCGAATTATTGATTAATTCGCCTCACAAAAGCAAGAGTCGCCACCGCGCTTTATTATTTCCAAAGGAAAAGGGAAAAGAGCGAAATAAAACCCTAAATATGCAATGTAAAATAATACTTTTTTAAAAGTAATAAAAATACAAGGCGTTTTTTTTTGAAAAGAGGTCTATGGTTCGGGGGTTGGTTATACAATGGGAAGGTATTAGCACCCAATGCATCTATAGTACTCTATAGGAACCTTTTGAAATATCTGTTTATTAAAATTGATCGTTTGAAAAAAATCGTTTTGGCCGAAATAGGGTACAGACGGGTTTTTTGACGATGCGACGACCTAATGTCGAAGTTTTGGCTTAAAAGGGTATAAGTTTTGAAAAGATTGAATATTTGAGAAAAATTGTCCTAAGTTTTTAATGAAATGCGAATATTCGCGCGATTGGATTTGAGGACATGAAGTCAACAAATTTATCGTTTTTTCCTTTGGATTTAAACGTAAACAGAATAAACAAGTACGATGAAATAATTGACAGAATATTATGCAGATAATGATTAAATAACAACAGTTAAATAAATGACCAAATAGTGTAAATATGCATTTTTTTGGATTTTTGTTTAATCTTAATGAAAAGAAAAATGTTTTAATTGTTTTTTCATTTTTTTACGCATTTTTTAATATGGATAAAAGCATGAGGATTAATTAAAAGAAATAAAATGCTTTAATTCTTAAATGTTCTTTTTTAGTTTTCTATTATTAATAAAAAGTATTTATTATTTTTTAGAGTTATTAAATAATTAAGCTAAGTTAGGACTTAAGAATTATTAATTTAAACCTAATTAAAAAGGGATATTTAAAATTATTAACTCAAACCTAAAGTTTAAACTTAATAAAAAAGGTCTAATTTATTTAAAGATGTTTTGATTGAATTATCTCTACTTAACCAAACTTATAGTTGAAACTAAACTAATAAAATTCTAAATGGGCTAAAGAAATCAAATAAAATGAAAACGGATCAAAATTAAAAGGAAGTAAAATAAAAGATCAAAGTGGGCTAGAGGATTTGAGAGAGCCCAAATCTGATTAAGAAGAAGGCAGAAACGGGGGTGTACAAACAATTTCGTTGGGCTTAAGGTAGGAAGCAGAGTTAAGGCCCAAGCATTATCTCACAATTGTTTTAGGGTTATCATTGTATTAGTTGGATGAAAGGGGATTAGGGTTAAGGCGTACAGAGGCGCCGTCTTGCTTGTTCTTGCGTTCTTCTTCGCGTGATTCGTCTTCTTCTTCTCTCATGCTCTGAACTCTCTTGCCCAAAGGCCACCAGCTTCCAAACTTCTTCTTCCCTCCAAATGAAAATGCCAGGAACGATGTATTCACGGTAAATTGCTCTATTCGTTAGGTTTTCATTACAATCGCATGTTCATGTTTTTTAACTGCTTGATTCTGATTCTCTATTATTGTTTGTTGGAGGTATTATGAAAGTAAAAGAAGGAAAAGAAATCGTTACCTAAAGGCGGAGACGGAGGAGGAAGGTTGGACGAGCTAGGAGGCAGGGGCGACGGGGGGAAACACGTGAGCTTTGCTTCTATTGCCTGGTATTTCTTCTTTAATGCTTTATGGTTGATGATGTTGTTGAAAACCCTAGCTTTAGCGTCCTTTTCCTCTTCTTTTGTTGCCTTGCCTCTGTTGCTTTCGTTGTATGCTTTTACCATGCTTCTTTTCCTCTTCTCTTAGTTGCCTTGCTACCGTTACTTTTTAGAATGGCCTATGATGAGCATTTTGAGGCCTTGATGGTATTTTGGTTATGGTTAATGCTTCGTGGTTATGATTGATGGTGTTTTTGAAAATGGCTATCAGCAGGTTTTTGCCATGGTTATGGATGGTACTGTTTGATAGTAGGGATGATGGTTCCTTGTTTAGGCTATGCTGTGGATTTTTGTTTAGACAGTAGGCATGTTTTGGCAATGCAGATAGCAGGTTATTGGTAGTGCAGTAGGTTATATGGTACGATGGTTTTGAATGATTTTTTGGTATTGGTTTGATGGCTCAATCAGGTTGACAGTTTTCTATGGCTTAAGCAGGTTATTGAAGTTTTAATGGTGGTTGAAATGGTTATTGGTTTCTATGGCTTAAGGCAGCAGGTTTTGAAAATGGTTTATGCATTGGATTTTGAGGTTTTTGCCATAAGACATTTTGGCTTGACAGTAGGAATGGTTTAGGTTGTTCTGGTTTAGAGCTTGGAGAAAATTTTTGTTTTTTTGTTTGACAACAATTTTCTGAGTTTTTAAGCTGGGAGATAGATAGATGAATGTCTCTTTGAAGTGATTTTTCTATGTTATGTTACAACAAACTGCTCTCTCTTTTTTTTGTACGTTACAGGCTTAGGTTTATGTTGGTTGGAGATTTGAATATTTTACAATATTTCTGGCCTCTGCATCATACTGTTTCATCCAGTTTGCTTGTATTCTACTCTTGTGCTTCTTATTTTTACTGAGTTACTGCTGTAGCTTTGTCTTGTAATTCCTTCTGCCTAAACCAAAACCTGCAAAACCATTTTTCTTTCTCTCTTCTCTCTCTCAAGTACATTGATGCATAAAATGATGTGTACTGTTTTTTTTCCTGAAATTGCAACAGTGCTGGAACATGATGAAAATGGAATATATTACTTGCATATTTGTTTTGAATTGCACACTTCTTTGACTTGCAAAGGCACAACATGGAGCCTATTTGTTTTGGCTTCTTCTATGTGCATGGCATGTTATGTTTACGTTGCATTTTGTTTGTCTTGCATATGCTGTTTTGAAATTATGCATGGACTTTGAAAAATGCAATTAATTTTTAATTATGCAGTTTTGAAAAATAAAATGAATTTGTGCATGTTTCAAAATTGTGCATTCATTTATGAAAATAAAAATTCCTCCCTTTTTTGTGAACCGGGAGAAATCCCGTGATTTGCAAAAAAGGGTAAACTGATTCCAGCCGTTGCTTTTAATGATGAACACTAAATAATTTTCTGCTTTTAATTATTTGTTCAATTCTAATTTTTTCTTTTAATTGTTTTTGCAGGTAAAATCAAATGAGCAGACAAAAAGGCATTGGATAGAAGATTTAGAATTAGAAAACATTAGAATAGGTTTTTTATTTCATTTTAACTTTGTAAAAAATTATTATTGTAAATTCGTTGTAAATAAATACAGTATTTACACAATAATTGTACAATTAGAATAAAATGAATAAAATTCCAATATTTGCCAATTAATTCCTTCCTTCTCTCTAATTATTTATTTTATCGTTTATAATTCTTTAAATTGTATAATAATTGAAAATAAATTTCAATTACTTAAATTCAGAATAATAAACAAATAAATAAATATCATTGATCAATTAATAGTTTCAATTATTTAATTCATTATTCATAATTTTCTAAATTATAATAATTAAAAATAGAATTTCAATTATTTAACTTAGAATGATAAATAATTAAATAATCATTACTGACCAATTAATGAACTTTTTCAAATATTTATTATATTATTCATAAATCTTTAAATTATGTAATAACTGAAAATAAATTCCAATTATTTAAATTTAAGATAATAAATAATTAATAAACACTGTCTGAACGATTAATATGCTTCTTCTCTAATATTTATTTTATTATCTATAAATCTTTAAATTATATAACAATTGAAAACAAATTCCAATTATTTAAATTTAAGATAATAAATAATTAATAAATATTGTTTTAGCATGAATCAATTAATAAATTTAGTGTTCAGAAATAAATAGCTCTCGACTCGAAAAAGTTGTGAATTTTTAAAATCAATAGATCAAAGCACTTGTAATGTAATGATGCAGATGGGAGATGGTATCTTAGGTCAAAATTTGGGGTACAACAGCTGCCCCTATTTAAGTTTCTTCTATCCGGAGATATGAAGATTGAAATCTTCGTTTCGACGATATTGAAGGTACTTAAATACATAATTACGAAAATTTTGTCCTAAGATGCCGTCATTATGTTTGATATGAATGCAGTGATTGAATTCACAGAGAAAGATATTGTATGAAACAAGACAATGTTGGAGGAATCGAACACCATCAAAACACAGAGACATGGATTATACATTACTGGGGAAACAATCTATCGACTTCAAACGACAGACTCTTAACAGCGAATAAAATCGAGGGAATACGACCTCTGACCCTAACAAGGAAAGCATCTTGCATAGGCCATAAAACTGATTATTGACCCAAAACAGTGAGTTTGCAACCCAAGGTCGAAGATAGACGAAAAGCAAACAATCTTGCTGATGATGGATTATCGACTTCCGAAATGATTCATGACAAGCTTCTCTGCGAGATTTCTGGAGATATACTCATTAATGCTGATATAATAATATTGTAGATACGCAAGTTGTTCAAATAAAGAAACTGCCACTTGCTGTCGTCCAAAGAAAATACCAATAACATACAAGCTGCTCAAATAAAAGGCTGCCACTTGCTGTCGTCCAAAGAAAATGCCGATAACATACAAGCTGCTCAAATAAAGAGGCTGCCACTTGCTGTCATCCAAAGAAAATACCTATAACATACAAGCTGCTCAAATAAAGAGGCTGCCACTTGCTGTCGTCCAAAGAAAATACCGATAACATACAAGCTGCTAAAATAAAGAGGCTGCCACTTGCTGTTGTCCAAAGAAAATACCGATAACATACAAGCTGCTCAAATAAAGAGGCTGCCACTTGCTGTTTTCCACAAGATAAAATGACGTACAAGTTGCTCGTGAGGAGCTGCCGCTTGTCGTTTTCCAAAAATAATAACAACGCATAAGTTGCTCGTGAAGAGCTGCCGCTTGTCGTGTTCCACAAGATAATAACGCACAAGTTGCTCGTGAAGAGCTGCCGCTTGTCGTTTCCCGAAAATAATAATAACGCACAAGTTGATCGTGAAGAGCTGCCGCTTGTCGTTTTCCACAAGATAATAACGCACAAGTTGCTCGTGAAGAGCTGCCGCTTGTCGTTTCCCGAAAATAATAACAACGCACAAGTTGCTCGTGACGAGCTGCCGCTTGTCGTTTTCCAAGAATAACTCAGAAGGAACTTGCGATGACACTGGCAGAGAAATAAATCTTCGTCAAAGAGAATCATGAATCAATCCTTCCCGAGGAGATCACATACTCAAATGTGCAAAATAAATGCACCATCTGTCTAGGTCGCAATTTCACTGGGGAAAATCATGAGATAGCCTATGCCAGAGACAACAACTTCAACCAGGAATAAACTAGAGGGAAAACAGTCAAACACGATTCCACCCAATGAGAAAGTAATTCGATTGGGGAATTCATCCTATCTAGAAATGGACAAGGCAAACTAAATCAAAAGTCATCCATGAGGATTAGCTCAGTTGGGGAATTTAGAAAGGAAGCACATTTTCTGCCTAAGCTAGCCTCCTACCTGGAAAGAACGTGTACACTGTTTGAATAAACAAAGTATACAACCCAAAATCAACGACAAATGTGAACATGCGTGCATGATATAAGTGTGAATGAATAAATGAATGTTGTGCTGACAAAACGAACAGAAGGAATATCCTGAAGACGATAAGATGTCACAAAAAGATATATACTCGGTCAATCTTGAAAAAGACGGAAAATAACTGGAACTGGAACCACACCGCAACGTCGGAGCGTAACACGCTACAAGGCTCAAATCTTCTGAGGAGAAAAGTGTCCAAATCCAATCTTCTAACACCAATAGACCACTGGCATGAGACGAAGCGTACCGCACTTCAAAATCTCCCAAACAAAGGTAGCCAAGACAACACTTAACTGGAACAACTGGGGAGTCACCAAACTTAGCACCACCAGAACCAAGAGTGTACACAACCAACACTTCATGACGATTTTGAAAGGAAACATGCTCAACATGCAAGGATAAATTACTGTACTGTTTGGCATTTCATGGCTTGACCATCTTCGGAACGACTATTAATATTCCTTTCGTTATTCACGACACATTTTAAATACTTTGTTTCAAATATTGCCGTAAAAATTAAAATTTTACCCACAAAAGGTAAATGCTCAAATTTCATTAATAAGATGGTAGTTCGCTAACAACGCGACTCCAACGATTTACAAAAGTATGGGAAATAATACATGAAAGAAAAAGGTTACACAAAAACAATGATCGCTATTCTCCCTAACAACTTCGAATTCCAAAATGTGCTCAAATGCCAAGACTGGTCTGACCAAAAGCTTGCCTAAGCGAAATACTTCTTGATTGCATCGGCGTTCATGGGACGCGGGAGCTCGTCACCATCCATATTGGTGAGAATCAAAGCACCTCCAGAGAAGACTTTCTTAACAACATACGGTCCTTCATAATTCGGAGCCCACTTGCCCCTGGAATCAGGTTGGAAAGATAATATCTTCTTGAGCACAAGGTCACCTTCTCTGAACTCGCGCGGTCGAACCTTCTTATCAAAAGCCTTCTTCATTCTCTGCTGATACAATTGACCGTGACACAAAGCTGTCAATCTCTTTTCTTCGATTAAATTCAACTGATCATACCTACTTTGACACCATTCAGCCTCAGAAAGTTTGGTTTCCATCAACACTCTCAGAGACGGAATCTCAACCTCCACGGGGAGTACAACTTCTACATCATAAACTAGGGAAAATGGGGTCGCGCCTGTTGAAGTTCGAACTGAAGTACGGTATCCATGCAGAGCAAACGGAAGCATTTCATGCCAATCTTTATAAGTTACCACCATCTTCTGGACAATCTTCTTGATATTCTTGTTAGCAACTTCAACAACCCCATTCATCTTCGGTCTGTAAGGAGAAGAATTATGATGTTCGATCTTGAACTCCTCACAAAGCTCTCTCATCATCTTGTTATTCAAATTCGAACCATTATCAGTGATGATCTTGCTCGGGATACCGTATCGACAAATGATCTGATTCTTGATAAATCTGACTACCACCTGTCTGGTTACATTAGCATAAGATGCTGCTTCCACCCATTTAGTAAAATAATCGATCGCTACCAAGATGAAACGATGACCATTTGAAGCTTTGGGTTCAATCATCCCAATCATATCAATGCCCCACATAGAGAAAGGCCAAGGTGAAGATATAACATTGAGGAGAGTCGGTGGCACATGCATCTTGTCCGTATAAATCTGGCATTTATGACACTTCTTCACATACTTGCAACAATCAGATTCCATTGTCATCCAATAGTAACCAGCTCTCAATATCTTTCTAGCCATTGCATGTCCATTGGCATGTGTGCCAAAGGATCCTTCATGTACTTCTTGCATCAACATGTCTGCTTCACGTCGGTCTACACATCTGAGCAAGACCATGTCATAATTCCTCTTATACAATACTTCTTCATTGAGGAAGAAACTGCTTGCTAATCTTCTTAATGTCTTCCTATCTTTATTGGATGCCCCAGGCGGGTACTCTTGAGTTTGAAGAACACGTTTAATGTCATAGAACCACGGTTTGTCGTCGGTAACCTCTTCTACCGAGAACACATGAGCAGATCTATCAAGGCGCATAACTCTGATTGTAGGCACATCGTTCCAACCATTCACTTGAAACATTGAAGACAAAGTAGCTAAAGCATCAGCCATTTGGTTCTCATCTCTAGGGATATGATGTAATTCCACTTTGTTGAAGAAAGTTAACAATCTTCTAGCATAGTCTCTGTAAGGGATCAAACCAGGATGACGAGTCTCCCATTCTCCTTTGATTTGATTAATTACCAATGCCGAATCTCTGTAAATATCAAGAATCTTAATCCTTAGATCCACCGCTTCTTCGAGACCCATAATACATGCCTCATATTCCGCCATGTTGTTCGTGCAGTCAAACTTTAGTCTCGCCGTGAACGGGATACGAGTACCCCGAGGAGTGACGATGATTGCCCCAATTCCATTTCCATAAGAGTTCACAGCTCCGTCAAATATCAAACCCCAATGGGATTCAGGATCAGGTCCTTCTTCCGGTAACGGCTCTTCACAATCTTTAGCTTTCAAGTACATAACATCTTCATCTGGGAAATCAAACTTGATGGATTGATAATCGTCAGTTGGTTGGTGAGCCAAATGATCGGCTAAAATACTCCCTTTGATTGCTTTCTGAGTGTGATACTCAATGTCATATTCAGATAACAACATCTGCCAACGGGCTATTCTTCCAGATAAGGCGGGTTTCTCAAAGATATACTTGATCGGATCCATTTTGGAGATCAACCAAGTGGTGTGGTTAATCATATACTGGCGTAGACGGCGAGCAGCCCAAGCTAAAGCACAACAGGTTTTCTTAAGCAATGAGTATCGAGACTCACAGTCTGTGAATTTCTTACTCAGATAATATACGGCATGTTCCTTTCTTCCAGTCTCATCTTGTTGACCAAGCACACATCCCATGGAATCTTCCAATATAGTCAAGTACATAATCAAAGGTCTTCCTTCCACCGGAGGAATCAAAATGGGAGGTTCAAGCAAATATTCTTTGATGCTGTCAAAAGCTCTCTGACAATCTTCTGTCCACACACATCCTTGGTTCTTTCGGAGAAGCTTGAAAATCGGCCCACAGGTAGCAGTCATATGAGATATAAACCTAGAAATGTAGTTCAGTCTCCCAAGGAATCCTCTTACTTGTTTTTCCGTCTTGGGTGCGGGCATTTCTCGAATAGCTTTGACTTTATCAGGATCTACTTCAATACCTTTCTGACTGACAATGAAACCCAGAAGTCTTCCAGAACGAACACCAAAAGTGCACTTGTTGGGATTCAGACGGAGTTTATACTTTCTCAACCGCTGGAATAACTTCAACAAATGTTCCAAATGATCCTCCTCAGTCTGCGATTTGGCAATCATGTCATCCACATACACTTTGATCTCCTTATGCATCATGTCATGGAACAAAGCAGTCATGGCCCTTTGGTATGTCGCGCCAGCATTCCTCATACCAAACGGCATAACTCGATAGCAAAAAGTTCCCCAAGGTGTAATGAAAGCTGTCTTCTCCATGTCTTCTGGTGCCATCTTGATTTGGTTGTAACCAGAGAAACCATCCATGAAAGAAAAGACTTTGAACTTGGCGGTACTGTCGACCAATACGTCAATATGAGGTAATGGGAAGTCGTCCTTCGGACTAGCTCTATTCATATCTCTGTAGTCTACACACATCCAAACCTTGCCATCTTTCTTTGCAACAGGCACTATGTTGGCTAACCACTGAGGATAGACCGATGTAACAAGGAAACCTGCATTGATCTGTTTCTGAACCTCCTCTTTGATCTTGTCAGCCATGTCGGGACGAGTCCTTCTCAACTTCTGCTTGATCGGCGTACACTCAGGTCTCAACGGTAAACGATGCTCCACAATGTCATTGTCCAAACCTGGCATATCTTGGTAGGACCAAGCAAACACATCAACATACTCTTTGAGAAGCTCCAACATCTTCTCCTTAACTTTCGGGATAAGCAATGCTCCGACTTTGAATTCCTTTCTATCCTCTTCATCACCCAAGTTGACCAACTCTAAAGGTTCTTCAAATGGTCGAATGACCTTCTCATCATGCTCAAGCAAACGGGAAATCTCAGCAGGAATCTCTTTGTCATCCTCTTCTTCGGCTCTGAACACAGGGAATTCAAAGTTGGGAGAGGGCATAGGATCATTGTTTTCGATGGTTAAGTCATGGATTAATCTGCACATATGATTATGCTTTATTTTAGAAATCGATTTATGCAAATAAAACAAAAGGTTATTAATTAATTTTCATTACTATTTCCCCGAAAAAGTGAAAAATAAAACAGTAGTGGACAAAATAACATTTTTATTCATTAAAGGGAAATATTTGAAACAAGGAGCCCAGACATTTCTCTTTCGCCTTGGGCAGAGCAAAAGGAATTATTTTTCATAGCCCGACATAAAATACTTTTTGCCTTGGGCAGAGCGAATTTTTTCAAAGAAAAACAAACAAAACATTACTCGGAAATGTGCATAACAATAGGAACATCAACAACTATCCAGTTTTGGCAAGCCAATCCAGGCGTCACAAAAACGGGCAAATCTTCCTCAGAATCATCTTCTATGATAGCATCAACCTCAGGATGTATAAAACCTGCACTTCGGAAAACCTCTTGAATTGGACGAACAAACACCTCCTTCTTGACTCTTGCAGACACTGGATGAAAACCCAGACCTTCCCCAGACTTGTTCTCGGGTAACGTCAACACCTGGCCCCATCCTTTGGCCGAACCACTTTCCACCACTCGCCGCGCATCCTCAAAAGAAGAGATGGATGCCCCTTGCTTCTTCACTGCACTCTTGGAAACAGAAAGACCTTGGAACTGGGTTCCAACATCCTCTTCAGCATCAATAAAAGATAATGATGATAAATGGCTTACCACCATAGCTTGCTCCCCCCCAATCATCACTAGCTTCCCATGCCTTACAAACTTTAGTCTCTGATGGAGCGTAAAGGTGACTGCCCCGGCATCATGGATCCAGGGACGACCCAATAAGCAACTGTAGGTAGCGCGGATATCCATCACTTGGAAAGTGATTTGAAAAGTGTGGGGACCAATTACTATAGGAAGATCCACTTCACCAATGACTGTCTTCCTAGAACCATCAAACGCTTTAACAATTACTCTGCTAGGTCTCATAGGAGCACCCGGATATGAAAGCCGAGATAATGTAGTCTTGGGCATCACATTCAACGACGAACCTGTATCCACCAACACACTTGATAAGGTATCATTTCCGCAACTTACTGAGATATGCAAAGCCATATTATGGTTCCTCCCTTCCTCTAGGAGCTCTTCATCACTGAAACCAAGATTGTTACACGAAGTAATATTCTCCACAATTCCATCAAATTGGTCAACCGTCACATCATGATCCACGAACGCCTGGTCCAAGACCTTCATCAAAGCTTCTCTATGGGCACCAGAATCTCTCAGTAAAGCAAGCAAAGAAATCTTGGAAGGTGTTTGCAAAAGTTGGTCCACAATCTTATATTCACTTCTCTTGATAAGCTTCAGAATCTCATCATCCTCAGGGTGAGGGATAGGTTCACTGGGTCGGCCTATCTCAACCCTTGGTTCAACATTTCTCACGGGAACTTCCGCCGGCATGGGCCTCTTGACTTGAACTTCTGGTCTCTTCAAAGGTACTACTGCAAAAACACGTCCACTTCTCGTAACTCTACTCACATCAGCAATGTTAACAAAAGACGGTCTCGTTGGTATAGGGACTTCTACCCCATTCTCAATCATTGTGGCATTATACTTATACGGTACAGCTTGGTCTGAGTTGTAAGGCACAGGACCAGGTGGGTAAATAATCAAAGGATCAACAAGTGCAGTCTGACTGTCATAAGTGATCTCTACTGATTCAGGCAAATTGAATTGTGGTATGATAACATTCACTTCATCCTCCGGATTTCTGTCATACGTAATAGTGATAACTCTCTGATCTAGCAACTTCTGAATATCCTCCTTCACAATAGGACAATCATCCTCTCTTGAACAAAATTCACAAACATCATAATCATGCTGGTGCCTCACAAAGGCAAGTCTTCTCAAACTCTGATGTAACCTGATCAACGATTCTCTTATGTGTTCAACTTGAAAAACTCGAAACTTCCCCGGACAACCTTCCACCATATTTACTGAAGCTGCCCCATGTCGAGGTAAAGGATTATCTCTAACATTTGGATTAACATCCTTGAAAGACAAGATACCATTCTTAATCAATCTCTGCACGTCCGCCTTTAAAGCAAAACAATTCTCAAGGTTGTGCCCCGGCGACCCTTGATGATATTCGCAAAACTGATCCGCCTTGTACCACGGAGAAGTACAGTTTGGTGCGACAGGAGGAGGCTTTGTCGTTATGAGATTCTTTCTGATAAGAGCAGGGAACAATTCAGTATACGTCATAGGTATGGCATCGAACTGCGGTTTTCTAGGTGAATGGTTCTGATTGTTGAATGGATAAGCCTGTTGTCGAGACTGCTGCTGAAAAGGCCATTGTTAAGTTGGCGGGGTTTGATGAACTGGGGTCATCAAAGCTGGGCGGACAGCTGGAGTGACTGCCGCAACATGGGAGTAACTTCTCCTAGGTCTACCTGGGAATAAAGCGCTGACATCCTGCTCTTTTCTTTTCGGGAAAACACTTCCAAACCTCTTAGTACTGCTAGACGGACTCCTTTCTTTAACCAAACGCCCTTCACGAATCCCTTCCTCTAACCGCATGCCCATGCTTACCATTTCGGTGAAGTCACTGGGTGCGCTGGCTATCATTCTTTCATAGTAAAAGGAACCTAAAGTCTTCAAAAATATCTTAGTCATCTCTTTCTCCTCAAGAGGTGGATAGATTTGAGCAGCAATTTCACGCCACCTCTGGGCGTATTCCTTAAAAGATTCTCGGTCTCTTTACGACATTGCCCGGAGTTGATCCCTGTCCGGTGCCATGTCAACGTTGTACTTATACTGGTGAACGAAAGCTTCGCTAAGATCGTTGAAGTTGCGGATCCGAATACTGTCTAAACCCATATACCACTTCAGAGCAGCACCCGTCAAACTATCTTGAAAATAATGAATCAACAAGTCATGATCATCGGAATACGTAGACATCTTTCTCACATACATTGTCAAATGACTTCTAGGACACGAATCACCCTTATATCTCTCAAAGTCTGGCACTTTGAATTTTGCTGGAATCTTGACATTCGGAACTAAACAAAGGTCATGCGTATTCTTCCCAAACAAATCCTTCCCCTTCAATGCTCTAAGCTCCTTCTGCATTTCCTGGAACTGATCCTGAAATTCTTCCATTCTATCAAAGAGACCCAAACTTTCAGCAGGCTCGGCAGGATAAGTAGGTTCATTCAAGTATGGCACGGAGTGGACCACAGGAGCGACGGTGGTCATAATCGGTTGCGGAAAAGGTGTCACAGATGGAATTACTGGCGGCATAGCAGTTGTCTCTGGCTGAGGAAGAGACAAAGCAGGTTGAAATAAGGGTTATACGGCAGGCTGATACCCCTCTGGCACAAAGTTGTAAGGCATTCCCCACGGAAAACCCTTCGGCATCTGATGTTGAAGCGGGGAGTTGATTTGAGTCACGGATGCAGGAACGGTGACAATCTCGGAAACCACTGGAGTTGAAGTCTGAATCTCGGCAGCTGTAGTCGATGGCTGATTCTGAACAGCCACCAAAATTTCCACTAACGTAGTTAACTTTTCCATATCGACACGAAGTGTAGCAATTTCCCCACGAAGCTCATGATTTTCCTGTTCCAAATCTTCCATTTTCCTCTGACGATTGGCTCGAGTGTCGTATTGGTGAAACAGCTTGACAACCTTGGGAGTGGAAAAAGAACAAGGATAAGACTCTAGAAAACATGTGAAGTGAAATGTTGAATGATGCATGATGTGCGATGCAAATGATGATTCATTTTAAAAGTTTTCAAGGAACTTTAATAATTTTGCATACATCAATGGTAAAGGAATTTGGAATAACAAAAACTCAATCCATTAACCGAAAGCGATAACTTACAACTTACAATTTTGGCATATCAAAACAGTAAATTACAACTTTGGGATAACAACCCAATAATAAAAGCAGTAAATTACAACTTCGAAACATGGAATCCATAATAAGGCGATAAATTACAATTTTAAAACATGAAGTCTAAAATAAAGCAATAAATTACAACTTTGGAGCATGAAGCCCATAATAAAGCAATAAATTACAACTTCGGAGCATGAAGCCCTTTTACATAGTTTTACAAAATGACATCAGTAAAATAAAACGAAAAGCTAAAGGTCACTCAGAATCCTCAGATGAAGGACCAAACACCAACTGTAATCGGAGCTTCTTGATCTTCTCTTCATAAAAGTCTTCCATCTCTTTTTTCTCAGCTACCAGTCGATCAACGACTTCTTTCTGCGGATTAGGCACGAGAGCAACGCTTATCGAACCTTCCTTCTTTCTCTTCTTTTCACTAGCATACTTCTTCAGCAAAGCATCCTTTTGACGAAGCTTCTCATCGTGATCAATGAACCAGCCGTCTTGAATAAAGAGTAAATCCTCCTTTTCCTTTAATTGTCGAGTCAGGACTCGATTCTCATATTCAGACATATGATACTTTTCTTTCCAAGCATCCCTCTCGGACTTCATCCTAGCCAGATTTCCTTGGTATTCTCCTATATTCGCGATAGGGATAACAACAGATGATGGTGCAATGGTGGGGAATAAAGGTTTCTCAAGTTTATAGGGAATCTTGAGAGCACAAGCCCTAGCACGGACCCACTGTAGGTAAGGCTCCAAAGAAACGCACCTCTATGTCCTAACATATCTCTCCCTTTCCTATGGATGTGGTGCCAAGATCCTTCGATCTCCCTCTTAGCTGCTTGATGATCTTGTCCTTCCTGTAGAAAGAAACCACTCACATGGATGTTGTTTGGCTTATTTCTCATCGGGTGCCCAAACTGACGGCACGCAAGAACAGGGTTATAGTTGATTCCACCTCTCGTACCGAGAAGAGGCACGTTAGGAAAAGCACCACAGCTATCGATGATCTTCACGTCGTGGTAAACTCGATTATACCAATCAATGTCGAAATGAGTGAGAGCCATAATCTTTGGCGCCCAACGCGGTTCCTTCTGGAGATCCTAGAAAACATCAGACCCAGGTAGATGCGAAACATACCACTGATACAGCAACGGTGCACAACAAATAATCATCCCTCCTTGATAAGAGTTTCGAAGATGGATGGAGTAGTAGGTATCTCCTAGCAGCGTAGGAACCGAATTTCCAATCAGAAAAATTCTGATGGCGTTGATATCCACAAACTTATCAATGTTAGGGAACAAGAATAAACCATAGGCGAGTAAAGCAAACACGTCTTCAAAGGCAACACTATCTTTTATCTCAGCGAAATGACGAGCTTTCCTCAACAAGAACTGCGCAGACAAGCCCCGGATTCCCCCTTTCGTAGTCATGTTCTCCTCTATCTCTGACTTCTTCAAGTGGGTGATGGTTGCTATCTCGTGAGATTTGGGCTCCTCTTCTAATCCAGAAAAAGGAACACGGTCGGTGATCGGTAAACCAAGTATGTAGGAATACTCTTCTAAGGTGGGCATCAACTGGTAATCCGGAAAGGTGAAACATCGGTACAAAGGATCGTAGAATTGAACCAACGTGTTGAGGATGCCTTCCTTCATCTTGCGCTTCATGAGAGGTATAATGGACCCATACTTCTTCTGAAAATCCATCGGACTCTCGATCCTCGGAATCAAACTCTTCAGTTCTTCAATCTCGGGCTCCTTAAAACTAAAGCTTCGAGTGTTTCTCCTTCCAAATTCCATAATAACCTGAGATGTCTAGAAAATCATTCCGAAGTTCCTTGAAAAACAAGTTTTTTACAAAGATGTTGATGAATGCATGAATGAATGATAATGCAACAGTCACACACAGGCTTGCAAACATGGGGTTCAAAGGTTCAACGTTCAGCATGGAGTCGAGGGTAAAGCCCACCCAAAGGTATGTACTAACGGTTCAATCGCACCTGTAAGAAAAGGTTCTAAGAGTTCCCAGAGTCTACATTCCTCCTTCGGATATTACCAACGTCTTGATTACTCAATAATTAGCAATATTCTCAAGAGAAACTCGTCCGAGCGTAGCATCGCGTAACAACTACTTCCGAATTACTCCATTATAGTCTCCGCGCTACACCTAAAAAGGCCAAAATGGGTTAGGGTTCTACGGTCCTCAACTTCTCGGGCTCCTAGGTCGAAAATAATAATGTCTTCCCGATTACTCGGTAAACAAATATTAAGTTCAAGAGGGCCTTCCATTGAGTGGGGGATCTCATGCCTCCTTCTTCGGGATTACTCCCTCAAAGTTGACATGACTGTACCGCCCGTCCTATTCCTTAAGTGTTACTTAATCCGGGTATAGGATTCGTCCTTTGCAAAAACCCAAACACCCCAATTTAAACACATAATCAAACAAATCAAATAATAATAAAACAGATAAGACAAACTAGGCTTAACCCACTTAGGGATGGACCAGCAAGAGGTCAATCTATTCCCCAGCAGAGTCGCCAATTCTGTAGCGATAAAAAATGTAGCGGGGTAAATCGGAGATCGAATTATTGATTAATTCGCCTCACAAAAGCAAGAGTCGCCACCGCGCTTTATTATTTCCAAAGGAAAAGGGAAAAGAGCGAAATAAAACCCTAAATATGCAATGTAAAATAATACTTTTTTAAAAGTAATAAAAATACAAGGCGTTTTTTTTTTTAAAAGAGGTCTATGGTTCGGGGGTTGGTTATACAATGGGAAGGTATTAGCACCCAATGCATCTATAGTACTCTATAGGAACCTTTTGAAATATCTGTTTATTAAAATTGATCGTTTGAAAAAAATCGTTTTGGCCGAAATAGGGTACAAACGGGTTTTTTGACGATGCGACGACCTAATGTCGAAGTTTTGGCTTAAAAGGGTATAAGTTTTGAAAAGATTGAATATTTGAGAAAAATTATCCTAAGTTTTTAATGAAATGCGAATATTCGCGCGATTGGATTTGAGGACATGAAGTCAACAAATTTATCATTTTTTCCTTTGGATTTAAACGTAAACAGAATAAACAAGTACGATGAAAGAATTGACAGAATATTATGCAGATAATGATTAAATAACAACAGTTAAATAAATGACCAAATGGTGTAAATATGCATTTTTTTTTTGGATTTTTGTTTAATCTTAATGAAAAGAAGAATGTTTTAATTGTTTTTTCATTTTTTTACGCATTTTTTAATATGGATAAAAGCATGAGGATTAATTAAAAGAAATAAAGTGCTTTAATTCTTAAATGTTCTTTTTTAGTTTTCTATTATTAATAAAAAGTATTTATTATTTTTTAGAGTTATTAAATAATTAAGCTAAGTTAGGACTTAAGAATTATTAATTTAAACCTAATTAAAAAGGGATATTTAAAATTATTAACTCAAACCTAAAGTTTAAACTTAATAAAAAAGGTCTAATTTATTTAAAGATGTTTTGATTGAATTATCTCTACTTAACCAAACTTATAGTTGAAACTAAACTAATAAAATTCTAAATGGGCTAAAGAAATCAAATAAAATGAAAATGGATCAAAATTAAAAGGAAGTAAAATAAAAGATCAAAGTGGGCTAGAGGATTTGAGAGAGCCCAAATCTGATTAAGAAGAAGGCAGAAACGGGGGTGTACAAACAATTTCGTTGGGCTTAAGGCAGGAAGCAGAGTTAAGGCCCAAGCATTATATCACAATTGTTTTAGGGTTATCATTGTATTAGTTGGATGAAAGGGGATTAGGGTTAAGGCGTACAGAGGCGCCGTCTTGCTTGTTCTTGCGTTCTTCTTCGCGTGATTCGTCTTCTTCTTCTCTCATGCTCTGAACTCTCTTGCCCAAAGGCCACCAGCTTCCAAACTTCTTCTTCCCTCCAAACGAAAATGCCAGGAACGATGTATTCACGGTAAATTGCTCTATTCATTAGGTTTTCATTACAATCGCATGTTCATGTTTTTTAACTGCTTGATTCTGATTCTCTATTATTGTTTGTTGGAGGTATTATGAAAGTAAAAGAAGGAAAAGAAATCGTTACCTAAAGGCGGAGACGGAGGAGGAAGGTTGGACGAGCTAGGAGGCCGGGGCGACGGGGGGAAACGCGTGAACTTTGCTTCTATTGCCTGGTATTTCTTCTTTAATGCTTTATGGTTGATGATGTTGTTGAAAACCCTAGCTTTAGCGTCCTTTTCCTCTTCTTCTGTTGCCTTGCCTCTGTTGCTTTCGTTGTATGCTTTTACCACGCTTCTTTTCCTCTTCTCTTAGTTGCCTTGCTACCGTTACTTTTTAGAATGGCCTATGATGAGCATTTTGAGGCCTTGATGGTATTTTGGTTATGGTTGATGCTTCGTGGTTATGATTGATGGTGTTTTTGAAAATGGCTATCAGCAGGTTTTTGCCATGGTTATGGATGGTACTGTTTGATAGTAGGGATGATGGTTCCTTATTTAGGCTATGCTGTGGATTTTTGTTTAGACAGTAGGCATGTTTTGGCAATGCAGATAGCAGGTTATTGGTAGTGCAGTAGGTTATATGGTACGATGGTTTTGAATGATTTTTTGGTATTGGTTTGATGGCTCAATCAGGTTGACAGTTTTCTATGGCTTAAGCAGGTTATTGAAGTTTTAATGGTGGTTGAAATGGTTATTGGTTTCTATGGCTTAAGGCAGAAGGTTTTGAAAATGGTTTATGCATTAGATTTTGAGGTTTTTGCCATAAGACATTTTGGCTTGACAGTAGGAATGGTTTAGGTTGTTCTGGTTTAGAGCTTGGAGAAAATTTTTGTTTTTTTGTTTGACAACAATTTTCTGAGTTTTTAAGCTGGGAGATAGATAGATGAATGTCTCTTTGAAGTGATTTTTCTATGTTATGTTATAACAAACTGCTCTCTCTTTTTTTTGTACGTTACAGGCTTAGGTTTATGTTGGTTGGAGATTTGAATATTTTACAATATTCCTGGTCTCTGCATCATACTATTTCATCCAGTTTGTTTGTATTCTACTCTTGTGCTTCTTATTTTTACTGAGTTACTGCTGTAGCTTTGTCTTGTAATTCCTTCTGCCTAAACCAAAACCTGCAAAACCATTTTTCTTTCTCTCTTCTCTCTCTCAAGTACATTGATGCATAAAATGATGTGTACTGTTTTTTTCTGAAATTGCAACAGTGC
This sequence comes from Vicia faba, assembly GCA_948472305.1. Taxonomy (NCBI): domain Eukaryota; kingdom Viridiplantae; phylum Streptophyta; class Magnoliopsida; order Fabales; family Fabaceae; genus Vicia; species Vicia faba. The sequence continues at coordinate 1,259,478,222 of OX451741.1, read as the reverse complement.
TGGAACATGATGAAAATGGAATATATTACTTGCATATTTGTTTTCAATTGCACACTTCTTTGACTTGTAAAGGCACAACATGGAGCCTATTTGTTTTGGCTTCTTCTATGTGCATGGCATGTTATGTTTACGTCGCATTTTGTTTGTCTTGCATATGCTGTTTTGAAATTATGCATGGACTTTGAAAAATGCAATTAATTTTTAATTATGCAGTTTTGAAAAATAAAATGAATTTGTGCATGTTTCAAAATTGTGCATTCATTTATGAAAATAAAAATTCCTCCCTTTTTTGTGAACCGGGAGAAATCCCGTGATTTGCAAAAAAGAGTAAACTGATTCCAGCCGTTGCTTTTAATGATGAACACTAAATAATTTTCTGCTTTTAATTATTTGTTCAATTCTAATTTTTTCTTTTAATTGTTTTTGCAGGTAAAATCAAATGAGCAGACAAAAAGGCATTGGATAGAAGATTTAGAATTAGAAAACATTAGAATAGTTTTTTTATTTCATTTTAACTTTGTAAAAAAATTATTATTGTAAATTCGTTGTAAATAAATACAGTATTTACACAATAATTGTACAATTAGAATAAAATGAATAAAATTCCAATATTTGCCAATTAATTCCTTCCTTCTCTCTAATTATTTATTTTATCGTTTATAATTCTTTAAATTGTATAATAATTGAAAATAAATTTCAATTACTTAAATTCAGAATAATAAACAAATAAATAAATATCATTGATCAATTAATAGTTTCAATTATTTAATTCATTATTCATAATTTTCTAAATTATAATAATTAAAAATAGAATTTCAATTATTTAACTTAGAATGATAAATAATTAAATAATCATTACTGACCAATTAATGAACTTTTTCAAATATTTATTATATTATTCATAAATCTTTAAATTATGTAATAACTGAAAATAAATTCCAATTATTTAAATTTAAGATAATAAATAATTAATAAACACTGTCTGAACGATTAATATGCTTCTTCTCTAATATTTATTTTATTATCTATAAATCTTTAAATTATATAACAATTGAAAACAAATTCCAATTATTTAAATTTAAGATAATAAATAATTAATAAATATTGTTTTAGCATGAATCAATTAATAAATTTAGTGTTCAGAAATAAATAGCTCTCGACTCGAAAAAGTTGTGAATTTTTAAAATCAATAGATCAAAGCACTTGTAATGTAATGATGCAGATGGGAGATGGTATCTTAGGTCAAAATTTGGGGTACAACACAGTCAAACTTCATAATTTTTGATCCACATCAACATTATAGACTCATATGAACCATTTGATCAAGTTTGGATCACAACTCCTCAAGAAATTTGATCAGATCATCAAAAGGGCAAAATGGTCAAAATTAGGGTTTTGACTGAGAAAGGGAAATTTCTAATTTTTAACCTAGCCAATGGCCATTTGAGTTCAAACATGGTTTCAAGGATTCAATGGCATCATCTTGACCTAATTGCATGGTTCAAAAGATCTCAAGTACATTGGATTGACAAATGATTTTTCCAGTCAACTGATCAAAAGTCAACTGTACACTGAAAAGTCAAACTTTGACTTTTTGGTCAAATTCAAGTGCCAAGGGTCATAATTCATCAAGATATGTCAAAATATGAAACTTGTTGACCAAGAAACCTAAAATTGCAAATTAGGGTTTTAATTTGAAAATATTTATAACTTAGAATTTTTCTAAGTATGGAAATTTTCTTATTTCCCCCCAACTTTTCACCACTTTTTCACCATGATGAAATTTTATTCAAAGAAAACTTCCAACATGAAAGTTGTAGTCCTCCATGAAATATACAACTTTTCTTCACAAAGTTTTCCCAAAAGATGCTTGTATCTCAAGATATAAATTTGTGAACAGGGGTCCATGAACTAAATAACTTAGTGAAATTTTGCCCTAATTTAGGCAGGTTTTTGACCTAACTTCATGGCAACTTTTCACATAGTTCCAAGAAGTATCTCAATTTTCATTTCAAATATGGATTGTAGAGCACATTGCAAGATTTCCAAAATGTTCAAGAACTTTCCAAGATCATTTGTGGTTAGGGAGAATCGAAGAAGGGAAGTTGGCATTTTGTCACTTTTGTTCAAGCCATTTTTACATGAGATCAAGTTGCAAATCAGATCCTTGCATGCTTGTACCTTGAATTACAAGTCATAAACTCATTCTACACTCCATAATTAAATTCTAACTCAGAAGATAAAGGCTTTATTTTGGCTTTTGGAACATTGTACAAGAGATAATTCCATTAATGGCATAAAGGGCACATTGCCATTTTCATAAAGCAAGCTTTTGGAAACTTTACAATTCTTGAGCCTTAGAGCTGTCCCTTTGGTACAGGAAATTTCCACAGGTCTTGAGCAACTTGTACAAGCCCTTTGCATCTCACAAGCAAGCAGTACAAGCATGTTTTCATGGTCACTTCAACTTTTCTTCAAATGCAAGAAAAGTTGCAAAAGAAGTCAGAACTTGTACAGCAAGGGAAGAGTGGAGTTTGTATCATTCTATACAAGTATACAAACTTGTTACAATGCTACACACAGATGCATAACATCTGAAACTCTCCCAAACACAAAAACTTCATTTTTATGTCCAAACATCCAGTTGCTGCAGAAGCACAGCCATCTCATTTTTGGCTCGTGCGTTTTGCCTCTTGACACTTGAAACATCTTATCCACATTGTGATACGGTGGGAGAACTGACTATGGTTTTGCGTTTGTTTTTGCAAATGTTTCGATTGAGCAAGAGTCGCCACCGACTTTTTATTTTATCCTAAGGAAAGGTTTAAAAAGCACAGCAAAAACCTTTGAGATATTTTCTTGGGTTCGGGGAGTAGATTATAGAAATGGAAGGTATTAGCACCATTTCTATCCATGGTTATCCATGGGCTCTTAGGTACTTGCTTAGATCAACTTGCCTTGGTTTTCAATTGTTTGAAATGGTGCTTTGTGTGTGGTTTTGAAAATGTTTTGAAAAAGATGCCTTGTCTAGGCTACCCTTGTAACAATTCTTTACTCGAATGTTTTACAAAAGGTGTTTGTCTTTTTGAAAAGATGTTTCAAGGTTTTTGAAAGTTTGTTTTGAAAGTGTTTGTGAAGTGTGGTTTGAAGAATAGGCAAGTGTTTTTGTTTTGCAAGTTGACAAGTACTTAAGAGCTATCTACCCTAAAGTTCTCAAAGAGTTTTGCTATGTTTTAACCCTTTTAACAATTTTGTTCCACCATTGCATTTGGTGGACAATCTTGTGTTAGGATGTGAAAGGGACAGGCGCGGGTCATCGTTTAGACCATAATTGCAATGGTGCCAAGTATCTTTGGGCAATTTTCCTTTAAGGGACTTGATCATTTTTTAGGTAACTTTCGAAAGCGTCATCGAGGGACTATGATCATTTGAATTGTGTTTGTTTTACCCAAAGAGACCTAACATGTAATATGGCCCATTTATTGAAGGCAACAAGTGGAATACCCTAGGGGTGCAAGTGTGATTAGTGTTGTCCATTTTCATGCTTGATTATCTTGAAATTAGGTCAAACTATTTTGTTGTTTTTATTTGCATACAAACCCTAATTCTAACATGGTATATTTAGAAAGCATTAAAGTGCGAAAATTAAAGTTCCTAAGCTATTACAACACAATATGGGAAGGGGGGTACAAATGTTCAAATGGGGGGTATTTGACAAGGAATTTAAACCTAGCTATTACATCAATTTGGAATTATTTACAAGATAATTGATTGCACAAATTAAATGGAAATAAAATAAATATGCAAGATGCAAAAAGATGTTTTTATGTGTATGAAAAAAAGTTTTTTTATATGTCAAATAAACAAAATAAAAGTATTATTTTTTTGGAGTTTTTTATGTTTAGGGTAAAACCCTAATTTTATTAAGTAAAAGGTATTATTTATTTAATATGTACAATATTTATTTATTATATAAAAAAAATAAAATGAAAATGAAGTATATTTGTCAAAAAGGTATTTTTTATATTAAATATTAATAAAAAATAAAAGTGTGTATATTTTGTATTTTAACCTAAATATACTAATAAGTATATATATATATATATATTTGTATTATTTTCTAAATATGTATTATATATGCAAAAATAATAATATTTAATATTTATAAAAAAAAGTATATTCTATATAAAATATTTTCAGAAGATAAAAATAAAAAAAAGTCAAAAAATGAAGGTGTTTACATTATTTTTTCTAGTTATTCTAAATAATAATATTATGTATTTATTTACATACAAATATCAATATAAACAAATAAATGCCTAAAAAATATAAAAATGATGTAAAAATGTTTTTTTTATGTTTTTAATATTATGAGGAAAAATAAATAAGTCAGGAATAAAAAACAAAAGTCAAAAAATCATAAAAATAAGTCAAATGGGCCTAGGGCGTGCAGAAGTAAAAACATGGTGTGAAAATAAATAACAAATCAAGCCCAGCCCAGAAGATTGTTGTCTTCAACCTTCAGACCAACAAAATTCAAAAACACGCGCCTTTCTTCTAAAATCTCTAACTCCTGATTCTTTGATCTTTTGCCAAATCTTCTAACATGAAACCTGTAGAGCTTGAAGCCACGATTCTAGACATATAAAGAAGTCAATCTAACTCTCAGAAATGAGAGATAATTTCTTCTCCCCCAATTCCTGACCTAGTTTTTGTTCCATGTTCAGACTTAAAATTCTCTAAGCATACATAATATAAATGAAATCTAATCACATGGGCATGTTCAGGGCTATGAATGGGACATGTTTTCTTCACAAACCTAAAGCTAACAATGCCTGGATAGAGAGATACGTGTTCATGAACTTACCTGTTCAGTTGAAGTTGTATCTGGTGATGGAGGTGTCTTCAATGCAAGGTGATGATTGGTACAGCTTCCTTGATGTCCAGGGATGCTATTCCAAGCTTTACTTTGTCTTGAAACCTTTTGAATCGTGCTATGGAACTTCAGCTGCAAAACAAGAAAATGAAAATGGTGATCTTGCCTGGGAGTGTTACAGGTCGTTTTTGAGGTTTTGATTAGCTTCAAGGGATGTTATGGGATGTGTTTGACAAGTTTTTAGCAAGAATGCATGGAAGGTTTGAGCTATGGAACTCAAACTGCAGGGATGCCCTGTTTTGAGCAGTTCAATGGTGATTCTGTGAATGGGAAGGCAATCGAGGTGGTTGACTCGTGTTCTAGCTCAGTTAGGATGTTTAGTATATGTTTGACAAGTTTGCTTAAGGGTTTCTTAGCTGAGATGAAAGTTGTTGGATGATATGCTATCTTTCTTACACTTTAAGCAACAAATGTCTAAGTTGGTTTTTAGACAGGTAGAGGCCCCCCTAATGTGCTGCAAACCTTGGCATTGATCATTGTAATTAGTTCCTAAACTTGTGCCAAAGAGATTTCAAATGTACTTGCTTGGATTTGCATTTTGACATAAAGTTCACTTTTGCAAAAATGGTTAAAGTGCTTTATCTACTTTGGGATTAAACCATTATGCAATGCTTGAACACATAGAACATGGTCTTGGCACAAAGAGTTTGCATTAAATTTATGAGCGTTGGATGGTTTAGAGGCCTGTAATCAAGGAAAGCATGCTGATTTGAAAATTGCCTAAGTGTATGAACATGGAAATTGGCCATAACAAAAGTGAGTTTTTCCCATATTGCAAAATTCGATTCTCCCTAACCATGAGGTTGTTTGATGAGTTCTTGGACATTTTGTAAAGCTTGGAATGTGTAATACAATCCATCTTTGAAATGCAAATTGAAATTCCAAGTGGAAGTATATGAAAAATGGTCTTGAAGTTAGGTAAAAATCCTGCCTAAAATAGGTCAAATTTTCTCTAAGTTAAGGATGGTTTGGTACCCTTGTTCCAAAAATTGTAACTTGAGATACAGGCTTCTTTTTGGAAAACTTTGTGAATCAAAGTTGTAGATTATGCAATAGGCTACAACTTTCATGTTTTGACTTTTGCTTGAATCCAAATGAATCTTGGTGAGAAAGTGGGGCAAAGTTAGGAAAAAAATTAGGGTTTTTCATAACTTAGAGAAATTCTAAGTTATGAAAAATCTTCATTTCAAACCCTAATTTGCAATTCTTGATTTCTTGATGAACAAGTTTCATGATTTGGCATGTTTTAATGAAAAATGAATCTTGACACCTGATTTTGACCAAAAAGTCAAAGTTTGACTTTTCAGTATACAGTCAAAATTGATCAATTGACTGGGAAATTCAACTATCAATCTTGTGTATTTGGGATCTTTTGAACTTGTTGAGCATGTCAAGACAATTCCATGGGGTCCTTGAGTCCATATGTGAGCTTGGTTTGCCATTGGCTAGGTCAAACAGTCAAAAATTGCCTTTGTGCAGTCAAAACCCTAAAAATGACCATTTTGCCCTTTTGGTGATCTGATCAAATTTCTTGTGGAATTGTGATCCAAACTTGATCAAATGGTCCATGTGAGTTCATAATGTTGATGTGGGTCAATTTTCATAAGGTTTGACTGTCAATTGGCCACAATTGACTTTTTCCCCAATACAGCTGACTTCTAGGTCAACTGTCCAATTGACTGGGCAAAATTTGGAATCAAGACTTGAAACTTGGTATGGATAAACTTGGGAGTCCAATATGAATCAAGAAAGTCATCTTAGGCAATTTTGGTCAAAACATCTTTGTGCAAACACAAACCCTAATTTGGGTCAACAGTGCAAGGAGAAGTCTTGAGCAGATGAAACCCTAACTGGACCTTGAGTTCCAAGGGCTTTGTGATGAGAAATGTTGAGAAAATGGGAGGGCAAATTTTGGGGTACAACAGAGTGCCCTGAAAATCTTCTTGAATCCGAAGAGTTAGATTGGCAAGTTTGCCTTTCGTGACTCGAGGGTAAAAGGAGATTGGACACTAGAGTGCCCTGAAATTTGCACTCGTCAAAGCAATGGATGCGGGAATGGGCTTAGAGATGCCATTTAGAGATGGGCTTAACGATGCCATCTGGAAGAGTGATAGAAACTTGTCGGGGATGGGCTTAAAGATGCCATCTGGAATGAGTATCAGAAAGGTGTCCATGTTTTGAACCACATCTGAAATGGGGGTCTGAACAAGCAATATATTGACATCCGTATCTGGAGGCATCCGTAAACTGTTTTCAGAGGTTGAGAAGAGCCTGAACAAGCGATATATTAACATCCGTTGTTGGGAAGAATCCGTAAACTGTTTTCAGAAGTCTGGAGAAGAATCTAAACAAGCGATAGGTTAACATCCGTTACTTGGAGAACCCGTGAACTGTTTTCAGAAATCTTGAAGTTGAATAAGCAATAGAGCAGCATCCGTTGTTGGGAAGCGTCCGTAAACTGTTTTCAGAAGTTGAGAAGAGTCTGAACAAGCGATAGATTAACATCCGTTGTTGGGAAGAATCCGTAAACTGTTTTCAGAAGTCGCATCTGAACAAGTTGATAGATTAACATCCGTTGTTGGGAAGAATCCATAAACTGTTTTCAGAAGTCTTGAGAAGAAACTGAACAAGTGATAGGTTAGCATCCGTTACTTGGAGAACCCGTGAACTGTTTTCAGAAATCTTGAAGTTGAAGAGGAACCGGTGTAGGGTTTCCTGATGATGAGCTCGTGTAAAAACTGCATCTGGATGAATCTGGAATAAGCATTAGAATGTTGCCATGTCTGGGTCACATCTGAACTATTCCTGGAAAGAATCTCGGAAGATAATGATTTTAGTCTGTCGACTGATCTTACCTGAAAAGGTAAAGAGTTAGTTATATGCAATGTCATGATGCATGATACAATGTATGTTATATGATATGAATGTAAATGGATGCGCATGTAAGCTGGAGAGCTGTCTTGCGGAGGATAAATGAATCCGAGATAGCTGAAGATAAAAGCATCTTGACTGCTGCCGGGAAGAATAATTCCTGGTTGTTGCTGGGGAATAAGGAGTTTGGGTTGTATACCAATCTTCTGGGGAATCCCGGTCTTGAGGAGATCTTCATTGGAGAATCTTGAATATACAATAAGGAACTGAGAACTGAGAGTCTTCAACCTTGCTTGGGGAATACCAGTCCTTCAAACATCGAGGAGCCTTAGAACCACTTGCGGGGACTTGGAATTTCCTTGGTGACTTGCAGGGTAAGAGAATTTCTGATGATTTCTACTGGGGATTTTAGAACCTGGTAGACTTAAGCTGGGGAGATAAGACTGAGAATTTCTAGTCTAGTGAGAAGCATTTCGGTGGGGAAAAGGTTCACTAGTCTGGCTCCGCTGGGGATATTGGAACTTAAACTCTGAGGGGAATTGAGTTCTGGAGGATTCTCTGGCTGAGGATAACAAAAACTCCTCTGGGGATTGTATTGATAAGTTATGTTGGGGAACTCTGATGGACTCTGCTGGGGATAGGAAGAAATTTGCCGAGTGCGATCTTCCGTGGCAATAAGCTGAGGATAACCCAGTTATAAGCCCTTGTGAGGAATAACTTTGAATAAAACTCGGGAGAGACGTCTGTACTCTGTAGGGGATAAGCTTCCAGAATCTACTGGGGATAAGCTTCAAAACTTACTGGGGATATGGATTCCAAATCTCCCGGGGGTTTCTTTTGAAAGGGTATCAAGATATCCGACTGTACCTTCAACCTATCAGTAATCCTTTTTCTTGATTCATAAGGAAATGATTATGTTCAAATGCATATGCCTATTTAACAAAACATTGGACGTTTCTCAAAATAAAACAAATAGTGCAAGAGAAAAGAAAAAGGAAATGACACAAATTTCTGGGAAGAGTATTTGTATTAACTTTCTCTGAGTATATTTGTACAAAGGAGACAATCATCCTAGTAAGAGGATTTTGTCATAAATATTGAAAGATTTATACAAAATAAAGATGGCTATGTGAAGTAATTCCATAGGATTCCATTCCGCTATAGCCTTCCCAACTCTGAATATCTGTCCATTCAATGCTTCGTCTGCCGATGACTGGATTGATCAGAAACCTGGAACTGGTTGATGAAGAGATTGTCTTTGAAGTGATCTGACGAGACATAGTCATACGCTTTAACTCCCTAACTTTTGCCTGAATCGCCCTTTCGGGTTTTCGATCCACCGGGAAACCCCTTTTTGCCCAAGCCGCCCTTTCGGGTTTTCAACTTGCCGGGTGTACAGATTTTTTTGTTTTTATCCCTAATTTTTGCCTGAACCGCCCTTTCGGGTTTTCGGTTCACCGGGATGCCCATTTTTGCCCAAGCCGCCCTTTCGGGTTTTCGACTTGTCGAGTTATTTTATGCGTAGTATCTTTTGACTATGTCTGCGTTTGCAGGGTGCGGCAAATCGTCGCCGTCCATGGTGGTTAGAATCATCGCACCACCAGAAAATATGCTCTTGATCACAAATGGTCCTTCATATGTAGGAGTCCATTTGCCCCTGGGATCACTTTGCGGCAAGATAATCCGCTTGATTACGAGATCTCCGACTTGATACACCTGACGTTTGACTTTCTTATTGAAGGCCTTGATCATCCGTTTTTGATACGTCTGACCATGGCATATAGCAGCGAGTTGCTTCTCGTTGATCAAATTGAGTTGATCAAGTCGGGTCTGCATCCAATCCTCTTCATTCAAACCTGTGTCCTTCATAATCCTTAGAAAAGGAATCTGAACCTCCATAGGCAGGACAGCTTCCATGCCATATACCAAAGAAAATGGGGTTGCCCCGGTTGAAGTACGTGCCGTCGTACGGTATCCATGCAGAGCAAATGGTAACATCTCATGCCAGTCTTTGTAAGTGACTGTCATTTTCTGAATGATCTTCTTAATGTTTTTGTTCGCAGCTTCAACCGCACCGTTCATCTTTGGCCGATAGGGAGATGAATTGTGATGATAAATCTTGAACTGTTTGCACAATGCGGTGATCATCGTGTTATTCAGATTTGTACCGTTGTCTGTGATGATCCTGTTTGGAACACCATACCGGCATATGAGGTTTTGCTTGATGAAGCGGGCAACCACATTTTTAGTAACAGAGGCGAAGGAAGCTGCTTCGACCCATTTGGTGAAATAGTCAATGGCAACTAGGATGAAGCGATGTCCGTTGGAAGCCGTGGGCTTGATCTCTCCAATCATGTCAATGCCCCACATTGCAAATGGCCAAGGAGCAGTCAGAACGTTGAGAAGAACCGGGGGGATATGAACTTTGTCAGCGTAGACTTGACATTTGTGGCAAGTACGGGAATGTTGATGGCAGTCAGCTTCCATGGTAGACCAGTAATAGCCTGCCCTTAGGATCTTCTTAGCCATTGTATGCCCGCTCAAGTGAGTGCCAAATGTGCCGCTGTGTATCTCAGTCATAATCAACTCTACTTCAGCTTTGTCTACGCATTGGAGTAATACACAATCATGGCTTCGTTTGTAAAGGATGCCGTTGCTCAGGAAGAACTTAGCAGCAAATTTCCTTAAGAACTTCTTGTCATTTACGGAAGCTCCTTCGGGATAATCTCTAGTCTGGAGATACCTTTTGATTTCATGGAACCAGGGTTGTTCCACTACTTCCTCGGTATTAATCTCGTGACAATGTGCTGGTTCATCCATTCGCTCGATGGTGATTTGGGGAGCCTCATTATCCCAGTTGAGTTTAAACATGGAAGACATTGTAGCTAGAGCATCTGCTAGCTGATTCTCTTCTCGCAGGAAATGCTCGAAGGTAATTTGCTCGAAATGAGGCAACAATGTCAAGACATGTTCTTTGTATGGGATAAGATTAGGATGCTTGGTATCCCACTCTCCTTTGATTTGACTGATAACCAAAGCCGAGTCCCCAAATACGATCAAAGATTTAATCCCCAAGTCTATAGAAGCCTTGAGACCAAAGATGCAAGCTTCATACTCAACCATGTTGTTTGTGCAGCTGAAGCAAAGTCGGGCCGTGAAAGGTGTGTGACAGCCTTTCGGAGAAATGAGTACCGCACCGATACCGTTTCCAAGTGCATTTGAGGCACCATCAAAGTACAGGGTCCATCGGGATCCCTTTTCGGGTCTGTCATACGGTTCGTTACTTTCAATGTTGTCCAAATTCATGATGTCCTCGTCTGGGAAGTCAAATCTCATGGGTTGATAATCTTCGATAGCTTGATGAACCAGATGGTCAGCTAGTACACTCCCTTTTATAGCTTTTTGGGTGGTGTACTGGATGTCATACTCAGTTAAGATCATTTGCCATCTAGCTATCCTTCCAGATAAAGCGGGCTTTTCGAAGATATACTTGATAGGATCCATTTTGGAAATCAACAAGGTAGTATGAGTCAACATATGCTGCCTTAGTCGGCGAACAGCCCATACCAAAGCGCAACAAGTTTTCTCGAGCAGTGAGTAGCGAGTCTCACAGTCGATAAACTTTTTGCTAAGGTAATAAATAGCGTGCTCTTTTCGACCAGACTCATCATGCTGGCCCAAAACACACCCCATTGAGTTATCCAAGACGGTCAGATACATGATCAATGGTCTTCCTTCGACGGGTGGCATCAGAATAGGAGGTTCTAGCAAATACTCCTTGATCTTATCAAAAGCAACTTGGCAATCATCGTTCCATTCGACTACCTGATCTTTCTTCAAGAGTTTGAAAATTGGCTCACAGGTAGAAGTCAGATGAGAGATGAATCTGGCAATATAGTTCAAGCGCCCCAAGAAACCTCTAACCTCCTTTTCAGTACGGGGAGCAGGCATCTCTTGTATTGCTTTCACTTTTGCTGGATCGACTTCAATGCCTTTGTTGCTTACAATGAATCCTAGAAGTTTACCAGACCTAACTCCAAAAGTGCACTTACTTGGATTCAGCCTGAGTTTGTATTCTTTCAATCTGGCAAACAGCTTTTCTAGATGTTCAAGGTGATCCTCCTCTGTTTGTGACCGAGATATCATATCGTCTACGTAAAATTCAATCTCATGATTTATCATATCATAAAACAAAGCTACCATGGCGCGTTGATAAGTTGCTCCTGCGTTCTTCAGCCCGAACGGCATCACCTTGTAACAGAAAGTACCCCATTATGTGACAAAAGTTGTTTTCTCCATATCCTCAGGGGCCATTTTGATTTGATTGTAGCCCGAGAATCCATCCATGAAGGAAAACACTTTGTGCTGAGCTGTGTTGTCGATCAAAATGTCAATGTGTGGAAGTGGAAAATCATCTTTGGGGCTGGCCCTATTCAAATCCCGGTAGTCCACACACATCCTGACTTTGCCATCTTTCTTAGGTACTGGTACGATGTTAGAGACCCAATGAGGATAGGACGTAACAGCCAGAAAGCCAGCGTCGAATTGCTTCATCACTTCTGCTTTGATCTTTTCAGACATATCAGGCCTCATTCGGCGGACTTTTTGCTTGATCAGTGGACAATCCTCTCTCGTGGGGAGACGGTGAACCATGATGTCTGTGTCTAAACCCGACATGTCTTCATAAGACCAAGCGAAGATTTCAACATACTCATTCAACAATTGTATCAGGCGTTCCTTGACACTTGGTTCCAGATTGGCACCCACTTGCACCTCCTTCCGGTCTTCCTCGGTCCCTAAGTTGACAGTTTCCAATGACTCTTCGTGAGGTAAGATGGCCCTTTCCTCTTGCTGTAGAAGTCTGGCTAGTTCCCCTGGTACTTCACAACCTTCGTCATCTTCATACTCGGCTTGATTGACCAGATCTTCAGAGTTATTGAAGGATATAGCAGAATAGTCACCCATGGAATCCGGAGTGGATGGGTACCTGCATTTGTGAGTGTGGGTGTGTGTAAGGGATAACCATCCTTAAACAAAAAATGCAAAAGGAAAGAAAATGAACACAAGCAGTTTATCAAATGAAAAAAGTCCAATGAATCATTAAACATGGCATATGGATATAAAAAATAATCAAAACCCTTACAAATGGACCTACATGCCCCGGGCAAGGCATGAGGTGAAAAGATAGTGTACGGATTGTTTGAAAATAAATATTACAGACCAATAGGAAATGTTTGACAGATAAATTACTGATGAATAAAAGTGATGGGGACAAAGTCTTTTGCCTCCCAGTTGCACAATCCTCCTTTGACAGTTGGGTAAATCCATTCTTCGATGCTTCTCTCTTCGTCTTCATCCTCCAAAGCGTTGATTCCGTAGAGAGAAATCTTGACTGGTGCTCTTTCAATCTTCGAACGCCGCATAGCTTTCTGGCCCGCGGTAGTGAACCCTAATCCAAATTTGTCTGTCTTATGTGGAATATCAGGCAACTGCCCCCATGCTGAATTCTTCCCTTCCTTTATTACGGCCTTTGCGTCCTCCAGAGATGCCATCCTGGCCATCTGCCTCGGTACTTCAGCTGCCAACTTTGCTACTGCTATTTCAGGAAGGAGTTCTTCGAAATGTTGGAAAGGCGTCTCAATGAACTCACCTTCTACCTCCACGTACCGGAAGGAGTTCAAGTGGCTGATCATGTACTCCTCTTCACCATGGACGGTTATAATCTTCCCCTTGACAGGGTACTTCAACATCTGATGCAAGGAAGAGGTGACTGCCCCAGCATGGTGTATCCAAGGCCTACCCAACAAGCAAGAGTATGACGGACGGATGTCCATCACATAGAAAGTAGATTTAAACACCTCAATGCCTATCTTGATGGGAATTTCAACCTCCCCATGGACCATTCTCTTCGAACCATCGAAAGCTCTGACAACAATATCACTCGGCTTTAACTCCAACCCTTCACAATCTAGTCGGTCCAAAGCCTTCTTAGGCAATACGTTCAGCGACGAACCAGTGTCGACCAAGACATGTGCGAGAGTAGTTCCTCGGCACTCGACTGAAATGTGTAAAGCATCATTGTGGTTTCTACCTTTAGGAGTTAGGTCGGCATCAGAGAAACCTAATCCATTGTCCGCAGTAAGGCTGGCCACACAATTTTGAAATTGATCCGTAGAGGTTTCCTGGGGCACATGGGCTGCCTTCAGGAATTTTATCAGAGCCTTAGCGTGCGCTTCCGAGCAAAGTAGTAGTGCCAGCATGGAGATCTTTGAGGGGGTTTGCCCCAATTGTTCTACCACATCGTAATCACTCCTTTTGATTATCTTCAAGATCTCATCCATTTCTTTCTTGGAGGTCTCCGGAATGACCAAGGGTTGAGCCCTCGTCGTGACGAGCTCATCTTGGATTCCCTTACCTTTATCAGCAGCAGTAGGAGGGACAGTACTAGGAACAACAACATCTTCAATCAATGGGGTTCTAGCGGAGAGTTTTATTGGTGTAGGGATAACCTTGTCAGTAGATGAGGGTCCAAATATTTCTCTTGGAGGGGCAATCTCTGGAGAAAATATTCTCCCGCTCCGGGTGATTTTGCTCGTGCCTGCAATGTTTCCAATGCTGGCTTCTTCATCATCTGAACTTTCTTCAGTTATTTCGATTTGTTTAATACCATGGTAGTAGACGTCACCGCCATAGTTCCATGGTATTGACTTCTCAGAAACATAGGGGACAGGCCCTGGCATTGTTATCTTCAAAGGAACAGATTTCGTAACTGGTGTAATCTTAACAGGATTTCTGACGGCCTTGGAAAGATTGGCGTGAATGGTTATGATTGAGACATCTTCAGTATGAGTTGGAATGGTAGAAACTTTTTCAAACAAAATTTGTCGACTGTCCATTAGGCCTTGGATGCCTTTCTTCAGTAACGGACAATCAAACGGCAGAGAGTAACAACAATAGCAGTCTTCTTTACATCCCGGGAAGATCCCGGCCCTTAACAGATTCAACTTGATGGTTAATAACAAAGTTATCAGATCATTGACATCAACAACATACAAATCTTCTTCAATGGCATTGACATTTCGGCCGTGCTTCGGCATGGGAGCAGATATCACATTAGGCTTCTCCGGAGCGTCGAACTCCACCTCCTTCGCCTCTATCAGGTCTTGGATTTTATGCTTGAGTGCCCAACAATCATTGGTGTCGTGCCCGACACTGTCAGAATGGTAGGCGCATTTAGCATTAGGATGGTAATGCGGAGAGGACGTATTCACATTCTTTGGTGCCTCTTTGATAGTGGCGAGATTCAACTTCAACATATGGGGAAGCACTTACGCTGGCGTCATATTAATGCAGGTGAACTGCCGTTGTGGCCGTTCCACCCGTTGTTGATTTGGTCTGGACTGGTTATAGCGAGGCTGCTCACTTGAAGGGTTTTGAATCATTACGGCCCCCACGGTCGGCCGGCGCTCAGTCTTCCCTGCTCTTCTTTGGGAGTATACAACAGCCGTTTCCTTCTTGAAAGGTTTCTTCTCAACACTTGCAGCAACACCCTTCTGAATTTTTCCTGACTTGATGCCAACTTCTATTCTTTCGCCTGTTAAGATCAAATCGGTAAACCCCGCGGAAGAGTTACCAATCAGATGATTGAGAAATGGCCCAGATAGGGTCCCTAGAAACATATCAACAAGTTCACGGTCGGTTAAAGGAGGCTGCACCCTGCCAGCCAAATCCCTCCATTTTTGTGCATATTCTTTGAATCCTTCGCCTGTTCCCAATGACATACCCTGAAGTTGGGTACGTGTAGGAGCAAGGTCAGAATTGTACTGATATTGTTTGTAAAAGGCGGTGGCCAAGTCTTCCCAGTTTCTGACGCTGGTTCCCTCTAGCTGATAAAACCACTCCAGTTGAGCCCCAGAAAGGCTGTCTTGAAAGAAATGGATCCAAAGGTTCTTATCTGCCGTATAAGGTTGGATCTTTCTTACGTAGGACCTGAGATGCATTTTTGGACAGGACAACCCATCATACCTCACAAAAACTGGCACTTTGAACTTTGGGGGAATCACAATCCCGACAACCAAACCCAAGTCTTCAAAATCCAAACCCGGTACTCTTTGTAGCTCCATGGCGGCCAACCTGTCTTCTAAACCTTTGTATTTATCATCAGCCGGAGGGTATTGTTGATCAGAGTAGTCTTCATCCTCTTCGACCTCTTCTTCTTCCATATCGGACTCGGAAGGTACCGCAGCCCCACCTCCTTTACTGGTTCCTTCATCAGAAGTAGGAGGAAATTCAAGCACTCTCCTGGCCTCTCCGTCAAATCTTCTCCCTAAAGTAGCCACCCCGAGTATCTTTTTCTTCTTTTTCACTGAGTCTTTATTCCCCAGCAAGGTCTTGAGATCCTCCTGACCCTTAGCCAAGGTCGTCAGGAGTTGCTGAAACTGTGCATTTTGAGCTTGTAGGTCTTTGACTGTTTACTCGAGATCCATCCTACTGAAATAAACAGTAGACAGATAAGGAAACCTAGCGTGAGACCTGCTTATGCACATGATGAATGGTATGCTTATGTATGCAATGCATTCAAGGATTTAGAACATTCAAAATTGTTGCAGACAAAGAAGAACGCACGTCATATTAATAAGAAGAAATTTGTTAGTACATAAATGCCCCATGGGCCAAATATTACAAAAACAACTTCTCAAGGTAAAAAGACATTGCGCATCCTCTTTGGTGCAATGTAGGTGTTGAGGGCCTCTTGCTCATGGAGTCGGCGGGTAAGCTCTAAAACCTTCTTCTCACTGGCGTAGAAGCTGGCTTCAAAAGTGTTCCGTTCCTCCTTGAGTTGAATCCAACTTTTCTGCATTTCCTCCCACGATGTAGGCATGTCAGGATATAGGATGGTGTAGGGAACCTCTCCTTCCTTGACGGGCTCTTTAATCACAGGGAGAACATGAGGATAAGGCATCATTAGACTCTGGGCTCGAGCTCGTACCCACTTGAGATAAGGCTCAAGAGGGATGGAGTTCTTGTGTCCCAGTGTCTTGCTATCAACCTTGTTGGGCATCCTCCAAGCTCTGATGAATCTTTGGCGAAGTCCTTGCGCATCGTTGTCGAAGTCAAAAACTAGGTCAGGAATCAACATGTCGTGAGGGCCATCCCTCCATGCATATCCAAATTGTCTCAAAGCTAGGCAAGGGTTGTAGGTGATGCCTCCTCTTATTCCAAGTAAAGGAACATTAGGAAACTCTCCGCAACGATCGACGATGATGACATTTTCTCTGGACCGAGAACACCAATGTACATCAGAGTGAGTAAGAGTCATCAACCGTTGGGACCACCTTGAGCCTTGGTCATTCTTCAAGACAGATTGTGGAAGGTGCGAAATAAACCACCTTGCAAGGAGAGGAGTACAGCACATGAGAACACCCCTCTTTCTCATTGTTCGTGTGTAAAATGAGTGAAGAATGTCCCCAAGCAATGTTGGTATTGGATTTCTAGACAAAAAGATTTTGACGGCGTTGACATCTACCAATTGGTCAGAATTTGGGAACAAGACCAACCCATAGATAAGGAGGGCCACAATTTCTTCAAAGGCTTGTAGGTCCAATGAATTCCAACATTCTTGTGCCTTCTCATACAAGAATTTTGCTAAGAATCCTTTGACGCCGCTTCTGGTTTCCCAATGCCCCTTGATGTCGGATGGTTGTAGATGTAATGCTCGAGCAACATCTTCCGGCTTTGGTTCCTTTTCCGTACCGTTGAAGGGTAGTTGATTAAGGATAGGGATTCTTAGGAGTTGAGAAAACTCCTCCAAAGTGGGCACCAACTGGTAATCAGGGAAAGTGAAACAGTGGTGAAGAGGGTCAAAGAACTGAAATAACACTTTCATCGTGTCTTCTTCAATGTTGGTGTTGACTAAGCTGAGCAGTCTACCATGTCTTTCACTGAAGGATGAACTTTCCGGAATTCTTGAGGTGAGCTCCTTGAGTTGAGGAGAGATTCTCACAAGGTTGACTTGGATGGTTTTTCTGCGAGGAATTTCCATGACCTACAAAACAAGAACAAAGATGAAGATCCAAACCCTTGAAATGGTTAGTGAATGCATATGATGCTTTATGATGTTTATGATGTATGCACAAAACATATGTACAAGCAAATCACACCAAACCCTAGTTTCAGGCTTGCACGGGGTTTCATAGGTAAGTACCCTCTTGAGTGTAGTTGGCTTAAAAACCTGTCCTATAAATAGTAACTGGGTTCTAAGGAGCTCAATATCATAGGATTGTTTTCATCGTTCATTGTTTTGGTTTAGCCACTTAACTAGCGACCAAAATATTCCAAGAAAACGACCCTCAATGAGTGTAGTATCGAGTATCTACCAACTCCGGACTGCACCAAAGCCTGTCATCTCACTACCCCTAATAAAAGGCCAAGATGGTCTGTAGTTGTTTAGTTATTGTCTTGCATTTTTGGTAAAACCCAAGTGTATGTGTGAATGTCATGACTGATGTCATAACATTCTAGTTTAGTTTGTACTGATTCATTAGGTACCTTGCAGAAAAATATTGTCATTCAGGTACTGATGTTTATAAGTGTG
Organism: Vicia faba; assembly: GCA_948472305.1. NCBI lineage: Eukaryota > Viridiplantae > Streptophyta > Magnoliopsida > Fabales > Fabaceae > Vicia > Vicia faba. The sequence continues at coordinate 1,259,459,821 of OX451741.1, read as the reverse complement.
TATCTGAGCATTTTGCAAAATGATCACATTTTGCTAAATCAGTAGACATGTTTTCTCAGATGTCATAACAGATGTTAAGACATCCTGTTCTGAACTAACAGGTATGCAGGTTGGTTAATTCTGAGTTTTTTCAGGAAAATAACTCAGTCTTTCCAGAACAGAATCCTGCGTTTTCTTTGGGTTAACCTAGCTCAACCCTAACCTGGTTAATAAAGTCCTGTGACCTAGTCTTAAGGTCAAACGGAATTAACCCTAGGTTTTTGTGGAAACCCTAACTGAAGTTGCAGCTGCTATATATTCAACAGAGCTGCTGTTTTGCAGTAATCCCTTGGTGATCAGAAGATCATTTGTAAACTGTATAGGTTTGATTATTGTACTCCAAGCAATTATCATTGTGATAAGTGACTTGGAATAGGTTTTTAATTGTAAGGGTTGTGTAGCACTCAAAGCTTTGAAGCAAGAGTGTTTGAATGTTTCTTGACTAAAGCTGTGAAGCAGAGTCAAGTCAGTTGTGTATATCACTCAAAGCTGTGAAGCAAGAGTGGTTGTGTTGCTTGATTAAAAAGCTGTGAAGCTTAATCAAGTGTATGTTTTTGAAGAGTGTCTTCATCAATTCATTAGTCAAATTGTTTTATGTATCACTGCTGTGATTGAGGGGGAGTGAGTAGGAACTCAGGTTTAAGTTGTACTTAGATTGAAATTGCATTGGGTAGGTCTTAAGTGAAGGAGATAAACTGGTTGGTTTATTCCTGAATTAACATCTCTTATAGTGGATTTCCTCCCTGGCTTGGTAGCCCCCAGAGTAGGTGTTGTTGCACACTGAACTGGGTAAACAATTGACTGCGTTCTTTACTGTTTTTGTATTTACTGTCTTGTAGAAAGTCAGATACGGTGTCATAACATTAAACGTGACATTGAGTATCTGTAGCCAGAATTTCAATTGGCATCAGAGCAGGCACCCTGCCTGTATTACTGGGTGAGATCTAGGGATATCACTTTCTGCCACTATGGACAAAGAAGGAGTTTTTGGAAATAGACCACCCATTATGGATGGAACTAATTATGACTACTGGAAACCTCGTATGATTGCCTTCTTAAAATCTCTGGACAAAAAGGCTTGGAGAGCTGCTGACAAAGGATGGATCCATCCCACCATAACTGAGAAAGATGGGACAATCAGTCTGAAGCCTGAGGAAGATTGGAGTAAAGAAGAAGATGAGTTAGCCCTGGGAAATTCCAAAGCTTTAAATACCTTGTTCAATGGAATTGATAGAAACATTTTCAGACTAGTACATCAATATGAACTGGCCAAGGAAGTTTGGGACACTCTCAAAACTACTCATGAGGGCACTTCCAAAGTAAAAATTTCAAGGCTTCAGATGTTGACTACCAAGTTTGAGAATCTAAAAATGATGGAAGATGAAACCATTCATGAGTTTCACATGAACATCTTGGAGATTGCCAACACCTCAGGAGCACTGGGAGAAAAGATGTCAGAAGAAAAACTGGTGAGGAAGATTCTCAGATCCTTGCCTAAAAGATTTGCAATGAAGGTAACTGCCATAGAGGAAGCCCAGGACATCAGCAAGTTGAAAGTGGATGAACTTATTGGGTCTCTTCAGACTTTTGAGATGGGGATCACTGATAATGGTGACAAGAAGAACAAGAGCATAGCACTTGTGTCCAACACTGATGTTGAAGAAAATATTTCAGAAGCTATAGCCATGCTTGGAAGACAGTTCAACAAACTCATCAAAAGAATAGATCCAAAGTCAAGGTCTAATGTTCATAACATTCCCTCTGACATTGACAGTTCCAGCAGAAGACCAAGGTCAGAAGAGAAGGGAAATCAAGGCAGAGGAATTCAATGCCATGGTTGTGAAGGATATGGGCATATTCGAGCTGAATGTCCTACCTTTCTTAAGAAACAAAAGAAAGGAATGACAGTTACTTGGTCTGACTGTGATTCAGAAAGTAATTCTGAAGAAGAATCTGCCAAACTAGTTACTGCTTTAACTGGTGTTTGTACCTCTGAAAGTGACATCAGTGATGAAGAGGTGACTTTTGAAGAACTGGCTAATACTTACAAGAAATTGTGTATCAGAAGTACTGAAGTCTGTGTGCAGAATGAGAAACAATCAAAACTCATCATAAAGCTGGAGGCTGAAAAAAGGGAAAACCTTGAAACTATAAGTCATCTAGAAGGAGAAGTTCAATTGCTGAACTCACAACTGAATCAAATGACCAAATCTGTCAAGATGCTGACAAATGGAACAGACAAATTGGAAGAGATCCTTCAGGTTGGACAAAATGTGGGAAATAAATCTGGACTAGGATTTATGGAAGCAAAGAAATCTGGTACTGATAAGCAAATGTCAAAACAGATGTCTCAACACAACTCTCAACATTAGGAACAGAGACATATGAAGAAAAGGTACCAAAGATGGAGATGTCATCATTGTGGGAGATATGGCCACATAAAGCCCTTCTGCTTCAGATTGCATGGATACCCTAATCAGAACTCAGGTGTCAATCCTAAGTCTAAAAAGGTACCACATGCTCCTAAATGGAAGAAAAAGGCTACTGCCCTGATAGCCCACACTTCCCTGAGGGTCTCTGCAAAGGAAGACTGGTACTTTGACAGTGGATGTTCCAGACACATGACTGGAATCAAGAACCTCCTCAATAATGTTAAGCCTCACACCACCAGTTTTGTGACCTTTGGAGATGGTGCTAAAGGTGAAATCAAAGGAGTTGGTGATTTGGACTGCCCTGGAGTTCCAAGTCTGAATGAAGTACTGCTGGTAAAAGGGCTGACTGCTAATCTCATTAGTATCAGTCAATTGTGTGATCTAGGATTCAAGGTCAATTTCTCAAAATCTGAATGTCTTGTAATCAATGACAAACAAGAGATAGTAATGAAAGGAGTCAGATCCAAAGACAACTGTTACTTGTGGGAGCCTGAGAACACTAATTTCTCATCTGTGTGTTCCATTGCAAAAGAAGAAAAAGAGGTGAAACTGTGGCACCAAAAACTTGGCCATCTTCATCTAAGAGGTATGAAGAGGATTATCTCCTTGGAGGCAGTCAGAGGGATTCCAAGACTGCAAATTGATGAAGAAAGAGTTTGTGGTGAATGTCAGGTTGGTAAGCAGACTAGGATGTCACATCCAAAGTCAAGACATCTGACCACCTCTAAGGTTCTAGAACTTCTTCATATGGATCTGATGGGACCAATGCAAGTAGAGAGTCTTGGTGGAAAAAGATATGCCTATGTGGTTGTGGATGATTTTTCCAGATTCACCTGGATTAATTTCATTAGGGAAAAATCTGATGTATTTGAAGTTTTTAAAGAATTGTGCAAAAGAATTCAAAGAGAAAAGGAAGGGTGTATTGTCAGAATCAGAAGTGATCATGGCAAGGAATTTGAAAACAGCAAGTTTGATGATTTCTGTTCTTCAGAAGGAATTAGTCATGAATTTTCTTCTCCTATAACACCTCAGCAAAATGGAGTTGTGGAAAGAAAAAACAGGACCATACAGGAAACTGCCAGAGCAATGTTACATGCCAAAAGACTTCCTATGTATTTTTGGGCTGAAGCTATGAATACAGCCTGCTATGTTCATAACAGGGTCACCTTGAGAAAGGGAACCTCATCCACCATATATGAACTCTGGAAAGGAAGAAAACCAACTGTGAAGTACTTCCATGTGTTTGGCAGAAAATGCTATATTCTGGCTGATCGTGAACAAAGAAGAAAACTGGACCCTAAAAATGATGAAGGCATATTTCTAGGATACTCCTCAAACAGCAGAGCTTATAGAGTATTCAATTCCAGAACCAAAGTCATGATGGAATCAATAAATGTTATAATTGATGACTATCATGAAGAAATAGATGTTCCTTGTACTGTTGAGACATTCTTTGAGACTTCAACCCAACAGAATGATCTACCCAACTCCACCACAACAGAATCTGAATCAAAGGAAGCTAGCAAGATCCCTTCCATCAGAATTCAGAAGGATCATCCAAAAGAGCTCATCATAGGAGATCCCAGCAGTGGAGTCATCACAAGATCTAGAGAAATCATCTCAAACTCTTGTTTTGTGTCCAAAATGGAACCAAGAAATGTCAAGGAAGCTTTAACTGATGAATACTGGATTGGTGCAATGCAAGATGAACTGAACCAATTCAAGCAACATGAAGTTTGGGAACTGGTTCCTAGACCTGAAGGAACTAACATCATTGGGACAAAATGGATATTCAAGAACAAGTCAGATACTGAAGGAGTTGTCACCAGAAATAAGGCAAGACTTGTTGCTCAAGGATACACCCAGGTTGAAGGGGTTTATTTTGATGAAACCTTTGCACCTGTAGCCAGGCTGGAATCAATCAGACTCCTATTGTCAATTACTTGTCTTCTGAGGTTCAAGTTATTTCAGATGGATGTGAAAAGTGCCTTTCTAAATGGGTACTTAAATGAGGAAGCTTATGTGGAACAACCTAAAGGCTTTGTGGATCCAACCCACCCTGATCATGTCTACAAATTGAGAAAAGCTCTATATGGCCTGAAACAAGCTCCTAGAGCATGGTATGACAGGTTAACAAAGTTTCTCTCAGACAAAGGCTACAGAAAAGGAGGCTTGGACAAAACTCTCTTTGTCAAAACTGAAGGAGGGAAGTTGATGGTTGCCCAAATATATGTTGATGACATAGTGTTTGGAGGAATGTCAGAACATATGGTTAAACACTTTGCTGACCAGATGCAGGCTGAATTCGAAATGAGTCTCATGGGAGAACTAACTTATTTTCTTGGACTGCAAGTCTCACAGATGGAGGACTCAATCTTCTTATCTCAAAGCAAGTATGCTAAGAACATTGTAAAGAAGTTTGGTATGGAGAATGCAAGTCACAAAAGGACTCCTGCTCCTACTCATCTAAAGCTTTCCAAAGATTCAAGTGGGGTTAAGGTGGATCAAAGTCTGTACAGAAGCATGATAGGAAGCTTGTTATACTTAACTGCCAGCAGACCTGATATTGCCTTTGCAGTTGGAGTTTGTGCAAGATACCAAGCTGATCCCAAAGTCAGTCATATCAATCAAGTAAAGAGGATTTTGAAGTATGTAAGTGGAACTTACAACTATGGGTTGATGTATACTCATGACTGTGAACCAGCTCTGATTGGCTACTGTGATGCTGATTGGGCTGGTAGTGCTGATGATAGAAAAAGCACCTCTGGAGGATGTTTCTTCTTGGGAAATAATCTGGTTTCCTAGTTCAGCAAGAAACAGAATTGTGTGTCTCTTTCTACTGCTGAAGCTGAATACATTGCAGCTGGTAGTAGCTGCTCTCAAATGATCTGGATGAAACAGATGCTCACTGAGTATAATGTCACACAAGATGTTATGACATTGTACTGTGACAATCTGAGTACAATCAACATTTCCAAGAATCCCATTCAGCATAGTAGGACCAAACATATTGACATACGACATCACTTTATCAGAGACCTTGTAGAAGAGAAGACAATCAAATTGGAACATGTTGCCACTGAACTACAGCTGGCTGACATTTTTACCAAGGCTCTGGATGCAAATCAATTTGAAAACTTGAGGGGTAAGTTGGGTATTTGCCAACATGAGGAATTGTAGCAATTAATTTTGCTTAAAACAAGGATTAAAGGAGTTATGCTTGTTCTGATTGGGTTATATTTTCCCATTTCCTTCAATTCTTTTAAGAAGTTGAATAAACACTCCTTTTCTTCCTTCCCCTCTCGTCTCCTCATCAAAACCCAGTCTCTCAATCAGAATTTTCTCTTAAGTTGCTGTTGGTTCTCTAAGACTGTCAAAATGTCTCAAACACCATCATCATCCAATACGACTATTTCAACCTCTTCCTCTGATCAAGATTCTAGGACAATCTCTTCCTGTCTGGACTCTGAAGTCCTGGAGATCTCTTCTCGTAGAAAAGTGGGAACTAACCCCACCAAGGTCAAAGAGTTGAGAACAAGACATGCAGGAAAGTCCCAAGCTTCTACCTCTGGTAATCCATCTCATCCTTCTTCTTCAGTTCCCCCTGAAATTGCAAATAGGGAAGGGTCAGCCTATGTTAATCAAGCAATAGCAAAAATTGTGTCAAGAATTCTGAACGAGAACCACTCAGTTCCTGGCATTTCTGTTCCTTTGAATCAAGAAAGTTCAAATCCAGATGTCTCTAAGGATGTTGAGACATCAGACAAAGAGAAGAATGCTGATATTGCTCACAAGAAAAGGAAGAAGCCCGAATCCTCTGAGTCTGATGACAGTACTTGAAGGTTGGTTGCTGTTTGGTGGTGTTGCTGGTTGGTGCTGGTACCTGGTGGAGTTTGAAAGTATATTCAGTTCTTTTCTGCTGCTGCTCTTATTAGTTTTTTTTTGGATAACTGTATAATCTTTATGAACATGTATCTTTGGCCCATTTGTGGCTAAAGAGGGGGAGAATATCGTGGTACTTACTTAATTAGTACTTGCTCAATTAGACATTCTATTTTTCTGCAGTCATTTCTTTCTGCTGCTATCTATCTCTGATTGCTTAGGGTCTTTAGCCAAAAATCTGCCAAAGGGGGAGTTTGTAGTTGTTTAGTTATTGGCTTGCATTTTTGGTAAAACCCAAGTGTATGTGTGAATGTCATGACTGATGTCATAACATTCTAGTTTAGTTTGTACTGATTCATTAGGTACCTTTGTAGAAAAATATTGTCATTCAGGTACTGATGTTTATAAGTGTGTATCTGAGCATTTTTCAAAATGATCACATTTTGCTAAATCAGTAGACAGGTTTTCTCAGATGTCATAACAGATGTTAAGACATCCTGTTCTGAACTAACAGGTATGCAGGTTGGTTAATTCTGAGTTTTTTCAGGAAAATAACTCAGTCTTTCCAGAACAGAATCCTGCGTTTTCTTTAGGTTAACCTAGCTCAACCCTAACCTGGTTAATAAAGTCCTGTGACCTAGTCTTAAGGTCAAACGGAATTAACCCTAGGTTTTTGTGGAAACCCTAACTGAAGTTGCAGCTGCTATATATTCAACAGAGCTGCTGTTTTGCAGTAATCCCTTGGTGATCAGAAGATCATTTGTAAACTGTATAGGTTTGATTATTGTACTCCAAGCAATTATCATTGTGATAAGTGACTTGGAATAGGTTTTTAATTGTAAGGGTTGTGTAGCACTCAAAGCTTTGAAGCAAGAGTGTTTGAATGTTTCTTGACTAAAGCTGTGAAGCAGAGTCAAGTCAGTTGTGTATATCACTCAAAGCTGTGAAGCAAGAGTGGTTGTGTTGCTTGATTAAAAAGCTGTGAAGCTTAATCAAGTGTATGTTTTTGAAGAGTGTCTTCATCAATTCATTAGTCAAATTGTTTTATGTATCACTGCTGTGATTGAGGGGGAGTGAGTAGGAACTCAGGTTTAAGTTGTACTTAGATTGAAATTCCATTGGGTAGGTCTTAAGTGAAGGAGATAAACTGGTTGGTTTATTCCTGAATTAACATCTCTTATAGTGGATTTCCTCCCTGGCTTGGTAGCCCCCAGAGTAGGTGTTGTTGCACACTGAACTGGGTAAACAATTGACTGTGTTCTTTACTGTTTTTGTATTTACTGTCTTGTAGAAAGTCAGATACGGTGTCATAACATTAAACGTGACATTGAGTATCTGTAGCCAGAATTTCATGGTCAAGTAAGGTTCTAGGTCATTAGTGCTTAGTGACATCACTCAGCGGCCCCGTACTCTCCTTGATTGAACTCAAGGGTTACCGGTACTCACAAATATGTCGCACTAATATAGCTATTGCTTCAACCGTGTCGGTATACCCCGCACAGTTTCCACAACGTATTGCTATCTATGAATGTTTCCCCAAATCCGGGTGTAGGATTGCAAACCCAAACAAGAGAGCCAAGATATAAAGCAATCAAATCAAACAATTAGTCATGCAAGAGGGTGATCTAAGCCCTAAGGTTAATCCACTTTTAAGTTATCCCCAGCAGAGTCGCCAGTTCTGTGATACGGTGGGAGAACTGACTATGGTTTTGCGTTTGTTTTCGCAAATGTTTCGGTTGAGCAAGAGTCGCCACCGACTTTTTATTTTATCCTAAGGAAAGGTTTAAAAAGCACAGCAAAAACCTTTGAGATATTTTCTTGGGTTCGGGGAGTAGATTATAGAAAGGGAAGGTATTAGCACCCTTTCTATCCATGGTTATCCATGGGCTCTTAGGTACTTGCTTAGATCAACTTGCCTTGGTTTTCAATTGTTTGAAATGGTGCTTTGTGTGTGGTTTTGAAAATGATTTGAAAAAGATGCCTTGTCTAGGCTACCCTTGTAACAATTCTTTACTCGAATGTTTTACAAAAGGTGTTTGTCTTTTTGAAAAGATGTTTCAAGGTTTTTGAAAGTTTGTTTTGAAAGTGTTTGTGAAGTGTGGTTTGAAAAATAGGCAAGTGTTTTTGTTTTGCAAGTTGACAAGTACTTAAGAGCTATCTACCCTAAAGTTCTCAAAGAGTTTTGCTATGTTTTAACCCTTTTAACAATTTTGTTCCACCATTGCATTTGGTGGACAATCTTGTGTTAGGATGTGAAAGGGACGGGCGCGGGTCATCGTTTAGACCATAATTGCAATGGTGCCAAGTATCTTTGGGCAATTTTCCTTTAAGGGACTTGATCATTTTTTAGGCAACTTTCGAAAGCGTCATCGAGGGACTATGATCATTTGAATTGTGTTTGTTTTACCCAAAGAGACCTAACATGCAATATGACCCATTTATTGAAGGCAACAAGTGGAATACCCTAGGGGTGCAAGTGTGATTAGTGTTGTCCATTTTCATGCTTGATTATCTTGAAATTAGGTTAAACTATTTTGTTGTTTTTATTTGCATACAAACCCTAATTCTAACATGGTATATTTAGAAAGCATTAAAGTGCGAAAATTAAAGTTCCTAAGCTATTACAACACAATATGGGAAGGGGGATACAAATGTTCGAATGGGGGGTATTTGACAAGGAATTTAAACCTAGCTATTACATCAATTTGGAATTATTTACAAGATAATTGATTGCACAAATTAAATGGAAATAAAATAAATATGCAAGATGCAAAAAGATGTTTTTATGTGTATGAAAAAAAGTTTTTTTATATGTCAAATAAACAAAATAAAAGTATTATTTTTTTGGAGTTTTTTATGTTTAGGGTAAAACCCTAATTTTATTAATTAAAAGATATTATTTATTTAATATGTACAATATTTATTTATTATATACAAAAATAAAATGAAAATGAAGTATATTTGTCAAAAAGGTATTTTTTATATTAAATATTAATAAAAAATAAAAGTGTGTATATTTTGTATTTTAACCTAAATATACTAATAAGTATATATATATTTGTATTATTTTCAAAATATGTATTATATATGCAAAAATAATAATATTTAATATTTATAAAAAAAAGTATATTCTATATAAAATATTTTCAGAAGATAAAAATAAAAAAAAATCAAAAAATGAAGGTGCTTACATTATTTTTTCTAGTTATTCTAAATAATAATATTATGTATTTATTTACATACAAATATCAATATAAATAAATAAATGCCTAAAAAATATAAAAATGATGTAAAAATGTTTTTTTATGTTTTTAATATTATGAGGAAAAATAAATAAGTCAGGAATAAAAAATAAAAGTCAAAAAATCATAAAAATAAGTCAAATGGGCCTAGGGGGTGCAGAAGTAAAAACATGGTGTGAAAAGAAATAACAAATCAGGCCCAGCCCAGAAGATTGTTGTCTTCAACCTTCAGACCAACAAAATTCAAAAACACGCGCCTTTCTTCTCAAATCTCTAACTCCTGATTCTTTGATCTTTTGCCAAATCTTCCAACATGAAACCTGTAGAGCTTGAAGCCACGATTCTAGACATATAAAGAAGTCAATCTAACTCTCAGAAATGAGAGAGAATTTCTTCTCCCCCAATTCCTGACCTAGTTTTTGTTCCATGTTCAGACTTAAAATTCTCTAAGCATACATAATATAAATGAAATCTAATCACATGGGCATGTTCAGGGCTATGAATGGGACATGTTTTCTTCACAAACCTAAAGCTAACAATGCCTGGATAGAGAGATACGTGTTCATGAACTTACCTGTTCAGTTGAAGTTGTATCTGGTGATGGAGGTGTCTTCAATGCAAGGTGATGATTGGTACAACTTCCTTGATGTCCAGGGATGCTATTCCAAGCTTTACTTTGTCTTGAAACCTTTTGAATCGTGCTATGGAACTTCAGCTGCAAAACAAGAAAATGAAAATGGTGATCTTGCCTGGGAGTGTTACAGGTCGTGTTTGAGGTTTTGATTAGCTTCAAGGGATGTTATGGGATGTGTTTGACAAGTTTTTAGCAAGAATGCATGGAAGGTTTGAGCTATGGAACTCAAACTGCAGGGATGCCCTGTTTTGAGCAGTTCAATGGTGATTCTGTGAATGGGAAGGCAATGGAGGTGGTTGACTCGTGTTCTAGCTCAGTTAGGATGTTTAGGATATGTTTGACAAGTTTGCTTAAGGGTTTCTTAGCTGAGATGAAAGTTGTTGGATGATATGCTATCTTTCTTACACTTTAAGCAACAAATGTCCAAGTTGGTTTTTAGACAGGTAGAGGCCCCCCTAATGTGCTGCAAACCTTGGCATTGATCAGTGTAATTATTTCCTACACTTGTGCCAAAGAGATTTCAAATGTACTTGCTTGGATTTGCATTTTGACATAAAGTTCACTTTTGCAAAAATGGTTAAAGTGCTTTATCTACTTTGGGATTAAACCATTATGCAATGCTTGAACACATAGAACATGGTCTTGGCACAAAGAGTTTGCATTAAATTTATGAGTGTTGGATGGTTTAGAGGCCTGTAATCAAGGAAAGCATGCTGATTTGAAAATTGCCTAAGTGTATGAACATGGAAATTGGCCATAACAAAAGTGAGTTTTTCCCATATTGCAAAATTCGATTCTCCCTAACCATGAGGTTGTTTGATGAGTTCTTGGACATTTTGGAAAGCTTTGAATGTGTACTACAATCCATCTTTGAAATTCAAATTGAAATTCCAAGTGGAAGTATGTGAAAAATGGTCTTGAAGTTAGGTAAAAATCCTGCCTAAAATAGGTCAAATTTTCTCTAAGTTAAGGATGGTTTGGTACCCTTGTTCCAAAAATTGTAACTTGAGATACAAGCTTCTTTTGGGAAAACTTTGTGAATCAAAGTTGTATATTATGCAATAGGCTACAACTTTCATGTTTTGACTTTTGCTTGAATCCAAATGAATCTTGGTGAGAAAGTGGGGCAAAGTTAGGAAAAAAATTAGGGTTTTTCATAACTTAGAGAAATTCTAAGTTATGAAAAATCTTCATTTCAAACCCTAATTTGCAATTCTTGATTTCTTGATGAACAAGTTTCATGATTTGGCATGTTTTAATGAAAAATGAATCTTGACACCTGATTTTGACCAAAAAGTCAAAGTTTGACTTTTCAGTATACAGTCAAAATTGATCAATTGACTGGGAAATTCAACTATCAATCTTGTGTATTTGGGATCTTTTGAACTTGTTGAGCATGTCAAGACAATTCCATGGGGTCCTTGAGTCCATATGTGAGCTTGGTTTGCCATTGGCTAGGTCAAACAGTCAAAAATTGCCTTTGTGCCGTCAAAACCCTAAAAATGACAATTTTGCCCTTTTAGTGATCTGATCAAATTTCTTGTGGAATTGTGATCCAAGCTTGATCAAATGGTCCATGTGAGTTCATAATGTTGATGTGGGTCAATTTTCATAAGGTTTGACTGTCAATTGTCCACAGTTGACTTTTTCCCCAATACAGCTGACTTCTAGGTCAACTGTCCAATTGACTGGGCAAAATTTGGAATCAAGACTTGAAACTTGGTATGGATAAACTTGGGAGTCCAATATGAAGCAAGAAAGTCATATTAGGCAATATTGGTCAAAACATCTTTGTGCAAACACAAACCCTAATTTGGGTCAACAGTGCAAGGAGAAGTCTTGAGCAGATGAAACCCTAACTGGACCTTGAGTTCCAAGGGCTTTGTGATGAGAAATGTTGAGAAAATGGGAGGGCAAATTTTGGGGTACAACACACATCATATCAAAGCTATCCAAGCCTTTACATTGTCGATGTAGCCCCTGTTTCAGCCATTGCCATTTTCACTTTGGAAGCTTGCAACTTGACTTCTACAGGAAGTTCTGGCCATCCACAAAGCACCATAAGCATTGGAATAGCTTGAAGGAACTTCAAGGAATCTCACACGATCCTCAGGCCTCACTCAAAGTCCCCACATTGTCATATCCAAATCCAACTGAAGGAGGTATTTTTCAAATCTCTATCTTTTTATTTAGGCATCCTCAAGCCACGATTTGTGAAGCAAAAATGTAACCCTTATCTTGGTGAAGTTGTACATATGCATACTTGTCATTTATATTAACTGAGAAGTGAGAATTTGAAGCTTGAAGTTCATGAAAAAATTAGGTCACGATTTAGGGCTGATAAAATTCTCCCTGATCTTTTAGAGTTAGGTTACAAATTTTATATCATTGGAATCGTGAGATTACAAGCTACATGTTTTATGTTATGGGTTTTTGTTTTTGTGCAAGCAATAGCAAGATACAGATTTGAAGCATATACGTGCACGCAGGAGGAAGCTGGAAGACATGGATGACTTGTCTGGGCCTTGGCGCGCCTGGGCCTGTTTACTTTTGTTATTCACACCCCTCTGACCACTATTTGCACCCCCTTGCATATTTGTTTTATTTTTCACATTTCTTTTTATATTTTTATATTTATTGCTTTTATTTATTTTTCTGAATCATAAAAATCTTGAAAAATATTTTCTTAATTTTTTGCAATTTTATTTTATTTTTATTATTTTTTTCACATAAAAACTAGTTTTATTAGAATAAATAGAACTTATTTTCTTATAATAAATTGTAAATACATTTAATAAATACTACACATTTATTATTTTATTATTTTACACATTAAAATATTTATTTTCATACATATTTTAATTTTTAATATTTGTACATAATTTTATTTATTATTTTCTTGTATAAAAAATGGATAAAATAAATAATCTAGAACACATATTTCTTTTAATTTGAAAACTAGGGTTTCATCCCTCCAAAAATAACAATATTATTTTTCCTTATTTTCTAGGGTTAATTAATTTTATTTCTTCATACAAAAAACAAATACAAAACATTTTTGCATAATTACATTGCATTGCATATTTAAATAATTGTATATTTATTTATTTTTGCACATTATTCAATTGGGTTGTAATAGTATTTTAGGGTTTATTTTTGTGCAATATCCCCATTCAAAAATTTGTATCCCCTCTCCCATAATAATTGTTGTAATAGCTTAGTTTACATTTACACAATTTATCGCATTTATACCATGTTTAGTAAAACTAGGGTTTGTATGATAAGACCAAAAATCAAACAAATAGACAAAACCTAATACAAAACAAAATGCATGAAAATGACACACCTTGCACACAAGCACCCCTTAGGGTTTCACCCACTTGGTTGCCTAAACAAAAATGGCCATGTTACGCACGCGAAGTATCTTGGCAAAACAAAACAAAAATAAGATCATAGTCCCTCGATGACGCTAGACAAGGTTGCCTAAACAAATGATCTTGGTCCCTCAGAAAAAATGCCAACATACCTAGCAACATTGCTATCATGGTTATACGATGACCCGCGCCCGTCCCGTTTAGTATCCAAAGATAGGGCTGCTTACCAAATCAATGGTAAGTCAACAACATCAAAGGAATGAAAATGTACAAGAAAGACTTTTGAGTAGGTAGATAAGCTTCTAAGTTACTTGCTCCTTTCAAAACAATCCTTGCTATTTTTCAAAACAAACACTCACATCTTTCAAAACATATCAAAACATTGAAAACATTTTCAAAAAGACAAACATCTTTGTATACATTCTTACGAACGAGAATCATTACAAAGATTGCCTAAACAAAGGCCTCTTTTACAAATACTTTTCAAAACCACACAAAGCACCATTTCAAACAATTTCAAAGCAAAGCAAGTGATCTAAGCAAGTAACTAAGAGCCCATGGAAAACCATGGATGAAAGGGTGCTAGCACCTTCCCTTTTCATAATCTACCCCCCGAACTCAAGAAAACATCTCAAAGGTCTTTCCTGTGCTTTTTTACCTTTCCTTTTGGATAAAATAAAAGTCGGCGGCGACTCTTGCTAACCACGGCATTTTGCAAACACAAACACAAACCTCAAGTCAGTTCTCCCACCGTATCACAGAACTGGTGACTCTGCTGGGGATATACATATAAAAGTGAGGTTACCTTAGGGTTTAGATCACCTTTACTTGCTTATCTTGTTTGACTTGATTGCTTTACACTTTGGTTCTATTGTTTGGGTTTGAATCCTCCACCCGGATTTGGGAAACATTATAGGTAAATAGCAATACGTTGTGGAAACTGTACGGGGTATACCGATATAGTCTAAGCAATAGCTATATTAGTGTGACATATTTATGGGTACCGGTAGCCTTTGAGTCAATCAAAGAGAATACGGGGCCTCTGAATGATGTCATGAATCACTAATGAACTTCTAGAACCTTTACTTGACCAACTTGGCCATTTAGGATGTAGTGAGATGTCCGGCTTTGGTGCAGTCTGAAGTTGGTAGATACTCGATACTACACTCATTAAGGGTTGGTTTCTTGGGATATTTCGGTCGCCAGTAAAGAGGCTTAAACTGAAACTATGAACACAAAAAACAATCCAGTGATATTGAGCTCCTTAGAACCCGGTTACTTTTACTAGGACAGGTTGAGCCAACTAAACTTCAAGAGGATTCTTACCTATGAAACCCCATGCAAGCCTGAATTGTGTGATTAGCTTGTACATATATACTTGTGCATAACATCATGAACATCATGAAGCATCATTTGCATCCACTAACCATTTCAAGGATTTTCGAAATTCATCTTTGTTCTTGTTTTGTAGGATATGGATTCACTTCGCAGGAAAACTATCCAGGTCAACCTTGTGAGAATTCCTCCACAACTCAAGGAGATTGCTTCCAGGATTCCTGAGTATTCTCCATTCACTGAGAGGCATGTTCGTCTACTCAACTTGGTCAACTCCAATACATAAGAAGATATGGTGAAGGTTCTCTTCCAATTCTTTGACCCTCTGCATCACTGCTTCACATTTCCTGACTACCATCTTGTGCCTACTTTGGAGGAATTTTCTCAACTCTTGAGGATTCCTATTCTCAATCAACTACCTTTCAACGGTACAAAAAGAGATCCAAAGCCAGAAGATGTTGCTAAAGCCCTACACTTGCAACCATCTGATGTCACAGCCCATTGGGAAACTAGAAGTGGTGTCAAAGGCTTCTTGGCAAAGTTCTTATTTGAGAAGGCCCAAGACTGTTGGAATTCCTTAGACCTGCAAGCTTTTGAGGAGATTGTAGCTCTTCTCATCTATGGGATGGTCTTGTTCCCAAACCCGGACCAGCTTATAGATGTGAATGCTGTCAAGATCTTCATGTCTCGCAACCCGATGCCTACATTGCTTGGGGATATCTTACACTCGTTTCACACTCGTACAATAAGGAAAAGAGGTGTTCTCATGTGCTGCACTCCTCTCCTGGCAAGATGGTTTATTTCTCATCTTCCCTAATTAGTCTTGAAGAATGAACAAGGCTTGAGGTGGTCACAACGGTTGATGACTGTTGTACCCCAAAATTTTCCCTCGCATTTTTCCTCAAGAAATCACAACTTCAGGCTTTTCCTGATTTTTCAGATTGGCTCAAGAATCGGTCAAACAGACTTTTCTCGTCAGTCAGACACAATTAAGGTTTTATTGATTTTCATGGCTCTAGAACAGTTCACACAATTTGCTTAGGATTTTGATTGATCATGAATGCACAAAGTTGAAATTCACAAGTCAAAATTGTCAAACTGCATAGTTCAAGTCTCAAACAGCATGATGCAAGGTCCAAGTCCAAATCAAACTACAGAGTCCAAAGGCAAACAAAATGGCCTAACTAAAGTCACAAATTATCCAAAAAAAGTTTCCAAAGATATCAAAGATACAAAAGTACAAGATACTGTCACAAAGAAGCAAAGCTGTCAAAAGAAGATATGAAAGGATATGCAGAGAAAGATTAGTATGCAAGCAAGCAAAGCTCTTCAAAGCATCATTTTCCATCAGTCACCCTTTCAGAAAAGTACACATAAAACATTGTTTATTATTTTAATGGTACTGGAGAGAGAAGAGAGAAAAGAGTTTAGGCTTACAGGTTTGGCTTTAGGCATAAAGATAAGATATAATAAACAGCTAACAGCTATCAAAAGGGGCAGCAGAAGATATCAAGAGACAACATATCAAGAGAGATATCAAACAGAGATAACCACAAACTGTAAAAAGACCTTCCAGCCTTAAACCAGCAAAAGCTTGAAACCTGCAAGCTTAAAATTTTTGCAAGAGCAACCTGTCAAAACCCTCCAGACCCAAAACCTGCAAGCTTAAACTGATCAGGCCAAAGCATAAAACACCAACCCTGTCAAACAACAATCAAAACCATAACTGTCAAGCCTAAACTGATAAACCAAAACCAGTAAAGCCTTTCAAGCGCACAAACAAACATCCAAGGCCAAAACCTGTACCAGATACCAAGCCTAACCATTCAAAACCTTAAACCTGCAAGCTTAAACTTGGAAAGATCAAAAACCAGTAGAACCTGTCCAAGCCTCCCAAAGCAACAATCAGCCTTACCATTCAAGGCCTGAAGCCTAAAACCGGTAAGGCCTTGACTAAAGCCTGAAAGCCAGCGTAACCTGTTCAAACATACCAACCAATACATCCAGACATCAAACATTCAAAACCCTCAGAACAACGTTCATCATTGGGGTAGGCAACTCACATCTAAGCATCAAGACAACCAAACAAAAAGGAAACGTTCAAGGCAACTCAAAGGCAAGAAGAAACTCAGCGAGCAAGCATTCAGAGGCAACATGAAGAACCCTCAGAGATACTCATCATAGGGCTAAACAACCAGATACAAGGCGAAGCAAAGCAAAGAAAGAAGAGGAAAAGAAATTGCACAAAAGGTTCTCAGGTCAAGTCATCATCAAACCTAAGGGACGAAGTACGAAATACCAGGAAGAGCAAAGCCTCATCATCATCATAACCCCTTCGCTGTCAAGCCTCCAAGCGCATCCAAACTCTCTTCTCCTCCGTCTCCCAAAAGGTAGTTTACTTTCTTCTCATCCCTTTTCACAACCTCGTTAACAAACAATAATGAACATAACATCAGAATACAAGATCGTAACATGCAAGGTATAAGAAACCTAACGAGACTGAGGCGATTTTCCTTACCTAACATGAACCGCAGTTGAATGACCCGTGGAAGAGAGTGGACGGAGGAAGAGGTGGCGCGGTGGCTCTAGGCGGAGGGTTGCATCTCAGCATTGAGGAGGATGAAGAGGAACGCGTGAAGTGAACGAATGGCGCGCCGTTTCTGTAACCCTAAATCTCTCCCAAATGAAACAAAAAGCTGTGAACCCTAAAAACGTTGTCAATTTGCCTTGGGCCTTGCCCGTTTCTGGAGCGCCTAAAGCCCAAACGAACTTCCAATTTATACCCCCTGTTCTATTCATTTTTCTTTGAATTGCATTTGGGCCTCAAACCTTAAAGCCCATTTCTGATTTTCTTTCAAAACCATTTTTAAAACTATCCATATTCTTTTTACAAATTAACATGAGTTTGTTATTACATCAAATTGTTTTTATAATACTTTTTATAACATAAATTTTAAACGCAATTTATTCTTCCTCAAAATATTTTCTTTCAATTAAAAAAGCTCTTGTATAAATATATATATTAATACTAATATATAAGAAACAAAACTAAAAATATTTTTATACATTAAAATACATTTTTTTTAATATACATAATTTAATTAAAATTTAAAACATTTAATTAAAATATTCTCTTTATACATAATCAATTAAAATACATTTTTTTAATATACATAATTTAATTAAAATTTAAAATATTTAATTAAAATATTCTTTTTTGTACATATTAAAGAAAAATACAAGATTACAAAGATTAAATAAATAAACATCTAATTCTTTTCATTTAAGTTAAACAATGCTTAATAACACACATTTAAATTCACATCTTAACTTGTAAATAAATTACACTTATACAATACACTTGACATTTGACAATATACATTTGCTATTCCTATACATTGATATACATTACATTTACACTTTTATCGCAATTCGATTTGGTTGTAAATTATTGGACACTACATACCTAAAGTCTCATCCCCATTTGTAAATTTGTACCCCCACTCCCGGATACTATTTGTAATAGCGTAGACTTTAAATTCTCGCAATTTACCGCTTTCGAATTATACCATGGTTAGACCTAGGGTTTGCATGTACATAAAATCAAACGCTAGATAACCTAATACAAGACAAATACATGAAATCAATACACAATCACACTTGCACCCCCTAGGGTAATCCCACATGTTGCCTTCCAAAATGGGCCATGCTTGCACGTCGAGTTTCTTTGGCAAAACAAATTCAAATGATCATAAGTCCCTCGATGACGCTTTC
This sequence comes from Vicia faba, assembly GCA_948472305.1. NCBI lineage: Eukaryota > Viridiplantae > Streptophyta > Magnoliopsida > Fabales > Fabaceae > Vicia > Vicia faba. Next base: position 1,259,441,109 of record OX451741.1, on the reverse strand, counting down.
GAAAGTTGCCTAAATGGAATGATCATAGTCCCTTCAAAGCAAATTGCCAAAGATACTTGGCACCATTGCATTCATGGTCCATACGATGACCCGCGCCCGTCCCGTTAAACTTCCTAAACGCAAGATTGTCCACCAAATTCAATGGTGGAACAAAATTGTTAAAAAGGGGTTGAAAACATAGAGAAAACCTTTGAGTACAATAGGGGTAGACAAAACTCTTTGTTACTTGAGATCAACTTGCAAAAACACTTGCCTCCTTTTCAAAAACCACACTTCGCAAACACTTTCAAAACAAACTCTCAAAAACACTTGAAACATCTTTTCAAAAAGATACACACTTTTGTAAAACACTCAAACACGAGTCAATTACATTGGTTGCCTAAGACAAGGCATCTTCTTCAAAAACATTTTCAAAAACACACACACACACACACCATTTTCAAGCAATCGAAAATCAAGGCAAGTGATCTAAAAAAACCAAGTAACTAAGAGCCCATGGATAACCATGGATGAAAAGGGTGCTAATACCTTCCCTTTTCATAATCTACCCCCCAAACCCACGAAATATCTCAAAAGGTTTTTGCTGTGCTTTTTAACCTTTCCTTTAGGATAAAATAAAAAGTCGGTGGCGACTCTTGCTCAACCGAACAAGTGCGAATACAAACGCAAACCTCTAGTCAGTTCTCCCACCGTATCACAGAACTGGCGACTCTGCTGGGGAGTAAATTCAAAAGTGGGGTTACCTTAGGGTTTAGATCACCTTTAAATTTATGCTTTGATTGCCTTGTTTGCTTTACTCTTTTGGGTCCTTGTTTGGGTTTGTTGTAAATCCTACACCCGGATTTGGGGCACCTTTTTAGGTAAATAGCAAAAAAAACTGCGAGGGAACTGTGCGGGGTATACCGACATGGTTGAAGCAGTAAGCTATGTTAGTGTGACATATTTGTGAGTACTGGTAACCCTTGAGTTCAATCAAGGAGAGTACGGGGCCGCTGAGTGATGTCGTGAAGCACTAACGAACTCTTAGAACCTTAATTGACCATTTTAGCCTTTTTAGGGGTAGTGAGATGATCGACTTTGGTGCAGTCCGAAGTTGGTAGATACTCGATGCTACACTCATTTGAGGGTTGTTTTCTTGGAATATTTTGGTCGCCAGTAAGTGGCTAAACCGAAACGATGAACACAGAAAACAATCCAATGATATTGAGCTCCTTAGAACCCAGTTTCTAGGACAGGATGAGCCAACTAACTTCAAGAGGGTACTTACCTGCAACCCCATGCAAGCCTAAAACTAAGGACTTGTTTGCTCTGTGTGAATATGATTGTCTGTATATACACTCACTTGCTTTTGCATACATGTACATAACATCATAACATCATACCATATCATTTTCAAATAACCATTTCAAGGATCTCGAAGGTTCTTTTGATGCAGGGTTACGTTGAACCAGACGTCTACCAAGAGGCAAGAGGTTTCTCCTCTAAACAAATGCCAGTCAAAGATCAAGTACAACAACTTAAATCAGTGGCTATGACCCACTCGACATGGTGAGCTTGATTCTAGTGGAAAGACATCCACCAGTGCACAGTTCTCCAATCAAAAATCAAGTGCAACAACTTGAATCAGTGGCGATGACCCACTTGACATGGTGAGCTTGATTCTCGTGGAAGGACATCCACCAGTGCAAAGTTCTCCAATCAAAGAGCAAAGTTCAACCTCTAACATTCTCCTGTGTTTACCCCAAGAGATCCTTGAAAGCATGCATCCACATATCATGCATTGCATCTTAACAATCTTTCCTTTTTCAGGTTTCCTTACTCTCCTGCTGTTTATTTCAGTAAGAGATGGCTCTAGAAAGAACTGTCAAAGACGTCCAAGACCAGACTGCTCAGCTGCAGGAAATGTTCCTGAACTTGTCTCTGGGGCAAGAAGAAATGAAAGCTCTCCTCACAAAGGGCTTGGAGAATTCCAACAATGCCAAGAGTGATCAGCTTGCGGAGCTGCAGTTTGATTTGACAACCTTGAGGACCCAAGTGATGGGACAGTTGGTGGGCCAGATGGCTCTCATCCAAGACCTATCTCAAAGACAAGAGGAACTCAGAGTTCTTGTCCGCCAACTGCTTCCAAACAACCAATTGGGGCAAACATCTAAGGTTGAAGAGCAGGTCACCGCTCAGCCTCCATCCACTCAAGAAGACAAGGGGAAGGCTCCTTCGCTTGCTTCAGGGTCACAAGCCCATCAACAACCTCGCCAGCGTCAACGGGGTAATCGGCGTAAGCAAGAAACGTCGGGAAGACAGTTCACGGAGACTGAGATACCATCATTCTTCATACTGAAGAGCCTGTTGGAGGTCAACCTGCTTACCCTAAGGGATCCTCCTCAGAAGCTCAATACCTCCTCTCCTAACTATCGTCCCGACGCATTTTGTGTTTACCACTCCTACAGCCCGGGACACGACACCAACGACTGTTGGGCCTTGAAGAACAAGATTCAAGATCTGATCGACATTGGAGTGCTGGAATTCATGCCAGACGGCGAGATGAAAATCTTCCGTTAAGGGGTTCTCCACCTGAAGTGACAAAGCTCAAACTGAAAGACTTTTGCTTCATTTTGAATTTTCAAAGTTGTAATTTCTTTTGTTGTCAAACAATTATCTGTTGATGTTGAACTCTATTTTCATTAATGCATTGCATATGTTTGTCTTGAATTCATCCATTTGTTTCACTACTCTTATGCTTTCTTTATGATATTGGACTCTTGATAAAAAGCTGCAAGCCTTTAGAGGGAGGATGACGAAACAATACCATAATCTCATACAGTATGCTTTTGGACAGACCTTGCTGATGATGTACAGGTATTTCTTTCAAATCCCAAACACTGGAGTTATAAGGAAGTTAATCCCTAGTCAACCCCTTCGAGCCAAAGAAGTAGGAGTTTTCTATTCTAAACGATCAAAACCTTTGATATAAACCCGGGGCAGGGTAGTATCTCAGTTAATTCAAAAGTAAAACGCGCATTGAAGTCGCAAACTCTCAATTCGTAACACAACGAACGACGTCAAAAAAAAAAAGCATTCCTTTGGAATCAAAAGACAAGGGTGGTTCCCCATCACATAGACAGTCAATCTCTCAAAAGAGAAAAGCCCACCAAGCCAAAACCTATAAAGGAGGCTTAAGAAAGCTGGGGCATCCCGCTGACTGTAATCTCGAAAAACGGGAACAGTCAGGCAAAAGTTAGGGATAACAAATCAAAATCAAAATAGTGAGGTCATTACAAATCCTCATCAACATGAAAAATGTTGCAAAAGAAAAAGGAGATGATGACTGTCTCCCAAAAGTCAATTGGTGAACCATCACCCAAAAGGTCATTCTAAACTCAAAACAGAGTGCGACACGCAATTAACTGAGCTTAGGTTTGAAGAACATCACGAAGAGCGGGTGGGTACAAATACACTTTGAGCCTTTATCCTTTGTTTCTTAAACCGTGAACCAGACCACGTTACAACCCTTCAAAAGTCCTAATTGAAGCATGGGTTAGTTCGAAAGCGTACTGTTACAAAAGGTATCTTGACTCCTGTAAGGCTTTGCTCTAAATCTTGTGTTGACTTGTCTTATAAAAAAAATTTCTGCTAAAAAAACGCATTTTGCAAAACTTCGAGACAAACATAACCTTGCATTGCTTGAATATCACTGTCTGCATTTGGCTTTTTGTTTGACAGCGAAGAAATTCATACAGCGAATGTTCGGAGGAACGGAAACTTTCTCAGTAAGTTAAAATCACTTCAAAAGGATGACACTTCCAACGACAAATCTCCTATCAACAAGGGGAATGACATGGCACCATCCAGTTAACCTGGGGAAGTCCAGTCAAGGTTTCAACAGATCTTTCAAAGTTTAGTTAACCTGGGGCAGTCCAGTCAAGATTTCAAGAAATCTCTCAATTCGCAGAGTAATCTGATTCAAGACTCCTTCATCATCACTTGGGGCATTCGAATGTCAAAAGTGTTCAATCATTCCTTCATCACATGTGGGAAGATACGGTCCAGATTGGCTCCAGACACGGTTGCCTTTCTGTCACCTTTCTTAAGTTCCAGATTCAACACCTGTAACAAGCCAGGAAAATATCTGTGAACGACTGATTGTGGATTAACACCTGTAACAAGCCAGGAAATCATCTACATGAAGAGATTGAAGATCAACACCTGTAACAAGCCAGGGAACCATCTTTCTTTCTCAGGTCAGAGATCAACACCTGTAACAAGCCAGGACAATATCTCCTTGATCAACTTTTCTATTTCCAGACTCGATTCCTGTATCTAGCCAGGGCACGTCTGAAGAGTTTGAAGATTCGATTCCTGTATCCAGCCAGGGCATATCTGTTGACGACTATTTCCAGACTCGATTCCTGTATCTATCCAGGGAACGTCTGAAGAGTTTGAAGATTCGATTCCTGTATCCAGCCAGGGCATATCTGTTGACGACTATTTCCAGACTCGATTCTTGTATCTAGCCAGGGCACGTCTGAAGAGTTTGAAGATTCGATTCCTGTATCCAGCCAGGGCATATCTGTTGACGACTATTTCCAGACTCGATTCCTGTATCTAGCCAGGGCACGTCTGAAGAGTTTGAAGATTCGATTCCTTTATCCAGCCAGGGCATATCTGTTGACGACTATTTCCAGACTCGATTCCTGTATCTAGCCAGGGCACGTCTGAAGAGTTTGAAGATTCGATTCCTGTATCCAGCCAGGGCATATCTGTTGACGACTATTTCCAGACTCGATTCCTGTATCTAGCCAGGGCACGTTTGAAGAGTTTGAAGATTCGATTCCTGTATCCAGCCAGGAAAACATCTGTGGACGACTGATTGTGGATCAACACCTGTAACAAGCCAGGAAATTATCTACATCACCACTTGGGGCATTCGAATGTCAAAAGTGTTCAAAAACCCGATGCAGTTTTACACGGACTCATCGTCAGGAAACCCTACACCGGTTCCCTTTCAACCCCCGATGTAGTTTTACACGGACTCATCATCAAGAAATCCTACACAGATCTCCTCAAAACAGGAAGTCCCCAGTAGTTTGGCACACAACCCAAGCTTCTGATTTCCCCAACAGTGGTCCCAAGACTTCTCATTTTTAACAATCAGAAGATTCTTGCCCTCCCCAGCAGCAGTCAAGATTCTTTTATCTTCAGCCATCCAGGATTCATTTATCCTCAGAAAGATAGCTCATCAGCTTACATGCGCATTCATTACATTCATATCATAAACATTGGTGTAACATACATTGCATCACGCATTATGACATTGCATAACAACTAACCCTTTACCTTTTCAGGTAAGATCAGTCGACAGACAAAGATCATTTTCCGAGATTCATCCAGAAATAGTTCAGATGTGACCCAGACACGGTGACATTCTGATACTTATTCCAGATTCACTCAGATGCAGTTTTACACGGACGCATCATCAGGAAACCCTACACCGGTTCCTCTTCAACTTCAAGACTTCTGAAAACAGTTTACGGATTCTTCCCAACAACGGATGTTAATCTATCGCTTGTTCAGATGCAACTTTTGAAAACAGTTTACGGACGCTTCCCAACAACGAATGCTACTCTATTGCTTATTCAATCTCAACTCCTGAAAACAGTTTACGGATTCTTCCCAACAACGGATGTTAATCTATCGCTTGTTCAGATGCAACTTTTGAAAACAGTTTACGGATTCTTCCCAACAACGGATGTTAATCTATTGCTTATTCAATCTCAACTCCTGAAAACAGTTTACGGATTCTTCCCAACAACGGATGTTAATCTATTGCTTGTTCAGATGCAACCTTTGAAAACATTTTACGGACGCTTCCCAACAACGGACGCTGCTCTATTGCTTATTCAACTTCAAGACTTCTGAAAACAGTTCACGGGTTCTCCAGTAACGGATGTTAACCTATCGCTTGTTCAGATTCTTCTCAAGACTTCTGAAAACAGTTTATGGATTCTTCCCAACAACGAATGTTAATCTATCACTCGTTCAGATGCAATTTTTGAAAACAGTTTACGGATTCTTCCCAACAACGGATGTTAATCTATTGCTTATTCAATCTCAACTCCTGAAAACAGTTCACGGATTCTCCAGACACGGATGTCAATCTATTGCTGGCTCAGACCCCCAGTTCAGAGATGTTCCAAAATATGGAGGCCTTTCTGATACTCGTCCACTCACCAATGAAATACAGTTTAACATTTCCAAATGGCATCTTTAAGCCCATTCTCAGATGGCATCTATAAGCCCATCCTCCTACCAGCAGTCACCAGATGGCATCTTTAAGCCCATTCTCAGATGGCATCTCTAAGCCCATCCCCCGTCAAGATTCTATCGCATCCCTAGATGGCATCGTTAAGCCCACCACCAAATGGCATCTGTAAGCCCATTCACCTCTACCATCACATCGTCGAGTGCAAATTTTCTGGGCACTTTAGTGTCCAATCTTCTTTTACCTTCAAGTCGCGAAAGGCAAACTTGCCAATCTAACTCTTCAGGTCCAAGAAGATTGAACAGGGGCAACTGTTCTACCCCAAAATTTGCCCTCGCATTTTTCCTCAAGAAATCACAACCTCAGGCTTTTCCTGATTTTTCAGATTGGCTCAAGAATCGGTCAAACAGACTTTTCTCGTCAGTCAGACACAATTAGGGTTTTATTGATTTTCATGGCTCTAAAACAGTTCACACAGTTTGCTTAGGGTTTTGATTAATTTTGGCTCAACTTTGATCAGGCGAACGTTCTTTGGCATTTAATCAGGAATTAGGGTTTTCGTGCGCGGTTCCTCAGAAAGATTTAATTCTAAGATGCTTTGCAAGTTATTCCGAGATTTGGATTGAATTCGCATTGTTTTGACTTAATCAGTAAAAGAATGCATTTGGATTGAATTCACGTTTGTTTGACTGAATCAGTAAAAGGTTGCATTGGGTTTGAATTTGCAATGTTTGATTAAAGTTAGTAAAGGGAAAAAACGTCTGGGCAATTGCTGTGATTAACTGTTGTTTTGCTTTGGATTTTGGAAACGCCAGGTTTAATTGATCAATACTGAAGCAATGTTTATTTAATTATGTATTATTCTAAGATTAAATGATTGGAATTTATTTTCAATTATTATAATTAAATAATTATAAATAATAAAACGAACAATTAAAAAGAGGAAAAGAATTAATTGGATAAAAAAACTTTTTATTTATAAATTATTTGTACAATTGTTTTGTTTACAAATTGTTTACAACAATGATTTTGCAGTAATTTAAACCTAAATAAGACTATCCTAATTTTTTCTAAATCTTCAATTCTTCATCTTTTGCTATTCCTCTCCATTTAATTATTTATCTGCAAAGAAAAGAAGAAAAGTTAGAAGCAGATAAATAAATAAAAGACAGACAGATAAAAAGTTCATCATTAAGGGCAACTGACTGGAATCAGTTAGCCCTCTCTGCAAATCACGGGATTTCTCCCGGTTCACAAAGAGGGATGAATATTTGTTTGCCGATCATGAATGCACAAAGTTGAAATTCACAAGTCAAAATTGTCAAACTGCATAGTTCAAGTCTCAAACAGCATGATGCAAGGTCCAAGTCCAAATCAAACTACAGAGTCCAAAGGCAAACAGAATGGCCTAACTAAAGTCACAAATTATCCAAAAAAAGTTGCCAAAGATATCAAAGATACAAAAGTACAAGATACTGTCACAAAGAAGCAAAGTTGTCAAAAGAAGATATGAAAGGATATGCAGAGAAAGATTAGTATGCAAGCAAGCAAAGCTCTTCAAAGCATCATTTTCCATCAGTCACCCTTTCAGAAAAGTACACATAAATCATTGTTTATTATTTTAATGGTACTGGAGAGAGAAGAGAGAAAAGAGTTTAGGCTTACAGGTTTGGCTTTAGGCATAAAGATAAGATATAATAAACAGCTAACAGCTATCAAAAGGGGCAGCAGAAGATATCAAGAGACAACATATCAAGAGAGATATCAAACAGAGATAACCACAAACTGTAAAAAGACCTTCCAGCCTTAAACCAGCAAAAGCTTGAAACCTGCAAGCTTAAATTTTTTGCAAGAGCAACCTGTCAAAACCCTCCAGACCCAAAACCTGCAAGCTTAAACTGATCAGGCCAAAGCATAAAACACCAACCCTGTCCAACAACAATCAAAACCATAACTGTCAAGCCTAAACTGATAAACCAAAACCAGTAAAGCCTTTCAAGCACACAAACAAACATCCAAGGCCAAAACCTGTACCAGATACCAAGCCTAACCATTCAAAACCTGAAACCTGCAAGCTTAAACTTGGCAAGATCAAAACCCAGTAGAACCTGTCCAAGCCTCCCAAAGCAACAATCAGCCTTACCATTCAAGGCCTGAAGCCTAAAACCGGTAAGGCCATGACTAAAGCCTGAAAGCCAGCGTAACCTGTTCAAACATACCAACCAATACATCCAGGCATCAAACATTCAAAACCCTCAGAACAACGTTCATCATTGGGGTAGGCAACTCACATCTAAGCATCAAGACAACCAAACAAAAAGGAAACGTTCAAGGCAACTCAAAGGCAAGAAGAAACTCAGCGAGCAAGCATTCAGAGGCAATATGAAGAACCCTCAGAGATACTCATCATAGGGCTAAACAACCAGATACAAGGCGAAGCAAAGCAAAGAAAGAAGAGGAAAAGAAATTGCACAAAAGGTTCTCAGGTCAAGTCATCATCAAACCTAAGGGACGAAGTACGAAATACGAGGAAGAGCAAAGCCTCATCATCATCGTAACCCCTTCGCCGTCAAGCCTCCAAGCGCATCCAAACTTTCTTCTCCTCCGTCTCCCAAAAGGTAGTTTACTTTCTTCTCATCCCTTTTCACAACCTCGTTAACAAACAATAATGAACATAACATCAGAATACAAGATCGTAACATGCAAGGTATAAGAAACCTAACGAGACTGAGGCGATTTTCCTTACCTAACGTGAACCGCAGTTGAATGACCCGTGGAAGAGAGTGGACGGAGGAAGAGGTGGCGCGGTGGCTCTAGGCGGAGGGTTGCATCTCAGCATTGAGGGGGATGAAGAGGAACGCGTGAAGTGAACGAATGGCGCGCCGTTTCTGTAACCCTAAATCTCTCCCAAATGAAACAAAAAGCTGTGAACCCTAAAAACGTTGTCAATTTGCCTTGGGCCTTGCCCGTTTCTGGAGCGCCTAAAGCCCAAACGAACTTCCAATTCATACCCCCTGTTCTATTCATTTTTCTTTGAATTGCATTTGGGCCTCAAACCTTAAAGCCCATTTCTGATTTTCTTTCAAAACCATTTTTAAAACTATCCATATTATTTTTACAAATTAACATGAGTTTTTTATTACATCAAATTGTTTTTATAATACTTTTTATAACATAAATTTTAAACGCAATTTATTCTTCCTTAAAATATTTTCTTTCAATTAAAAAAGCTCTTGTATAAATATATATATTAATACTAATATATAAGAAACAAAACTAAAAATATTTTTATACATTAAAATACATTTTTTTAATATACATAATTTAATTAAAATTTAAAACATTTAATTAAAATATTCTCTTTGTACATAATCAATTAAAATACATTTTTTTAATATACATAATTTAATTAAAATTTAAAACATTTAATTAAAATATTCTTTTTTGTACATATTAAAGAAAAATACAAGATTACAAAGATTAAATAAATAAACATCTAATTCTTTTCATTTAAGTTAAACAATGCTTAATAACACACATTTAAATTCACATCTTAACTTGTAAATAAATTACACTTATACAATACACTTGACATTTGACAATATACATTTGCTATTCCTATACATTGATATACATTACATTTACACTTTTATCGCAATTCGATTTAGTTGTAAATTATTGGACACTACATACCTAAAGTCTCATCCCCATTTGTAAATTTGTACCCCCACTCCCGGATACTATTTGTAATAGCGTAGACTTTAAATTCTCGCAATTTACCGCTTTCGAATTATACCATGGTTAGACCTAGGGTTTGCATGTACATAAAATCAAACGCTAGATAACCTAATACAAGACAAATACATGAAATCAATACACAATCACACTTGCACCCCCTAGGGTAATCCCACATGTTGCCTTCCAAAATGGGCCATGCTTGCACGTCGAGTTTCTTTGGCAAAACAAATTTAAATGATCATAAGTCCCTCAATGACGCTTTCGAAAGTTGCCTAAATGGAATGATCATAGTCCCTTCAAAGCAAATTGCCAAAGATACTTGGCACCATTGCATTCATGGTCCATACGATGACCCGCGCCCGTCCCGTTAAACTTCCTAAACGCAAGATTGTCCACCAAATTCAATGGTGGAACAAAATTGTTAAAAAGGGGTTGAAAACATAGAGAAAACCTTTGAGTACAATAGGGGTAGACAAAACTCTTTGTTACTTGAGATCAACTTGCAAAAACACTTGCCTCCTTTTCAAAAACCACACTTCGCAAACACTTTCAAAACAAACTCTCAAAAACACTTGAAACATCTTTTCGAAAAGATACACACTTTTGTAAAACACTCAAACACGAGTCAATTACATTGGTTTCCTAAGACAAGGCATCTTCTTCAAAAACATTTTCAAAAACACACACACACACACACCATTTTCAAGCAATCGAAAATCAAGGCAAGTGATCTAAAAAAACCAAGTAACTAAGAGCCCATGGATAACCATGGATGAAAAGGGTGCTAATACCTTCCCTTTTCATAATCTACCCCCCAAACCCACGAAATATCTCAAAAGGTTTTTGCTGTGCTTTTTAACCTTTCCTTTAGGATAAAATAAAAAGTCGGTGGTGACTCTTGCTCAACCGAACAAGTGCGAATACAAACACAAACCTCTAGTCAGTTCTCCCACCGTATCACAATGACACTTAAGCATTCTGATATTAATTGGTGTTCTTGGTTCAAAGAGAATGTTATCATTATCGACCGTTGTGGGGAATTCCCTAATGTCCCTCTATTTGGAATTAGGGGAGGCATCACCTACAACCCTGGCTTGGCTCTAAGACAGTTTGGTTATGCCCGACCGGATGGCCCACATGACATGCTGATTCAAGGTTTGGTCTTCGACTACGAAGACGACGATCAAGCTCTTCGCCAGAGATTCATCCGAGCATGGAGGATGCCAAACAAGGTAGACAGCCAGACTTTGGGACATAAGAATTCCATCCCTATTGAGCCTTACCTCAAGTGGGTACGAACCCGCGCCCAAAATCTTATGATACCTTACCCCTCCATTCTCCCAGTGATTATAGAGCCTGTTAAGGAAGGAGAAGTTCCATACACTATCCTACATCCTGACATGCCAACATCTCTCGAAGACCTACAGAGGGATTGGATACAGCTCAAGGGAGAGCGTGATACTTTTGAAGCCCAATTCTATGCCAACGAGAAGAAGGTTTTAGAACTCACCAGGATACTTCAGGAGGAGCGAACTCTCAATGCCTACATTGCACCGAAGAGGATGCGCAACACTTTTTTATCTTAGAGCATTGTATTATTTTTCCCAGGCGGCATTGATGTACTCACCTATATTTTATTAATATAACGTGTGTTTCCCTTTTTGTTTAAACAAATTTGATTTTCTTAAAATCCTTGAATGCATTGCATATGCATAACAACATTCATCATAAACATAACAGGTCTTTGCAACAAGTTCCTCATCTCTCTACTGTTTATTTCAGTAAGATGGATCTAGAGCAGACGGTCAAAGATCTACAAAATCAAAATATGTAGTTTCAGCAGCTACTTACTATTCTGGCCAAGGGGCAGGAAGAGCTGAAGACACTGCTAGCCAAAAACAAAAAGAAAGGAAAGAAGAAGCCAACAAGAGTGGTAATCATGGGTAGAAGATTTCCGGGCCAAGCCAGAAGGACTTTGGATTTCCCGACAACTTATGATGAGGGGGAAAGAAAAGGGAAGGAGCCAGTTGTTCCATCCGAGTCCGAGGAAGAAGAAGAAGAAGAGGATTATTCTGAGGAGCAGTATCCTCCGGCAGATGACAAATACCGACATCTGGAAGAGCGTCTAGCTGCTATGGAGATACAGAGGGTGCCTGGGCTGGATTTTGAAGAATTGGGGATGGTAACAGGAATTGTGATTCCACCCAAGTTTAAAGTGCCACTCTTTGCTAAATATGACGGGGTGTCATGTCCCAAGATGCACCTCAAATCATACGTAAGGAAAATACAGCCGCACACTGCAGACAAAGACTTGTGGGTCCATTTCTTTCAGGACAGTTTATCCGGAACTCAGCTTGATTGGTTCTATCAATTGGAGAGGGCTGATGTACATAATTGGGAGGACCTTGCTGTTGCCTTCTATAAGCAGTACCAATACAACATAAATTTGGCTCCAACTCGTACTCAACTACAGAGTATGGGCATGGTTTCAAATGAAGGCTTCAAAGAGTATGCCCAGAAATAGAGAGACTTAGCCGGAAGAGTACAACCACCTCTATCTGAGAGGGAGCTAGTGGATATGTTCTTGGGTACCCTGTCAGGTCCTTTCTTCAATCACCTGATTGGAAGTTCGTCTGCTGGGTTCACTGAACTGATTTTAACCGGAGAAAGAGTGGAGGCCGGTATAAAGAGTGGGAAAATTCAAAAGGATGCATCTGCTTCTGCTGCTATAAGAAAACCTTTCACGGGAAAGAAGGAAGTGTCCGCTGTCTATTCTCAGAGGGGTCAAGGAAGAGTTGAGCGTCGACCAGCGATGGGGGCCGTTATGATTCAAAAGTCTGTATCTGATCAGCCCAGAACCAATCAGACAAGGGTGGAAATGCCAGTTCAGCAATTCACCAGGATAAACATGACCCCTACCCAAGTTCTACCACATCTCTTGAAGTCGAATCTTGCAAATCTGAAAGAGGCCCCAAAGAATCCGAATACTGCTTCTCCTTACTACCATCCGAACGCCAGGTGCGCTTACCATTCGGAGAGTCCAGGGCATGACACTGACAATTGTTGGGCCCTGAAGAACAAAATTCAGGATCTGATAGATGCCAAAGAAGTTGAATTTGACGCCCATGAAAAACCAAATATAATTTCTGCCCCGATGCCAAGGCATGGCCACAATGCCAATGCTGTTGAGGAGGACTTATTTGTTGCTACAGTTGATGAATTGATAACTCCGCTCCCGATAATTAAGTTGAACTTGCTGAAGGCTGGGGTTTTCCCAGGTTGTAAAGAAGATTGTCACTTTTGTTCATTCTCATTAACCAACTGCCCTTTGTTGAAGGCCGACATCCAACGCCTGATCGATAACCAAGAAATTCTGTTCGAGAAAGCTCCTGTTTCACCAACTCCTGTTAACGATGTTTCAATAATAACCATATCTGCCAATCCTTCCAAGGTCCCTAAAATACCTGTTAGGATTACATCAACTCTGAAGACTGAACCTTTGAAGATCACTATGCCCGGGCCAGTCCCGTACAAGTCCGATAAATCAGTACCATGGAACTATGGTGGAGAAATCTACTACCATGGTGTTAAACAAGTTGAATTAACCAAAGAGAGCTCTGAAGAAGACAACCCCGACATTGGAAACATTGCCGGCACAAGCAAAATTACCCGCAGTGGTAGAATTTTCTCTCCAGAGATTTCCCCTCCAAAGGCAATTTTTGGACCCGCAGCTGCTCCTAAGGTTACCTCTACACCGGTAAACATATCCTCAAGTACTCCAATCATTGAAGAAGTCACAACCCTTGTGGTTATCCCCTCTAATACTGCTGCTGCTGATGTTCGGGGAAAAGGGATCCAAGAAGAGCCTGTCAGGACGAAGGCTCAACCATTGATCATCCCTAAAACCTCTCAAAAAGAAATGGAAGAAATTCTGAAAATAATCAAGAAAAGTGATTATGATGTGGTGGAACAGCTGGGGCAAACCCCCTCGAAGATCTCCATGTTGGCTCTGTTGCTTTGTTCAGAAGCTCATGCTAAGGCTCTGATAAGATTTTTGAAGACGACCCATGTGCCACAAGAAACCTCCGCTGATCAGTTCCAGGAATGTGTGGCTAGTTTAACAGCTGACAATGGTCTAGGTTTCTCCGATGCAGATTTAACATCAAAAGGGAGAAAACATAATGATGCTTTGCACGTCTCGGTGGAGTGCAGAGGAACAACCCTAGCACATGTACTGGTAGAAACTGGTTCGTCTTTGAACGTCTTGCCAAAGAAAGCCCTGGATAGGTTGGATTGTGAAGGCTTAACCTTGAAACCCAACAACATAATTGTGAGAGCCTTTGATGGTTCCAAAAGGATGGTCCACAGAGAGGTGGACATCCCGATAAAGGTGGGAACTGCAACCTTCAACTCCACTTTCTATGTGATGGACATCCGTCCTTCTTATTCTTGCCTGTTAGGAAGACCTTGGATCCACAATGCTGGAGCTGTCACTTCCACTCTGCATCAAATGCTCAAATACCCTGTCCAAGGGAAAATCACAACTGTCCATGGTGAAGAGGAATACATGATTAGTTATCTAAATTCTTTCTGTTATGTAGAATTGGATGAAGAATTCATCGAAACTCCTTTCCAGCATTTTGAAGAGGTAGCTCAGAAGATAGCGGCAACCAAGACAGTGTCCTCGGTACCCATGATCACAAGACCTCCACCTCGAATGTCATCTCTCAAGGATGCAAAGGCAGTGATTGAAGAGGGAGGATGCACCATCTGAGGGTAGCTTCCGGATATTCCATACAAATCAGACAAATTTGGCTTGGGGTTTACTTCATCTGCTCAAAAGGCTGTACGCCGTGCCCGTGCTGGAGGGCCACCTGTGAAGATCAGCCACCAAGGAGTCAATGCATTGGAAGATAGTGAGGAAGAGGGCAGCCTGGAAGATTGGATATTTCCTACTGTCGACGAAGGACTGTGAAACTGGGAAGCAAAAGACTTTGTCCCGATTACTTTCATATCTCAGTAATTTATCTTTCAAACATTTCTGTTGGCTTGTAATAATTCACAAACAATTCGTACACTTTTAACCTTATGTCTTACCTGAGGCACAAAGGTCCATTTGTAAGGGTTTTTATTTTTTATCTTCATATGCCATTTAATGAATCATGGACGTTTTCACATATAAACTTTTGTGTTCATTGTCTTTCCTTTTTCATTTTATTTGTTTAAAGGTGGCTATAACCTTACACACACCTACACTCACAAACGCAGGTACCCTTCCATTCCGGATTCCATGGGTAACGATTATGCTATGGCCTTCAGTGACTCTGAAGATCTGATCTACCAAGCCGAATACGAAGGTGAGGAAGATTGTGAAGTGCCAGGGGAATTGGCCAGACTGCTACGACAAGAAGAAAGGGCTATCCTGCCTCATGAGGAGCTGTTGGATACAATCAACTTGGGTACAGAGGAGGATAAAAAGGAAATCAAAGTGGGTGCCAACCTAGAGCCGAGTGTCAAGGAACGCCTAATTCAGCTGTTGCATGATAATATTGAGATCTTTACCTGGTCATACAAAGACATGTCGGGACTGGATACAGACATCGTAGTACACCGCCTACCCACAAGAGAAGACTGTCCACCAGTGAAACAGAAAGTCTGCCGTATGAGACCTGACATGTCAGAGAAGATCAAAGCAGAAGTTATGAAGCAGTTCAACATTGGATTTATGGTTGTTACTTCCTATCCTCAATGGGTTGCTAACATTGTTCCTGTGCCTAAAAAAGACGGAAAGGTACAGATGTGCATGGATTATAGAGAATTAAACAGGGCCAGCCCTAAAGATGATTTTCCACTACCACACATCGACATCCTGGTCGACAACACAACTCAGCACAAAGTATTTTCTTTCATGGACGGATTCTCAGGTTACAACCAGATCAAAATGGCACCTGAAGACATGGAGAAAACTACTTTTGTAACACAGTGGGGTACGTTCTGCTACAAAGTGATTCCATTCGGACTGAAGAATGCCGGGGAAACCTATCAACGCGCCATGGTAGCTTTGTTTCATGATATGATACATCATGATATAGAAGTCTACGTAGATGACACGATAGCCCGATCACAAACTGAGGAAGAACACCTTAATCACTTACAGAAGCTGTTTGTCAGACTAAAGGAGTACAAGCTAAGGTTAAAACCTAACAAGTGCACATTCGGAGTCCGGTCCGGTAAACTCTTGGGTTTCATAGTCAGCAACAAAGGCATCGAGGTTGATCCTGCCAAAGTCAAAGCGATACAAGAAATAGATGCTCCTTGCACTGAGAAGGAAGTCAGAGGGTTCTTGGGACGCCTACACTATATTTCTAGGATCATTTCTCACCTAACATCTACTTGTGAGCCAATCTTCAAGCTGTTGAAGAAAGATCAGGTAGTCAGATGGAATGATGAGTTCCAGATTTCTTTTGACAGAATCAAAGAGTATTTTCTAGAACCTCCTGTCTTGATGACACCCGTCGAAGGAAGAGCGCTAATCATGTATCTGATCGTCTTAGAGAACTCAATGGGGTGCGTACTGGGGCAGCATGACGAGTCTGGCCGAAAAGAGCATGCCATTTATTACCTTAGAAAAAATTTTACCGACAGTGAAACCAGATATTCACTGCTCGAGAAAACTTGCCGCGCTTTGGTATGGGATGCTCGCCGGCTAAAACAGTACATGTTGACTCATACCACTTTGTTGATATATAAGATGGATCCGATAAAGTACATCTTCGAGAAGCCTGCTTTGTCTGGAAGGATAGCTAGATGGCAAATGATCTTAACAAAATATGACATACAGTACACAACCCAAAAAGCTATAAAAGGCAGTGTGCTAGCTGATCATCTTGCTCATCAAGCTGTAGAAGATTATCAATCGATGAAGTTTGAATTCTCAGACGAGGACATCATGACCTTGGACAACTGTGAAGGAATCAGACCATATGACAGACCTGAACAAGGATCCCTGTTGTACCCCAAAATTTACCCTCCCATTTCTCATTGATTTCTCATCACAAAGCCCTTGAAGCTCAAGATCCAGTTAGGGTTTCATCTGCTCAAGACTTCTCCTTGCACTGTTGACCCAAATTAGGGTTTGTGTTTGCACAAAGATGTTTTGACCAAAAATGCCTAAGATGACTTTCTTGCTTCATATTGGACTCCCAAGTTTATCCACATCAAGTTTCAAGTCTTGATTCCAAGTTTTGCCCAGTCAATTGGACAGTTGACCTAGAAATCAGCTGTATTGGGGAAAAAGTCAACTGTGGCCAATTGACAGTCAAATCTCATGAAAATTGACCCACATCAACATCATGAACTCACATGGTCCATTTGATCAAGTTTGGATCACCATTCCACAAGAAATTTGATCAGATCACCAAAAGGGCAAAATGGTCATTTTTAGGGTTTTGACTGCACAAAGGCAATTTTTGACTGTTTGACCTAGCCAATGGCAAACCAAGCTCACATATGGATTCAAGGACCCCATGGAATTATCTTGACATGCTCAACAAGTTCAAAAGATCCCAAATGCACAAGATTGACAATTGAATTTCCCAGTCAATTGATCAATTTTGACTGTATACTGAAAAGTCAAACTTTGACTTTTTGGTCAAAATCAAGAGTCAAGATTCATTTTTCATCAAAACATGCCAAATCATGAAACTTGTTCATCAAGAAATCAAAAAATGCAAATTAGGGTTAGAAATGAGAATTTTTCATAACTTAGAATTTTTCTAAGTTATGAAAAACCCTAATTTTTTCCCAACTTTGCCTCACTTTCTCACCAAGATTCATTTGGATTCAAGCAAAGGTCAAAACATGAAAGTTGTAGCTTATTGCATAATCTACAACTTTGATTCACAAAGTTTTCCCAAAAGAGGCTTGTATCTCAAGTTACAATTTTTGGAATAAGGGTACTAAACCATTCTTAACTTAGTGAAAATTTGACCTATTTTGGCAAGGTTTTCTACCTAACTTCAAGACCATTTTCCATACACTTCCACTTGGAATTCCAATTTGCATTTCAAAGATGGATTGTAGTACACATTCCAAGCTTTCCAAAATGTCCAAGAAATCATCAAACAACCTCATAACTTGAGAGAATCGAATTTTGTAATATGGCAAAAACTCACTTTTGAATTGGTCATGTACATGTTCATAACTTATGCCATTTTCAAGTCAACTTGGTTTGTGCTACATTACAGGCCTCTAAACCATCCAACACTCAATAATTTAATGCATGTTCATTGTGCTAAGGCCTTGTTTCATGAGTTTATGCATTACATGTTGAATTAAGCCATTTATGGAAAAAGTGAAATAGCCATTTTTGCAAAAGCAAGCTTTATGTCATAATGCAAATCCAAGAAGTACAAATCAAATCTAATTGGCACAATTTTATGAGTTAATCACACTGATCAAGGAGGAGCTTTGCAGCATGTTTAGGGGGCCTCTACCTGCCTAGAAACTCAAGTGGCCTTTGTTTGCTTAAGGGTTAAGAAACTTGGCATTTCAAAACACAACTTTCATCTCAGCATTAGAACACTTAAGCAATTATTTTGTACATTTTCTAATCATCAAGCACAAGCTAGTACACGAGTAAACAAGGTCTCAAACACTCCCATTCCCAGAATCACTCTCAAACTGCAGAAACAGGGCAGAGTCTGCAGATTGGATCCCATCTCTCATTCCTTTCATGATTTCTTGCCCAAAGCTCATCAAACACATTCCCTAGCATCACTTGAAGCTAACCAAAACACAAAACACGACCTGTAATTCCTCTAACCAGTTACACCATTTTCACTTTCTTGTTTTACAGTTGGAGGTCCATAGCTCGATTCAAGGTGTTTCAAAGCAAAGTAAGCATTGGAATAGCATCACCACACTTCAGGCAAGCTATACAGATCATCATCTTGCTCTGAAAGCTCCCCCATTGCCAGATAGAACTTCAACTGAACATGTATCTTCTTGAACTTCTAACTCTTAGTCTAGGCATCATTAGCTCTAAGTTTGTGAATAAGGAGTGTTCTACTCATGCCCCTAAATCTGTACATGCTTTTACTTTTCATTTATTTTGCTTGAGCTGTGAGAATTTAAGGTTTGAATATGGAAGAAAAGTTAGGTCAGGATTTGGGAATGTCAAAATTCTCTCTCATTTCTGAGAGTTAGGATGAGTTCTTTATATATTTAGAATCGTGATTCAATGCTTAACATTTCTTATGTTGTGAGTTTGTGCAAAAGATCAAAGAATCCAGATGTTTGAACTTGGAAAACAGGCGCGCGTTTTGGAACATTTCTTGTCTGAAGGTTGAAGAAGAAGCTTCATGGGCTGGGCCTGTTGTGTTATTTCTTTTCATACCTTGTTTTTGGTTTCATACCCCCTGAGCCCATTATGTTTATTTTCATGATTTTTGACTTTTCTTTTTTTCATTTTGGCTTATTTATTTTTTCCCATAATATTAAAAACATGAAAAATTATTTTTACACCATTTTTATATTTTTAGGCATTTATTTAGTTATATTACTATTTGTATGTAAATAAGTACAAAGAATATATTATTTAGAATAAATAGAAAAAATAATGTAAACACCATTTTATTTTCATTTTTATTTTGTTTTATCCTCTTAAAATATTTTATATAAAATATACTTTTTTATAAATATTAATTATTTTTATTTTTGTATATATAATATTTATTTAGTAAATAATAAAGATATTTATATATATTAGCACATTTAGGTAAAAAAATACCAAAATACATACATTTTTTTATTTTATTAATATTTGACATGAAAAATACTTTTTATGAATATACTCCATTTTATTTTATTTTTTGTATATAATTATTAAATATTATACATATTAAATGGTTAATATACTTATTTAATGAAATTAGGGTTTTTACCCTTAAAACACAAAAATTCCAAAATATTACTTTTTTTATTTTTATTCATTTGACATAAAAAATATCCTTTTTCCATACATATGAAAACCCCTTTTGCATTTTGCATTTTGCATCTTTATTTTATTGTTCATTTAATTTATGCAATTAATTATTTTTGTAAATATTCCAAAATTGATGTAATAGCTAGGTTTAAATTCCTTGTCTAAATATCCCCCCATTTGAACATTTGTACCCCCCTTCCCATATTGTGTTGTAATAGTGTAGGAATTTTACTTTTTGCACTTTAACGCTTTCTAAATATACCATGCTAGAATTAGGGTTTGTATGCAAATAAAAATAACAAAATAGTTTGACCTAATTTCAAGATAATCAAGCATGAATATGGACAACACATATCACACTTGCACCCCTAGGATATTCCACTTGTTGCCTTCAATAAATGAGCCATGTTGCATGTTAGGTTTCTTTGGGTAAAAAACAAACAATCAAATGATCATAGTCCCTCAATGACGCTTTTGAAAAGTTGCCTAAAATGATCAAGTCCCTTTCAAAGAAAAATTGCCCAAAGATACTTAGCACTATTGTAATTATGGTCTAAACGATGACCCGCGTCCGTCCCTTTCACCTCCTAACACAAGATTATCCACCAAATGCAATGGTGGAACAAAATTGTTAAAAGGGTTAAAACATAACAAAAATCTTTGAGAACTTTAGGGTAGATAGCTCTTAAGTACTTGTCAACTTGCAAAACAAAACACTTGCCTATTTTTCAAACCACACTTCACAAACACTTTCAAAACAAACTTTCAAAAAACCTTGGAATATCTTTTCAAAAAGACAAACACCTTTTGTAAAACATTCGAGTAAAGAATTGTTACAAGGGTAGCCTATACAAGGCATCTTTTTCAAAACATTTTCAAAACCGCACACCAAGCACCATTTCAAACAATTGAAAACCAAGGCAAGTTGATCTAAGCAAGTACCTAAGAGCCCATGGATAACCATGGATAGAAAGGGTGCTAATACCTTCCCTTTCTATAATCTACTCCCCGAACCCAAGAAAAATCTCAAAGGTTTTTGCTGTGCTTTTTAAACCTATCCTTAGGATAAAATAAAAAGTCGGTGGCGACTCTTGCTCAACCGAAACATTTGCGAAAACAAACGCAAAACCATAGTCAGTTCTCCCACCGTATCACAGAACTGGCGACTCTGCTGGGGAAAAATTTTAAAATGGAGTAACCTTAGGGCTTAGATCACCCTCTTGCATGACTAATTGTTTGAATTGTTTGCTTTATATCTTGGCTCTATTGTTTGGGTTTGCAATCCTACACCCGGATTTTGGGAAACATTCATAGATAGCAATACGTTGTGGAAACTGTGCGGGGTATACCGACACGGTCGAAGCAATAGCTATATTAGTGCGACATATTTGTGAGTACCGGTAACCCTTGAGTTCAATCAAGGAGAGTACGGGGCCGCTGAGTGATGTCACTAAGCACTAATGACCTAGAACCTTACTTGACCATCTTGGCCTTTTATTAGGGGTAGTGAGATGACCGGCTTTGGTGCAGTCCGAAGTTGGTAGATACTCGATACTACACTCATTGAGGGTTGTTTTCTTGGAATATTTTGGTCGCTAGTTAAGTGGCTAAACCAAAACAATGAACAATGAAAACAATCCCGTGATATTGAGCTCCTTAGAACCCGGTTACTATTTATAGGACAGGTTTTTAAGCCAACTACACTCAAGAGGGTACTTACCTATGAAACCCCATGCAAGCCTAAAACTAGGGTTTGGTGTGAATTGCTTGTACATATGTTTTGTGCATACATCATAAACATCATAAAACATCATATGCATTCACTAACCATTTCAAGGGTTTGGATCTTCATCTTTGTTCCTGTTTTGTAGGTCATGGAAATTCCTCGCAGAAACACCATTCAAGTCAACCTTGTGAGAATTTCTCCTCAACTTAAGGAGCTCACCTCAAGAATTCCGGAAAGCTCATCCTTCAGTGAAAGACATGGCAGACTGCTCAGCCTAGTCAACACCAACATTGAAGAAGACATGATGAAAGTGTTATTCCAGTTCTTTGACCCTCTTCACCACTGTTTCACTTTCCCTGACTATCAGTTGGTGCCCACTTTGGAGGAATTTTCTCAACTCCTGAGAATTCCTATCCTTAATCAACTACCCTTCAACGGTACGGAAAAGGAACCAAAGCCGGAAGATGTTGCTCGAGCATTACATCTACAACCATTCGACATCAAGGGGCATTGGGAAACCAGAAGCGGCGTCAAGGGATTCTTAGCAAAATTCTTGTTTGAGAAGGCACAAGAATGTTGGAACTCATTAGACCTACAAGCCTTTGAAGAAATTGTGGCACTCCTTATCTATGGGCTGGTCTTGTTCCCAAATCCTGACCAATTGGTAGATATCAACGCCGTCAAAATCTTCTTGTCCAGAAATCCAATACCAATATTGCTTGGGGACATTCTTCACCCATTTTACACACGAACAATGAGAAAGAGGGGTGTTCTCATGTGCTGTACTCCTCTCCTTGCAAGGTGGTTTATTTCGCACCTTCCACAATCTGTCTTGAAGAATGACCAAGGCTCAAGGTGGTCCCAACGGTTGATGACTCTTACTCACTCTGATGTACATTGGTGTTCTCGGTCCAGAGAAAATGTCATCATCGTCGATCGTTGTGGAGAGTTTCCTAATGTTCCTTTACTTGGAATTAGAGGAGGTATCACCTACAACCCTTGCCTAGCTTTGAGGAAATTTGGATATGCACGGAGGGATGGCCCTCATGACTTGTTGATTCCTGACCTAGTTTTTGACTTCGACAACGATGCGCAAGGACTTCGCCAAAGATTCATCAGAGCTTGGGGGAGACCCAACAAGGTTGATAGCAAGACTCTGGGACACAAGAACTCCATCCCTCTTGAGCCTTATCTCAAGTGGGTACGAGCCCGAGCCCAAAGTCTGAGGATGCCTTATCCTCATGTTCTCCCTGTGATTAAAGAGCCCGTCAAGGAAGGAGAGGTTCCCTACACCATCCTACATCCTGACATGCCTACATCGTGGGAGGAAATGCAGAAAAGTTGGATTCAGCTCAAGGAGGAACGGAATACTTTTGAAGCCAGCTTCTACGCTAGTGAGAAGAAGGTTTTAGAGATTACCCGCCGACTCCATGAGCAAGAGGCCCTCAACACCTACATCGCACCAAAGAGGATGCGTAATGTCTTTTTGCCTTGAGAAGTTATTTTGTAATATTTTGCCCATGGGGCATTTATGTACTAACAAATTTCTTCTTATTAATATGACGTGCATTCTTCTTTGTCTGAAACAATTTTGAATGTCCTAAATCCTTGAATGCATTGCATACATAAGCATACCATTCATCATGTGCATAAGCAGGTCTCACTCCAGGTTCCCTTATCTGTCTGCTGTTTATTTCAGTAGGATGGATCTCGAGCAAACAGTCAAAGACCTGCAAGCTCAGAATGCACAGTTCCAGCAACTCCTGATGACCTTGGCTAAGGGTCAGGAGGATATCAAGACCCAATTGGGGAATAAAGATCCAGTGAAAAAGAAGAAAAAGAGACTCGGGGTGGCTACTTTGGGGAGAAGATTTGACGGAGAAGCTCGGAGAGTGCTTGAATTTCCTCCTACTTCTGATGAAGGAACCAGCAAAGGAGGTGGGGCTGCGGTACCTTCCGAGTCCGATGTGGAAGAAGAAGAGGTCGAAGAGGATGAAGATTATTCTGATCAGCAATACCCTCCAGTTGATGATAAATACAAGGGTTTAGAAGACAGATTGGCCGCCATGGAGCTACAAAGAGTACCGGGTTTGGATTTTGAAGACTTGGGTTTGGTTGCCGGGATTGTGATTCCCCCAAAATTCAAAGTGCCAGTATTTGTGAGGTATGATGGGCTGTCCTGTCCAAAAATGCATCTCAGGTCCTACGTGAGAAAGATTCAACCCTATACGGCAGATAAAAATCTCTGGATTCATTTCTTTCAAGACAACCTTTCTGGAGCTCAATTGGAGTGGTTTTATCAGTTAGAGGGAACCAGCGTCCGCAATTGGGAAGACTTGGCCACCGCTTTTACAAACAATATCAATACAATTCTGACCTTGCTCCTACTCGTACCCAACTTCAGGGTATGTCATTAGGAACAGGCGAAGGATTCAAAGAATATGCACAAAAATGGAGAGATTTGGCTGGCAGGGTGCAGCCTCCTTTAACCGACCGAGAGCTTGTTGATATGTTTCTAGGGACCCTATCTGGGCCATTTTTCAATCATCTGATTGGTAACTCCTCCGCGGGGTTTACCGATTTGATCCTAACAGGCGAAAGAATAGAAGCTGGCATCAAGTCAGGAAAGATTCAGAAGGGTGTTGCTGCAAGTGTTGAGAAGAAACCTTTTAAGAAGGAAACAACTGTGGTATATTCTCAGAGAAGAGCAGGGAAGACGGAGCGTCGGCCAACTGTGGGGGCCGTAATGATTCAAAACTCTTCAAGTGAGCAGCCTCGCTATAACCAGTCCAGACCAAATCAGCAACAGGTGGAACGGCCACAACGGCAGTTCACCCGCATTAATATGACTCCAGCGCAAGTGCTTCCCCATCTGTTAAAGTTGAATCTCGCCACCATCAAGGAGGCACCAAAGAATGTGAATACGTCCTCTCCGCATTATCATCCTAATGCCAAATGCGCCTACCATTCTGACAGTGTCGGGCACGACACCAATGATTGTTGGGCACTCAAGCATAAAATCCAAGACCTGATAGAGGCGAAGGAGGTGGAGTTTGACGCTTCGGAGAAGCCTAATGTGATATCTGCACCCATGCCGAAGCACGGCCGAAATGTCAATGCCATTGAAGAAGATTTGTATGTTGCTGATGTCAATGATCTGACTACTCCATTGTTAACCATCAAGTTGAATTTGTTAAGGGCCGGGATCTTCCCGGGATGTAAAGAAGACTGCTATTGTTGTTACTCTCTGCCGTTTGATTGTCCGTTATTGAAGAAAGGCATCCAAGGCCTTATGGATAGTCGACAAATTTTGTTTGAAAAAGTTTCTGCTGTTCCAACCCATATCGAAGATGTCTCAATCATAACCATTCACGCCAATCTTTCCAAGGCCGTCAGAAAGCCTGTTAAGATTACACCAGCTACGAAATCTGTTCCTTTGAAGATAACAATGCCAGGGCCTGTCCCCTATGTTTCTGAGAAGTCCATACCATGGAACTATGGCGGTGACGTTTACTACCATGGTATCAAACAAATCGAAATAACTGAAGAAAGTTCGGATGATGAAGAAGCCAACATTGGTAACATTGCAGGCACGAGTAAAATCACCAGGAGCGGGAGAATATTTTCTCCAGAGATTGCCCCTCCAAGAGCAATCTTTGGACCCTCATCAGCTGACAAGGTCATCCCTGCACCAATAAAACTCTCTGCTAGAACCCCTTTGATTGAGGATGTTGTTGTTCCTAGTACTGTCTCTCCTACCGCTGCTGATAAAGGTAAGGGAATCCAAGATGAGCTCGTCAGGATGAGGGCTCAGCCCTTGGTCATCCCGGAAACCTCCAAGAAGGAAATGGATGAGATTTTGAGGATAATCAAAAGGAGTGATTACGATGTGGTAGAACAGCTGGGGCAAACCCCCTCAAAGATCTCCATGCTGGCACTGCTACTTTGCTCGGAAGCGCATGCTAAAGCTCTGATAAAATTCCTGAAGGCAGCCCATGTGCCCCAGGAAACCTCTGCAGATCAATTTCAAAATTGCGTGGCTAGCCTGACTGCGGATAATGGATTAGGGTTCTCTGATGCCGACCTAACCCCTAAAGGTAGAAACCACAATGATGCTTTGCACATTTCAGTCGAGTGTCGAGGAACCACTCTCGCACATGTCTTGGTTGACACTGGTTCGTCGCTGAATGTTTTGCCTAAGAAGGCCTTGGACCGACTAGATTGTGAAGGGTTGGAGTTGAAACCGAGTGATATTGTTGTCAGAGCTTTCGATGGTTCGAAGAGAATGGTCCATGGGGAGGTTGGAATTCCCATCAAGATAGGCACTGAGGTGTTTAAGTCTACTTTCTATGTGATGGACATCCGTCCGTCATACTCTTGCTTGCTGGGTAGGCCTTGGATACACCATGCTGGGGCAGTCACCTCCTCCTTACATCAGATGTTGAAGTATCCTGTCAAGGGAAAGATCATTACTGTCCATGGCGAAGAGGAGTACATGATTAGCCACTTGAATTCTTTCCGGTACGTGGAGGTAGAAGGAGAGTTCATTGAGACGCCTTTTCAGCATTTCGAAGAAGTCCTTCCTGAGATAACAGTAGAAAAGTTGGCAGCTGAGACACCGAGGCAGATGGCCAGGATGGCATCTCTGGAAGACGCAAGGGCCGCAATAAAGGAAGGGAAGAATTCAGCATGGGGGCAGTTACCTGACATTCCACATAAGACAGACAAATTTGGATTAGGGTTCACTACCGCAGGCCAGAAAGCGATGCGCCGTTCGAAGATTGAAAGAGCGCCAGTCAAAATTTCTCCCTACGGAATCAACGCCTTAGAGGATGAAGACAAAGAGAGCAACATCGAAGAGTGGATTTACCCAACTGTCAAAGGAGGATTGAGCAACTGGGAGGCAAAAGAATTTGTCCCCATCACTTTTATTCATCAGTAATTTATCTGTTAAACATTTCCTATTTGGTCTGTAATATTTATTTTCAAAACAATCCGTACACTATCTTTTCACCTCATGCCTTGCCCGGGGCATGTAGGTCCATTTGTAAGGGTTTTGATTATTTTTCATATCCATATGCCATGTTTAATGATTCATTGGACGTTTTTCATTTGATAAACTGCTTGTGTTCATTTTCTTTCCTTTTGCATTTTTTGTTTAAGGATGGCTATCCCTTACACACACCCACACTCACCAATGCAGGTACCCATCCACTCCGGATTCCATGGGTGACTATTCTGCTGTATCTTTCAATAACTCTGAAGATCTGATCAATCAAGCCGAGTATGAAGATGACGAAGGTTGTGAAGTACCAGGGGAACTAGCCAGACTTCTACAGCAAGAGGAAAGGGCCATCTTACCTCATGAAGAGTCATTGGAAACTGTCAACTTAGGGACCGAGGAAGACCGGAAGGAGGTGCAAGTGGGTGCCAATCTGGAACCAAGGGTCAAGGAGCGCCTGATACAGTTGTTGAATGAGTATGTTGAAATCTTCGCTTGGTCTTATGAAGACATGCTGGGTTTAGACACAGACATCGTGGTTCACCGTCTCCCCACAAGAGAGGATTGTCCACCGATCAAGCAAAAAGTTCACCGAATGAGGCCTGACATGTCTGAAAAGATCAAGGAAGAAGTAATGAAGCAATTCGACGCTGGCTTTCTGGCTGTTACGTCCTATCCTCAATGGGTCGCTAACATCGTGCCAGTACCTGAGAAAGATGGCAAAGTCAGGATGTGTGTGGACTACCGGGATTTGAATAGGGCCAGCCCCAAAGATGATTTTCTGCTGCCACACATTGACATTTTGATCGACAATACAGCTCAACACAAAGTGTTTTCCTTCATGGATGGATTCTCGGGCTACAATCAAATCAAAATGGCCCCCGAGGATATGGAGAAAACAACTTTTGTCACACAATGGGGCACTTTCTGTTACAAGGTGATGTCGTTCGGGCTGAAGAACGCAGGGGCAACTTATCAACGCGCCATGGTAGCTTTGTTTCATGATATGATACATCATGAGATTGAAGTTTACGTAGACGATATGATAGCTCGGTCGCAAACAGAGGAGGAGCACCTTGAACATCTAGAAAAGTTGTTTGCCAGGTTGAAAGAATACAAACTCAGGCTGAATCCAAGTAAGTGCACTTTTGGAGTTAGGTCTGGTAAACTTCTAGGATTCATTGTAAGCAACAAAGGCATTGAAGTCGATCCAGCAAAAGTGAAAGCAATACAATAAATGCCTGCTCCCCGTACTGAAAATGAGGTTAGAGGGTTCTTAGGGCGCTTGAACTATATTACCAGATTCATCTCTCATCTGACTTCTACCTGTGAGCCAATTTTCAAACTCTTGAAGAAAGATCAGGTAGTCGAATGGAACGACGATTGCCAAGCTGCTTTTGATAAGATCAAGGAATATTTGCTAGAACCTCCTATTCTGATGCCACCCGTTGAAGGAAGACCATTGATCATGTATTTGACCGTCTTGGATAACTCAATGGGGTGTGTTTTGGGCCAGCATGACGAGTCTGGTCGAAAAGAGCATGCTATTTATTACCTTAGCAAAAAGTTTACCGAATGTGAGACTCGCTACTCACTGCTCAAGAAAACTTGTTGCGCTTTGGTATGGGCTGCTCGCCGACTGAGGCAGTATATGTTGACTCATACTACCTTGTTGATTTCCAAAATGGATCCTATCAAGTATATCTTCGAAAAGCCCGCTTTATCTGGAAGAATAGCCAGATGGCAAATGATCCTAACTGAGTATGACATCGAGTACACCACCCAAAAAGCTATAAAAGGGAGTGTACTAGCTGACCATCTGGCTCATCAAGCTATCGAAGATTATCAACCCATGAGATTTGACTTCCCAGACGAGGACATCATGAATTTGGACAACATTGAAAGTAACGGACCGTATGACGGACCCTAAAAGGGATCCCGATGGACCCTGTACTTTGATGGTGCTTCAAATGCACTTGGAAATGGTATTGGCGCAGTACTCATTTCTCCGGAAGGCTGTCACACACCTTTCACGGCCCGACTTTGCTTCAGCTGCACGAACAACATGGCTGAGTACGAAGCTTGCATCTTTGGTCTCAAGGCTGCTATAGAATTGGGGATCAAATCTTTGATCGTATTTGGGGACTCGGCTTTGGTTATCAGTCAAATCAAAGGAGAGTGGGATACCAAGCATCCTAATCTTATCCCATACAAAGAACATGTCTTGACATTGTTGCCTCATTTCGAGCAAATTACCTTCGAGCATTTCCCGCGAGAAGAGAATCAGCTAGCAGATGCTCTAGCTACAATGTCCTCCATGTTTAAACTCAACTGGGATAACGAGGCTCCCCAAATCACCATCAAGCAAATGGATGAACCTGCACATTGTCACGAGATTAATACCGATGAAGTAGTGGAACAACCTTGGTTCCATGAAATCAAAAGGTATCTCGAGACTAGAGATTGTCCCGAAGGAGCTTCCGTAAATGACAAGAAGTTCTTAAGGAAATTCGCGGCTAAATTCTTCCTGAGCAACGACATCCTTTACAAACGAAGCCATGATTATGTATTACTCTGATGCATAGACAAAGCTGAGGCAGAGTTGATTATGACTGATATACACAGCGGCACATTTGGCACTCACTTGAGCGGGCATACAATGGCTAAGAGGATCCTAAGGGCAGGCTATTACTGGTCTACCATGGAAGCTGACTGCCACCAACGTTCCCGTACTTGCCACAAATGTCAAGTCTACGCTGACAAAGTTCATATCCCTCAGGTTCCTCTCAACGTTCTGACTGCTCCGTGGCCCTTTGCAATGTGGGGCATTGATATGATTGGAGAGATCAAGCCCACGGCTTCTAACAGACATCGCTTCATCCTGGTCGCCATTGACAATTTCACCAAATGGGTCGAAGCAGCTTCCTTCGCCTCTGTTACTAAAAATGTGGTTGCCCGCTTTATCAAGCAAAATCTCATATGTCGGTATGGTGTTCCAGACAG
This sequence comes from Vicia faba, assembly GCA_948472305.1. Classification (NCBI taxonomy): domain Eukaryota; kingdom Viridiplantae; phylum Streptophyta; class Magnoliopsida; order Fabales; family Fabaceae; genus Vicia; species Vicia faba. The sequence goes on along the minus strand of OX451741.1, from coordinate 1,259,411,396 downwards.
GATCATCACAGACAACGGTACAAATCTGAATAACACGATGATCACCGCATTGTGCGAACAGTTCAAGATTTATCATCACAATTCATCTCCCTATCGGCCGAAGATGAACGGTGCTGTTGAAGCTGCGAACAAAAACATTAAGAAGATCATTCAGAAAATGACAGTCACTTACAAGGACTGGCATGAGATGTTACCGTTTTCTCTACATGGATACCGTATGACGGCACGTACTTCAACCGGGGCAACTCCATTTTCTTTGGTATATGGCATGGAAGCTGTCTTACCTATGGAAGTCCAGATTCCTTCTCTAAGGATTATGAAGGATGCAGGTTTGAATGAAGATGATTGGATGCAGACCCGACTTGATCAACTCAATCTGATCGACGAAAAACGACTCGCTGCTATATGCCATGGTCAGGCGTATCAAAAACGGATGATCAAGGAATTCAATAAGAAAGTCAGACGTCAAGTGTATCAAGTCGGAGATCTCGTAATCAAGAGGATTATCTTGCCGCAAAGTGATCCCAGGGGAAAATGGACTCCTACATATGAAGGACCATTTGTGATCAAGAGTATATTTTCTGGTGGTGCAATGATTCTGACCACCATGGACGGCGATGATGTGCCGCACCCTGCGAACGCAGACATAGTCAAAAGATACTACGCATAAAATAACCCGACAAGTCGAAAACCCGAAAGGGCGGCTTGGGCAAAAATGGGCATCCCGGTGGACCGAAAACCCGAAAGGGCGGTTCAGGCAAAAGTTAGGGATAAAAATAAAAAAAATCTGTACACCCGGCAAGTTGAAAACCCGAAAGGGCGGCTTGGGCAAAAAGGGGTTTCCCGGTGGATCGAAAACCCAAAAGGGCGATTCAGGAAAAAGTTAGGGAATTAAAGCGTATGACTATGTCTCGTCGGATCACTTCAAAGACAATCTCTTCATCAACCAGTTCCAGGTTTCTGATCAATCCAGTCATCGGCAAACGAAGCATTGAATGGACAAATATTCAGAGTTGTGAAAGCTATAGCGGAATGGAATCCCATGGAATTATTTCACATAGCCATCTTTATTTTGTATAAATCTTTCAATATTCACGACAAAATCCTCTTACTAGGATGGTTGTCTCCTTTGTACAAATATACTCATAAAAAGTCAATACAAATACTTTTCCCAGAAATTTGTGTCTTTTCCTTTCTTTTGCACTAATTGTTTATTTTGACAAACGTCCAATGTTTTGTTAAATAGGCATATGCATTTGAACATAATCATTTCCTTATGAATCAAGAAAGAGGATTACTGATAGGTCAAAGGTGCAGTTGGATATCTTGATACCCATCAAAGGAAACCCCCAGGAGATTTGGGATCCATATCCCCCAGCAAGTCTTGAAGCTTATCTCCAGTAGATTATGGAAGCTTATCCTACAGAGTACGGACGTCCCTCCCAAGTTTTATCCAAGGTTATTCCTCACAAGGGCTTATAACTGGGTTATCCTCAGCTTTTTGCCACAGAAGATCGCATCCGCCGAAATTCTTCCTACCTCCAGCGGAGTTCATCAGAGTCCCCCAGAGGAACCTATCTTTACAATCCCCAGCCAGAGAATCCTCCAGAATTCAATCCCCCTCAGAATTTAAGTTTCAGTATCGCCAGCCGAGCTAAAACTTTAAGTTATCAATCCCCAGCGAAGCCGGACTAATGAACCTTCTCCCCACAGAATTTTGGGAGGGCAAATCTTGAGTTCCCCAGTGAAGTCGCCAGAGATACTTCCCACCAAACTGAAGATTCTCGGTCTTACATCTCCAGCATGAGTCTATTAGTTTGGAACTCCCCAGTAGAAGTCATCAGGAATTCCCTAGAAGATTGGTATACAACCCAAGTTCTTTATTCTCCAGCAACAACCAGGAATTATTCTTCCCGGCAGCAGTCAAGATACTGTCATCTTCAGCCATCTCGGATTCATCTATCCTTTGCAAGACAGCTCTCCAGCTTACATGCGCATTCATTTACATTCATATTACATAACATACATTGTATCATGCATCATAACATTGCATGTAACAACTCTTTACCTTTCAGGTAAGATCAGTCGAAGGACTAAAATCATTATCTTCCGAGATTCTTTCCAGGAATAGTTCAGATGTGACCCAGACATGGCAACATTCTAATACTTATTCCAGATTTATCCAGATGCAGTTTTACACGAGCTCATCATCAGGGAACCCTACACCGGTTCTTCTTCCAAATTCAAGGCTTCTGAAAACAGTTTACGGGTTCTCCAAGTAACGGATGTTAACCCATCGCTTGTTCAGATTCTTCTCAAGACTTCTGAAAACAATTTATGGATTCTTCCCAACAACGGATGTTAATCTATCACTTGATCAGATGCAACCTTTGAAAACATTTTACAGACGCTTCCCAACAACGGATGCCGCTCTATTACTTATTCAACTCCAAGACTTCTGAAAACAGTTTAAGGGTTCTCCAAGTAACGGATGTTAACCTATCGCTTGTTCAGTTTCTTCTCAAGACTTCTGAAAACAGTTTATGGATTCTTCCCAACAACGGATGTTAATCTATCACTTGTTCAGATGCAACCTTTGAAAACAGTTTACGGACGCTTCCCAACAACGGATGCTGCTCTATTGCTTATTCAACTTCAAGATTTCTGAAAACAGTTCACGGGTTCTCCAAGTAACGGATGTTAACCTATCACTTGTTCAGTTTCTTCGCAAGACTTTTGAAAACAGTTTACGGATTCCTCCCAACAACGGATGTCAATCTATTGCTTATTCAGACCCCCAGTTCAAAGATGGCCCAAAGCATGGACACCTTCCTGATACTCTCCAGATGGCATCTTTAAGCCCATCCCCGACAAGTTTCTGTCATTTCTCCCGATGGCATCATTAAGACCATCTCCAAATGGCATCTCTAAGCCCATTCCCGCATCCCCTGCTTTGACGAGTGCAAATTTCCGGGCACTCTAGTGTCCAATCTCCTTTTACCCTCGAGTCACGAAAGGCAAACTTGCCAATCTAACTCTTCTGATTCAAGAAGATTGAACAGGGGCAACTGTTGTACCCCAAAATTTACCCTCCCATTTCTCATTGATTTCTCATCACAAAGCCCTTGAAGCTCAAGATCCAGTTAGGGTTTCATCTGCTCAAGACTTCTCCTTGCACTGTTGACCCAAATTAGGGTTTGTGTTTGCACAAAGATGTTTTGACCAAAAATTCCTAAGATGACTTTCTTGCTTCATATTGGACTCCCAAGTTTATCCACATCAAGTTTCAAGTCTTGATTCCAAGTTTTGCCCAGTCAATTGGACAGTTGACCTAGAAATCAACTGTATTGGGGAAAAAGTCAACTGTGGCCAATTGACAGTCAAATCTCATGAAAATTGACCCACATCAACATCATGAACTCACATGGACCATTTGATCAAGTTTGGATCACCATTCCACAAGAAATTTGATCAGATCACCAAAAGGGCAAAATGGTCATTTTTAGGGTTTTGACTGCACAAAGGCAATTTTTGACTGTTTGACCTAGCCAATGGCAAACCAAGTTCACATATGGATTCAAGGACCCCATGGAATTATATTGACATGCTCAACAAGTTCAAAAGATCCCAAATGCACAAGATTGACAATTGAATTTCCCAGTCAATTGATCAATTTTGACTGTATACTGAAAAGTCAAACTTTGACTTTTTGGTCAAAATCAAGAGTCAAGATTCATTTTTCATCAAAACATGCCAAATCATGAAACTTGTTCATCAAGAAATCAAAAAATGCAAATTAGGGTTAGAAATGAGAATTTTTCATAACTTAGAATTTTTCTAAGTTATGAAAAACCCTAATTTTTTCCCAACTTTGCCTCACTTTCTCACCAAGATTCATTTGGATTCAAGCAAAGGTCAAAACATGAAAGTTGTAGCTTTTTGCATAATCTACAACTTTGATTCACAAAGTTTTCCCAAAAGAGGCTTGTATCTCAAGTTACAATTTTTGGAATTAGGGTACTAAACCATTCTTAACTTAGTGAAAATTTGACCTATTTTGGCAAGGTTTTCTACCTAACTTCAAGACCATTTTCCATACACTTCCACTTGGAATTCCAATTTGAATTTCAAAGATGGATTATAGTACACATTCCAAGCTTTCCAAAATGTCCAAGAAATCATCAAACAACCTCATAACTTGAGAGAATCGAATTTTGCAATATGGCAAAAACTCACTTTTGAATTGGTCATGTACATGTTCATAACTTATGCCATTTTCAAGTCAGCTTGGTTTGTGCTACATTACAGGCCTCTAAACCATCCAACACTCAATAATTTAATGCATGTTCATTGTGCTAAGGCCTTGTTTCATGAGTTTATGTATTACATGTTAAATTAAGCCATTTATGGAAAAAGTGAAATAGCCATTTTTGCAAAAGCAAGCTTTATGTCATAATGCAAATCCAAGAAGTACAAATCAAATCTAATTGGCACAAGTTTATGAGTTAATCACACTGATCAAGGAGGAGCTTTGCAGCATGTTTAGGGGGCCTCTACCTGCCTAGAAACTCAAGTGGCCTTTGTTTGCTTAAGGGTTAAGAAACTTGGCATTTCACAACACAACTTTCATCTCAGCATTAGAACACTTAAGAAATTATTTTGTACACTTTCTAATCATCAAGCACAAGCTAGTACACGAGTAAACAAGGTCTCAAACACTCCCATTCCCAGAATCACTCTCAAACTGCAGAAACAGGGCAAGGTCTGCAGATTGGATCCCATCTCTCATTCCTTTCATGATTTCTTGCCCAAAGCTCATCAAACACATTCCCTAGCATCACTTGAAGCTAACCAAAACACAAAACACGACCTGTAATTCCTCTAACCAGTTCCACCATTTTCACTTTCTTGTTTTACAGTTGGAGGTCCATAGCTCGATTCAAGGTGTTTCAAAGCAAAGTAAGCATTGGAATAGCATCACCACACTTCACACAAGCTATACAGATCATCATCTTGCTCTGAAAGCTCCCCCATTGCCAGATAGAACTTCAACTGAACAGGTATCTTCTTGAACTTCTAACTCTTAGTCTAGGCATCATTAGCTCTAAGTTTGTGAATAAGGAGTGTTCAACTCATGCCCCTAAATCTGTACATGCTTTTACTTTTCATTTATTTTGCTTGAGCTGTGAGAATTTATGGTTTGAATATGGAAGAAAAGTTAGGTCAGGATTTGGGAATGTCAAAATTCTCTCTCATTTGAGAGTTAGGATGAGTTCTTTATATATTTAGAATCGTGATTCAATGCTTAACATTTCTTATGTTGTGAGTTTGTGCAAAAGATCAAAGAATCCAGATGTTTGAACTTGGAAAACAGGCGCGCGTTTTGGAACATTTCTTGTCTGAAGGTTGAAGAAGAAGCTTCATGGGCTGGGCCTGTTGTGTTATTTCTTTTCATACCTTGTTTTTGGTTTCATACCCCCTGAGCCCATTATGTTTATTTTCATGATTTTTGACTTTTCTTTTTTTCATTTTGGCTTATTTATTTTTTCCCATAATATTAAAAACATGAAAAGTTATTTTTACACCATTTTTATATTTTTAGGCATTTATTTAGTTATATTACTATTTGTATGTAAATAAGTACAAAGAATATATTATTTAGAATAAATAGAAAAAATAATGTAAACACCATTTTATTTTCATTTTTATTTTGTTTTATCCTCTTAAAATATTTTATATAAAATATACTTTTTTATAAATATTAATTATTTTTATTTTTGTATATATAATATTTATTTAGTAAATAATAAAGATATTTATATATATTAGCACATTTAGGTAAAAAAAAACCAAAATACATACATTTTTTTATTTTATTAATATTTGACATGAAAAATACTTTTTATGAATATACTCCATTTTATTTTATTTTTTGTATATAATTATTAAATATTATACATATTAAATGGTTAATATACTTATTTAATGAAATTAGGGTTTTTACCCTTAAAACACAAAAATTCCAAAATATTACTTTTTTTATTTTTATTCATTTGACATAAAAAATATCATTTTTCCATACATATGAAAACCCCTTTTGCATTTTGCATCTTTATTTTATTGTTCATTTAATTTATGCAATTAATTATTTTTGTAAATATTCCAAAATTGATGTAATAGCTAGGTTTAAATTCCTTGTCTAAATATCCCCCCATTTGAACATTTGTACCCCCCTTCCCATATTGTGTTGTAATAGTGTAGGAATTTTACTTTTCGCACTTTAACGCTTTCTAAATATACCATGCTAGAATTAGGGTTTGTATGCAAATAAAAAGAACAAAATAGTTTGACCTAATTTCAAGATAATCAAGCATGAATATGGACAACACATATCACACTTGCACCCCTAGGATATTCCACTTGTTGCCTTCAATAAATGGGCCATGTTGCATGTTAGGTTTCTTTGGGTAAAAAACAAACAATCAAATGATCATAGTCCCTCAATGACGCTTTCGAAAAGTTGCCTAAAATGATCAAGTCCCTTTCAAAGAAAAATTGCCCAAAGATACTTAGCACTATTGCAATTATGGTCTAAACGATGACCCGCGTCCGTCCCTTTCACCTCCTAACACAAGATTATCCACCAAATGCAATGGTGGAACAAAATTGTTAAAAGGGTTAAAACATAACAAAAATCTTTGAGAACTTTAGGGTAGATAGCTCTTAAGTACTTGTCAACTTGCAAAACAAAACACTTGCCTATTTTTCAAACCACACTTCACAAACACTTTCAAAACAAACTTTCAAAAAACCTTGGAATATCTTTTCAAAAAGACAAACACCTTTTGTAAAACATTCGAGTAAAGAATTGTTACAAGGGTAGCCTATACAAGGCATCTTTTTCAAAACATTTTCAAAACTGCACACCAAGCACCATTTCAAACAATTGAAAACCAAGGCAAGTTGATCTAAGCAAGTACCTAAGAGCCCATGGATAACCATGGATAGAAAGGGTGCTAATACCTTCCCTTTCTATAATCTACTCCCCGAACCCAAGAAAAATCTCAAAGGTTTTTGCTGTGCTTTTTAAACCTTTCCTTAGGATAAAATAAAAAGTCGGTGGCGACTCTTGCTCAACCAAAACATTTACGAAAACAAACGCAAAACCATAGTCAGTTCTCCCACCGTATCACAATCCCGATGGACCCTGTTCTTTGATGGGGCATCCAATGCACTTGGTAACGGTATCAGCGCTGTGCTCATATCTACAGAAGGATGCCATACTCCTTTTACTTCCTGACTTTGCTTCAACTGTACCAACAACATGGCGGAGTACGAAGCCTGCATCTTTGGTCTCAAGGCTGCCAAAGACCTGGGAATCAAATCTTTGGTTGTGTTTGGAGACTCAGCTTTAGTTATCAGTCAGATCAAAGGAGAGTGGGACACTAAGCATCCCAACCTTATCCCTTACAAAGAACATGTCTTGACATTGTTACCACATTTCGAGCAGATTACCTTCGAGCATTTCCCGCGAGAAGAAAATCAGCTGGCAGATGCTCTAGCTACAATGTCATCTATGTTTAAACTTAATTGGGATAATGAGGCTCCCCAGATTACCATCGAACAAATGGATGAACCAGCACACTGTCACGAGATTAATACCGAAGAAGTAGTGGACCGACCTTGGTTTCATGAAGTTAAAAGGTATCTCGAGGCTCAAGAATATCCAGCGGGAGCTTCAGTCAATGATAAAAAGTTCCTAAGGAGATTCTCTGCTAAGTTCTTCCTAAGTAATGGTATCCTGTACAAGCGCAATCATGATTGTATTTTGCTCCGTTGTGTGGACAAGATTGAAGCTGAAAAGATCATGGCCAAATTACATGATGGTACCTTTGGCACTCACTCTAGCAGGCATACGATGGAGAAGAAAATCCTACGGGCAGGCTACTACTGGTCTACCATGGAAGCAGACTGCTATCAGCACTCTAGGACTTGTCATAAGTGTCAAATCTATGCAGACAAGGTGCACGTACCTCCAGTTCCTCTAAATGTCCTAACAGCTCCTTGGCCCTTTGCTATGTGGGGAATCGATATGATTGGGGAGATCAAGCCTACAACCTCCAATGGACACCGCTTCGTTCTAGTGGCCATTGATTATTTTACCAAGTGGGTCAAAGCAGCTTCCTTCGCATTCGTTACTAAGAATGTTGTTGCCCGCTTCATCAAGCAGAACCTCATATGCCGGTACGGTATCCCTGAAAGGATCATCACTGATAACGGTACAAACCTTAACAATACTATGATCCCCGCCTTATGCGAACAGTTCAAGATTCAACATCACAATTCATCTCCCTATCGGCCAAAGATGAATGGTGCAGTCGAAGCTGCGAACAAAAACATTAAGAAGATCATACAGAAAATGACAGTCACCTACAAGGACTGGCATGAGATGCTACCGTTTGCTCTCCACGGGTACCGTACCACGGCTCGCACGTCAACTGGGGCAACACCCTATTCTTTGGTTTATGGCATGGAGGTTGTGTTGCCTATTGAGGTTCAGATCCCCTCACTGAGAATCATGAAGGATGCAAGTTTGAGTGAAGACGATTGGATCCAGACCCGACTTGATCAATTGAACTTAATTAGTGAAAAAAAACTTACTGCTGTTTGCCATGGTCAGATGTATCAAAAACGGATGATCAAGGCTTTCAACAAGAAAGTCAGGCGCCAGGTATATCAAGTTGGAGATCTAGTGATCAAGCGCATTATCTTGCCACAAAGTGATCCCAAGGGCAAATGGACTCCTACCTACGAAGGACCATTTGTAATCAAGAACATCTTTTCTGGTGGGGCAATGATCTTAACCACCATGGATGGTGACGACCTGCCACACCCTGCGAACGCATACATAGTCAAAAAATACTACGCATAAGAGACCCTCTAGGTTGATACACCTAGGCAAAACAAGGGCATCCCGGCGAACCAAAAGGTTCAGGAAAAAATTAGGGATAAAACAAAAAATCTGTACACCCGGCAAGTTGAAAACCCGAAAGGGCGACTTGGGCAAAAAAAGGGTTTCCCGGTGGATTGAAAACCCAAAAGGGCGATCCAGGCAAAAGTTAGGGAATTAAAGCGTATGACTATGTCTCGCCGGATCACTTTAAGGACAATCTCTTCACTAACAAAGCTCGTGGATTTTGATCAACTAAATCATCTTCGGACGAAGCAGCAAATGGACAAGATATTCAGAGATACAAAGGCTATAGCAGAATGGGAACCCCATGGGATTTTTACACATAGCCATCTTTCTTTGTATAAATTTTTCTTACTTTTTATGACACCATCCTCTTACTAGGATGTCTGTCTCCTTTGTACATAATACTTACTCAAAGTTAATACAAAGATATCTCTTTAAAGTACAGAAAACTATTTGTCTTTTCTTTTTACACTTGTGTTTTATTTGCAAAAACGTCCAATGATTTATTAATGAGAATATGCATTTGAATATAATCACTGTTTACAAATAAACGAAATGGAAAAGAATAATTACTGACAGGTTGAAAGGATAGGAAAACGTCTTTAGGATATTCCATGAACAATCCCTACAGTACATCAGTAAGGTCCCCAGCAGAGCTAAAACTTCAACCTTTTATCCCCAGTGGAAACCCTCCAGTTTCTCAAAAATTCCCCAGCAGGTTGTCTTAAAACCTGATAATTCCCCAGCAAGTTGCTTTGAAGCCTAGAAACCAACCAGACAACAACTTCGGATAATTCCCTAGTAGAGTGGCATACAACCCAAACTTTTGAACTCTTTCCAAACAGAAATAAGCTTTTCCCCACAGAGTTTTCACTGCTCCCCAACAGGATAAACTTTTTCCCCGCAGAGTTTTTATTAATTCCCAACAGATTGAAGATTTCTTAATCCCCAGCCGAAGTCATCAAAGTTCTCGGGATTCCCCAAGCAGGTTTCTCAGGCAGCACTTGGCATTACTCTCACGACAGAGCATTTGTCATTACTCCAACTTCAAGACATGAAAGATCCCTATATCCCCAGAGAAGTTACCATGGATTTCTTATCCTCAACAGTCAAGGATTTATTTTTCCCGATAGCATTCAAGGATTTATTTTCCTCAACAATACAACAAATCAACTTACATGCGTATACACTACATTTATATATCATAAACATTGATTAAAGCACATTTATTGCATCATACATCTCATGCAACATAACTTTGTGTTTCAGCTAACAATTTACCCTTTTTCAGGATAAGATTAACAACTATCATTAACAATATTCAAAGATTTTAGATACAGTTCGGATACGCTCCAGACGAGGATGCCATTCTGATACTCATTCAGATCTCTTTTTCGGATACAGTACAGATACGCTCCAAACAAGGATGCCATTATAGTATTCATTCAAATATGCAATCCAGATATATTACAGATATGCTCCAGACACGGAAGCCATTCTGTCACTTATTCAAATTCCAACTTCACGATACAGTCCAGATACGCTCCAGACACGGAAGCCATTCTGTCACTTATTCAGATTTCAACTTCAAGATACAGTCCAGATACGCTCCAGACACGGTTGCCATTCTGTCACTTATTCTGATTTTCCCCAGCTCAGATACGCTCCAAACACGGAAGCCATTCTGTCACTCATTCAGATCACTTATTCAGATTCTCATAGTACAAATACGCTCCAGACACGGTTGCCATTCTGTCACTTATTCAGATTCAAGTTCAGATACAACTCAGATACGTTCCAGATACGGACACTATTCTGATGCTCATTCTTTTGACCTACAACAAACATTCTTGGATGGCATCTACAAGCCCATCTCCAACAAGATTCTATCACCTCTCCAAATGGCATCTTTAAGCCCATTCCCCCAAATACTTCATCGAGTGCAAATTTATGGGCACTCTAGTGTCCAATCATCTCTTACCTTCGAGTCACGAACGAAAAAACTCGCCAATATAACTCTTCAGGTTTAAGAAGATTGAACAGGGGAAGCTGTTGTACCCCAAAATTTTCCCTCTCATTTATCAAGATTTTTCTCACAAGACTTCTTGGACTCAAGACAAGATTAGGGTTTGGTCAGCTCAAGACACCTCATCTTGCACTGATGACCTGAAATTAGGATTTGAGTTTGCACATGGATTTTTGGACTATAAATGCTTCATGTGACTTTCATACATCATGTTGGACCCTTAAGATTTCTCATACCAAGTTTCAAGCCTTGAACCACATTTTTGACCAGTCAATTGGACAATTGACCTAAAAATCAGTTGTATTGGGAAAAAAGTCAACCATGGTCAATTTACAGTCAAACTTCACAATTTTTGATCCACATCAACATTATAGACTCATATGAACCATTTGATCAAGTTTGGATCACAACTCCTCAAGAAATTTGATCAGATCATCAAAAGGGCAAAATGGTCAAAATTAGGGTTTTGATTGAGAAAGGGCAATTTCTGATTTTTAACCTAGCCAATGGCCATTTGAGTTCAAACATGGTTTAAAGGGTTCAATGGAATCATCTTGACCTAATTTCATGGTTCAAAAGATCTCAAGTACATTGGATTGACATATGATTTTTCCAGTCAACTGATCAAAAGTCAATTGTACACTGAAAAGTCAAACTTTGACTTTTTGGTCAAATTCAAGTGCCAAGGGTCATAATTCATCAAGATATGTCAAAATATGAAACTTGTTGACCAAGAAACCTAAAATTGCAAATTAGGGTTTTAATTTGAAAATTTTCATAATTTAGAATTTTTCTAAGTATGGAAATTTTCTTATTTTTTCCCAACTTTTCACCACTTTTTCACCATGATGCAATTTGATTCAAAGAAGACTTACAACATGAAAGTTGTAGTACTCCATGAAATCTACAACTTTTCTTCACAAAGTTTTCCAAAAATATGCATGGATCTCAAGATATAAATTTGTGAATAGGGGTCCATGAACTAAATAACTTAGTGAATTTTTGCCCTAATTTAGGCAGGTTTTTGACCTAACTTCATGGCAACTTTTCACATAGTTCCAAGAAGTATCTCAAGTTTCATTTCAAATATGGATTGTAAGAACATTTCAAGTTTCCAAAATGTCCAATAACTCTCCAAGATCATTTGTGGTTAGGGAGAATCGAAGAAGGGAAGTTTGCATTTTGTCACTTTTGTTCAAGCCATTTTTACATGAGATCAAGTTGCAAATCAGATCCTTGCATGCTTGTACCTTGCATTACAGGTCCTAAACTCATTCTACACTCCATAATTAAATGCTAACTCATAAGATAAAGGCTTTATTTTGGCTTTTGGAACATTGTACAAGAGATAATTCCATAATGGCATAAAGGGCACATTGCCATTTTCATAAAGCAAGCTTTTGGCAACTTTACAATTCTTGAGCCTTGGAGTTGTCCCTTTGGTGCAGGCAATTTCCACAGGTCTTAAGCAACTTGTACAAGCCCTTTGCAGCTCACAAGCAAGCAGTACAAGCATGTTTACATGGTCACTTCAACTTTTCTTCAAATGCAAGAAAAGTTGCAAAAGAAGTCAAAACTTGTACAGTAAGGGAAGAGTGGACTTTGTATCATTCTATACAAGTATACAAACTTGTTACAATGCTAGACACGAATGCATAACATCTGAAACTCTCCCAAACACAAAAACTTCATTTTTCTGTCCAAACATCCAGTTGCTGCAGAATCACAGCCATCTCATATTTGGATCGTGCGTTTTGCCTATTGACACTTGAAACATCTTATCCACATCATATCAAAGCTATCTAAGCCTTTACATTGTTGTTGTAGCCCCTGTTTCAGCCGTTGCCATTTTCACTTTGGAAGCTTGCAACTTGACTTTTACAGGAAGTTCTGGCCATCCACAAAGCACCATAAGCATTGGAATAGCTTGAAGGAACTTCAAGGAAGCTCACACGACCCTCAGGCCTCACTCAAATTCCCCACATTGTCATATCCAAATCCAGCTGAAGGAGGTATTTTTCAAATCTCTATCTTTTTATTTAGGCATTCTCAAGCCACGATTTGTGAAGCAAAAATGTAGCCCTTATCTTGGTGAAGCTGTACATATGGATACTTGTCATTTATATTAACTCAGCAGTGAGAATTTGAAGCTTGAAGTTCATGAAAAAATTAGGTCACGATTTAGGGCTGATAAAATTCTCCCTGATCTTTTAGAGTTAGGTTACAAATTTTATATCATTGGAATCGTGAGATTACAAGCTACATGTTTTATGTTATGGGTTTTTGTTTTTGTGTAAGCAATAGAAAGATACAGATTTGAAGCATGTACGCGTGCGCAGGAGGAAGCTGGAGGACATGGATGACTTGTCTGGGCCTTGGCACGCCTGGGCCTGTTTACTTTTGTTATTCACGCCCCTCTGACCACTATTTGCACCCCCTTGCATATTTGTTTTATTTTTCACATTTCTTTTTATATTTTTATATTTATTGCTTTTATTTATTTTTCTGAATCATAAAAAAATCATGAAAAATATTTTCTTAATTTTTTGCAATTTTATTTTATTTTTATTATTTTTTTCACATAAAAACTAGTTTTATTAGAATAAATAGAACTTATTTTCTTATAATAAATTGTAAATACATTTAATAAATACTACACATTTTTTATTTTATTATTTTACACATTAAAATATTTATTTTCATACATATTTTAATTTTTAATATTTGTACATAATTTTATTTATTATTTTCTTGTATAAAAAATGGATAAAATAAATAATATAGAACACATATTTCTTTTAATTTGAAAACTAGGGTTTCATCCCTCCAAAAATAACAATATTATTTTTTCTTATTTTTTAGGGTTAATTAATTTTATTTCCTCATACAAAAAACAAATACAAAACATTTTTGCATAATTACATTGCATATTTAAATAATTGTATATTTATTTATTTTTGCACATTATTCAATTGGGTTGTAATAGTATTTTAGGTTTTATTTTTGTGCAATATCCCCATTCAAAAATTTGTATCCCCCCTCCCATAATAATTGTTGTAATAGCTTAGTTTACATTTACGCAATTTATCGCATTTATACCATGTTTAGTAAAACTAGGGTTTGTATGATAAGACCAAAAATCAAACAAATAGACAAAACCTAATACAAAACAAAATGCATGAAAATGACACACCTTGCACACAAGCACCCCTTAGGGTTTCACCCACTTGGTTGCCTAAACAAAAATGGCCATGTTACGCACGCGAAGTATCTTGGCAAAACAAAACAAAAATAAGATCATAGTCCCTCGATGACGCTAGAAAAGGTTGCCTAAACAAATGATCTTGGTTCCTCAGAAAAAATGCCAAGATACCTAGCAACATTGCTATCATGGTTATACGATGACCCGCGCCTGTCCCGTTTAACATCCAAAGATAGGGTTGCTTACCAAATCAATGGTAAGTCAACAACATCAAAGGAATGAAAATGTACAAGAAAGACTTTTGAGTAGGTATATAAGCTTCTAAGTTACTTGCACCTTTCAAAACAATCCTTGCTATTTTTCAAAACAAACACTCACATCTTTCAAAACATTTCAAAACATTGAAAACATTTTCAAAAAGACAAACATCTTTGTATACGTTCTTACGAACGAGAATCATTACAAAGATTGCCTAAACAAAGGCCTCTTTTACAAATACTTTTCAAAACCACACAAAGCACCATTTCAAACAATTTCAAAGCAAAGCAAGTGATCTAAGCAAGTAACTAAGAGCCCATGGAAAACCATGGATGAAAAGGGTGCTAGCACCTTCCCTTTTCATAATCTACCCCCCGAACTCAAGAAAACATCTCAAAGGTCTTTCATGTGCTTTTTTACCTTTCCTTTTGGATAAAATAAAAGTCGGTGGTGACTCTTGCTAACCGCGACATTTTGCGAACACAAACGCAAATCTCAAGTCAGTTCTCCCACCGTATCACAGAATGTAATGTTGACCAAAAAGTCAAAGTATTACTTTTCAGGGTATAGTTGACTTTTTCATCAGTACTGTTGTTTTTAGGTCATCTGATCAATTGACTAAACAATTTTGTGATCCAAGGCTTGAAACTTGACGTGAGCAATCTTGAAGGCCCATAATGATCCATGAAAGTCATTTGAGGCATTAAAAGTCCAATTGTCCTTGTGCAAACTCAAACCCTAATTTGATGTATTAGTGTTGCAAACTTGAGCCATTAAAGATCTTATGAGAAATTTTTTGAGAAAATGAGAGGGAAAATTTTGGGGTATAACAGTGATCAAGAACATATTTTCTGGTGGAGCCGTGATCTTAACCACTATGGACGGTGACGACCTTCTTCACCCTGTGAATGCGGACATAGTTAAGAAATACAACGCATGAATAAAGACCCCTTAGGTTGACTGGCCTAGGAAAAAATAAGGGCATCCCGGCGAACCAA
The DNA here is from genome assembly GCA_948472305.1 of Vicia faba. Classification (NCBI taxonomy): domain Eukaryota; kingdom Viridiplantae; phylum Streptophyta; class Magnoliopsida; order Fabales; family Fabaceae; genus Vicia; species Vicia faba. The sequence goes on along the minus strand of OX451741.1, from coordinate 1,259,395,935 downwards.
AAGGATTCGGGCAAAAATTTGGGATAAATACAAAAAAAAATGTACACCCGGCAAGTCAAAAACTTGAAAAGGCGGCTTGGGCAAAAAAGGGTATCCCGGTGGACTGAAAACCTGAAAGGGCGGTCTAGGCAAAAGTTAGGGATTTAAAAGCATATAACTATGTCCTGTTGGATCACCTTGTAACCAGACTTCAGTATTAACCGTCGAGCTTAAACGGTACCAATCAATCCAGTCAACTTCGGACAAGTAGTAAAGTGATGAGACGCTCAAAGACATAAGGGAAATAGCAGAATTGAAACTCAATGGGATTATTACACATAGATGTTTTCTCTTTGTGCACTATTTTGTATAGTTTTCATTTTCACAACAACATTCTCCTACTAGAATGTCAGTCTCTTTGCACAAAAAATGCCTATTATAGGCAAAACTTCAAAATCAATACAAATTATTTCTTTGAAAGTACAAAACTTTTCGTTTTTATTTTTTCTGTTTTGTTTTGCAAAAAAAGTCCAGTGATTATTTTTGACATATGCATTTGAATATGGTTACTGTTTACAAATACTTGCATAAAAAACAGAAAGATATTTGCTAATGACTTTAAGAAACGGGACAAAGTCCAAAAAGCCATTTGTAGTCCCCACAGTTATGTTCTCCAGCAGGTACAAAGGCAGAGTCATCCAACTGCAAAGTCATTGCTGCATCTTCAGCATACGTCCTAATGATGTCTATGTCCCCACAGAGTGAAAACAACCAAAGTTTTGACCTTTTCTTCCCCAAGCAGGAATTACCTCCTCCAACAAAGTTCCCTCAGAGAACTGAAATCCATGTTCCCCAACTAAGTTTTATAATCTCAAACATTTTATAAAGCCTCACCCCAGGTAGAGTTTATTTCGCTAGTTACAAAAGTTTATCCCCCAACGAAGTTTATTTCTCTACATTGGTAAGATTTTCCAACATAGAATCTTCTCCCCATCGGAGCATTCTCAAGCAGAAGTCAAAGATCCCCGACAGAGTATCCCCAAACAGAAAAAGGAAATCCCCGGAAAATTATCTCCATTCATCATCCCCAGTGGAAATAAAAGAATTACTTTCCTCATCTACCAAACAACACTCCGAGAGTCAACTTCCCAGTACTCTCTAGCAAGCAGTCAGGGAGTTATTTTCCTAGACTAGGAAATGTCACAACAACATTCCATGTTCATACATCATGGCAGGCGCATATATATTGCATACAGAACAATCTCATTGATTTTGAGAACATCATTACCTGATGCATTTCATACATCATGACATTGCATACAACTAACTATTTACCTTTTCAGATGAGATCAATCAACAAACACCATTAACTGCTTATATGGCCTGACAGTCTTCTCAGAGGCTACATTTGACGAAGGGCTATTTCAGCATTTTCCTCAGAAAAATCATTCTCAATACCTCTACTGGTTCAGTTTAAATTGACCAATGATTTATTCTGATTCATTTCCGGTGGATACTTTCTCTGGTTCAGTCAAATCGAACCTAAGATTTTTATGATTCTTATCCAGTTGAAGATAATTCAATACCTCTGCTGGTTTAGTTTAAATCGACCAATGATTTATTCTGATTCTTTTCTGGTAGATACTTTCTCTGGTTCAGTCAAATCGACCTTAAGATTTCTCTGATTCTATTCCAGTTAAAGATAACTCAAGGCCTCTACTGGTTCAGTTTAAATCGACCAATGATTTATTCTGATTCATTTCTGGTGGATACTTTCTCTGGTTTAGTCAAATTGACCCTAAGATTTTTCTGATTCTTATCCAGTTGAAGATAATTCAATACCTCTGTTGGTTCAGTTTAAATCGACCAATGATTTATTCTAATTCTTTTCCGATAGATACTTTCTCTGGTTCAGTCAAATCGACCCTAAGATTTCTCTGATTCTATTCCAGTTAAAGATGACTCAATACCTCTACTGGTTCAGTTTAAATCGACCAATGATTTATTCTGATTCATTTTCGGTGGATACTTTCTCTGGTTCAGTCAAATCGACCCTAAGATTTTTCTGATTCTTATCCAGTTGAAGATAATTCAATACCTCTGCTGGTTCAGTTTAAATCAAACAATGATTTTATTCTGATTTCTTTTCCGTTAGACACTGTGATACGGTGGCAGAACCGAACTGTTTTGGAAATGCTGGTTTACGTTTTGCATTTGTGTTTGCAAAATGTCGTGGTAAGCAAGAGTCACCACCGACTTTTATTTTATCCAACTGGAAAGGAAAAAAGCACAGAAAAATTCCTTTTTCGAGATTTTGAGTACGGGGGGTAGATTATAGAAAGGGAAGGTATTAGCACCCTTTCTATCCGTGGTTTTCCACGGGCTCTTAGGTACTTGCTCATCATTTTGAAAATTGCTTCTGTGTTTGTGTAAATTTAAAAGTTTTGTTTTACTTCGATTTAACTCTTGCTTTTGTCTTCAAGAGTGTTACGAAGTCGTTATGAAAAACTTTGTTGTAAAAGAGTGTAAGTGTGGAAAAATTGTTTTGAGCAAGTACTTAAGAACTAATCTACCTACTCGAAAAAAGAATTGTTCTATGTTCGTTTCCTTTAGACAGCGCTATCCCACTATTAATGAGTAGGTAGCACCGTCGTTGGAGTTTTACGGGTCAATTCGAAAAAGGACGTACGATCACTAAAGCAATGTTAGGACGTCTTAGTAATAACCCTAATGTCTTAAGATCAATATTCGAGGTAACTATTCCGAGGCAACCTTTCCGAGGCAACTTTGATCTTTGAGACAAAAGAGCGACCACTAAAATACCCTATACTCAATGATCGTTTACCGAAGGCAGTCGAAGTGGGAGTATACCCTAGGAGTGCACATGTGCGAGTGATTCAATTTCAAGTTATTTATTTTTGCACATTTAGGGTTTGCTAACTGTTTTAAAGTTTACATACATTCTTGTCATGCACCCCTATTATTCATACATCTAACAGTTAATATTTGCGGAATATAAAGTGCGGAAAGTAAAGCTACGCTATTACAAGGCTTCGGGTATTTACATAGCCAAAAACGACCCGTAAAAAAAACGATAAATGAAAAGGAGAAGAAAATGTCCTAATTAATCTATTACAACTTGTGGGCAATTACATTAATATGGTAAAAAAATATAAAGCGCGCGTGATGAAATAAGAACGAGAAAAGAAATAGGGTTTTGACCCCGTCTAACCTAATCGGAAGGAAAAAAGTTTTTTTCGTTGTTTTTAATTATTTAAGAAAAAGAATAAGGTTTTTAAATTAAAATACAAAATTAATTGGTAATTAAATTAATTAAAGAAAATAATTTACATGACCTATTTTATATTTTGATTATTTATAAGAAAAAAAGAAAATAGAATTTAGTTAGAAACAAAAACCCTAATTGTTCTAATTAATTTTAATTTATTTACAAAATTATTAAAGTTACCCCTAAACTAAATAGACTAATTAAATTAATTAATTTTTTGATAAAAAATAAACCTAAATCTAATTGGACGAAAATATTATTTTTGTGATTTTTGAATAAAATAAAATTAATTTTTGTTAGTAAATATAAATAAATAAATTAAATAAAGGAAATATAAAAAGAAAAGAAAATAGAAACTGGGTCTGAAATAGCAATTTGGAGGGGGGGGGGGTGTGAGTATCAACTTCTGGGCCCAAAAAAAATGATCCACGTTGACTTGCCCAGATTTCCTGTTGTTGTACCCCAAAATTTGCCCTCCCATATTTCTCAAAACATTACAAGAAAAATCTCCAAGTTGCTCAAGTTTGCTCAAGAATGGGTCAGACAAATCATCTCCTAAGGCAGTCAACCCCAAAATTAGGGTTTTGTGTTGCATCAAGACCCTTGAGTCCAAATGAACTCAAGTGTTCCCCAATGTCCTAATATGTTCTCAAGTTCATCCATGTCAAATTTCAAGCCTTGCAGAGGAAGTTTGCTAAGTCAATTGCTCAAAGGGTCCAAAAATCGACTATGCTAGGGCAAAAGTCAACTGTGACCCAAATACAGTCAAACTTCAAGAGTTTTTGTCAAACATTCTCATTTTTAAGGATATTTCATCATTTGATCAAGGGTTGATCATGATTCATCAAGGATTGCTCAAAATTCATCAAGACTCAAAAGTTGCTAAATTAGGGTTTTGCAGGAAAAGTCAACTCAACTTTGACCAAGCATAACTTTCTCATACTTTATGAGAAATGACCCATCCAAAGCTCATTTTGAAGAGGATGCAATTTCCTACAATCCATCTTCACACCCCAATATCATAAAATGCACTCACAAAAAGTTACAAATTTGGACATTATAGGTCATTTTTTGAAAGTCAACAAAAATACCTTTTTTTCCAAAGCTTATAACTTGAGCATGGAATATAAAAATGAGATAAGACCAAAAGGGTTGGTTATAGGACATCTCAAGCTTTCTAAAAAGTCAAAGAACACTTCCAAAAGTTCAAAATTGAAGAAGTTATGCATTGTTGAAGTTGGGTATTTTTGCAAAATTGCCAAAAGTCAACTATCCCCAAAACTTCAAATTTTGTCAAATGGGCCCATTCTTTTCCACTTGATTTGGGCTTGCCACCTTGCACACGTGTCATAGCTTCAGCCTTGTGTCCATTTATCAATTTTATTATTTTATTTGATTTTTTATTGAATTATTTCATTTTAAATCAATTTAGATCAAATAAAATCCCAAAACTTGATTACATGAGATCTTTTTCTATTTTCAGGACCTAATCACCATCAATATCATGATCAAATTTGTATCAAGCATTCCATGTGCAAAAAGATTGGATTTTTGGAAAATTAAGCAAGTTTTCAATGGAGGATCAAATCCAATCTCAAGGCATCAATGTGCAAGGATTCAGTCCACAAAAGTTGACCTAATACACTCTATGATACATATACAAGCCAAAGCACATAAGATCAGACCTAGAGGCTGCAAGGATAAACAGAACAAAACTTGAAAAAAAGTGACAAAAAGTTGGAGATTGAAATCAAGCTTGAGGGCACTTTCAGAACTTGGCAAGAATCACAATCGCTTCCTGGCAGTTCTCAGAAGCAAAACCAATCAGAATCACGCATTCTCCAGCCTCCTAAAGCACTGTAAGCATCTCACGAATCCGCCATGTTCTTGGATTCACAAACCTTCATTCTTGCATCCATTGTAAAAAACGATTGCATATTCTGATTCACCTCATCATTTGTTAACTTTCTGCTATAACCAATTTTATTTTCATGCTTTGTATCGTGAATCACCATTGAAGGGTTCTTTAGGTTTTTTTTAGGGATTTACATTACAGGAACAATTGGCTTGTGTGAAGGGTACCATCTTTTTCAGGGGAACAAGACGAGTTCATCTATGGTGCCACCTTTCATTTATATGGCCTATGCAAGATTTTGGAACGGACATGGCCTATAGCGACGAACCTTTGTCGGTTGGTATAGGTGTTTTGATTTTTGGCCACGGTTCAATGACAGGGATGATGGCATGTTGCATCCTCATTCGTCCATTCAAATATGGCGCGCATAATTTTGTTTTCTGATCCATTAAATCCGCTTTGTTTTACTATCATTATTTTCTAATATATTAACAGATGAAGTAAAGTGGCCTAGTGGTAGACATGTGCATCCAAATGCCAACAAGACCTGGGTTCGAATCCCAGGTCCCCCATGTTATTTGTTATTTTGTTTATTCATATATTCCAGTGCGTATGAGGAACAACAATGCATCATACACCATCACTCAATCACTTGCCAGATGGCCCCAGGCCAGATCTGGTGGTCCAGATGGGATATCCCCCATGCTACCAAGTCAAAGTGCCACCTGGAATCTAGGAAAGTCAGTCAGGCCAACGCCTAATGGGCCTTGAATGTGCCATTCTCACCCCCTTAAACAGGCCCAAACCTCCTAAACTCTTACTATTTTTATTATTTCTTTAAATTATTTATTGTTATTATTTTTATTATTAATTAACCAATTAAATCTTTTTCTTCATAAAATTAAAAACCAAAAAATATTTTCTTTATTAAAATTAAATTTCAGCATTTTATTTTTTTTAACAATATTAATTTAATTAATTTAGTTTTAATTAGGAATGACTTTTAATATATTTTATAATAATTAAAATTAACTTAGACAATTAGGTTTTGTTAACATTGATCAAATTTATTTTTATTTCTTTAAATATCAAAAACCCAAAAATGTTTTTATTAATTAATTAATTTATTAATTTATTAATTAATCTAGTTTATTTTCTTTCATAAAATCAAAAACAAACCAAAAATCTTTTCTTGAATATTAAAGGGTCAAAACCCTAAAACTCGCCCGATTTAATTTCCCGCACGAGATCCATTTTTACTTCAATATTGTATCTGTTTCCGGAATGTAATAGCTTAATAGGACTTTAAATATTTTTACCGCTTTATTTATTTTCCGCATTTTAATTTCAAGGGTTGCTTTTGGCGATGTAAATACCCGACGCCTTGTAATAGTTAGTTTAATTTCCACAATTTAATTTCTGCAACTTATAAACTGTTAGATGTTTGATAATAGGGAATGCATGACAAGATCGAATGTTTAACTTAAAATCAACATAGATAACCATTGACATGTACAAAGACAAAATAATTGAAAACAACACACTCGCACATGCGCATTCTTAGGGTACACCTCGCTTGGTTGCCTTCGTAACGCGATCATTGAGTATAGGGAGTTTTAGAGGTCGCCCTCTTGTCCAAATATCATAGTTGCCTCGAAACAGTTGCCTCGGAAAAATGATCTAAGACATTAGGGTTACCACTAAGGCGTCCTAACATTGCTTTAGTGACTGCACATCCCTTAATCGAATTGACCCTTAAAACTCCAACGATGATGCTACCTACTCATCAATAGTGGGATAGCATTGTATAAAGGAAGATAGCATAGAACGATTCTTTTTTCGAGTAGGTAGATGGTTCTTAAGTACTTGTTCTTTCAAAACAAAACAAATTTTCACACTTACACTCCTTTCAAAAACAAAAACTTCTTCAAACCCACAAACACAAAGAAAAGCAAATTTTGAAAACACTATGAGCAAGTACCTAAGATCCCGTGGATAACCACGGATAGAAAGGGTGCTAACACCTTCCCTTTCTATAATCTACCCCCAGACCCGAGAAATATCTCGAAAAAGGAATTTTTCTGTGCTTTTTTGCTTTCCTTGTTGGATAAAATAAAAGACGGTGGCGAATCTTACTTACCGCGAAATTTTGCAAAAACAAATGCAAAATGCAAACCAGCATTCCAAAAAACAGTCAGTTTTCTCCCACCGTATCACAGAACTGGCGACTCTGCTAGGGAAGCTTAATAAGTGGGGTATACCTTAGGATTAGATCATTGTGTTTTAAATTGTTTGCTTTGTATGTTTTATATTTGTGGGCTTGTATCGGAGTTACTATAGATCCTAACCCGGATCTAAGAGATACCCTTTAGGTAAGTAGCAATAAACTGTGAGGGAACTATACGGCGTAGACCGATACGGTTGAAACAGTAGCTATATTGGTGTGGCACTTTAGATTGTACCGATATCCCTTGTGTTGGAACAAGGAAAATATCGATCATCTAAGGGGTCATTAAGCACCAACTGACCTTAGAATCTTTAAATTGACCAACTTGTCCATATAACAGTAGCAATATGCTACACTCATTGAGACTAAACTCTCGCGATGATTCCGGCCGCAGGAAAAGGTTGCTAAACTGAAATTATGACCGATTGAGGGTAGTCAGTGATATTGAGATCCTCTAGAACCCGGTTACTATTTTTAGGACAGGTTTAAACCAATTGAACTGAAAGAGGGTAGTACCTAAGCTCCTTGCCAGCCTGAAATCTAAGGGCTCTCTGTGTGACTTGTGTGCCTTTACCATGTTTGCTATTTGTGGATACTTGTGATGTGCTTTCTATTATGACATCATAACATTGCATACAACTTGCATTGGACTAACCTATTTCAAAGACAGGAGGGATTCATCTTTGTTCTGTTTTGTAGGTCATGGCACCCATGCGTAGGAACACCATCCGGATCAACTTTGTCCCGGTTCCCACCATGCTTAAAGAATTGATTGCAAAGATGCCTGAAACTACCTCCTTCATCAGAAGATATGGGTATCTTCTCAGTTTGGTTACCTCCAAATTGGACGAGCAGATGATGAGTGTCCTGGTCCAGTTCTATGATCCACTGTACCATTGCTTTACTTTTCAGGACTACCAGTTGGTTCCCACCTTAGAAGAGTTCTCTGATTTGCTCGGTATCTCTATTCTGGAGCAGACCTCGTTTACTGGTTGGGAGAAGATCCTTAGGCCAGAAGAGATTGCTTCAGCCCTTCATATGACCAAGGATGAGGTAATGGCTAATTGGGAGACTAGAAGTGGAGCAAAGAGCTTTCTGACTAAGTTCTTGGTTGGTAAGGCTAATTATTTCTGGGATAGTCTAGACTTTAAGTCATTCGAAGATATTCTGGCTCTTCTGATATATGGCTTGGTATTATTTCCGAACCCGGACTCTTTTGTTGATGTGAATGCGATGAAAATCTTCATCTCTCGTAATCCTGTACTCACTCTCTTGGGTGACATTCTTCATCAGCTTTATGCCCGTACTGCTCGTAAAGGGGGAACCTTGATGTGCTATGCTCCATTATTAGCGAGGTAGTTTATTTTGCACCTCCCCAAATCAGTGCTGAAGAACAAAGAAGGCATGGGCTGGGCTTATAGGGTTATGTCTCTCTCTCATAATGACATCATCTGGACTATCAAGGGTATGAACGAGGTGTCTATTATTGATCGATGTGGGGAGTACCCCAATGTTCCGCTGATAGGAACCCATGGAGGAATTTCTTATAATTCGTGCTTGGCCTTACGTCAGTTTGGGCGAGCCAGAAGAGAAGGACCTCATGAGCTGCTAATGCCTAGCATAATATTTGATTTTCAAGGGGATAGCGACGAGCAACGCCGCAGATTCATAAGGGCTTGGGATAGAGTTCATAAATCTGATCCACATGAGCTGGGTCCAAAGACTTCTCTTCTAATGGAGCCATATCTCAGATGGGTTCGTATCCGTGCCTAAAAGTTGGGTATGCCGTATGAAGCCGTCCTGCCTATCATTGTTGAAGTTGCTAATGAAGAGGGGGTTCTTCCTACCATCCTCCACCCTTACATGCCCACTGACATTGGGGCACTGAAAAGGTCTTGGATGCAACTGAGAGAAGAGAGGGATGCTTACCGAGAAAAGTTTAACGAGCAAGAGCAGAAGATCCAAAAGTTAACTAGGCAGCTGGAGAACGAGCGGATTCTCAATGACTATGTCCGCACCGACAAGAAGCGACCATGGGAGCACTGATTGTCCTTTGATTATTTCCTTCCCAGTTTTATTTACTTTCCAGTATTTCCTTTCTTGTAACGCCTTAAGGGCAATTTGTTGAACAATTTGAATTTCAAAGTTTATCTAATAAAAGCGTGTTTCATTTCTTGTTTACGAATTTGAATCTCTCGATTGTCTTTGAAATCATATCATACGCATTTCATCCCATGCACTTCATAACAGGTACCAATTACAGGTCTCTTATCTTCTTCGCTGTTTATTTCAGCACTCATCATGTCTGCTGAACCTTCAACTGAGCAAGCAATCAAGGCCCTGCAGGCTCAAAATGCCCAATTCCAAGAGCTGTTCATGAATCTAGTTAAGGGTCAGCAAGATCTGAAGACCCTAATTCTGAAAGAGAAAAAGAAGAAGAAGAGGACAGTCTTGTTTAACACAGGTCACAGGTTTGGAAATATGCTATGGGATGAAGTTGATTTGACCACCTCATCTGGAGGGAAAGATAGTCAGGAAGAAAGGAGGGCTCCTAGCCCTGTGGTCTCAGACAATGAGACGGACTTCAACGAAGACCAGTATCTTCTGGCCGAGGATAGATACAAACAACTGGAAGACCGGTTGAGTGCGATGGAGGTACAAAAAGTGCCTGGTATGGACTTTGGTGAACTAGGTCTATCATCTGGGGTGGTGATTCCGCACAAGTTCAAGGCACCAACCTTTTCTAAGTATGACGGAGTTTCTTGTTCGAAGTTGCACCTCCGGTCATATGTAAGGAAGATTCAGCCGTACACCGCTGATAAGAACCTATGGATCCACTTCTTTCAAGACAGTCTCTTAGGGACTCAGCTTGAATGGTTTTACCAGTTAGACGGAGCCAGTATTTGCAGTTGGGAATATTTGGCTACTGCTTTCTACAAGCAGTACCAATACAATGTCGACCTTGCTCCTACGCGTACCCAACTCCAGGGTATGTCTATGGGAACGGGTGAAGGTTTCAAAGATTATGCTCAGAAGTGGAGGGACCTCGCCGGAAGAGTGCAACCACCCTTGGCTGATCGGGAGCTTGTGGATATGTTTCTGGGGACCTTGTCTGGTCCATTTTTCAACCACCTGATCAGAAGCTCTTCGTCTGGGTTTACAGAGCTAATTATGACCGGTGAGAGGATTGAGGCTGGTATTAAAGCTGGTAAGATACAAAAGGGTGCTTCATCAAGCACCGAGAAAAATCCTTTTAAGAAAGAGTCCAGTGCTGTCTACAGTTCGAAAAGCCAGAATAGACCTGAGCGCCGCCAAGCTGTTAATGCGGTTGTTATTTCAAGAGCTGCTGGTGCTACTCAGCACAACAATCAACAAAAGGCTGAGAGACCTTGAAGGCAATTCACCCATCTCAACATGACTTTGTCTCAGATTCTGCCGCAGTTATTAAAGACCAATCTAGTAACTCCAAGGGAGGCTCCGCAGAATCCTAACATTGCATCACCTAAGTACAACCCTGATGCCCGCTGTGCTTTTCACTCTGATAGCCCGGGGCATAATACAGATGATTGTTGGGCTTTGAAGAACAAAATACAGGACTTAATTGATGCTAAGGAGATTGAGTTCGAGGCGCCCGAAAGACCTAATGTTGTGACTGCTCCTATGCCTAAGCATGGAGTGAATGCTATAGATGAAGACTCATTTTTGGTTTCTGTGAACAACATTGTTACCCCTTTGATGACTGTGAAGAAGAACCTTTTTCTAGCCAGTGTATTTTCGGGCTGTGATGAAGGTTGCCGTATGTGCTCTGCCCTACCAACCGGTTGCCCACTTTTGAAATCAGGTGTCCAACTCCTAATGGATAGTAAAGAAATTCTATTTGAGAAGACTGTTGTTCCCTTAGTTCATACTGGAGAAGTTGCTATTATCACCATTCTCGACAATTCTTCCAAGGCTTCCTCGAGAAAGCCTGTTAGAATTACATCTGTTCCAAGAATCACACCATTGATCATCACTGTTCCTAGGCCTATACCCTACACCTCTGATAAAGCTGTCCCTTGGCATTATAGGGCCGATGTTTATTTTCATGGAGTTAAACAAGATTTGGATGCTGATACTGACGTCAGCAATATTGTTGGACCTGCTAAAGTCACCCGCAGCGGAAGACTTTTCTCACCTGATATCTCTCTGACAACTGCCCAAAAACCTGTTGTTATTACACCTACCAGTGTACCTGCTGCTATTCCTGTTCAAGTTCCCGTTCTTACCCCTGTTGCCGAGTCATCTAATACTCGGGGCAAAGGGACCACCGATGAGCCTGCCCAGACGGAGGCACCAAAGACGATTACTGTTGAAGCTTCTAGACAAGAGATGGAAGAAATTTTAAAGATCATCAAAAAGAGTGACTATAATGTAGTTGAACAACTGGGGCAAACCCCATCCAAAATCTCTATGTTGTCACTGGTGTTATGCTCAGGGGCCCATGCCAAGGCTCTGACTGCATTCCTGAAGACTGCACACGTACCGCAAGAGACATCGACTGATCAGTTTAAAGATTGCGTGGCTAGTCTGACTGCTGATAATGGGTTGGGTTTCTCTGACGCCGACTTGACTGCTAAAGGGAAGAATCACGACGATGCCCTGCATGTCTCCATTGAATGCAGGGGCACTACTCTTACTCATGTATTGGTGGATACTGGTTCCTCATTGAATGTTTTGCCTAAGAAAGCTCTAGACCGGTTGGACTGTGAAAGGTTGGAGTTGAAACCGAGCAACATTGTCGTCAGGGCCTTTGACGGGTCTAAGAGGATGGTGCACGAAGAAGTGGATATTCTGATTAAGGTTGGTTCTCAGGTTTTCAACTCCACATTCTATGTGATGGACATTCAGCCATCTTATTCTTGTTTGCTGGGTCGCCCGTGGATCCACAAAGTTGGGGCAGTAACCTCAACGCTCCACCAGAAACTGAAGTACCCAGTAAAAGGGAAAATTATGACAGTACAAGGAGAGGAGGAGTACATGGTGAGACACCTCAACTCTTTCCGATATGTAGAGATGGATGGGGAGTTCATTGAGACCCCATTTCAGCATTTTGAAGAGGTTCCCCAGACGCTGGCATCAACTGAGACTGTTGTTGAAGATTCTCCTATGAAGATGGCTTCCTTTAAGGATGCCCGGGCTGTTGTCAAGAAAGGTGGGTGTGCAAATCGGGGCCAGCTCCCTGATTTTGCACATAAGACTAACAAGTTTGGCTTGGGTTTCACTGCAGAAGCTCAAAGGGTTGTTTGGAGTGCACGGATCAGAAGACCTGCCCTGTTCATCAGCAATTCAGGAGTAAATGCCATTGAAGACGATGTTGAAGAGTCCGAGTTTGACAACTAGATTTATCCTACTACCGACGGTGGACCAAGCAACTGTACAGCAAAGGACTTCATCCCTATTTCTTTTATTACCCAGTAATGAAACTTTTTGTTTTGAATTTGTAACAGACAATCTTTTAAACTTTACGGCCCGGTGTCTTACCCGGGGCACTGTGGCTTCATTTGTGAGGGCTTTATGTGTGTCATTTCCATATATCATTAATAAAAGCATTGGACATTTCTTGCATTTCAAATTTTGTGCTCCTTGTTTTTCTTTTATCATACATTGCAAAACAACTATTTTACAAACACTCACATATATAGGTCTACATCCACTCTGGATCTCACTGATAACGACTCTGCTACTGCCAGTTATAACTTCGAAAGTCCGATCCACTTAGCTAAAGACGAAGGTGAAGATGATTGTGAAGTGCCTGGTGAACTTGCAAGACTGTTACTCAAAGAGGAGAGGGCTATACAGCCACATGAAGAGCCGGTAGAATCAGTGAATCTGGGTACAGAGATAGACAAGAAAGAGGCCAAGATCGGGTCAAATCTGGAGCTTAGTGTGAAGCAACGGTTGATTCAAATGCTGCGTGACTACGTTGAGATATTTGCCTGGTCTTATGAAGATATGCCTGGTTTGGATACCGATATTGTGGTTCATCGCCTACCTACCAAGGAAGATTGTCCTCCAGTGAAACAGAAGGCCCGCCGAATGCACCTAGAGATGTCTGAGAAAATCAAAGCTGAAGTGATGAAACAGTTTGACGCCGGTTTTCTAGCAGTTACTTCTTACCCACAGTGGGTGGACAATGTGGTTCCTGTATCGAAGAAGGATGGTAAGGTCCGAATGTGTGTTGACTATAGGGATCTGAACATGGCAAGCCCCAAGGATGACTTCCCTCTACCTCATATTGACGTTCTGGTTGACAACACCGCTCAGCATAAAGTCTTCTCCTTCATGGATGGTTTCTCCGGTTATAATCAGATTAAAATGGCTCCCGAAGACATGGAGAAGATAACCTTTGTTACTCAGTGGGGTACCTTTTGCTACAAGGTAATGCCTTTTGGATTGAAAAATGCTGGGGAAACGTATCAGCGTGCCATGGTGTCTTTGTTTCATGACATGATCCATCACGAGATTGAGGTATACGTCGAAGACATGATTGCAAGGTCCCAGACTGAGGAGGAACACCTTGACCATCTGCAGAAGCTGTTTGATAGGCTGAAGTTGTACAAGCTGAGGTTAAACCCGAACAAGTGCAGTTTTGGGGTGAGATCTGGTAAGCTGCTGGGTTTCGTCGTAAGTGATAAAGGTATTCAAGTGGATCCTCCAAAGGTGAAGGCTATACAGGAAATGCCATCTCCCCAAACAGAGAAAGAAGTCAGAGGCTTACTAGGACGGCTAAACTACATTGCCCGATTCATCTCGCACCTGACTGCTACTTGTGAGCCAATATTCAAGCTACTGAAGAAAGATCAAGTAGTACGTTGGAACGATGAATTCCAGGCCGCTTTCGAAAGGATCAAGGAGTATCTCCAAGAGCCACCTATTCTGATGCCTCCAGTTGAAGGGAGACCTTTGATCTTATACTTGATAGTACTCGACAACTCAATGGGGTGCGTGTTGGGGCAGCATGACGAGTCTGGCCGAAAAGAGCATGCTATTTATTACCTTAGCAAAAAGTTTACCGACTGCGAGACCCGATACTCGTTGCTCGAGAAAACTTGATGCGCTTTGGCATGGGCTGCTCGCCGGCTGAGACAGTATATGCTGACTCACACTACTCTATTGATATCGAAGATGGATCCAATCAAGTATATCTTCGAAAAGCCTGCCTTGTCCGGAAGAATAGCAAGATGGTAGATGATCTTGACTGAGTATGACATCCAATACACAACTCAAAAGGCAATCAAGGGAAGTGTGTTGGTAGACCATTTGGCACATAAGGCAATGGATGATTACCAGTCTATAAACTTTGAATTCCCGGACGAGAGTATCATGTTAGTAACTGACTGTGAGACACCTAGACCGGATGAAGGACCTGAGGAAGGATCCCGATGGTCTATGTACTTTGATGGAGCTTCGAACTCTTTGGATAATGGCATTGGCGCCGTGATCATATCTCCTAAAGGCTCTCATACTCCATTTACCGCCCGACTATGTTTCAACTGCACCAACAATATGGCGGAGTATGAAGCATGCATCATGGGTCTTCGAGCAACAATTGACCTAAGGATTAAGTTTCTAAGTGTCTTCGGAGATTCTGCTCTCGTGATCAGTCAGATCAGAGGTGAGTGGGATACAAAACACCCAAATCTTATTCCTTACAAGGAGTATGTGTTGACATTTCTTCCCCATTTCGAAGAGATAACCTTTGAACACTTCCTGAGAGAGGAGAATCAGTTGGCGGACGCGTTGGCTACGATGTCTTCTATGTTCAAAGTCAATTGGGACAACGAAGCTCCCCGGATTATCATTGAAAGATTGGAAGAACCTGCACATTGCTGTGACATTGAGACTGAAGAGGTAACAGAAAAGCCATGGTTTCACGAAGTAAAAAGGTATCTTGAGGCTCAGGAATACCCCGAGGGTGCATCTGTTAATGACAAGAAGTTTCTGAGGAGGTTTGCAGCAAAGTTCTCCATCAGCAATGGTATTCTTTACAAGCGTAACCATGATTCAACCTTAATGCGTTGTGTAGATAAGAGTGAAGCACACAGAATCATGACATAGTTACATGAAGGTACTTTTGGAACTCATTCTAGTGGACACACCATGGCAAAGAAAATCCTATGGGCAGGATATTATTGGTCCACAATGGAAGCTGACTGTTATCAGCTTTCTCGGACATGTCACAAGTGTCAAGTCTATGCTGATAAGGTGCACATACCTCCAGTACCTCTAAACGTCTTGACGACACCTTGGCCTTTTGCAATGTGGGGCATTGATATGATCGGCGAGATCGGACCTACAGCATCCAACGGGCACCGTTTCATCCTGGTGGCTATTGATTACTTTACGAAGTGGGTTGAAGCAACTTCCTTTGCTACCGTAACCAAGAACGTTGTGGCACAGTTTATTCGGCATAATTTTATCTGTCGATACGGTGTACCAGAGAGGATCATTACGGACAATGGTACCAACCTCAACAACAAGATGATCATCGAGCTCTGCGAGCAATTCAAGATACAACATCATAACTCTTCTCCCTACCGGCCGAAGATGAATGGGGCTGTAGAAGCAGCTAATAAGAACATTAAGAAGATTGTGCAGAAGATGACAGTGACATACAAAGACTAGCACGAGATGTTACCATTTGCTCTTCATGGGTACCGTACCTCAGCGCGGACGTCAACAGGGGCAACACCCTACTCCTTGGTATATGGCATGGAGGCAGTCTTGCCCATTGAAGTTCAGATACCCTCTCTTCGAATCATGAAGGATGCAGGTTTGAATGAAGATGACTGGATTCAGACCTGGCTTGATCAGCTGAACCTAATCAACAAAAAGAGACTTACTGCTATTTGTCATGGTCAGACGTACCAAAAACGGATGATTAAGGCATTTAATAAGAAAGTTAGACGACAAGAGTATCAAGTTGGGGACCTGGTAATCAAGCGCATTATCTTACCTCAAGGTGATCCCAGGGGAAAATGGACCCCTACTTACGAAGGGCCATTTGTGGTTAAGAACATTTTCTCAGGAGGAGCTATGATTCTAACCACCATGGATGGTGACGACCTTCCTCACCCCGTCAATGCAGACATAGTGAAAAGATACTACGCATAATCAAAGACCCGCTAGGTTGACTGACCTAGGCAAAAATAAGGGCTTCCCGGCGAACCAAAAGGGTTCGGGCAAAAATAAGGGATGAAAATAAAAAAAACTGTACACCCGGCAAGTCGAAAACCTGAAAAGGCGGCTTGGGCAAAAAAAGGGTATCCAGGTGGACTGAAAACCCGAAAGGGAGGTCCAGGCAAAAATTAGGGATCAAGGTGTAACACTATGTCTCATTGGATCACCTTGCAGCCAGACTTCGGTATCAACTATCAAGCTTGGACGGCGTTAATCAATCTGATTCACCTTCAACCAAGTGGCAAAATGATAAGATGCTCGAGAATATAAAGGCAATAGCAGAGTTGGAACCCAGTGGGATTATTCACATAGCTGTTTTGTTTAATTTTTCACAAATTGTGTAAATTCTATTTATTCGGCGGCGTTCTCCTACTAGGACGTCAGCCTCTTGTACAAAAACGCTTATTTTACAGGCCAAACTTCAAAATCAATACAATTCACTTTCAAAGAAATTTCAAACTGTTCTTCTTTATCTGTTTTGTTTTGCAAAGAACGTCCAATGTTCATTTTTGATATATGCATTTGACATTAATTGTTGCTCATGAATATTTACATGCAAAACAAAAGATGAATTACTGGTAATAGCTGAAACAGAGGCAATAAGAAATGTCCAAGCTGTATAGTTCCCCTATCCACTAGGTATGACGGTAAATTCAGCTGAAGAATATGGCTAAGATACCTTCACTCCCCGCAGAGTAAGACAGTAATGATAGCTCCCCCTGCCGAGACTTATAATTGTGAATGAATCGGTAATGCTCTCCCCAAGCAGAGTTGATCTACCATCAACACTAAAAAGGATTGATATCCTCGACAGTCTTAATATTCCCTAGCGGAGTATAAGAATGTTCCCCGGCAGAATACAAGATACCCCCAGTGGAGTTAAAATTTTCCCAGCACAGTCTGAAAAAGCTTCCCCAACGGAGTTGAAGCATCATCCCCAGTAGACTCCAGAAGTTTATCCCCAGCGGAGTACAAAATAAATCTCCCCAGCTGAGTTCAAAGGATCATCCCCAGCAAAATTCAGAGGATTATCCCCACAAAAGTCTAACAGGTTATCCCCAGTGAAGTCGCCACTGAAAGATCGTCCCCAACGGAGTTCTTTCTTTTCACAAACAGGGATTCAATCCTCAGCAGATTCAATATCACCAGCAACGATAATTCATCCCGACAGAATTTATCAGTGGAATCCTCAGCAGAGCATCTCTTCCCCACAGAGTAATCTCCTCATCAGTTTATTCCCCAACGGAGTTATCTTCTCCTGCAGGTTTATTCTCGCAATCACCTTCATTCACCATCCCCAGCGGAAGCGAAGAATTCAACTCTTGTTTCCAGCGGCTGTCTGAGATTTATTTTCCCCAGCTAAAACATTACATGCCCATACATCATGATACATGCATATACGCATCATACCATACAATCTCATTTATGTTGAGAACACCATTGCTTGATATATATCATGCATTTCATACATCATGACATTGCATATGACTGACTCTTTACCGTTTCAGGGAAAGACGAATCAGTAAACACCGTTGACTACTCATATGACCTGGTAGTCCCCTCAAAAGAAAAGTTACATCTATGGAAGACTTTTGTCTGGTTCAATTAAATCGATTCAAAGATTTTTCTGATTCTGATCCATCCAAAGTTAATCCAAGACCTTCTCTGGTTCAGTAAGATCGACCCTAAGATCTCCCTGATTCGTATTCCAGTTGAAGATATTCCAAGACTTTCGTCTGGTTCAGTTAAATCGACCCTAAGGTTTTTCTGATTCTTATCCAGTCAAAGTTAATCCAAGACCTTCTCTAGTTCAGCCAGATCGACCCTAAGATCTCCCTGATTCGTATTCCAGTTGAAGATATTCCAAGACTTTTGTCTGGTTCAATTAAATCGATTCAAAAATTTTTCTGATTCTGATCCAGCCAAAGTTAATCCAAGACCTTCTCTGGTTCAGTAAGATCGACCCTAAGATCTCCCTGATTCGTATTCCAGTTGAAGATATTCCAAGACTTTTGTCTGGTTCAGTTAAATCGACCCTAAGATTTTTCAGATTCTTATCCAGTCAAAGTTAATCCAAGACCTTCTCTGGTTCAGTCAGTCGACCCTAAGATCTCCCTGATTCGTATTCCAGTTGAAGATATTCCAAGACTTTTGTCTGCTTCAGTTAAATCGATTCGAATATTTTTCTGATTCTGATCCAGCCAAAGTTAATCCAAGACCTTCTCTGGTTCAGTCAGATCGACCCTAAGATCTCCCTGATTCGTATTCCAGTTGAAGATATTCTAGGACTTTTGTATGGTTCAGTTAAATCGATTCGAAGGTTTTTTCTGATTCTTATCTAGCCAAAGTTAATCCAAGACCTACTCTGGTTCAGTCAGATCGACCCTAAGATCTCCCTGATTCGTATTCCAATTGAAGATATTCCAAGACTTTCGTCTAGTTCAGTTAAATCGACCCTAATATTTTTCTGATTCTTATCCATTCAAAGTTAATCCAAGACCTTCTCTGGTTCAGTCAGATCGACTCTAAGATCTCCCTGATTCGTATTCCAGTTGAAGATATTCCAAGACTTTCGTCTGGTTCAGTTAAATCGACCCTAAGATTTTTCTGATTCTTATCCAGCCAAAGTTAATCCAAGACCTTCTCTGATTCAGTCAGATCGACCCTAAGATCTCCCTGATTCGTATTCCAGTTGAATATATTCCAAGACTTTCGTCTGGTTCAGTTAAATCGACCCTAAGATTTTTCTGATTCTTATCCAGTCAAAGTTAATCCAAGACCTTCTCTGGTTCAGTCAGATCGACCCTAAGATCTCCCTGATTCCTATTCTAGTCGAAGTCCATACCACCTATCAACAGTCTTCAAATGGCATCTGTAAGCCCATTCCCGATATCACAAGGTTGATACCACTTCATGCGAGTGCAAATTTCTGGGCACTCTAGTGTTCAATCATCTCCCACCTTCGGATTACGAAAGGCACGAAAGCCAATCTACATCCTCAGGTTTAAGAAGATTGAACAGCGGCAGTTGTTGCACCCCAAAATTTTCGCTCCCTTATTTCTCAAAACATTACAAGAAAAATCTCCAAGTTGCTCAAGTTTGCTCAAGAATGGGTCAGACAAATCATCTCCTAAGGCAGTCAACCCCAAATTAGGGTTTTGTGTTGCATCAAGACCCTTGAGTCCAAATGACCTCAAGTGTTACCCAATGTCCTAATATGTTCTCAAGTTCATCCATGTCAAATTTCAAGCCTTGCAGAGGAAGTTTGCTCAGTCAATTGCTCAAAGGGTCCAAAAATCGACTGTGATAGGGCAAAAGTCAACTGTGACCCAAATACAGTCAAACTTCAAGAATTTTTGTCAAACATTCTCATTTTGAAGGATATTTCATCATTTGATCAAGGGTTGATCATGATTCATCAAGGATTGCTCAAAATTCATCAAGACTCAAAAGTTGCTAAGTTAGGGTTTTGCAGGAAAAGTCAACTCAACTTTGACCAAGCATACCTTTCTCATACTTTATGAGAAATGATCCATCCAAAGCTCATTTTTAAGAGGATGCAATTTCCTACAATCCATCTTCACAACCCAAGATCAGAAAATGCACTCACAAAAAGTTACAAATTTGGACATTATAGGTCATTTTTTGAAAGTTAACAAAAACACCTTTTTTTGCCAAAGCTTATAACTTGAGCATGGAATATCAAAATGAGATGAGACCAAAAGTGTTGGTTATAGGACATCTCAAGCTTTCTAAAAAGTCCAATAACACTTCCAAAAGTTCAAAATTGAAGAAGTTATGTATTGTTAAAGTTGGGCATTTTTGCAAAATTGCCAAAAGTCAACTATCCCCAAAACTTCAAATTTTGTCAAATGGGCCCATTCTTTTCCACTTGATTTGGGCTTACCACATTGCACACATGTCCTAGCTTCAGCCTTGTGTCCATTTATCAATTTTATTATTTTATTTGATTTTTATTGAATTATTTCATTTTAAATCAAATGAAATCCCAAAACTTGATTACATGAGATCTTTTTCTATTTTCAGGACCTAATCACCATCAATATCATGATCAAATTCGTATCAAGAATTCCATGTGCAAAAAGATTGGATTTTTGGAAAATTAAGCAAGTTTTCAATGGAGGATCAAATCCAATCTCAAGGCATCAATGTGCAAGGATTTAGTCCACAAAAGTTGACCTAATACACTCTATGATACATATACAAGCCAAATCACACAAGATCGGACCTAGAGGCTGCAAGGATAAACAGAACAAAACTTGAAAAAAGTGACAAAAAGTTGGAGATCTAAATCAAGCTTGGAGGCACTTTCAGGACTTGGCAAGCATCACAATCGCTTCCTAGCAGTTCTCAGAAGCAAAACCAATCAGAATCACGCATTCTCCAGCCTCCTAAAGCACTGTAAGCATCTCACGGATCCGCCATGTTCTTGGATTCACAAACCTTCATTCTTGCATCCATTGTAAAAAACGATTGCATATTCTGATTCACCTCATCATTTGTTAACTTTCTACTATAACCAATTTTATTTTTATGCTTTGTATCGTGAATCACCATTGAAGGGTTCTTTAGGTTTTTTTTAGGGCTTTCCATTACAGGAACAATTGGCTTGTTTGAAGGGTACCATCTTGTTCAGGGGAACAAGACGAGTTCATCTATGGCGCCACCTTTCATTTATATGGCCTATGCAAGATTTTGGAACGAACATGGCCTATAGCGACAGACCTTTGTCAGTTGGTATAGGTGTTTTGATTTTTGGCCACGGTTCAATGACATGGATGATGGCGTGTTGCATCCTCATTCGTCCATTCAAATATGGCGTGCATAATT
Source organism: Vicia faba (assembly GCA_948472305.1). Taxonomy (NCBI): domain Eukaryota; kingdom Viridiplantae; phylum Streptophyta; class Magnoliopsida; order Fabales; family Fabaceae; genus Vicia; species Vicia faba. The sequence goes on along the minus strand of OX451741.1, from coordinate 1,259,374,515 downwards.
TTGTTTTCTGATCCATTAAATTCGCTTTGTTTTATTATCATTATTTTCTAATATATTAACAGATGAAGCAAAGTGGCCTATTGGTAGACATGTGCATCCAAAGTCCAACAGGACCTGGGTTCGAATCCCAGGTCCCCCATGTTATTTGTTATTTTGTTTCTTCATATATTTCAGTGCGTATGAGGAACATCAATGCATCATACACCATCACTCAATCACTTGCCAGATGGCCCCAGGCCAGATCTGGTGGTCCAGATGGGATATCCACCATGCTACCAAGTCAAAGTGCCACATGGAATCCAGGAAAGTCAGCCAGGCCAATGCCTAATGGGCCTTGAATTTTCCATTCTCACCCCCTTAAATAGGCCCAAACCTCCTAAACTCTTACTATTTTTATTATTTCTTTAAACTATTTATTGTTATTATTTTTATTATTAATTAACCAATTAAATCTTTTTCTTCATAAAATTAAAAACCAAAAAACATTTTCTTTATTAAAATTAAATTTCAGCATTTTATTTTTGTTAACAATATTAATTTAATTAATTTAGTTTTAATTAGGAATAACTTTTAATATATTTTTCAATAATTAAAATTAACTTAGACAATTAGGTTTTGTTAACATTGATCAAATTTATTTTTATTTCTTTAAATATCAAAAACCCAAAAATGTTTTTATTAATTAATTTATTTATTAATTTAATAATTAATCTAGTTTATTTTCTTTCATAAAATCAAAAACAAACCAAAAATCTTTTCTTGAATATTAAAGGGTCAAAACCCTAAAACTCGCCCGATTTAATTTCCCGCACGCGGTCCATTTTTACTTCAATATTGTATCTGTTTCTGGAATGTAATAGCTTAATAGGACTTTAAATATTTTTACCGCTTTATTTATTTTCCGCATTTTAATTTCAAGGGTTGCTTTTGGCGATGTAAATACCCGACGCCTTGAATAGTTAGTTTAATTTCCGCAATTTAATTTCCGCAACTTATAAACTGTTAGATGTTTGATAATAGGGAATGCATGACAAGATCGAATGTTTAACTTAAAATCAACAAAGATAACCATTGACATGTACAAAGACAAAATAACTGAAAACAACACACTCGCACATGCGCACTCTTAGGGTACACCTTACTTGGTTGCCTTCGTAACGCGGTCATTGAGTATAGGGAGTTTTAGAGGTCGCCCTCTTGTCCAAATATCATAGTTTCCTCGAAACGGTTGCCTCGGAAAAATGATCTAAGACATTAGGGTTACCGCTAAGGCGTCCTAACATTGCTTTAGTGACCGCACGTCCGTTAATCAAATTGACCCTTAAAACTCCAACGACGATGCTACCTACTCATCAATAGTGGGATAGCATTGTATAAAGGGAGATAGCATAGAACAATTCCTTTTTCGAGTAGGTAGATGGTTCTTAAGTACTTGCTCTTTCAAAACAAAACAAATTTTCACACTTACACTCCTTTCAAAAATAAAAACTTCTTCAAACCCACAAACACAAAGAAAAGCAAATTTTGAAAACACTATGAGCAAGTACCTAAGATCCCGTGGATAACCACGGATAGAAAGGGTGCTAACACCTTCCCTTTCTATAATCTACCCCCCGGACCCGAGAAATATCTCGAAAAAGGAATTTTTCTGTGCTTTTTTCCTTTCCTTGTTGGATAAAATAAAAGACGGTGGCGAATTGTGATACGGTGGGAGAACTGACTTGAGGTTTTGCGTTCGTATTCGCACTTGTGCGGTTGAGCAAGAGTCGCCACCGACTTTTTACTTTATCCTAAAGGAAAGGTTAAAAAAGCACAGCAAAAACCTTTTGAGATATTTCGTGGGTTCGGGGGGTAGATTATGAAAGGGAAGGTATTAGCACCCTTTTCATCCATGGTTATCCATGGGCTCTTAGTTACTTGGTTTTTTAGATCACTTGCCTTGATTTTCGATTGCTTGAAAATGGTGTGTGTGTGGGTGCTTTTGAAAATGTTTTGGAAGAAGATGCCTTGTCTTAGGCAACTAATGTATTTGACTCGTGATTGAGTGTTTTACAAAAGTGTGGATCTTTTCGAAAAGATGTTTCAAATGTTTTTGAGAGTTTGTTTGAAAGTGTTGTGGATTGTGGTTTTTGAAAAGAAGGCAAGTGTTTTTGCAAATTGATCTCAAGTAACTAAGAGTTTTGTCTACCCTATTGTACTAAAAGGTTTTTGTTATGTTTTAACCCCTTTTAAAAATTTTGTTCCACCATTGAAATTGGTGGACAATCTTGCGTTTTAGGAAGTTTATTCGGGACGGGCGCGGGTCGTCGTATGAACCATGAATGCAATGGTGCCAAGTGTCTTTGGCAATTTGCTTTGAAGGGACTATGATCATTCCGTTTAGGCAACACTTTGAGACTTATGATCATTTGATTTTGTTTTGCCAAAGATACTCGACGTGCAAGCATGGCCCATTTTGGAAGGCAACAGGCGGGATTACCCTAGAGGGTGCAAGTGTGATTGTGTATTGATTACATGTATTTGTCTTGTATTAGGTTATCTAGCGTTTGATTTTATATACATGCAAACCCTAGGTCTAACCATGGTATAATTGAAAGCGGTAAATTGCGAAAATGTAAAATCTACGCTATTACAAAATAGTATCCGGGAGTGGGGGTACATGTATATGAATGGGGATGAGACTTATAGTATCCAATAAGTTACAACCAAATCGAATTCGCAATCAAATGTAAATATCAAATATACAAATATAAGATAACAAATGTGTATAGGGCAATGTGAATGGATTTGCATTGTGTAAGCGTATAATGTGAAATATATTATAAGTGTACAAGTATATGTGTATGTGGATATTTACAGGTGCGACAATATGAAATTAAGGCGAGATTAGGGTATTTGACCTAGATATGCGTTTTAAGGAATCTTTGATTTGTATATTCGAAGTATGTACAAAAAGAAAATTGTTTTAATTGTATGTTCAAGCTCTAATTAAAATATGTAAAAAAATGATGTTTTGAGAAAAGAAAATATTATGTATAAAAAGTATATTTTCATGTGTTATGTACAAATATATTTTAATTGTCTATGTACAAAATATATTTCAATTAAAAGGATAGAAAAGTATTTTTAATTTTAGTTATAAAATGTATTTATTATTTATGTTAAAAATGTAAAAAAGGTAATGTATTTTATTATGAATATGATTTTTGCAAAGAATAAATAAAAAGAAAATATTGTTTAAAAAGGGTTAGTGTTAATGTTTTGTTAAAAAGAATTAGAAAAGAAACATTTTAATGGGCTTTAGAGGAAATTAGAAACGGGTCAGGCCCATTGATTGTTTGGAGCAGCATTTTTAGGGTTTGAGGATTATTGTTCATTTTGGGAACATGCTTAGGGTTTGGACAGCGCCGTTTGTACTTGTTCGTTCATCGTTCTTCTTCATCTCCATCTTCCTGAGCGATTCCTCAATCCGACCACCAGCGTCACCCCCCCCCCCCCCCGAACCTCTCTTCCCTCCATGGCACGGGCTCAGTGTCCTTATGAAACAAGGTTCGGTTTCAATGTTTTTGTTCCTTTTTCTTTCACGAATTGCATGCGTTGTTTTAATTTGAATTTTGATTCTTAAATCTGTATTACTATGGAGGTGGTGGAGAAGAAAGAGGGAGAAAAGCTGACTACCTGACCTTGGAGAAGGAGGAGAGAAAAGAGGATGTGGCGCTCAGGAGGCCTGGACGGCGAGAGGAACGTGACGAATCTTTGCTTCTTGGTGACCCTGGTTAGGTTTTATGATGATTTGTATTTGCCCTGAAAACCTGATCCTGATTTAACTCTTTCTTCTTCTCTCGTTGCCTTTACTGTCTCGATGTTTCTGTATGCTTGCCTTTGTTGCCTCGCTCGTGTTGCCTATGTTGTTGACTATGTTGTTGCCTATGTTGTTGCCTATGTACCTTCTTTGCCTTCTTGTGTGCTTGCTTGCCTAGAACTTTTTCTTACGATTGCCTAGAATGTTTGTTGCTGGCCCTCTGAGATTGATATGCTTTGTTGAAAATGCTTGCTTGCTTCTGTGAGTTGCCTTTGGAATGTGGAACTTGCCCAATGATGTATTTTACTGAGGGCCTTGATGCTGGGTGGACTGGCTTAAGGTTTTAGTTGTTTTGTTGGTTTATTGACAGGCATGGTGAGGTTTTGAGGTTCTGAGGTTGAATGCTTAGCAGTTTTTTGAGTTTTGTATATATGGTTCAGGCAGGGTTGTGGTGTTTGACAGGATGCAGGTTAAGCTTCAGCATGTTATGTGTTTTGTTTATCAGGTTTTAAGTGTTGAGATGTGTTTGATGGTTTTGTTTGCTTCAATCTGATGACAGGCAGGTTTAGGACATTAGCAGGTTTTTTTTAGTCTTTGGGTGATTTTGTGAGGCTTGGCCTTATACTGGTTTATGGGTTGCAGGTTGATGGGTGTTTGACAGTATGGTGGTCTTTTGTATTTGTAGTGTTAGGCTTTTGAGGTTATGTGCTTGCAGTGATTCTGGTTAAGCTTCAGTATATGGTTGATGTATTGGGGCCTTGGCAAGTTATGCTGTGTGCATCTCTTCTGTCCTTTAGCTTATCAATTTTTGAGTTTTGTATATTTTTCTTCCTCATTATCCTGCCTCTGCATAAAGCCTGAACCCTTGCCTCTTATCTCTCTTCTTTTTCTCTCCATAGTACAGTTAATATATTTAATATGATTTATGCTGTACTTTTTTGTTCTGAAGGGGCCCCTTCTTGTTGGGAAATGATGATTAAGATTTTGCTTGCATAACAAATTACTTCTGCATATTCTTTATCCAGCTTTTGTGCTCTTTTGATATCTTTCAGAATCTTCTCTTGACAGCTTTTGAGTGGACTTTGTATTTTGACAGTAAATTGCACTTTTTTATCTTCTTTGATATCTTTGAGTAGACTTTGGCATTTGTGACAGCAAACTGTACTTTTCTTTGATTTTTCCAGTTTGGTTGAACTTGAACTATGCAGTTTGAACTTTGGAATTTATGCATTTGACATTTTGCATTCATGAATAAAATTCTTCCCTCTTTGTGAACCGGGAGAAATCTCGTGATTTGCAGAGAGGGTTAACTGATCCCAATCAGTGGCCTCTAATGATGAGCAAATTTTATCTGTCTTTAATTAATTCAACTGCTTTTGACTTTTCCTTTTCTTTTTGCAGATGAATAATGGAGCACCGGAACGAAGTGAAGAATGAAGAATTAGAAATAAATAGGACAATTTTCTTTTATTTAATATTTAAATTAATGTAAAATATTGTTTGTAATTTAAATTATAAACAACATTTGTACAAATAATTCAAATATCAATAAAATCTTTATTACCCAATTAATTCTAATTCTCTTTCTTTATTGTTTAGTTATTTATTTAAAACTCTTTGAATTAAAACAATTGAAAAATAAATTTCAATCATTCAATTTAGAATAATAAATAACTTAAATAAAACAATGTCTTAGTAATATTGATCAATTAAACCTGTCTTTTCCAATATCCAAAACAAAGTAGCAGTTAACCAAAATAAACTGATCAAGCGCATTCCTTTTTTTTCACTGATTCTTTGCCAAGCACTGTAATTCCAAACTGCACATCTTCTTTGACTGGCTCAAACAACACAACATGAATTCAACCCAACTGCCTCTTCTTACTGATTAAATTAAAAACAATGCGCATTTAACCCGAATCTCGGAATAAACTGCGACTTGCTGTGGAATTTTAATCTTTCTGAGAATATTCCCATAAAACCTTAATTCCTGATTAAATTCCAAATAACGTTCACCTAATCCAAATGTGCCAGAATCAACCAAAACCCTAAGCCAATTGCTTGAACTGTTCTAGGGCCATGAAAACCAGTAAAACCCTAATTTTGCTTGACTGACAAGAAAAGTCCGTTTGTCCGATTCTTGAGTCAGTTTAAAAAATCAGGAAAGACTTGAAGCTGAGATTTCTTGGGGAAAAATGCGAGGGCAAATTTTGGGGTACAACAGTTGCCCCTGTTCAATCTTCTTGGACCTGAAGAGTTAGATTGGCAAGTTTGCCTTTCGCGACTTGAAGGTAAAAGAAGATTGGACACTAAAGTGCCCAGAAAATTTGCACTCGGCGGTATGATGGTAGATGTGAATGGGCTTACAGATGCCATTTGGTGATGGGCTTAAAGATGCCATCTGGTGATGGGCTTAAAGATGCCATCTGGTGATGGGCTTAAAGATGCCATCTGGTGCAATAGAATTTTGTCGGGGATGGGCTTAGAGATGCCATCTGGTGACTGCTGGTAGGAGGATGGGCTTATAGATGCCATCTGGAAATGTTGAACTGTATGTCAATGGTGAGTGGACAAGTATCAGAAGGGCCTCCATGTTTCGGAACATCTCTGAATCGGGGTCCAAACAAGCAACAGATTGATGTCCATGTCTGGAGAATCTGTAAACTATTTTCAGGAGTTAGGATTGAATAAGCAATGGAGCAGCATCCGTTGTTGGGAAGCATCCGTAAACTATTTTCAGAAGTCTGAACAAGTTGGTAGATTGACATCCGTTGTTGGGAAGAATCCGTAAACTGTTTTCAAAAGTTGCACCTGAACAAGTTGGTAGATTGACATCCGTTGTTGGGAAGAATCTGTAAACTGTTTTCAGGAATTGAGAAGAGTCTGAACAAGTTGGTAGATTGACATCCGTTGTGGGGAAGAATCCGTAAACTGTTTTCAGAAGTCTTGAAGTTGAAAAGGAACCGGTGTAGGGTTTCCTGCTGATGCATCTGAATGAATCTGGAATAGGTATCAGAATGTCGCCGTGTCCGGGTCACATCTGAGCTATTTCTGGATGAATCTCGGGAGATGATCTTTGTCTGTCGACTGATCTTACCTGAAAAGGTGAAGGGTTAGTTGTATGCAATGTTATGATGCATGATGCAATGTACGTGACATTAATATTTATGAATGTGATGGATGCGCATGTGAGCTGATGAGATAAATCTTGCTGAGGATAAATGAATCTGAGATGGCTGAAGATAAAGCATCTTGACTGCTGCCGGGGAAAATAAATCCTTGGCTGCTGCTGGGGAAGAGAATTCCTGATGACCTCTACTGGGGAGTTCCAAACTAGTAGACTCATGCTGGGGAGGCCAGATTGAGAATCTTCAGCTCAATGGGAAGTAACTCTGGTGACTTCACTGGGGAACTCAAGATTTGCTCTCTCTAAAACCCTGTGGGGAGAAGGTTCAATGGTCTGGCTCCGCTGGGGATACTGAAGCTTAAACTCTGAGGGGAATTGAATTCCGGAGGATTCTCTGGCTGGGGATTTGCAAAGATAAGTTACTGCTGGGGAATTTTGATGAACTCCGCTGGGGATAGGGAGAATTTTGGCGAGCGCGATCTTCCGTGGTGGTTAGCTTGAGAAGAATCTGAACAAGCGATAGGTTAACATCCGTTACTTGGAGAACCCGTGAACTGTTTTCAGAAACCTTGAAGTTGAATCAGCAATAGAGCCGCATCCGTTGTTGGGAAGCGTCCGTAAACTAATTTCAAAGGTTGCATCTGTACAAGCTGATAGATTAACATCCGTTACTTGGGAAGAATCCATAACTGTTTTCAGAAGTCTTGAAGTTGAATCAGCAATAGAACCGCATCCGTTGTTGGGAAGCGTCCGTAAACTGATTTCAAAGGTTGAGAAGAGTCTGAATAAGTTGGTAGATTGACATCCGTTGTTGGGAAGAATCCGTAAACCGTTTTCAGACGTCTTAAAGAGGAACCGGTGTAGGGTTTCCTGATGATGAGCTTGTGTAAAACTGCATCGGTTTTTGAACACTTTTGACATTCGAATGCCCCAAGTGGTGATGTAGATAAATTCCTAGCTTATTACAGGTGTTGGTCTAAAATTGGTCGTTCACAGATGTTTTCCTGGGTTGTTACAGGTGTTGATCTGGAATTCTTCAGACATGCCCTGGCTGGATACAGGAATCGAATCTGGAATTGTAATAGGTGATAGATATGCCCTGGCTGGAAACAGGAATCGAATCTTCAAACTCTTCAGACGTGCCCTGGCTAGATACAGGAATCGAGTCTGGAAATAGTCGTCAACAGATATGCCCTGGCTGGATATAGGAATCGAATCTTCGAACTCTTCAGACGTGCCCTGGCTAGATACAGGAATCGAGTCTGGAAATGGTTGTCAACAGATATGCCCTGGCTGGATACAGGAGTCGAATCCGGAAATGTTGTAGTTGATAAATATGCCCTGGCTGGATACAGGAATCGAATCTTCAAGCTCTTCAGACGTGCCCTGGCTAGATACAGGAATCGAGTCTGGAAATGTAATGATTGCTTTGTTGAACACTTTCGACATTCGAATGCCCCAAGTGGTGATGAAGGAATCTTGAATCAGATTACTCTGCATATTGAGAGATTTCCTGAAATCTTGACTGGACTGCCCCAGGTTAACTGAACTTTGAAAGATCTGTTGGACCTTGACTGGACTGCCCCAGGTTAATTGGATTGTGACATGTCATGCCCCTTGTTGATAGGAGATTTGATGGAAGTGTTATCCTCTTGAAGTGATTTTGACTTACTGATAGAGTTTTCGTTCCTCCGAACATTCGCTGTATGAATTTCTTCACTGTCAAACAAAAAGGTCAAATGCAGACAGTGATATTCGAATAATGCAAAGTTTATGTTTGTCTCGAAGTTTTGAAAAATGTGCTTTTAGCAGAAAACTTTTCATAAGACAAGTTAACACAAGATTTAGAGCAAAGCCCTACAGGAGTCAGGATACCTTTTGTGACAGTATTCTTTCGAACTAACCCATGCTTCAATTAGGACTTTTAAAGGGTTGTAACGTGGCCTGGTTCACGGTTTAAGAAACAAAGGATAAAGGCTCAAAGTATATTTGTACCCACCCGCTCTTCGTGATGTTCTCCGACCTAAGCTCAGTTAATTGCGTCATACTCTGTTTTGAGTTTTGGACGACTTTCGGGCGATGGTTCACCAGTCTAAATTTTTGGGAGACAGTCATCATCTCCTTTTTCTTTTTCAACACTTTTCATGTTGTTGAGGATTTTGTAACGACCTCACTATTTTGATTTTGATTTGTTATCCCTAACTTTTGCCTGACTGTTACCGTTTTCCGGGATTACTGTCAGCGGGATGCCCCAGCTTTCTTAAGCCTCCTTTATAGGTTTTGGCTTGGCGGGCTTTTCTCTTTTGAGAGATTGACTGTCTATATGATGGGGAACCACCCTTGTCTTTTGATTCCAAAGGAATGCTTTCTTTTTCGACGTCGTTCGTTGTGTTACGAACTGAGAGTTTGCGACTTCAATGCACATTTTCTCTTGGATTAACTGAGATACTACCCTGCCCCGGGTTTATATCAAGGGTTTTGATCGTTTTAAAACAGAAAACTCCTACTTCTTTGGCTCGAAGGGGTTGACTAGGGATTAACTTCCTTATAACTCCAGTGTTTGGGAATTGAAAGAAATGCCTGTACATCATCAACAAGGTCTGTTCAAAAGCATATTGTATAAGATTACGGTATTGTTTCGTCATCCTCCCTCTAAAGGCTTACAGCTTTTTATCAAGAGTCAAATATCATAAAGAAAAGCATAAGAGTAGTGAAACGAATGGATGAATTCAAGACAAACATATGCAATGCATTAATGAAAACAGAGTTTAACATCAACAAATAATTGTTTGACAACAAAAGAAACTACAACTTTGAAAACTCAAAAAGAAGCAAAAGTCTTTTAGTTTGAGCTTCGTCACTTCAAGTGGAAAACCCTTTAACGGAAGATCTTCATTTCACCGTCTGGCATGAATTCCAGCACCCCAATGTCGATCAGATCTTGAATCTTATTCTTCAAGGCCCAACAGTCGTTGGTGTCGTGTCCCGTGCTGTAGGAGTGGTAAACACAGAATGCGTCGGGATTATAATGAGGAGAGGAGGTATTGAGCTTCTGAGGAGGGTCCTTTACAGTAAGTAAGTTGACCTCCAACAGGCGCTTCAGTATGAAAAATGATGGTATTTCAGTCTCCGTGAACTGTCTTCCCGACTTTTCTTGTTTACGCCGGTTACCCCACTGACGCTGGCGAGGTTGTTGATGGGCTTGTGACCCTGAAGCAAGCAAAGGATCTTTCCCTTTGTCTTCTTGAGTGGATGGAGGCTGAGCGGTGACTTGCTCTTCGATCTCAGATGTTTGCCCCAGTTGGTTGTTTGGAAGCAGTTGGCGGACAAGAACTCTGAGTTCCTCTTGTCTTTGAGATAAGTCTTGGATGAGAGCCATCTGGCCCACCAACTGTCCCATCATTTGGGTCCTCAGTGTTGTCAGATCAAACTGCAGCTCCGCAATCTGATCACTCCTGGTATTGTCGGAACTTTCCAAGCCCTTGGTGAGGAGAGCTTTCATTTCTTCTTGCCCCAGAGACAAGTTCAGGAACATCTCCTGCAGCTGAGCAGTCTGGTCTTGGATGTCTTTGACAGACCGTTCTAGAGCCATCTCTTGCTGAAATAAACAGCAGGAGAGTAAGGAAACCTGAAAAAAGGAAAAATTGTCAAAATGCAATGCATGATATGTGGATGCATGCTTTCAAGGATCTCTTGGGGTAAACACAAGAAAACATTAGAGTTTGAACTCTGCTCTTGGATTGGAGATCTCTGCACCGGTGGACGTCCTTCCACGAGAATCAAGCTCACCATGTCAAGTGGGTCATAGCCACTGATTCGAGTTGTTGTTCTTGAACTTTGACTGGAGAACTTTGTATCGGTGGATGTCTTTCCACGAGAATCAAGCTCACCATGTCGAGTGGGTCATAGCCACTGATTCAAGTTGTTGTTCTTGAACTTTTGTTTGGATTGGTTAGAGGAGAAACCCCTTGCCCCTTGATAGACGTCTGGTTCAACGTAACCCTGCATCAAAAGGACCTTCGAGATCCTTGAAATGGTTATTGAAAATGCTAAAATGCCATGGTATGATGTTATGATGTTATGTATGCACAAACAAGTGAGTGTATATACAGGCAAACATATTCACACACAGCAAACAAGTCCTTAGGTTTAGGCTTGCATGAGGTTTAGGTAAGTACCCTCTTTCAGTTTGTTGGTTAAAACCTGTCTTATCAAAAGTAATCGGATTCTAGAGGATCTCATATCATTGGCTACCCTCAATCGGTCATAACTCCAGCATCGCAACCTTTTCTCGCGGCCGGAACCATCTCGAGAGTTTAGCCTCAATGAGTGTAGCATACTGCTACTGTTCTAATGGCCAAGTTGCTCAATTTAGGGTTCTAAGGTCGGTTGGTTCTTAATGACTCCTTGGAAGACCCATATTCTCCCCGTCTCAACACGAGGGATATCGGTACAGACCAAGACGCCACACCAACGTAGCCACTGCTTCACCCATGTCGGTATACGCCGGACAGGTCCCTCACAGATTATGCTACCTAAAAGGGTATTCCCCAGATCCGGGTTAGGATCTATGAAACTCCGATACAAAGCCCACAAATGTAAAGTAAACAAAGCAATCAATTGAAAGTAAATGTGATCTAAACCCTAAGGTAACCCCACTTTTAAGAATTATCCCCAGCAGAGTCTCCAGTTCTGTGATACGGTGGGAGAACTGACTTGAGGTTTTGCGTTCGTATTCGCACTTGTGCGGTTGAGCAAGAGTCGCCACCGACTTTTTACTTTATCCTAAAGGAAAGGTTAAAAAAGCACAGCAAAAACCTTTTGAGATATTTCGTGGGTTCGGGGGGTAGATTATGAAAAGGGAAGGTATTAGCACCCTTTTCATCCATGGTTATCCATGGGCTCTTAGTTACTTGGTTTTTTAGATCACTTGCCTTGATTTTTGATTGCTTGAAAATGGTGTGTGTGTGGGTGCTTTTGAAAATGTTTTGGAAGAAGATGCCTTGTCTTAGGCAACTAATGTATTTGACTCGTGATTGAGTGTTTTACAAAAGTGTGGATCTTTTCGAAAAGATGTTTCAAATGTTTTTGAGAGTTTGTTTGAAAGTGTTGTGGATTGTGGTTTTTGAAAAGAAGACAAGTGTTTTTGCAAATTGATCTCAAGTAACTAAGAGTTTTGTCTACCCTATTGTACTCAAAGGTTTTTGTTATGTTTTAACCCCTTTTAACAATTTTGTTCCACCATTGAAATTGGTGGACAATCTTGCGTTTTAGGAAGTTTATTCGGGACGGGCGCGGGTCGTCGTATGAACCATGAATGCAATGGTGCCAAGTGTCTTTGGCAATTTGCTTTGAAGGGACTATGATCATTCCGTTTAGGCAACACTTTGAGACTTATGATCATTTGATTTTGTTTTGCCAAAGATACTCGACGTGCAAGCATGGCTCATTTTGGAAGGCAACAGGCGGGATTACCCTAGAGGGTGCAAGTGTGATTGTGTATTGATTACATGTATTTGTCTTGTATTAGGTTATCTAGCGTTTGATTTTATATACATGCAAACCCTAGGTCTAACCATGGTATAATTGAAAGCGGTAAATTGCGAAAATGTAAAATCTACGCTATTACAAAATAGTATCCGGGAGTGGGGGTACATGTATATGAATGGGGATGAGACTTATAGTATCCAATAAGTTACAACCAAATCGAATTCGCAATCAAATGTAAATATCAAATATACAAATATAAGATAACAAATTTGTATAGGGCAATGTGAATGGATTTGCATTGTGTAAGTGTATAATGTGAAATATATTGTAAGTGTACAAGTATATGTGTATGTGGATATTTACAGGTGCGACAATATGAAATTAAGGCGAGATTAGGGTATTTGACCTAGATATGCGTTTTAAGGAATCTTTGATTTGTATATTCGAAGTATGTACAAAAAGAAAATTGTTTTAATTGTATGTTCAAGCTCTAATTAAAATATGTAAAAAAATGATGTTTTGAGAAAAGAAAATATTATGTATAAAAAGTATATTTTCATGTGTTATGTACAAATATATTTTAATTGTCTATGTACAAAATATATTTCAATTAAAAGGATAGAAAAGTATTTTTAATTTTAGTTATAAAATGTATTTATTATTTATGTTAAAAATGTAAAAAAGGTAATGTATTTTATTATGAATATGATTTTTGCAAAGAATAAATAAAAAGAAAATATTGTTTAAAAAGGGTTAGTGTTAATGTTTTGTTAAAAATAATTAGAAAAGAAACATTTTAATGGGCTTTAGAGGAAATTAGAAACGGGTCAGGCCCATTGATTGTTTGGAGCAGCGTTTTTAGGGTTTGAGGATTATTGTTCATTTTGGGAACATGCTTAGGGTTTGGACAGTGCCGTTTGTACTTGTTCGTTCATCGTTCTTCTTCATCTCCATCTTCCTGAGCGATTCCTCCATCCGGCCACCAGCGTCACCCCCCCCCCCCCCCGAACCTCTCTTCCCTCCATGGCACGGGCTCAGTGTCCTTATGAAACAAGGTTCGGTTTCAATGTTTTTGTTCCTTTTTCTTTCACGAATTGCATGCGTTGTTTTAATTTGAATTTTGATTCTTAAATCTGTATTACTATGGAGGTGGTGGAGAAGAAAGAGGGAGAAAAGCTTACTACCTGACCTTGGAGAAGGAGGAGAGAAAAGAGGATGTGGCGCTCAGGAGGCCTGGACGGCGAGAGGAACGTGACGAATCTTTTCTTCTTGGTGACCCTGGTTAGGTTTTATGATGATTTGTATTTGCCCTGAAAACCTGATCCTGATTTAACTCTTTCTTCTTCTCTCGTTGCCTTTACTGTCTCGATGTTTCTGTATGCTTGCCTTTGTTGCCTCGCTCGTGTTGCCTATGTTGTTGCCTATGTACCTTCTTTGCCTTCTTCTGTGCTTGCTTGCCTAGAACTTTTGCTTACGATTGCCTGGAATGTTTGTTGCTGGCCCTCTGAGATTGATATGCTTTGTTGAAAATGCTTGCTTGCTTCTGTGAGTTGCCTTTGGAATGTGGAACTTGCCCAATGATGTATTTTACTGAGGGCCTTGATGCTGGGTGGACTGGCTTAAGGTTTTAGTTGTTTTGTTGGTTTATTGACAGGCATGGTGAGGTTTTGAGGTTCTGAGGTTGAATGCTTAGCAGTTTTTTGAGTTTTGTATATATGGTTCAGGCAGGGTTGTGGTGTTTGACAGGATGCAGGTTAAGCTTCAGCATGTTATGTGTTTTGTTTATCAGGTTTTGAGTATTGAGATGTGTTTGATGGTTTTGTTTGCTTCAATCTGATGACAGGCAGGTTTAGGACATTAGCAGGTTTTTTTTAGTCTTTGGGTGATTTTGTGAGGCTTGGCCTTATACTGGTTTATGGGATGCAGGTTGATGGGTGTTTGACAGTATGGTGGTCTTTTGTATTTGTAGTGTTAGGCTTTTGAGGTTATGTGCTTGCAGTGATTCTGGTTAAGCTTCAGTATATGGTTGATGTATTGGGGCCTTGGCAAGTTATGCTGTGTGCATCTCTTCTGCCCTTTAGCTTATCAATTTTTGAGTTTTGTATATTTTTCTTCCTCCTTATCCTGCCTCTGCATAAAGCCTGAACCCTTGCCTCTTATCTCTCTTCTTTTTCTCTCCATAGTACAGTTAATATATTTAATATGATTTATGCTGTACTTTTTTGTTCTGAAGGGGCCCCTTCTTGTTGGGAAATGATGATTAAGATTTTGCTTGCATAACAAATTACTTCTGCATATTCTTTATCCAGCTTTTGTGCTCTTTTGATATCTTTCAGAATCTTCTCTTGACAGCTTTTGAGTGGACTTTGTATTTTGACAGTAAATTGCACTTTTTTATCTTCTTTGATATCTTTGAGTAGACTTTGGCATTTGTGACAGCAAACTGTACTTTTCTTTGATTTTTCCAGTTTGGTTGAACTTGAACTATGCAGTTTGAACTTTGGAATTTATGCATTTGACATTTTGCATTCATGAATAAAATTCTTCCCTCTTTGTGAACCGGGAGAAATCTCGTGATTTGCAGAGAGGGTTAACT
The DNA here is from genome assembly GCA_948472305.1 of Vicia faba. NCBI lineage: Eukaryota > Viridiplantae > Streptophyta > Magnoliopsida > Fabales > Fabaceae > Vicia > Vicia faba. The sequence continues at coordinate 1,259,359,500 of OX451741.1, read as the reverse complement.
GATCCCAATCAGTGGCCTCTAATGATGAGCAAATTTTATCTGTCTTTAATTAATTCAACTGCTTTTGACTTTTCCTTTTCTTTTTGCAGATGAATAATGGAGCACCGGAACGAAGTGAAGAATGAAGAATTAGAAATAAATAGGACAATTTTCTTTTATTTAATATTTAAATTAATGTAAAATATTGTTTGTAATTTAAATTATAAACAACATTTGTACAAATAATTCAAATATCAATAAAATCTTTATTACCCAATTAATTCTAATTCTCTTTCTTTATTGTTTAGTTATTTATTTAAAACTCTTTGAATTAAAACAATTGAAAAATAAATTTCAATCATTCAATTTAGAATAATAAATAACTTAAATAAAACAATGTCTTAGTAATATTGATCAATTAAACCTGTCTTTTCCAATATCCAAAACAAAGTAGCAGTTAACCAAAATAAACTGATCAAGCGCATTCCTTTTTTTTCACTGATTCTTTGCCAAGCACTGTAATTCCAAACTGCACATCTTCTTTGACTGGCTCAAACAACACAACATGAATTCAACCCAACTGCCTCTTCTTACTGATTAAATTAAAAACAATGCGCATTTAACCCGAATCTCGGAATAAACTGCGACGTGCTGTGGAATTTTAATCTTTCTGAGAATATTCCCATAAAACCTTAATTCCTGATTAAATGCCAAATAACGTTCGCCTAATCCAAATGCGCCAGAATCAACCAAAACCCTAAGCCAATTGCTTGAACTGTTCTAGGGCCATGAAAACCAGTAAAACCCTAATTTTGCTTGACTGACAAGAAAAGTCCATTTGTCCGATTCTTGAGTCAGTTTAAAAAATCAGGAAAGACTTGAAGCTGAGATTTCTTGGGGAAAAATGCGAGGGCAAATTTTGGGGTACAACACGAATCTTACTTACCGCGACATTTTGCAAAAACAAATGCAAAATGCAAACCAGCATTCCAAAAAACAGTCAGTTCTCTCCCACCGTATCACAGAACTGGCGACTCTACTGGGGAAGCTTAATAAGTGGGGTATACCTTAGGATTAGCTCATTGTGTTTTCAATTGTTTGCTTTGTATGTTTTATATTTGTGGGCTTGTATCGGAGTTACTATAGATCCTAACCCGAATCTGGGAGATACCCTTTAGGTAAGTAGCAATAAACTGTGAGGAAACTGTACGGCGTAGACCGATACGGTTGAAACAGTAGCTATGTTGGTGTGGCACTTTAGATTGTACCGATATCCCTTGTGTTGGAACGAGGAAAATATGGGTCATCTAAGGGGTCATTAAGCACCAACTGACCTTAGAATCTTTAAATTGACCAACTTGTCCATATAACAGTAGCAGTATGCTACACTCATTGAGACTAAACTCTCGCGATGATTCTGGCAGCAAGAAAAGGTTGCTAAACTGAAATTATGACCGATTAAGGGTAGTCAGTGATATTGAGATCCTCTAGAACCCGGTTACTATTTTTAGGACAGGTTTAAACCAACTGAACTGAAAGAGGGTAGTACCTAAGCTCCTTGCCAGCCTGAAATCTAAGGGCTCTCTGTGTGACTTGTGTGCCTTTACCATGTTTGCTATTTGTGGATACTTGTGATGTGCTTTCTATCATGACATCATGACATCATAACATTGCATACATCTTGCATTGGACTAACCTATTTCAAAGACAGGAGGGATTCATCTTTGTTCTATTTTGTAGGTCATGACACCCATGCGTAGGAACACCATCCGGATCAACTTTGTCCCGGTTCCCACCATGCTTAAAGAATTGATTGCAAAGATGCATGATACTACCTCCTTCGTCAGAAGACATGGGTATCTTCTCAGTTTGGTTACCTCCAAATTGGACGAGCAGATGATGAGTGTCCTGGTCCAGTTCTATGATCCACTGTACCATTGCTTTACTTTTCAGGACTACCAGTTGGTTCCCACCTTAAAAGAGTTCTCTGATTTGCTCGGTATCTCTATTCTGGAGCAGACCCCGTTTACTGGTTGGGAGAAGATCCTTAGGCCAGAAGAGATTGCTTCAGCCCTTCATATGACCAAGGATGAGGTAATGGCTAATTGGGAGACTAGAAGTGGAGCAAAGAGCTTTCTGACTAAGTTCTTGGTTGGTAAGGCTAATTATTTTTGGGATAGTCTAGACTTTAAGGCATTCGAAGATATTCTGGTTCTTCTGATATATGGCTTGGTATTGTTTCCGAACCCTGTCTCTTTTGTTGATGTGAATGCGATGAAAATCTTCATCTCTCGTAATCCTGTACTCACTCTCTTGGGTGGCATTCTTCATCAGCTTTATGCCCGTACTTCTCGTAAACGGGGAACCTTGATGTGCTATGCTCCATTATTAGCGAGGTAGTTTATTTCGCACCTCCCCAAATCAGTGCTGAAGAACAAAGAAGGCATGGGCTGGGCTTATAGGGTTATGTCTCTCTCTCATTGTGACATCATCTGGACTATCAAGGGTATGGACGAGGTGGCTATTATTGATTGATGTGGGGAGTACCCCAATGTTCCGCTGATAGGAACCCATGGAGGAATTTCTTATAATCCGTGCTTGGCCTTATGTCAGTTTGGGCGAGCCATAAGAGAAGGACCTCATGAGCTGCTAATGCCTAGCATAATATTTGATTTTCAAGGGGATAGCGACGAGCAACGCCGCAGATTCATAAGGGCTTGGGATAGAGTTCATAAATCTGATCCACATGAGCTGGGTCCAAAGACTTCTCTTCTAATGGAGCCATATCTCAGATGGGTTCGTATCCGTGCCCAAAAGTTGGGTATGCCGTATGAAGCCGTCCTGCCTATCATTGTTGAAGTTGCTAATGAAGAGGGGGTTCTTCCTACCATCCTCCACCCTTACATGCCCACTGACATTGGGGCACTGAAAAGGTCTTGGATGCAGCTGAGAGAAGAGTGGGATGCTTACCGAGAAAAGTTTAACGAGCAAGAGCAGAAGATCCAAAAGTTAACTAGGCAGCTGGAGAACGAGCGGATTCTCAATGACTATGTCCGCACCGATAAGAAGCGACCATGGGAGCACTGATTGTCCTTTGATTATTTCCTTCCCAGTTTTATTTACTTTCCAGTATTTCCTTTCTTGTAACGCCTTAAGGGAAATTTGTTGAACAATTTGAATTTCAAAGTTTATCTAATAAAAGCGTGTTTCATTTCTTATTTTCGAATTTGAATCTCTCGATTGTCTTTGAAATCATATCATACGCATTTCATCCCATGCAATTCATAACAGGTACCAATTACAGGTCTCTTATCTTCTTCGTTGTTTATTTCAGCACTCATCATGTCTGCTGAACCATCAACTGAGCAAACAATCAAGGCCCTGCAGGCTCAAAATGCCCAATTCCAAGAGCTGTTCATGAATCTAGCTAAGGGTCAGCAAGATCTGAAGACCCTGATTCTGAAAGAGAAGAAGAAGAAGAAGAGGACAATCCTGTTTAACACAGGTCACAGGTTTGGAAATAGGCTATGGGATGAAGTTGATTTGACCACCTCATCTGGAGGGAAAGATAGTCAGGAAGAAAGGAGGGCTCATAGCCCTGTGGTCTCAGACAATGAGACGGACTTCGACGAAGACCAGTATCTTCCGGCCGAGGATAGATACAAACAACTGGAAGACCGGTTGAGTGCGATGGAGGTACAAAAAGTTCCTGGTATGGACTTTGGTGATCTAGGTCTATCATCTGGGGTGGTGATACCCCACAAGTTCAAGGCACCAGCCTTTGCTAAGTATGACGGAGTTTCTTGTTCGAAGCTGCACCTCCGGTCATATGTAAGGAAGATTCAGCCATACACCGCTGATAAGAACCTATGGATCCACTTCTTTCAAGACAGTCTCTTAGGGACTCAGCTTGAATGGTTTTACCAGTTAGACGGAGCCAGTATCTGCAGTTGGGAATATTTGGCTACTGCTTTCTACAAGCAGTACCAATACAATGTCGACCTTGCTCCTACGCGTACCCACCTCCAGGGTATGTCTATGGGAACGGGTGAAGGTTTCAAAGATTATGCTCAGAAGTGGAGGGACCTCGCCAGAAGAGTGCAACCACCCTTGGCTGATCGGGAGCTTGTGGATATGTTTCTGGGGACCTTGTCTGGTCCATTTTTCAACCACCTGATCAGAAGCTCTTCGTCTGGGTTTACAGAGCTAATTATGACCGGTGAGAGGATTGAGGCTGGTATTAAAGCTGGTAAGATACAAAAGGGTGCTTCATCAAGCACCGAGAAAAAGCCTTTTAAGAAAGAGTCCAGTGCTGTCTACAGTTCGATAAGCCAGAATAGACCTAAGCGCCGCCAAGCTGTTAATGCGGTTGTTATTTCAAGAGCTGCTGGTGCTACTCAGCACAACAATCAACAAAAGGCTGAGAGACCTCGAAGGCAATTCACCCATCTCAACATGACTTTGTCTCAGATTCTGCCGCAGTTATTAAAGACCAATCTAGTAACTCCAAGGGAGGCTCCACAGAATCCTAACATTGCATCACCTAAGTACAACCCTAATGCCCGCTGTGCTTTTCACTCTGATAGCCCGGGGCATAATACAGATGATTGTTGGGCTTTGAAGAACAAAATACAGGACTTAATTGATGCTAAGGAGATTGAGTTCGAGGCACCCGAAAGACCTAATGTTGTGACTGCTCCTATGCCTAAGCATGGAGTGAATGCTATAGATGAAGACTCATTTTTGGTTTCTGTGAACAACATTGTTACCCCTTTGATGACTGTGAAGAAGAACCTTTTGCTAGCCAGTGTATTTTCGGGCTGGGATGAAGGTTGCCGTATGTGTTCTGCCCTACCAACCGGTTGCCCACTTTTGAAATCAGGTGTCCAACGCCTAATGGATAGTAAAAAAAATTTGTTTGAGAAGACTGTTATTCCCTTAGTTCATACTGAAGAAGTTTCTATTATCACCATTCTCGACAATTCTTCCAAGGCTTCCTCGAGAAAGCCTGTTAGAATTACATCTGTTCCAAGAATCGCACCATTGATCATCACTGTTCCTAGGCCTATACCCTACACCTCTGATAAAGCTGTCCCTTGGCATTACGGGGCCGATGTTTATTTTCATGGAGTTAAACAAGAGTTGGATGCTGATACTGACGTCAGCAATATTGTTGGACCTGCTAAAGTCACCCGCAGCGGAAGACTTTTCTCACCTGATATCTCTCCACCAATTGCCCAAAAACCTGTTGTTATTACACCTACCAGTGTACCTGCTGCTATTCCTGTTCAAGTTCCCGTTCTTACCCCTGTTGCCGAGTCATCTAATACTCGGGGCAAAGGGACCACCGATGAGCCTTCCCAGAAGGAGGCACCAAAGACGATTACTGTTGAAGCTTCTAGACAAGAGATGGAAGAAATTTTAAAGATCATCAAAAAGAGTGACTACAATGTAGTTGAACAACTGGGGCAAACCCCATCCAAAATCTCTATGTTGTCATTGTTGTTATGCTCAGAGGCCCATGCCAAGGCTCTGACTGCATTCCTGAAGACTGCACACGTACCGCAAGAGACATCGACTGATCAGTTTAAAGATTGCGTGGCTAGTCTGACTGCTGATAATGGGTTGGGTTTCTCTGACGCCGACTTGACTGTTAAAGGGAAGAATCACAACGATGCCCTGCATGTCTCCATTGAATGCAGGGGCACTACTCTTGCTCATGTATTGGTGGATACTGGTTCCTCATTGAATTTTTTGCCTAAGAAAGCTCTAGACCGGTTGGACTGTGAAAGGTTGGAGTTTAAACCAAGCAACATTGTCGTCAGGGCCTTTGACGGGTCTAAGAGGATGGTGCACGGAGAAGTGGATATTCCGATTAAGGTTGGTTCTCAGGTTTTCAACTCTACATTCTATGTGATGGACATTCGGCCATCTTATTCTTGTTTGCTGGGTCGCCCGTGGATCCACAAAGCTGGGGCCGTAACCTCAACGCTCCACCAGAAACTAAAGTACCCAGTAAAAGGGAAAATTGTGACAGTACAAGGAGAGGAGGAGTACATGGTGAGCCACCTCAACTCTTTCCGATATGTAGAGATGGATGGGGAGTTCATTGAGACCCCATTTCATCATTTTGAAGAGGTTCCCCAGACGCTGGAATCAACTGAGACTGTTGTTGAAGATTCTCCTATGAAGATGGCTTCCTTTAAGGATGCCCGGGATGTTGTCAAGAAAGGTGGGTGTGCAAATTGGGGCCAGCTCCCTGATTTTGCACATAAGACTAACAAGTTTGGCTTGGGTTTCACTGCAGAAGCTCAAAGGGTTGTTTGGAGTGCACGGATCAAAAGACCTGCCCTGTTCATCAGCAATTCGGGAGTAAATGCCATTGAAGACGATGTTGAAGAGTCCAAGTTCGACAGCTAGATTTATCCTACTACCGACGGTGGACCAAGCAACTGGACAGCAAATGACTTCATCCCTATTTCTTTTGTTACCCAGTAATGAAACTTTTTGTTTTGAATTTGTAACAGACAATCTTTTAAACTTTACGGCCCGGTGTCTTACCCGGGGCACTGTGGCTTCATTTGTGAGGGCTTTATGTGTGTCATTTCCATATATCATTAATAAAAGCATTGGACGTTTCTTGCATTTCAAATTTTGTGCTCCTTGTTTTTCTTTTATCATACATTGCAAAACAACTATTTTACACACACTCACATATACAGGTCTACATCCACTCTGGATCTCACTGATAACGACTCTGCTACTGCCAGTTATAACTTCGAAAGTCCGATCCACTTAGCCGAAGACGAAGGTGAAGATGATTCCGAAGTTCCTGGTGAACTTGCAAGACTGTTACTCAAAGAGGAGAGGGCTATACAGCAGCATGAAGAGCCGGTAGAATCAGTGAATCTGGGTACAGAGATAGACAAGAAAGAGGCCAAGATCGGGTCAAATCTGGAGCTTAGCATGAAGCAATGGTTGATTCAAATGTTGCGTGACTATGTTGAGATATTTGCCTGGTCTTATGAAGATATGCCTGGTTTGGGTACCGATATTGTGGTTCATCGCCTACCTACCAAGGAAGACTGTCCTCCAGTGAAACAGAAGGTCCGCCGAATGCACCTAGAGATGTCTGAGAAAATCAAAGCTGAAGTGATGAAACAGTTTGACGCCGGTTTTCTAGCAGTTACTTCTCACCCACAGTGGGTGGACAATGTGGTTCCTGTATCGAAGAAGGATGGTAAGGTCCGAATGTGTGTTGACTATAGGGATCTGAACAGGGCAAGCCCCAAGGATGACTTCCCTCTACCTCATATTGACATTCTGGTTGACAACACCGCTCAACATAAAGTCTTCTCCTTCATGGATGGTTTCTCCGGTTATAATCAGATTAAAATGGCTCCCGAAGACATGGAGAAGATAACCTTTGTTACTCAGTGGGGTACCTTTTGCTACAAGGTAATGCCTTTTGGATTGAAAAATGTTGGGGAAACGTATCAGCGTGCCATGGTGTCTTTGTTTCATGACATGATCCATCACGAGATTGAGGTATACGTCGACGACATGATTGCAAGGTCCCAGACTGAGGAGGAACACCTTGACCATCTGTAGAAGCTGTTTGATAGGCTGAAGTTGTACAAGCTGAGGTTAAACCCGAACAAGTGCAGTTTTGGGGTGAGATCTGGTAAGCTGCTGGGTTTCGTCGTAAGTGATAAAGGTATTCAAGTGGATCCTGCAAAGGTGAAGGCTATACAGGAAATGCCAGCTCCCCAAACAGAGAAAGAAGTCAGAGGCTTTCTGGGACGACTAAACTACATTGCCCGATTCATCTCGCACCTGACTGCTACTTGTGAGCCAATCTTCAAGCTACTGAAGAAAGATCAAGTAGTACGTTGGAACGATGAATTCCAGGCCGCTTTCGAAAGGATCAAGGAGTATCTCCAAGAGCCACCTATTCTGATGCCTCCAGTTGAAGGGAGACCTTTGATCTTATACTTGACAGTACTCGACAACTCAATGGGGTGCGTGTTGGGGCAGCATGACGAGTCTGGCCGAAAAGAGCATGCTATTTATTACCTTAGCAAAACGTTTACCGACTGCGAGACCCGATACTCGTTGCTCGAGAAAACTTGATGCGCTTTGGCATGGGCTGCTCGCAGGCTGAGACAGTATATCCTGACTCACACTACTCTATTGATATCGAAGATGGATCCAATCAAGTATATCTTCGAAAAGCCTGCCTTGTCCGGAAGAATAGCAAGATGGAAGATGATCTTGACTGAGTATGACATCCAATACACAACTCAAAAGGCAATCAAGGGAAGTGTGTTGGCAGACCATTTGGCACATCAGGCAATGGATGATTACCAGTCTATGAACTTTGAATTCCCGGACGAGAGTATCATGTTAGTAACTGACTGTGAGACACCTGGACCGGATGAAGGACCTGAGGAAGGATCCCGATGGTCTATGTACTTTGATGGAGCTTCGAACGCTTTGGGTAATGGCATTGGCGCCGTGATCATATCTCCTAAAGGCTCTCATACTCCATTTACCGCCCGACTATGTTTCAACTGCAGCAACAATATGGCGGAGTATGAAGCATGCATCATGGGTCTTCGAGCAGCAATTGACCTAAGGATTAAGTTTCTAAGTGTCTTCAGAGATTCTGCTCTCGTGATCAGTCAGATCAGAGGTGAGTGGGATACAAAACACCCAAATCTTATTCCTTACAAGGAGTATGTGTTGACATTGCTTCCCCATTTCGAAGAGATAACCTTTGAACACTTCCTGAGAGAGGGGAATCAGTTGGCGGACGCGTTGGCTACGATGTCTTCTATGTTCAAAGTCAATTGGGACAACGAAGCTCCCCGGATTATCATTGAAAGATTGGAAGAACCTGCACATTGCTGTGACATTGAGACTGAAGAGGTAACAGAAAAGCCATGGTTCACGAAGTAAAAAGGTATCTTGAGGCTCAGGAATACCCCGAGGGTGCATCTGTTAATGACAAGAAGTTTCTGAGGAGGTTCACAGCAAAGTTCTTCATCATCAATGGTATTCTTTACAAGCGTAACCATGATTCAACCTTAATGCGTTGTGTAGATAAGAGTGAAGCACACAGAATCATGACATAGTTACATGAAGGTACTTTTGGAACTCATTCCAGTGGACACACCATGGCAAAGAAAATCCTATGGGCAGGATATTATTGGTCCACAATGGAAGCTGACTGTTATCAGCATTCTCGGACATGTCACAAGTGTCAAGTCTATGCTAATAAGGTGCACATACCTCCAGTACCTCTAAACGTCTTGACGGAACCTTGGCATTTTGCAATGTGGGGCATTGATATGATCGGCGAGATCAGACCTACGGCATCCAACGAGCACCGTTTCATCCTGGTGGCTATTGATTACTTTACGAAGTGGGTTGAAGCAACTTCCTTTGCTACCGTAACCAAGAACGTTATGGCATGGTTTATTCGGCATAATTTTATCTGTCGATATGGTGTACCAGAGAGGATCATTACGGACAATGGTACCAACTTCAACAACAAGATGATCATCGAGCTCTGCGAGCAATTCAAGATACAACATCATAACTCTTCTCCCTACCGGCCGAAGATGAATGGGGCTGTAGAAGCAGCTAATAAGAACATTAAGAAGATTGTGCAGAAGATGACAGTGACATACAAAGACTAGCACGAGATGTTACCATTTGCTCTTCATGGGTACCGTACCTCAGCGCGGACGTCAACAGGGGCAACACCCTACTCCTTGGTATATGGCATGGAGGAAGTCTTGCCCATTGAAGTTCAGATACCCTCTCTTCGAATCATGAAGGATGCAGGTTTGAATGAAGATGACTGGATTCAGACCTGGCTTAATCAGCTGAACCTAATCAACGAAAAGAGACTTACTGCTATTTGTCATGGTCATACGTACCAAAAACGGATGATTAAGGCATTTAATAAGAAAGTTAGACGACAAGAGTATCAAGTTGGGGACCTAGTAATCAAGCGCATTATCTTACCTCAAGGTGATCCCAGGGGAAAATGGACCCCTACTTACGAAGGGCCATTTGTGGTTAAGAACATTTTCTCAGGAGGAGCTATGATTCTAACCACCATGGATGGTGACAACCTTCCTCACCCCGTCAATGCAGACATAGTGAAAAGATACTACGCATAATCAAAGACCCGCTAGGTTGACTGGCCTAGGCAAAAATAAGGGCTTCCCGGCGAACCAAAAGGGTTCGGGCAAAAATAAGGGATGAAAATAAAAAAAACTGTACACCCGGCAAGTCGAAAACCTGAAAAGGCGGCTTGGGCAAAAAAAGGGTATCCCGGTGGACTGAAAACCCGAAAGGGCGGTCCAGGCAAAAATTAGGGATCAAGGTGTAACACTATGTCTCATTGGATCACCTTGCAGCCAAACTTCGGTATCAATTATCAAGCTCGGACGACGTTAATCAATCTGATTCACCTTCAACCAAGTGGCAAAATGATGAGATGCTCGAGAACATAAAGGCAATAGCAGAGTTGGAACCCAGTGGGATTATTCACATAGCTGTTTTGTTTAATTTTTCACAAATTGTGTAAATTCTATTTATTCGGCGGCGTTCTCCTACTAGGACGTCAACCTCTTGTACAAAAACGCCTATTTTACAGGCCAAACTTCAAAATCAATACAATTCACTTTCAAAGAAATTTCAAACTGTTCTTCTTTATCTGTTTTGTTTTGCAAAGAACGTCCAATGTTCATTTTTGATATATGCATTTGACATTAATTGTTGCTTATGAATATTTACATGCAAAACAAAAGATGAATTACTGGTAATAGCTGAAACAAAGGCAATAAGAAATGTCCAAGCTGTATAGTTCCCCTATCCACTAGGTATGACGGTAAATTCAGCTGAAGAATATGGCTAAGATACTGTGATCGGTGGATCTGGAACTGACTGTTTTAAAGCTGGTTCGCGAAATGTCGCGGAAGCAAGAGTCGCCACCGTCTTTTATTTTCTCCAAATGGAAAGGACAAAAGCACAGAAAAATTCCTTAAAGAGATTGCTCTCGGTTCGGGAGGTAGGTTATAGAAAGGGAAGGTGTTAGCACCCTTTCTATCCATGGTTATCCATGGGCTCTTAGATACTTGCTCAATGTGTTTTCAAAAATGTTTGTTTGCTTTTCAATGTGGGTTTAAAAAGTTTCTTTGAAAAATTTCAGTTTGACTCGTACGTCAGAGTGTTTGAAAAATTTGTTTTGAAAGCTTTTGAAAATGTGTGGTGTGAAAAGATTTTTGTTTGTTTTTTGAAGATTAGAGCAAGTATCCTTGAGAACCTACCTACCCTAAGGAATTCGTCTGTGTAGATGTCCTTAAAAAGTAGTGCCATCCTACCATTGAGAGGTAGGTAGCACCACCGTTGGAGGTGTTCGGGTCAATTCGATTTTTAGGGACATGGTGATCACCAGAGCAATGGGAAGACACCTTAGAAGCTACCCTCATGCCAGGTTCCCGGATCATGAGGACTTACTAAGACGTCCTCTACTCGACGACCACCTTTCGAAAGGCAACAGTGAGGCGTACCCTAGGGGGTGGTGTGTGCGATTCGTGTGTCGTTTTCAGATATTTGTCTTGTCATGTTTATTTGTGTTCTACGCTTGATTTTAATTAAGACATTCATTCTTGCATGCTTATTAACAGTTATAAAGTTTGCGGGAAAATAAATCTAAGCTATTACAAATGGCGCGGGTCCACATCGCCAAAATTAAACCGGACCCGATTTAGCGGAAAATAAATGAAGCGAATAAATAAAAGGGCGAGAAATTTAAATTACAATGCTTTGGGAGAGATACAAAATTATAATAAATGACATAAAATAAAATGCGCGAAACAAGGTAATTAAAGCGACGGGCGTTGGACCCTTTTGCAAAATATTAAAAGTTAATGAGAATTAAAATTAAATGATTAAATGTTTTTGGTATTTTGTGTTTTTTAGATTTAAAAGAAAAAAAGAATTAACTATAATTGACTAACCCTAATTCTATTGTTCTTTAAGTTTATTGTAAAAATATTATATTAACCTAAATTAAACCCTAATTTTTATTTATGTACATTTAATTATAAAAATAAATAAAATAATATTATGATAAAAAAGAAAATAAAAAAAAGGTATAAAAATTATCAATTAACCTAATTCTAATTTTTTGGATTTTTATTGTGAAAAAGAATCAAAATTGCAAAACATCCTGATTAAAACTAAATTCAATACGTATTAATTTATTTACAAGAAAATAATTATAATAAAATAAATACTATTTTTTGGTCTTTTCTGAATTTTTGTGATATTTTTATATTTTGTAGAAAAATAATTAACTAAATAAACAGTAATAAAAAGAAATAATTAAAACAAGAATAAAAATAAAAATAGAAAGAAAAGAAAATGCAAACCAGGGGGGGTAGCCCCAATTTGTGAGGTGCAGGCCTGGTAATCTGGCCCAATAAGCATGCCATTTGTTTGACTTTTCTGGATCATGTGTCAGCGTTTTGACCTGATATATGATGCACCTTGAATCTTGGCCATGGATCTGATGCCCTTTGGACGCGTGGAGGTTGGATGAGGATGGAACATGGTGCACCTGGACGTTGGCAAAGCATAGGAACCTGCGTTGAAAAATATTATGGAAATTGCCAGACCTGGGACTTGAACCCAGGTCTTGAAGGTTACATGCATTGGTACCTGCCAGCTGAGCCATTATGTTTCATTTAATATATTATATCAATTAAATAACAAAAAGCAAAATTGGTCAGTGGCCCCTAAAAGCGCGCGCTGGTTCGAATGAACCACTCAGTGGTTGCCAGCACATCATCTTCCTCACACCTTTCTTTTTTTTTCTGAAATAAGGTCCTATTGCAACGGTTTTAGAAGCGTAGTTTTAGGCTAGCTACCAGAAAATAGCGACTAGCGCTATGGCATACATAAATTGATCGCGACCATATGAATCTCTTCGTCTTGGTGAGCTGGATGCAATGGTCTTAACCTCAACTCCTAATTTTGCTTCATTGTAAAAGCCCTAATTTGGAAAACCTGCAACCCTAAAAATCGCGTATGGTGGAATCATGTATGTACCATAAAAACTCAATTAAATATGATGGTTAGTTCACAAACTTTATCAGGAACATGAATATATAAACAAAAATGCCAAAAGACATATGATTTATGATATGCGATTTCAAAAATTCCTTGGTACAGTTTGAGTTCTAACTACCAATTCTTTGCGTTTTGGTTGATGTTAGTGATTGAGAAACGTTCAGTGATGCTTCAGGATGCTAATGGAGTGAAAGTTGAAGCTTGAATCGACCTTGAAACTGGTTTTCAGTTTTTGTGTTTTATGGAAAAATTTCAATTTGCAAAGGGTTCTTGGGGCGCAGCTTGCAATGTTTTGGCATTAGGTTTCTGATCTTGAATATGTATAGAACAATTTAGGTCAAGAAAACTAGACAAAATCCATTGCATTGATGATTTCACATATTTGATTTCTTCATATCTTTTCCAAATCTTTTCCATGTGCATTTTGTGTTCAATCAGCTCAAATCACACCAAAACTTTCCCCTTTAGTACTTACACGAAATATTGAGTCCAAACCTACATAAAAAGATTTGTTTTCATTAGGTTTGTATTTTTTGTGCATTTTATTTAATTAAATGAATTATAAATGATAAATAATCCAAATAAATAAATAAAAATGGAGAAAAACTCCCTTTTGGGCCTAATGGTCGTGCATAGGTTTGGCATGAAGAAACTTGGAAGAAAAATGGGCCCATTTGCATTTTTAGGTCTTTTGAAGTAATGTTGACTTTCAAAAATTTCCAAACATTTCCCAACTTCCACAAGGCATAACTTGCTCAATTTTTAAGCTTTTCACATGTTCTTGGACATTTTGGAAAGGTCTTTGAGTCCTCTAACCAATGCCTTTGGTCCCATGTCATTTTGATTTACCAATCTCAAGTTATGGCCTTTTACTTAAAGTCCCTTTTTGTTGACTTTTGAAAATGACCTATAATGTTGAAATTGATAACTTTTTGTGAGAGCATTTCTTGGACTTGGAACATGAAGATGAGTTGTAGGAAATGTCTTTCTCTTCAAAATGAGCTTTGGATGGAATTTTTCTGATGATCCATGTGAAAGTTATGCCCTGGTCAATTTCAGTTGACTTTTTCAGCTGTCCAAATATAGTAACTTTTGCATCTTGATGATTTCTGAGCCAAATTTTGAGAATCATGATCAAGCATTGATCAAATGATGATTGTGGCTTCAAAATGATGTGTTGACCAAAAATTTGAACTTTTGACTGTCAAATGACCATTTTGCCCCTACAGTTGACTGTAGTGCAATCTAGGGTTTTGACTGTGCAATTTTGAGCTGAATGTCTTGAAACTTGATATGAAGATATTTGACCATCTTTGTAGGCATATGGGACTTGATTGGGCCTTTGAAAACTTCCTTTTCTTGATCAGGACTCAAACCTTAGTTTTGACTGTCTAGGAGACAGTTGAGCTGCACAACCCTTGGGGAATTTTGTGACCTTGACTTGACAAATCTTGGAGAATATGGGAGGGCAAATTTTGGGGTACAACAGTTGCCCCTGTTCAATCTTCTTAGACCTGAGGATGCAGACTGGCGGACGTGCCTTTCGTAATCCGAAGGTAGAAGATGATTGGACACTAGAGTGCCCAGAAATTTGCGCTCACATAGTGGCAGTGTGATGGAATGGGCTTATAGATGCCATTTGGAGGTTGCTGGATAGGATGATGGGCTTATAGATGCCATCTGGATGTTGATCGCGTAGGAGATTCCTTAGCGAGAACCTGCATACCTGCAAAAGAAAATGAGTACCTGACACGTCGCAGGAGTTGGTTTTCAGATGCTTGGTATAGATGTGTCCTGACTGGTTACAGGAGCTGAGTCTGGAGCTTCAAACGCTGATGAATGAACCAGGAATGGTTACTGCCTTAGCATAAATGGTAAGGGAACCTTGGATGACTTTAACTTCAACAACGCTCGTTGAGAAAAATCTTGGCGGGAACTACCATCTTTGCAATATCGGGAAGAGAGCCATAAGCAATTATAATCTGAAAGGAATGGTCACCTCACACTCATCGTCGGAGAGGGAAACATCTGAAAAAGGGATTACTACCTCACACACCGTCGGAGAGGGAACCATAGGGAGAATATCACCTCACACTCATCGTCGGAGAGGGAAACATCAAAAAAGGGATTACTACCTCACACACCGTTGGAGAGGGAACCATAGGGAGAATATCACCTCACACTCATCGTCGGAGAGGGAAACATCAAAAAAGGATTCTGGAAGCCGCATCAGAACGTCACCATGTCTGGTTTATATCTGAAACTATATCTGGAAGGAAATCTGGAAGCAGTATCAGAACGTCACCATCGCTGGGTTTACATCTGAAACTATATCTAGAAGGAAATCTGGAAGCAGTATCAGAACGTCACCATCGCTGGGTTTACATCTGAAACTATATCTAGAAGGAAATCTGGAAGCAGTATCAGAACGTCACCACCGCTGGGTTTACATCTGAAACTATATCGAGAAGGAATTCTTGAAGCAGTATCAGAACGTCACCATCGCTGGGTTTACATCCGAAACTATATCGAGAAGGAATTCTTGAAGCAGTATCAGAACGTCACCATCGTTGGGTTTACATCTGAAACTATATCTAGAAAGAATTGCGATAGTTGATAGTAATCATTTTTGTATTGATCTTTTTCCTGAAAAGGCAGAACATAATTGTATGCGAAATCATGATGCATGAACTGTATGTCTTCAAAAATCAATGAGATTCGTGTAGTATGATGCATATGCATGCTATAATGATGTATGTGACGTTTTATGAATGTATGTTTGTTTAAGAAAATAAATCCTTGACGGGTGCCGGGAAGTCGTATCCTGGGCTGATGCTGAAGAATAGTTGCAAGAATTCCAATAGACGAAGATAACTCCGCTGGGGAATAAACTTGGCGAATGGAGGATTCTGCGGGGAGAAAAAGATATTCTAGCGACCATGTTGGGAAGAAATACTCTGTGGGGAGATGCTTTTGCTGAATTGTTGAGGATGACTCACTGAGGATACCTTGCTGTATTGGAAGTATGAATGGACTTCGCTGGGGATAAGAAGATTCTGTCAACGACGATCTTTCCGTGGCTTTTGGCTGAGGATAACCCAGTTATATCCTGTTAAGGAAATAACTCTTTAAATGAAGTCGGGCGACGCGTTCGTGCTTTGCGAGGGGATAAGCTTCCAGAATCTACTGGGGATAAGCTTGCTGCTTGGGGATGTGTGGATTCCAACCTTCCTGGGAACTGGATTGGATTCTCCTGGGGAGGTATTGAACTGTATTGGTTACGTTCTTCAACGGAACCTACCCTGATATTCTGGAGGACAAAACGACCAGATTGCTTAGACCACTTTTCATTGCCCCTGTTTCTTGTGGGGTGCTGATAGTTGTTGGCGGACAAACCTTCTTCTGGTAGACAGATGATAAGAAGACGGGACATAGTCGTACGCTTTAATCCCTAACTTTTGCCTGGACCGCCCTTTCGGGTTTTCAGTCCACCGGGATACCCATTTTTGCCCAAGCCGCCTTTTCAGGTTTTCGACTTGCCGGGTGTACAGATTTTTTCATTTCATCCCTTCATTTTGCCCGAACCCTTTTGGTTCGCCGGGAATCCCTTATTTTTGCCTAGGTATGTCAACCTAGCGGGTCTTTGATTTTGCACGGTATTTTCCGACTATGTCCGTTCTCAGAAAGTAGGGGGTTGCCCCTGTTTAGAAGTGTTTTGTCATGTCACCAGAAGATATTTGATCGGGCAAGATTCGTTGTTGGGATGCCCCAGGTGACTCAGGCGGAGATTTGCCCTAGGCTATTTGACCTTTGAGAGATTCTCCGAATCTTGATTGGACTGCCCCAGATGGTGGACTATGATCATGCCATGCCCCTTGGTGGGAAGAACTTTTGTTCGCCAGATATTCTTCGTGCGAATTTTCCTGCTGTTCAAACAAAAAGTCATATGCAAGCAATGTTATATCAAAAATGCAAAGCTTATGTCTGTCTTAGAGATTTTGGAAAATGTATTCTTTTTCATAAAACATGTGACTGTTTGTAAAACATGATGTCAACTCTGTATTTACCGTAGCCTTAAGGAGTCAGGATACCTTTCGTAATAGTATGCTTTCGAACTAACCCATGCTTCAGCTAGGACTTTTGAGGGTTATAACGTGGCCTGGTTCACGGTTTAAGAAACAAAGGATAAAGGCTCAAATTATTTGTACCCACCCGCTCTTCGTGATGTTCTCCAAACCTAAACTCAGTTGATCATACGTTAGACCTTGTTCGAGTCTTTGCTTTGATGTTCCAGTAATGGTTCAGATGTTGATAGCTTATTTTGAATAGGCAGTCTTTCTTTGTTTTTGTTGAGGGTTTGTGAGACCTCTTTTTTTTTTATTTAATTATCCCTTTCTTTTTTTTGCCTGAACTGTTTCCTTTTTGGGATTACAGTCAGCGGGATGCCCCAGTTTGGTAAGTCTTCTTTATTGATTTTGACTTTTTGGGCTTTTCATTTATGAATTTTGATGATGACTGCCTGTCCTTTTGATTGTTCTGAACCATCACTGTCTTTGTTCGTTTTGTAAAGATCTTTTCGGTGCCATTCGTCATGCACTTGGATCAACTGAGAAGACTACCCTGCCCCGGGTTATGATTAAGGGTTTTGATTTTCGAAAATAAAACTCCTACTTCTTTGGCTCAGAGGGGTTGACGAGGGATTATCTTCCTTATAACTCCAGTGTTTAGGAATTGAAGCAATGCCTGTACCTCATCAGCGGGGTCTGTTCAAAAGCATACTGTAATGATTGTGGTATCGTTTTCGTCATCCTCCCTCAAGAGGCTCAGAATTATTAACCAAGAGTTGACATCCGAAAAAATATGAAAAGAAATTTGAACATAATGAAAACAATTGTATTAATTTCCAAAACAGACGTATGCGATGCATTAATAGAATAAAAGAGTTTGCTATGACATTAATTGTTTGTATAAGCAAAGAAAAGTACAACTCAAAAATTCAAATAAACAAAAGGCTTCAATGATTGGGCAACAGAGCATTGATTATGTTCGGAGTCTCTGGCACTTCAAACTGAATCTCTCCAGCGTCGATCATATCTTGGATCTTGTTCTTGAGAGGCCAGCAGTTGTCTGTAGTATGCCCCGGGCTATCTGAATGATATGCGCACCTATCGTTGGGATGATAGTTGGGTGCAGAAGTGTTCGGATTCCGAAGAGGAGCCCTTAAGGTGATCAGCCCTGCCTTCAACATTTGTTGCAGTGCTTGATCCAACGACATGTTGAGTTTGGTGTACTGCCGTTTCTCTTTGCGCTGCTGCCCCTGTCCTTGTTGAGCAGGTCCAGGGCTGGAGATCTGGATTGCCCCGGTCTCATGACGGCCTTTTTTACCGTGCACAACATTGGATTCCTTCTTTCCATGATGAGGCTTTCTATCAGAAGGTGCAGCCTCTTGAATTTTCCCAGACCGGATACCAGCTTCAATTCGCTCTCCAGTCAAGATAAGATCTGTGAATCCAGCTGACGAATTCCCAATCAGGTGGTTATAAAATGGGCCAGACAAGGTCCCCAAGAACATATCCACAAGCTCCCGATCAGTCAGAGGTGGTTGCACCCTTCCGGCAAGATCCCTCCATTTCTGCGCATATTCTTTAAAACCTTCACTTGACCCTAACGACATACCCTGGAGTTGGGTACGCGTAGGAGCAAGGTCGGCATTATACTGGTACTGCTTATAGAAAGCAGTAGCCAACTCCTCCCAGTTACGAACTTTGGTCCCATCCAGCTGATAGAACCATTCGAGATGAGTCCCTGAAAGACTTTCCTGGAAGAAGTGGATCCACAAATTCTTGTCCACCGTATATGGTTGAATCTTCCGAACATAGGACCTTAGATGCAGCTTGGGGAAAGATGCCCCGTCATACTTAGTAAAGGATGGTGCTTTGAACTTCCGGGGAATAACCACACCAGTTGACAGACCCAAATCTCCAAGATCCAGCCCAGGTACCTGTTGGATCTCCATAGCATTCATCCTATCCTCCAACTGTTTGTACTTGTCCTCAGCCGGAGGGTACTGTTCGTCGTCGAAATCTGTTTCATTATCGGAGACCTCTGGACTGGGCACCCTTTCCTCTTGATGACTGCTTTTTCCCACAGATGGGGTTGTCCTCTCAGTTTCAATTTGCGGTGTATTCCCAGATCTGCGTCTAGGGCTGAACAAAACAGTCCTCTTCTTCTTCTTGTCCCTCTTCAAGAGCAGAGCCTTCAGATCTTGTTGCCCCTGGGTCAGATTCATGATCAGCTCTTGGAACTGGGCGTTCTGAGCCTGGAGATCCTTGATAGTCTGCTCGGCTGATGATTCAGGATTCATGACGAGCGGCTGAAATAAACAGCGGAGAAGGGTAAGCAACCTGTCAAAGGGATACCTGCAATGCAATGAGATGTATGACATGCATGTAATGTTTTCAAGGACCTCGCAGGGTAAACAGAGAAACTTGTTAGAGTTGGAAACCGGTGACTTGATTGTAAGAACTTCATTTTTGTTGAGAGTCCTTCGTCAAGGGTCAAAGGCTCACCATATCCAGTGGGTCATAGCCCCTGACAGCCTTGGCTAGAGGAAAATAAATCCTCTTTGCCCCTTGCTGGGATAGTTGTTCATCATGACCTGCATCACAAGCCCTTGAGATCCTTGAAATGGGTTAGGGTGTATGCAATGGTATGCAATGGTATGATGTCATGCTATGCATGGGGTGATGTAGGTAAACCCTGTTATGAGTCCCAATTAAGGACTATAAACAGACCCTGCAAGAAATTCAGTATACTTTATTATGAGTCCCAATTAAGGACTATAAACAAAACCTGCAAGAGATCTAGTAAACCCTGTTATGAGTCCTAGTTAAGGACTATAAACAACACCTGCAAGAAATTTGGTAAACCCTGTCATGAGTCCTAGTTAAGGACTATAAACAAGACCTGCAAGAAATTTGGTAAACCCTGTCATGAGTCCTAGTTAAGGACTATAAACAAGACCTGCAAGAAATTTGGTAAACCCTGTCATGAGTCCTAGTTAAGGACTATAAACAAGACCTGCAAGAAACAAGTGCCAGGTAACAAGTACGCAAGTAGGCAAGTACAACGGCACACAAGTCACACAAGAGAAACCCTTAGGGTTTAGGCCAGCATGGGGTCTGGGTAGTACCCTCTTGAAGTTGGTGGGCTCAACCTGTCCTATCAGAAGTAACCGGGTTCTAAGGTTCCCAATATCACGGGATTGCTTTCATTGTTCATCGTTTCGATTTAGCCACTGAATTGGCGACCGAAATATTCCAGGAAAGCAACCCTCAATTGAGCGTAGTATCGAGTATCAACCAACCTCGGACTGCACCAAAGTCAGTTATCTCACTACCCTAAAGAGGCCAAGATAGTTCAATTAAGGTTCCTAAGGTCTGTTGATGCTTCACGACACCACGCGGAGGCCCCGTACTCTCCTTGACTGAACTCAAGGGTTACCGGTACACACCAAAGTGCCACATCAACGTAGCAGACTGTTTCAACCATGTCGGTATACCCCGCACAGTTCCCTCACAGCCTTGTTGCTACTTTCTAAGAAAGGTATCCCCCAGATCCGGGTTAGGATCTATAGAACTCCCAAGCAACCCACAATTTAAAGCACACAAGGAAAACAATTGAAAACATAGTTATAAGCTAGCCCTAAGGTACACCTCACTTTATAAAGGGTATCCCCAGCAGAGTCGCCAGTTCTGTGATCGGTGGATCTGGAACTGACTGTTTTAAAGCTGGTTCGCGAAATGTCGCGGAAGCAAGAGTCGCCACCGTCTTTTATTTTCTCCAAATGGAAAGGACAAAAGCACAGAAAAATTCCTTAAAGAGATTGCTCTCGGTTCGGGAGGTAGGTTATAGAAAGGGAAGGTGTTAGCACCCTTTCTATCCATGGTTATCCATGGGCTCTTAGATACTTGCTCAATGTGTTTTCAAAAATGTTTGTTTGCTTTTCAATGTGGGTTTAAAAAGTTTCTTTGAAAAATTTCAGTTTGACTCGTACGTCAGAGTGTTTGAAAAATTTGTTTTGAAAGCTTTTGAAAATGTGTGGTGTGAAAAGATTTTTGTTTGTTTTTTGAAGATTAGAGCAAGTATCCTTGAGAACCTACCTACCCTAAGGAATTCGTCTGTGTAGATGTCCTTAAAAAGTAGTGCCATCCTACCATTGAGAGGTAGGTAGCACCACCGTTGGAGGTGTTCGGGTCAATTCGATTTTTAGGGACATGGTGATCACCAGAGCAATGGGAAGACACCTTAGAAGCTACCCTCATGCCAGGTTCCCGGATCATGAGGACTTACTAAGACGTCCTCTACTCGACGACCACCTTTCGAAAGGCAACAGTGAGGCGTACCCTAGGGGGTGGTGTGTGCGATTCGTGTGTCGTTTTCAGATATTTGTCTTGTCATGTTTATTTGTGTTCTACGCTTGATTTTAATTAAGACATTCATTCTTGCATGCTTATTAACAGTTATAAAGTTTGCGGGAAAATAAATCTAAGCTATTACAAATGGCGCGGGTCCACATCGCCAAAATTAAACCGGACCCGATTTAGCGGAAAATAAATGAAGCGAATAAATAAAAGGGCGAGAAATTTAAATTACAATGCTTTGGGAGAGATACAAAATTATAATAAATGACATAAAATAAAATGCGCGAAACAAGGTAATTAAAGCGACGGGCGTTGGACCCTTTTGCAAAATATTAAAAGTTAATGAGAATTAAAATTAAATGATTAAATGTTTTTGGTATTTTGTGTTTTTTAGATTTAAAAGAAAAAAAGAATTAACTATAATTGACTAACCCTAATTCTATTGTTCTTTAAGTTTATTGTAAAAATATTATATTAACCTAAATTAAACCCTAATTTTTATTTATGTACATTTAATTATAAAAATAAATAAAATAATATTATGATAAAAAAGAAAATAAAAAAAAGGTATAAAAATTATCAATTAACCTAATTCTAATTTTTTGGATTTTTATTGTGAAAAAGAATCAAAATTGCAAAACATCCTGATTAAAACTAAATTCAATACGTATTAATTTATTTACAAGAAAATAATTATAATAAAATAAATACTATTTTTTGGTCTTTTCTGAATTTTTGTGATATTTTTATATTTTGTAGAAAAATAATTAACTAAATAAACAGTAATAAAAAGAAATAATTAAAACAAGAATAAAAATAAAAATAGAAAGAAAAGAAAATGCAAACCAGGGGGGGGTAGCCCCAATTTGTGAGGTGCAGGCCTGGTAATCTGGCCCAATAAGCATGCCATTTGTTTGACTTTTCTGGATCATGTGTCAGCGTTTTGACCTGATATATGATGCACCTTGAATCTTGGCCATGGATCTGATGCCCTTTGGACGCGTGGAGGTTGGATGAGGATGGAACATGGTGCACCTGGACGTTGGCAAAGCATAGGAACCTGCGTTGAAAAATATTATGGAAATTGCCAGACCTGGGACTTGAACCCAGGTCTTGAAGGTTACATGCATTGGTACCTGCCAGCTGAGCCATTATGTTTCATTTAATATATTATATCAATTAAATAACAAAAAGCAAAATTGGTCAGTGGCCCCTAAAAGCGCGCGCTGGTTCGAATGAACCACTCAGTGGTTGCCAGCACATCATCTTCCTCACACCTTTCTTTTTTTTTCTGAAATAAGGTCCTATTGCAACGGTTTTAGAAGCGTAGTTTTAGGCTAGCTACCAGAAAATAGCGACTAGCGCTATGGCATACATAAATTGATCGCGACCATATGAATCTCTTCGTCTTGGTGAGCTGGATGCAATGGTCTTAACCTCAACTCCTAATTTTGCTTCATTGTAAAAGCCCTAATTTGGAAAACCTGCAACCCTAAAAATCGCGTATGGTGGAATCATGTATGTACCATAAAAACTCAATTAAATATGATGGTTAGTTCACAAACTTTATCAGGAACATGAATATATAAACAAAAATGCCAAAAGACATATGATTTATGATATGCGATTTCAAAAATTCCTTGGTACAGTTTGAGTTCTAACTACCAATTCTTTGCGTTTTGGTTGATGTTAGTGATTGAGAAACGTTCAGTGATGCTTCAGGATGCTAATGGAGTGAAAGTTGAAGCTTGAATCGACCTTGAAACTGGTTTTCAGTTTTTGTGTTTTATGGAAAAATTTCAATTTGCAAAGGGTTCTTGGGGCGCAGCTTGCAATGTTTTGGCATTAGGTTTCTGATCTTGAATATGTATAGAACAATTTAGGTCAAGAAAACTAGACAAAATCCATTGCATTGATGATTTCACATATTTGATTTCTTCATATCTTTTCCAAATCTTTTCCATGTGCATTTTGTGTTCAATCAGCTCAAATCACACCAAAACTTTCCCCTTTAGTACTTACACGAAATATTGAGTCCAAACCTACATAAAAAGATTTGTTTTCATTAGGTTTGTATTTTTTGTGCATTTTATTTAATTAAATGAATTATAAATGATAAATAATCCAAATAAATAAATAAAAATGGAGAAAAACTCCCTTTTGGGCCTAATGGTCGTGCATAGGTTTGGCATGAAGAAACTTGGAAGAAAAATGGGCCCATTTGCATTTTTAGGTCTTTTGAAGTAATGTTGACTTTCAAAAATTTCCAAACATTTCCCAACTTCCACAAGGCATAACTTGCTCAATTTTTAAGCTTTTCACATGTTCTTGGACATTTTGGAAAGGTCTTTGAGTCCTCTAACCAATGCCTTTGGTCCCATGTCATTTTGATTTACCAATATCAAGTTATGGCCTTTGACTTAAAGTCCCTTTTTGTTGACTTTTGAAAATGACCTATAATGTTGAAATTGATAACTTTTTGTGAGAGCATTTCTTGGACTTGGAACATGAAGATGAGTTGTAGGAAATGTCTTTCTCTTCAAAATGAGCTTTGGATGGAATTTTTCTGATGATCCATGTGAAAGTTATGCCCTGGTCAATTTCAGTTGACTTTTTCAGCTGTCCAAATATAGTAACTTTTGCATCTTGATGATTTCTGAGCCAAATTTTGAGAATCATGATCAAGCATTGATCAAATGATGTTTGTGGCTTCAAAATGATGTGTTGACCAAAAATTTGAACTTTTGACTGTCAAATGACCATTTTGCCCCTACAGTTGACTGTAGTGCAATCTAGGGTTTGGACTGTGCAATTTTGAGCTGAATGTCTTGAAACTTGATATGAAGATATTTGACCATCTTTGTAGGCATATGGGACTTGATTGGGCCTTTGAAAACTTCCTTTTCTTGATCAGGACTCAAACCCTAGTTTTGACTGTCTAGGAGACAGTTGAGCTGCACAACCCTTGGGGAATTTTGTGACCTTGACTTGACAAATCTTGGAGAATATGGGAGGGCAAATTTTGGGGTACAACAGATACCTTCACTCCCCGCAGAGTAAGACAATAATGATAGCTCCCCCTGCCGAGACTTACAATTGTGAATGAATCGGTAATGCTCTCCCCAAGCAGAGTTGATCTACCATCAACACTAAAAAGGATTGATATCCCCGACATTCTTAATATTCCCTAGCGGAGTATAAGAATGTTCCCCGGAAGAATACAAGATACCCCCAGTGGAGTTAAAATTTTCCCAGCACAGTCTGAAAAAGCTTCCCCAACGGAGTTGAAGCATCATCCCCAGTAGACTCCGAAAGTTTATCCCCAGCGGAGTACAAAATAAATCTCCCCAACTGAGTTCAAAGGATCATCCCCAGCAGAATTCAGAGGATTATCCCCACAAAAGTCTAACAGGTTATCCTCAGTGAAGTCGCCACTAAAAGATCGTCCCCAGCGGAGTTCTTTCTTTTCACAAACAGGGATTCAATCCTCAACAGATTCAATATCACCAACAACGATAATTCATCCCGACGGAATTTATCAGTGGAATCCTCAGCAGAGCATCTCTTCCCCACAGAGTAATCTCCTCATCAGTTTATTCCCCAACGGAGTTATCTTCTCCTGCAGGTTTATTCTCGCAATCACCTTCATTCACCATCCCCAGCGGAAGCGAAGAATTCAACTCTTGTTTCCAGCGGCTGTCCGAGATTTATTTCCCCTAGCTAAAACATTACATGCCCATACATCACGCTACATGCATATACGCATCATACCATACAATCTCATTTATATTGAGAACATCATTGCTTGATATATATCATGCATTTCATACATCATGACATTGCATATGACTGACTCTTTACCGTTTCAGGGAAAGACGAATCAGTAAACACCGTTGGCTACTCATATGACCTGGTAGTCCCCTCAAAAGAAAAGCTACACCTATGGAAGACTTTCGTCTGGTTCAGTTAAATCGACCCTAAGATTTTTCTGATTCTTATCCAGCCAAAGTTAATCCAAGACCTTCTCTGGTTCAGTCAGATCGACCCGAAGATCTCCCTGATTCGTATTCCAGTTGAAGATATTTCAAGACTTTCGTCTGGTTCAGTTAAATCGACCCTAAGATTTTTCTGATTCTTATCCAGCCAAAGTTAATCCAAGACCTTCTCTGGTTCAGCCAGATCGACCCTAAGATCTCCCTGATTCACATTCTAGTTGAAGATATTCCAAGACTTTCTTCTGGTTCAGTTAAATCGACCCTAAGATTTTTCTGATTCTTATCCAGCCAAAGTTAATCCAAGACCTTCTCTGGTTCAGTCAGATCGACCCTAAGATCTCCCTGATTCGTATTCCAGTTGAAGATATTCCAAGACTTTCGTCTGGTTCAGTTAAATCGACCCTAAGATTTTTCTGATTCTTATCCAGTCAAAGTTAATCCAAGACCTTCTCTGGTTCAGTCAGATCGACCCTAAGATCTCCCTGATTCGTATTCCAGTTGAAGATATTCCAAGACTTTTGTTTGGTTCAGTTAAATTGATTCAAAGATTTTTCTGATTCTGATCCAGCCAAAGTTAATCCAAGACCTTCTCTGGTTCAGTCAGATCGACCCTAAGATCTCCCTGATTCGTATTCCAGTTGAAGATATTCCAAGACTTTCGTCTGGTTCAGTTAAATCGACCCTAAGATTTTTCAGATTCTTATCCAGTCAAAGTTAATCCAAGGCCTTCTCTGGTTCAGTCAGATCGACCCTAAGATCTCCCTGATTCGTATTCCAGTTGAAGATATTCCATGACTTTTGTCTGGTTCAGTTAAATCGATTCGAATATTTTTTTGATTCTGATCCAGCCAAAGTTAATCCAAGACCTTCTCTGGTTCAGTCAGGTCGACCCTAAGATCTCCCTGATTCGTATTCCAGTTGAAGATATTCTAGGACTTTTGTCTGGTTCAGTTAAATCGATTCAAAGGTTTTTTCTGATTCTTATCTAGCCAAAGTTAATCCAAGACCTACTCTGGTTCAGTCAGATCGACCCTAAGATCTCCCTGATTCGTATTCCAGTTGAAGATATTCCAAGACTTTCGTCTGGTTCAGTTAAATCGACCCTAAGATTTTTCTGATTCTTATCCAGTCAAAGTTAATCCAAGACCTTCTCTGGTTCAGTTAGATCGACCCTAAGATCTCCCTGATTCGTATTCCAGTTGAAGATATTCCAAGACTTTCGTCTGGTTCAGTTAAATCGACCCTAAGATTTTTCTGATTCTTATCCAGCTAAAGTTAATCCAAGACCTTCTCTGGTTCAGTCCTATCGACCCTAAGATCTCCCTGATTCGTATTCTAGTTAAAGATATTCCAAGACTTTCGTCTGGTTCAGTTAAATTGACCCTAAGATTTTTCTGATTCTTATCCAGTCAAAGTTAATCCAAGACCTTCTCTGGTTCAGTCAGATCGACCCTAAGATCTCCCTGATTCCTATTCCAGTCGAAGTCCATACCACCTATCAACAGTCTTCAAATGGCATCTGTAAGCCCATTCTCGATATCACAAGGCTGATACCACTTCATGCAAGTGCAAATTTCTGGGCACTCTAGTGTTCAATCATCTCCCACCTTCGGATTACGAAAGGCACGAAAGCCAATCTACACCCTCAGGTTTAAGAAGATTGAACAGGGGCAGCTTTTGCACCCCAAAATTTTCGCTCCCATATTTCTCAAAACATTACAAGAAAAATCTCCAAGTTGCTCAAGTTTGCTCAAGAATGGGTCAGACAAATCATCTCCTAAGGCAGTCAACCCCAAATTAGGGTTTTGTGTTGCATCAAGACCCTTGAGTCCAAATGACCTCAAGTGTTCCCCAATGTCCTAATATGTTCTCAAGTTCATCCATGTCAAATTTCAAGCCTTGCAGAGGAAGTTTGCTCAGTCAATTGCTCAAAGGGTCCAAAAATCGACTGTGATAGGGCAAAAGTCAACTGTGACCCAAATACAGTCAAACTTCAAGAATTTTTGTCAAACATTCTCATTTTGAAGGATATTTCATCATTTGATCAAGGGTTGATCATGATTCATCAAGGATTGCTCAAAATTCATCAAGACTCAAAAGTTGCTAAGTTAGGGTTTTGCAAGAAAAGTCAACTCAACTTTGACCAAGCATACCTTTCTCATACTTTATGAGAAATGACCCATCCAAAGCTCATTTTTAAGAGGATGCAATTTCCTACAATCCATCTTCACAACCCAAGATCAGAAAATGCACTCACAAAAAGTTACAAATTTGGACATTATAGGTCATTTTTTGAAAGTTAACAAAAACACATTTTTTTGCCAAAGCTTATAACTTGAGCATGGAATATCAAAATGAGATGAGACCAAAAGTGTTGGTTATAGGACATCTCAAGCTTTCTAAAAAGTCCAAGAACACTTCCAAAAGTTCAAAATTGAAGAAGTTATGTATTGTTAAAGTTGGGCATTTTTGCAAAATTGCCAAAAGTCAACTATCCCCAAAACTTCAAATTTTGTCAAATGGGCCCATTCTTTTCCACTTGATTTGGGCTTACCACATTGCACACGTGTCCTAGCTTCAGCCTTGTGTCCATTTATCAATTTTATTATTTTATTTGATTTTTTATTGAATTATTTCATTTTAAATCAATTTAAATCAAATGAAATCCCAAAACTTGATTACATGAGATCTTTTTCTATTTTCAGGACCTAATCACCATCAATATCATGATCAAATTCGTATCAAGAATTCCATGTGCAAAAAGATTGGATTTTTGGAAAATTAAGCAAGTTTTCAATGGAGGATCAAATCCAATCTCAAGGCATCAATGTGCAAGGATTCAGTCCACAAAAGTTGACCTAATACACTCTATGATACATATACAAGCCAAAGCACACAAGATCGGACCTAGAGGCTGCAAGGATAAACAGAACAAAACTTGAAAAAAGTGACAAAAAGTTGGAGATCGAAATCAAGCTTGGAGGCACTTTCAGGACTTGGCAAGCATCACAATCGCTTCCTGGCAGTTCTCAGAAGCAAAACCAATCAGAATCACGCATTCTCCAGCCTCCTAAAGCACTGTAAGCATCTCACGGATCCGCCATGTTCTTGGATTCACAAACCTTCATTCTTGCATCCATTGTAAAAAACGATTGCATATTCTGATTCACCTCATCATTTGTTAACTTTCTGCTATAACCAATTTTATTTTCATGCTTTGTATCGTGAATCACCATTGAAGGGTTCTTTAGGTTTTTTTAGGGCTTTCCATTACAGGAACAATTGGCTTGTGTGAAGGGT
Source organism: Vicia faba (assembly GCA_948472305.1). Lineage (NCBI taxonomy): Eukaryota > Viridiplantae > Streptophyta > Magnoliopsida > Fabales > Fabaceae > Vicia > Vicia faba. The sequence continues at coordinate 1,259,330,651 of OX451741.1, read as the reverse complement.
ACCATCTTGTTTAGGGGAACAAGACGAGTTCATCTATGGCGCCACCTTTCATTTATATGGCCTATGCAAGATTTTGGAACGAACATGGCCTATAGCGACAGACCTTTGTCCGTTGGTATAGGTGTTTTGATTTTTGGCCACGGTTCAATGACATGGATGATGGCGTGTTGCATCCTCATTCGTCCATTCAAATATGCCGCGCATAATTTTGTTTTCTGATCCATTAAATTCGCTTTGTTTTATTATCATTATTTTCTAATATATTAACAGATGAAGCAAAGTGGCCTATTGGTAGACATGTGCATCCAAATGCCAACAGGACCTGGGTTCGAATCCCAGGTCCCCCATGTTATTTGTTATTTTGTTTCTTCATATATTTCAGTGCGTATGAGGAACATCAATGCATCATACACCATCACTCAATCACTTGCCAGATGGCCCCAGGCCAGATCTGGTGGTCCAGATGGGATATCCACCATGCTACCAAGTTAAAGTGCCACAGGGAATCCAGGAAAGTCAGCCAGGCCAATGCCTAATGGGCCTTGAATTTTCCATTCTCACCCCCATAAATAGGCCCAAACCTCCTAAACTCTTACTATTTTTATTATTTCTTTAAATTATTTATTGTTATTATTTTTATTATTAATTAACCAATTAAATCTTTTTCTTCATAAAATTAAAAACCAAAAAATATTTTCTTTATTAAAATTAAATTTCAGCATTTTATTTTTGTTAACAATATTAATTTAATTAATTTAGTTTTAATTAGGAATAACTTTTAATATATTTTTCAATAATTAAAATTAACTTAGACAATTAGGTTTTGTTAACATTGATCAAATTTATTTTTATTTCTTTAAATATCAAAAACCCAAAAATGTTTTTATTAATTAATTTATTTATTAATTTAATAATTAATCTAGTTTATTTTCTTTCGTAAAATAAAAAACAAACCAAAAATCTTTTCTTGAATATTAAAGGGTCAAAACCCTAAAACTCGCCCGATTTAATTTCCCGCACGCGATCCATTTTTACTTCAATATTGTATCTGTTTCCGAAATGTAATAGCTTAATAGGACTTTAAATATTTTTACCGCTTTATTTATTTTCCGCATTTTAATTTCAAGGGTTGCTTTTGGCGATGTAAATACCCGACGCCTTGAATAGTTAGTTTAATTTCCGCAACTTATAAACTGTTAGATGTTTGATAATAGGGAATGCATGACAAGATCGAATGTTTAACTTAAAATCAACATAGATAACCATTGACATGTACAAAGACAAAATAACTGAAAACAACACACTCGCACATGCGCACTCTTAGGGTACACCTTACTTGGTTGCCTTCGTAACGCGGTCATTGAGTATAGGGAGTTTTAGAGGTCGCCCTCTTGTCCAAATATCATAGTTTCCTCGAAACGGTTGCCTCGGAAAAATGATCTAAGACATTAGGGTTACCGCTAAGGCGTCCTAACATTTCTTTAGGGACCGCACGTCCCTTAATCGAATTGACCCTTAAAACTCCAACGACGATGCTACCTACTCATCAATAGTGGGATAGCATTGTATAAAGGGAGATAGCATAGAACAATTCCTTTTTCGAGTAGGTAGATGGTTCTTAAGTACTTGCTCTTTCAAAACAAAACAAATTTTCACACTTACACTCCTTTAAAAAAAAAAAACTTCTTCAAACCCACAAACACAAAGAAAAGCAAATTTTGAAAGCACTATGAGCAAGTACCTAAGATCCCGTGGATAACCACGGATAGAAAGGGTGCTAACACCTTCCCTTTCTATAATCTACCCCCCAGACCCGAGAAATATCTCAAAAAAGGAATTTTTCTGTGCTTTTTTCCTTTCCTTGTTGGATAAAATAAAAGACTGTGGCGACTCTTGCTTACCGCGACATTTTGCGGAAAAAAAACGCAAAACGCAAACCAGTATTCCAAAAAACAGTCAGTTCTCTCCCACCGTATCACACCTGTGATGCATTAACTACAACCTATGATATTCCTTCATCTGATGGCCTTCAGATCTGGCCATCTGGAGATCCAATGGCTGGATCCTGAGGGCGCATGGTGATCCTTATGGTTTGTATGCATGCATGATCAAGGAAAGAAAAATAACATGAAAGAGTGGGGGGACCTGGGATTCGAACCCAGGTCCTGTAACCTTTTCCAATAGCCTGGCCACCAACTGAGCTGCACGCATTAGTTGTTCACAAAGGGGCAAATAAATAATATATAAAAATAACAACTTGGTTAAATTCTTAGCGCGAAATTTTAAACGGAGCAATGATTGCTTGCCACGACATCTTCTTCTCCAAGGATCCATTGTCTTAGACAACAGACTTTTACCAACGGACGCTCGTCGTAGCTAAAAACCTGTGCATCTCAAAAATCATGTACAAGCACAATAAATCAATGGTGATGGTACCAATCCACTCGTCTCAACCTCACGAGCTTCATGGTACCCTAATCATGGCCCAATTTTGCCTAGGTTAAGAAACCCCAAAACACGGCAAGGAACCCTAACAATGGTGGATTCCTGTACAGCTTCCAAAAATGCAATTAAGTGACATAGATAGCTTGAAAATGTGTTAAAGAACAAGAATATATGATTATTTCATTCTATAAGTGCCAGAATCATGCAATTCGATTTCAAAAAAGTTCAAGGTCGTGACTGACTTACAGTGGTTTTTAGCGCTGAAAAAGGCTTGTTCTTGATTGGTATAGCTTGCTTGTGATCCCATGAATCGAATGATATGGCTAGAGGACCTTGAAAGTGACTGGAAGTACAAAATCAAATCACCACTTTTCTTTGATTTTTTCAAGTTTGGTTCTAGTTCTTTGAGGCAGCTCTGCATGAAAATTCTTGTTGTTAGGGTTTAATGATCTTTAGCATAAGTAGTGAATCACATTAGGTTAATTATTTTTGGCCAAGATCTCAAGAATTCATGAATGGAATATTTGGTCTTTAAACCATATGAAATCTTTCCATAACCATGCAAATCATGCCCTTTTTCCTTGATTCGAATTTGATTGATTAGGCCAGCTCATTTGGATTTTATTTTCATCAAAATCAGATCTTCAAAACAAATCTTGTTTTTTTTTTTATTATTTATTTGATTTAAAATGATTTTTAATAAATAAAAACCTTAATAAAATAAATAAATAAAGCAAATAGGATTTGGTGGCTGCCCTAGGTCGTGGACCATGCTACCAACTCAAAACAAGTGCAAAAGATTGGGCCCATTTAGCAAAAATTGCATTTTGAGGCATAATTGGCTTTTGACAATTTTGCAAAAAAGGTCAACTTCACCAATGCATAACTTCCTTAATTTTGACTCTTTGAAGGTGTTCTTGGACTTTTTAGAAAGCTTAATATGTCCTATAAGCAACCCTTTTGGTCCCATCTCAATTGATTCTTCCATGTTCATGTATGAAGCTTTGACAAAAAGGGTGTTTTTGTTGACTTTTCAAAATGACCTATAATGTCAAAATTCATAACTTCTTGTGAGTGCATATTTTGAACTTGGGAGATAAAGACGAATTGTAGGGAATTGAATCCTCTTCAAAATGAGCTTTCGATGTGTCATTTCTTATAAAGTATGAGAAAGTTATGCTTGGTCAAAGTTGAGTTGACTTTTCCTACAAAACCCTAATTTAGCAACTTTTGGGTTTTGATGAATTGTGAGCAATCCTTGAGGAATCATGATAAACCCTTGATCAAATGATGAATAATACTTTAAAATGAGAATGTTGACCAAAAATATTGAAGTTCGACTGCACGTGGGCCACATTTGACTTTTGCCCTAGCATAGTCGATTTTCAGGCCTTTGAGCAATTAACTGAGCAAAATTTCTCTGCAAGGCTTGAAACTTGACATGGATGATCTTGAGAATATATTAGGACAATGGTGAGCATTTGGGATCTTTTGGACTCAAGCATCTTGATGCAAAATGAAATCCTAATTTGAGGTAGACTGCCTTAGGAGAGAGTTTGTCTGGTCAACTCTTGGACTTCCTTGAGCAACTTGAAGACCTCACTTGAAATGTATTGAGAAATATGGGAGAGAAATTTTTTGGGTACAACAGACACTTTCTCTGGTTCAGTTGAATCGACCCTAATATTTCTCTAATTCTATTCCAGTTAAAGATAACTCAAGACCTCTACTGGTTCAGTTAAATCAACACTAAGATTTTCTGATTCTTTATCTAGTTAAAGATAATTCAAGACCTTTCTTTGGTTCAGTTAAATTGAAACTAAGATTTTCTGATTCTTATCCAGTTAAGAATACTGAAGCCTGGATATGACCAAGATAACATATCAATGTCTATAATTACTGCAAAGTCTGGAACCGATTAGATAGCAGTTAATTTCATATTCCCCAACAAGTCGATGTGAAGCCTGGAATACAATCAGATAACAGTCAGTCTTATTGTCTTCATAAGTCACTGTAAAGCCTGGATCTTGACCAGATAAAAGCTCGCTTTCGTCTCTCCAATCAAGAGATAACTCCCCAGTAGAGTAACGGACAACCGAAGATACTAGACTCTATTCCCCCAAAACATTCCCCAGCGGACTCCTCCTCAAACAGCAGGAATGGGAATCCCCACAAAAATACTTCTTATGAAGTTAGAATCTACTTTGGATGGCATCTTTAAGCCCATCTCTGATAGTCTTCCGTCATCTTTTCCAAATGGCATCTGTAAGCCCATTCCCGTTACTATCCACCAACAATATCACTTCAGACGAGTGCAATTTCTGGGCACTCTAGTGTTCAATCATCTTCCACCTTCAGATCACGAAAGGTAGACCAGCCAATCTACATCCTCAGGTCTAAGAAGATTGAACATGGGCAGTTGTTGTACCCCAAAATTTTCCCTCTCATTTTCTTTCAAAATTTTCTTTTACATGGGTGGTTGCAAACATCTGCTTGAGGAAAGTAAAATTTGAAGATGAATAAAATGTCCTTCGATTGGAGCATCAGAGATTCCTTCAATTAGAGCATCAGATCTTCCTTCGATTGGAGCATCAAAGCTTCCTTCGATTTGAGCATCATATCTTCCTTCGATTGGAGCATCAGAGCTTCCTTCAATTGGAACATCAGAGCTTCCTTCGATTGAAGCATCAGAGCTTCCTTCGATTGGAGCATCAGAGCTTCCTTCGATTGGAGCATCAGAGCTTCCTTCGATTGGAGCATCAGAGCTTCCTTCGATTGTAACATCAAAGCTTCCTTCGATTGGAGCATCAGAATGAAGTGTCCTTAGATTTGCATACCAAGGAAGAGTATCCTTCGAATGGCATATTAGTGCAGAGATGTCTTAATCTAAAATGTTCTGATAAGGGAAGTTCTGAATACTTCGAATCAGAACTCAGAACCATCGAAGGGAACAAGGGCTGGTTGAAGGGGATTTGGAGAGGGGAACTTTGAATATTTTCAAATTCGAACAAGGCGCCAAATTGACCTGTCCAGGTTCACTCAGGGTTCCAAAATGGCATGATATATCTCAAAATGGCAATCTTTCAATTTGCCTGATTCTGATTTTAGTACCATGTTTAATGGTTGGTCTTTAATGCCATCATCCTTTCCCCATTTCCTTGTCTCCTCCACCTCCTATAAATACTAGACACATACTGTATTAGAGGGACATACATTTCTTGCACATGAACAGATCACGCTGCCACATTTCTCAAAGAAACCCCAAAAGTGTCCCAATCGAAGCACTTTTTTGGCAGGTACCTTCAGCCCAAACGAAGACCAGATTCTTGTTCCTGAGACATCCAGGAGTCCATACCAGCTCCTAAGCAAGTGTCTCCACGTCCAGGGGTGTCAAATCGAAGCATCTAACAACTCAAGTCCATACACACAAATTCCAGTTTCAAGCAAGGTAAGTCCTCTTGACCTTGCATCTTTCATTTCAGCATAATATGTAAATGGCCTTTTATTTATTTTTCTTCGTTTCTGTACTTTTTGGTTTGTTTGATTTTCTTGTCCAAATATGTGTTGAAACTAACCTGTACAAACTTAAATGAAATACAAATAGGGTGTGAATGAAGGACCTACACTCATGCTGCTCTGCAAGTCTATATTGCTTCATAGGCCAATCGAAGGAAGCAGAAAAGGTGGCAATCGAAGGTTGCTCACACCAACTCCCAAACTCAATCGAAAGGAAGCAAAAGAAGGGTGAATTGAAGGAGTCTACTGCCTGGGTCGAAAGGCAGCTTCCACTTTGGATCGAAAACCCCCCTTTTCTCCCTAATCGAAGGATGCCCCTTTGTATTCTTATTTTGCTTTTGTTCTTTTCTTTATTTGACTTTTTATCATTTAAATTAACTTTAAATAAAAAAAAACATAAAAAATATTAGACTTAGGATTTTATAATCAATTTTAATTTTGTAAATTAATTTAATTAATTTTTTTAACATTAATTTAATAATTTAAAATCAATTAGACTTAGATTTATTTCATTCAAATATTTTCTTAATAAAAACCCAAAAAAAAAAGTAGAATTAGTTTTATTTGAATTAATTTTAATTGATAATCATTTTTTTCTTTTATTTAATTAATTAGAATTAGATTTTTCTCACTTTAGTTTTAAGTATTTTCTCAATAAACACAAAAGCAACAACAACAACAAAAATTTCATTCTTAGGATTTCTTAGATGTTTCTTTATTTCGTGTGCGTTATTTACCTTCACATCTTTTATATTCATGTAACTGCTTATGGGATGTAATAGTCTAGGTTTAAATTCCGCACTTTACTTTCTTGCATCTTTTTTATGTAACTGTCCCAAAGCATTGTAATAGCGTAGGATTTAAATTCCCGCACTTTAAATTTCTGTAAAATATTAACTGTTAGTAACTAGGCTTGTATGGAAAGACTAATAAAAAAACGCTAGCAAACTTAAATTCAAAGACTAAAATATCTGAACATAACACACATGCACATATACACCTCTAAGGTACACCCACTTTGATTGCCTTCGGAAAAGAAGTCATGTCCCTCGAGAATAGGGACGCTTTAGCAAATGACCCGTAAATCAAAAGATCATAGTCCCTCGATGACCCTACAGTTGCCTTTTGGTAAATGATCTAGTCCCTAAACAAAATTGCTAAAGTGTCCCTACCTGTTGACTTTATGACTGTAAACGTCCCTTCGATTGTCCCTCAAACATCCAACGATAGGGCTACCTACTCACTAATAGTAGGATAGCACTGTCTAAAGGAAAAGAGAAAAGAATGGCCCTTTTCGAGTAAAAAGTAGATAGTTGTTAGAAGTTTTCTCAAACATTTTGTACTTACACAAAAACTACTTTTCAAAAGACATTTCAAAACACTTTTATTACTTTCTCCACTATCCCGAGAAACATTACAAAGTTCGTCGTACTAAGGCGTTTTCAAAACATTTTCAAACACAAAGCACAAAGGTATTTTAAAAATGATCAAACCTCTAAGAGCTCGTGGAAAACCACGGATGGAAAGGGTGCTAACACTTTCCCTTTCCATAATCTACCCCCTTATTCAGAAAACTCTCGAAAAGGTATTTTTATGTTCTTTTCACCCTTTCCTTTGTTGGATAAAAGAAAAGACGGTGGCGAATCTTGCTTACCGCAACATTTGTGAATACAAAACGCAAACCAGTAAACACCAAGTCGGTTCTGCCACCGTATCACATTTACCCCCAACAACAATCAAGGACTTATTTTCCCCAGTTCAACAATATTTCAATAGAATAATTGACACGTTCATATATTGCACTCATGCATCATTTACAAACATCATAGCATATGCAACACAAATGCATATATCACAATCTCATTTATTTTGAGAGTGTCATACAATTCATACATCATGACATCACATGAAATTGATTTTACCTTTTCAGGTTAAATTAGCAGACAGACAAACATTATCAACTTATGCAGCAGGTCAAAGATTAATGCCTGAAACCAGACAGGGAAACTATCTACACGACCAAGTGGTATGAATTCCTGAAGCAAGATGGGTTTACCAACAAATACAATAGGCCACTGATTAATTCCCAAAACTAGACGGGGAAGCTATCTATGTGCCCAACATTGCCAAGTTCCAGATTAATACCTGTAACAAGCCAGGAGAACTATTTGTGGACAACCGACTGTAGATTAATATCTGTAACAAGCCAGGAGAAATATCTACATGAGGAGATTTAATATTAATCCTGTAACAAGCCAGGAAAACTATCTTTCTTTCTTAGGTTAGAGATTAATACCTGTAACAAGCCAGGACAACTTTCTCAATGACCAACAAAAGCAAGTTCCAGATTAACACCTATAACAAGCCAGGAGAACTATTTGTGGATGATCGATTATAGATTAATATCTGTAACAAGCCAGGAAAACTAACTACATGAGGAGATTGAAGATTAATACCTGTAACAAGCCGGGAAAAATATCTTTCTTTCTCAGGTCAGAGATTAATACCTGAAACCATCCAGGATAACTATCTCGACGACCAACAAAAACAAGTTCCAGATTAATACCTGTAACAAGCCAGGAAAACTATTTGTGGACGACCGATTGTAGATTAATACATGTAACAAGCCAGGAAAACTATCTACATGAGGAGATTGAAGATTAATACCTGTAACAAGCCAGGAAAACTATCTTTCTTTCTCAGGTCAGAGATTAATATTTGTAACAAGCCAAGACAACTATCTCAGTGACCGATGATTTTCAAGTTCCAGATTAATACCTGAAACCAGACATGACAACTATTTGCGAACAAATAATTTATAAATTAACACCTGAAACTAGACAGCAAAACTATCTACACGACCAGACGAAGAAATCTTACACGGGTTCCTTCTTATCATCCAAATGTAGTCTAACACGGGCTCATCCCGAAGTAATCTTACATGGGTTACTTCTCATCTTTCCAGATGCAGTCTAACACAGACTCATCCTGACACAGCCCCACACAGTCTCCTTCTCATATATCTCCGGATGCAGACTAACACGGACTCATCCTGGAACAACCATATCCAGTCTCTTTCTAATACATTTTCAGGTAACAATTAATTCCATTATCCTTGACAAGTTACTGTGGAACCTAGATTTCAACCAGAAAACAACAAACTTTCATATCTCCAGAGATAACTCTTCAGTAGAGCCTTGGACAATTGAAGTTCCTAGACTTTATTTTCCATAGAATTTCTTTAAGCAGGAGAACAATAGAAACCCACATTCCCCAGCGGAGTCCTCCTCAGACAGCAGGAACAGGAATCCCACAAGGAGACCTCTTAGGAAGTCAGCATCTACTTTTGATGGCATCTTTAAGCCCATCTTCAACGACTCTCGGTCATCTTCTCTAAATGGAATCTGTAAGCCCATTCCCAACGTCATCAACCAACGGTGTTAGTGCAAATTTCTGGGCACTCTAGTGTTCAATCATCTCCCACCTTCAAATCACGAAAGGCATATAAGCCAATCTAAATCCTCAGGTTTAAGAAGATTGAACAGGGGAAGTTGTTGTAATCCAAAATTTCCCCTCCCACTTTTACTCAAGACATGCTCCTAGAGGTCCTCAATTGCTCAAGGTTGACCAAGAATTGACCAGACAAGTTCTCCTCCTAAGCAATGATCCACTAATCAGGGTTTCACTTTTCACCAAGATGTTTGAGCTCCAAAGGTCTCAAATGTTTTCCATGGTCCTAATATGTCTTCAAGATTGTCCATGACAAGTTTCATGCCTTACAATACAAGTTTGCTCAGTCAACTGCTGAAATGCTTGAAAATCAACTGTACTAGGTCAAAAGTCAATTGTGTCCCATGTATAGTCAAACTTCAAGATTTTTGGTCAACATCAACATTTTGAAGTGATATCCATCTGTTGTACCCCAAAATTTACCCTCTCATTTCTCAAGGCATTTATCACAAGGATTCTCAAGATTCAAGCTTGTACAAGTACAATTGGATTTTCCAGTATCAAGTTAAAAAGGAAACTGTTAAAAAAGAAGAAAACATATAAAAATAGTCTTTTTGACAAAATTGGAGAAAAATAAGTCTTTTTCGATTCATGCTGGCCTCTGACACACTGGCTTTGATTTACAAGGCAGGAGTTTCCTACATGCCACCTTCGATTGCATCTCTGGCCTCACATGGTTCATAATGAAATTACTACCCATATGCCTGCTATTGTACCCCAAAATTTTCCCTCTCATTTATCAAACATTTCTTCACAAAATTATCTCTTGGGCCAAGACTACACTAGGGTTGATCAGCTCAAGACACCTCTTCAAGCACTGATGACCAAAATTAGGATTTGAGATTGCACAAGGATAATTGGACTCTCAATACTTCATATGACTTTCATGTATCATTATGGACCCCGAATATTACCCATGTCAAGTTTCAATCCTTGGATCACACTTTTGCTCAATCAATTGAGCAATTGACCTAAAAATCAGCTGTATTGGGAAAATGTCAACTATGGCCAATTTACAGTAAAACTTCATAATTTTTTATCCACATCAACATTATAAACTCATATGTATCATTTGATCAATTTGGGACCACAATTCCTCAAGAATTTTGATCAAATCATCAAAAGGGTAAAATGGTCAAAATTAGGGTTTTGACTGAGAAGGGGCAATTTCTGATTTTTGACCTAGAAAATGGTCAATTGGTTTGAAGCATTATTTCAAGAGTTCAATTGCATCATTTTGACCTAATGGAATTGACCTAAAACATTGCTCAAGATCAATTGGATGGATAGTGAATTTTCAGTCAACTGATCAAAAAGTCAACTGTATATTGGAAAGTCAAACTTTGACTTTTTGGTCAAAGTTCAATGTCAAAGATCACAATTCATCAAAACATGTCAAAATATGTAACTTATTCATCAAGAAATCAAAAAGTCAAGATTTCATTTTGAAAAGTCAAAGTTTTCTAACTTAGAAATTTTTCTCAGTGTTTAAACTTCATGTTTTTTCATAACTTTGGGCCAATTTTTCACCATGATGCAAGATGATTAAAAAGAAACTTTAAACATGAAAGTTGTATATCTCCATTATATCTACAACATTTCTTTACACAACTTCTCCTAAAAATACGTGGATCTCAAGTTATTAATTCCTAAAGTCATGGTCTTGAAATTGGACACTTAGTGAAATTTTGCCCTAGTTTGGTCAGGATTTTGACCTAACTTCATGGAACTTTTTCATATAGTTCCAAGGGGAATTTTTAAAAGTTATTCAAATAGGGTTTGTAGATAACATTACAAGCTTTCCAAAATTCCCAAGAACTCCTTGAGATCATTCTTGAGTAGGGAGAATCGAAGATATGAAGTTAGGGTTTTCACACTTGAATTACAAGTCATTTTGTGATGAACAAGATTCAAATTTCAAACCTATGCAGCATAATCTCTACTTTAAAAGACTCAAACTTATTAGGCACTCCATAATTAATTGCTTTCACAACTGTTAGAGGTCTCAATTCAAGAATTCAATGCAAGGCCATGCTTTATATCCATTTTGATAAGAAAGTGCACAATGCCATTTTGATAAAGTAGCTTTTTACACAAAACTTGTTCTTGGGTCTTGCAATTGTTTTCTTATGATCATACATGTCCTATAACTCAAGAGAAGTTGATCTCAACACTTACAATCACCCAACCCATGCGTGTACTACACATTGAAACTTGTTTTCCCACTTTTCTTGAAAATCAAGTAACATAGCAATCGACTTATAACTTGTACTTATGACTCTCCAAAGCACTCAAGCCTTTTGCTTATACATACACAAGCAATTTGTCACAAATCCCACGCATGTTTGAGCCCTGAAAATACCAAGAACTCAGATTTGCATCTCATACCTCCATTTTCACATAACCTGGCCAAAAGTTTTAAACTCATAACTTCCTCGTGCATTTTCAAGCCTCTTTGTTCCTAAATCCCCTAAACATCATTTAGAAGTCATCCCTTACCCTGTCACAGTTCTGTAACACCGTCTTCCTCCATTTCCAAGTTCAAAAATAGAGCACTGCAAATGGACTTCTCCAGACCATTTCAGCCACTCTCCAACCAAGATAATCATTGCATTAGCTTCCTGGGACTTCAGTGGAGATATACTGATCATCACAACACCTTGAGGAGTGCTCATTTGCAGAACACGATTTCTAGTTTTGAGGTAAGTTATCTCAACTTTGAACTCTTCACACAAGCATCATTAATGGTTTATTTGTTAATGAAAAATGTAGATATCATTGCTCTAAAGCTAACCATGTCCATAGTTTTCATTTATATTGCTTAAGCTTAGAGAGTTTTAAGATTGAAGTTTATGAAATTTTTAGGGTTCAGATTAGGGCCATTAAAATTCATGCTTGTCTTTGATCTATAATTTTATTGCTTTGCATTTCTGAAATCGTGAGGAAATTTTCCACAAGTTTCATGTTTACATTTTTGCAAATGGATGAGAGATGAACAAGATGCAGGTACTCTGGCTGGGCGTGAGGTTGAAGATGAAGTTCAGGCCATGGACTTGATTTCTATCATAGATTTGTTTTCTTGTTTATATGAACGAATGTATAGCCACCCCAGTGGTAAAGCGCGCATCTGTTAACCTATGGGACCTGGGTTCGAGCCCTAGTGGTACCCTTTTGCTTGTTTTTTCTCACATTTTCTCATATTTTTGTCACTTGTTTGCAGCGCTGGGCTCCTTTTGTTGGGCCCAGTATTTTTTGCTTATTTTTGCCTCCCCTGCTGACTATTCACACCCCTGGCCCATTTCATTTCTTTTTTCTCATTTTTATTTTATTTGTTTTCTTAAATATTTTATCTAATATTAAAAAAATCAGAAAATAATAAAAAACATTAGATTTATATTTTGATATAGTTTATTTTTTTTACAATAAAAATTACTTTTATTTTAATCATATTTTATTTATTTTTACTAATTAATTTACAAATTTAATTAGAAACTAGGTTTTTTTAGTTATTTTCTTTTACACAATTAAAATATATCATTTTAAAAATATAAAAAGACCAAAAATATTTTATAATACTATAAATTATTTTTAAGACAAAAATGCCAAAAATATTCTTCTCACAAACTTAATTTCTTTTTGTTGTACCCCAAAATTTTCCCTCTCATTTTATCAAGATTCTCCTCACAAGATTTCTTGGACTCAAGCCAGATTAGGATTTGCTCAGCTCAAGACACCTCCTTGCACTGATGGCCTGAAATTAGGGTTTGAGTTTGCACAAGGATTTTTGGACTTTCAATGCCTAATGTGACTTTCATACTTCATTTTGGACTTATAAGATTGCTCATACCAAGTTTCAAGCTTTGAATCAAATTTTTGCCCAGTCAATTGGACAGTTGACCTAGAAATCAACTGTATTGGGGAAAAGTCAATTGTGGCCAATTTACAGTCAAACCTCGTAATTTTTGATCCACATCAACATTATAGACTCATATGAACCATTTGATCAAGTTTGGACCATAACTCCTCAAGAAATTTAATCAGATCATCAAAAGGGTAAAATGGTTATTTTTAGGGTTTTGACTGTAGAAGGGAAATTTCTGATTTTTCACCTAGCCAATGGAAAATTGGGTTCAAGCATGGTTTCAAGGACTCAATGGCATCATCTTGAACTAATCACAAGGTTCAAAAGATCTCAAAAGCATTGGATTGACAGATGAATTTTCCAGTCAACTGATCAAAAATCAACTGCACACTGAAAAGTCAAACTTTGACTTTTTGGTCAAAATCAAGTGCCAAGGGTCATTTTTCATCAAGATGTGTCAAAACATGAAACTTTTTCACCAAGAAACCTAATTTTGGAAATTAGGGTTTAAAATGGAAAATTTCCATAACTTAGAAATTTTCTAAGTTATGAAAATTTCTTATTTTTTCCCAACTTTTCCCAACTTTTTCTCCATGATGCAATTGGATTAAAAGAAAAATTCCAACATTAAAGTTGTAATTCTCCACAAAATCTACAACTTTGATTCAAAAAGTTTTCCCAAAAGATGCTTGGATCTCAAGTTATGATTTTGTGAATAAGGGTCCATGAAACTTTTAACTTAGTGAAATTTTGCCCTAGTTTAGGCAGGATTTTGACCTATCTTCATGGCAACCTTTCACATAGTACCAAGTGTAATCTCAAAATGCATTTCAAATATGGATTGTAGAGCATGTTACAAGCTTTCCAAAATTTCCAAGAACTCTCCAAGATCATTAATGGTTACGGAGAATCGAAAGTTTGAAAATGGAAAATCATCACTTTTGTCCAAGGCATTTTGCACCATGTTACAACTTGAAATTCTGTCCAAACCTTGCTTGTACTTGGTTTACAGGTTCTAATCTCTTTTACACTCATAAATTAAATGCAAACACATTGGATTATGGCATTGTTCTGATCTATGAAGCATTATAGAAAGGATTAATCCATTTTTGGCAAAAAGGTAACATTGCCACTTTGATAAAGCATGCTTTATGTCAAATTGTATTTCTTGAGCCATGGACTAAAGCTCTTGCAGAAAACAAAGTCCACAAACTTAGGGAAAAGTAAACCAACTATGTGCAGCTAGAATACAACACTGTATAACTTTGGCATTGTCAACTTCAACCTTTTGCTTCAAAAACAAGAAAGCTTGCAAAAGTGAGAGATCTTTGGTATCTGATAAGAGCAAGACTTGTGCACATTTCAAACAACCTTAACAGAATATACCAAGTCCAAAACACGAGCTAACGAGTTCTCAAACCCTCCAAAACACTAAAACACCAACTTCTGCCCAAAACAGGGCAAGTTCTGCAAATCACAAGCCAAAACCAATTCCACTCGTGCATTTTGTCCCAAATCACTTCAAATACATTCTAAACAATACACCTAAGTTGTCCAGACCATTCTCAAGCAACTGTAACTGCATTTTCAAGCTTCACCATTTTTAAATTCTGAGTTTGTAGGTTGAGTTCTATAGAGACATTCAAGCCATTTCAAAGCAAACCAAGCATTGGGAAAGGTTAAGGGAACATCAAGCAAGCTCAAAAGTCCTTCAGGCCTCACCAAAAGTCGCTACATTGCCATACTCGAGTTTGACTGAAACAAGTATTTTCCAACTTTCTATCTCCTTATTTAGGCATCATTAAGCTTAGGTTTGTGAAGCAAAAATGTAGTCCTCATTGTCCTTGAGCTGTACATATGCATAGAATTCATTTATGTTAACTGAGCTAGGAGTATTTGATAGCTGAACTTACTGAAAAAATTAGGTTATAAATTAGGGGCACTGAAATTCTCTCTGGTCTTTGAGAGTTAGATCAAGTTTTTTACATGGTTAGAATCGTGTGATCATGAGCTATAACTTTCATGTTGCAAGTTTTTGTTTTTGAGCACGTATGCAGGAATTCCAGATTTGAACATGGTGCACGCGTTCTCTTTGTCACAAGGACAGAGACGAAGTGAGTTGGGATGGGCCTGGCTTGCTTCTGCTTTTTGCACCCCCTTGCTTGCTTTCTGCACCCCCTTGGCCATTTTCTTTATTTTTGTATATATTTTTTTATTTCTTTTACATTTCTGACTTTATTATTTATTTTCTAAATATTAAAAATTAGCAAAAATATTTTCTTAAATTTACACATTTTATTTTATTATTTTTATTATTTTTTTGGCATAAGAATAGTTAAAAAATAATATATACTTTTATTTTCTTAAATAAGTTTATAAATAATACAAAAATATTGTATATTTTTATTTTTATTGTTTATACACTTAAATTAATATTTTCTTATAATATTTAATTTTTCGACATTTTTGTATATATTTTTATTTATTTTTCTTGTACATAAATAATAATTATAATATATATATTTTCTTAAAACAAAAACTAGGGTTTCTACCCTTTCAAAAATAATTATTTTTATTTTCCCTTATTTTTAGGACATTAAATAACTTATTTTTACATACATAAAAATAATACAAAAGACATCTTTGCATATTTATATTTATTTGTACATTTAAATATTTTGTCTATTTATTTATTTATGCAATATTTCAATTTGGTTGTAATAATAATTTTAGGGTTTTATTTTATGCAATATCCCCCTATTCAAACTTGTATCCCCCTCCCCATATCAATATTGTAATAGTCTTAGATTTATTTTTCGCATTTATTGCTTTTATATGCATGATTGTAAAATTAGGGTTTGTATGATAACCAAAAAATCAAAACAAATAGCATGACTAAACTCAAGACAAAAATGCATGGAAAATGACAACACAATGCACACAAGCACCCCTAGGGTTTCATCCACTTGTTGCCTTTAAAACATGGCCATGGTATGCATGCTAGGTATCTTGGCAAAACAAAATCAAACAAAAAGATCATATTCCCTCGATGATGCTATCTTGGTTGCCTATACAAAAATGATCTAGTCCCTCAAAAAACTTGCTAAGATACTTGGCATAATTGTTATCATGGCCATACGATGACCCACGCCTGTCCCGTTTAACATCCAAATACAAGGTTGTTTACCAAATACAATGGTAAAACAACAATGTCAAAGGGTTAAAAATGTGTAGGAAAGATCTTTGAGTAGGGTAGACAACTCCTAGTTACTTGATCAACTTGCAAACATCCTTACTATTTTCAAACAAAAACAAGTTCAAAACAATTTCCCAAAACAAAATTTCAAACCTTGGAACATTTTTTAAAAGACGAACACCTTTGTATACATTCAAACAAGAATTATTACAAAGGTTTCCTAGACAAGGCCTCTTTTCAAAATATTTTCGAAACCACACACAAAGCACCATTTCAAACAATTGAAAAGCAAAATCAAGTGATCTAAACAAGTAACTAAGAGCCCATGGAAAACCATGAATGAAAAGGGTGCTAGCACCTTCCCTTTTCATAATATACCCCCCAAACTCAAGAAAACATCTCAAAGGTCTTTCCTGTGCTTTTTGACCTTTCCTTTGGATAAAATAAAAAGTCGGTGGCGACTCTTGCTAAACTAAAACATTTTGCAAACACAAACGCAAACCTCAAGTTAGTTCTCCCGCCGTATCACAGAACTGGCGACTCTGCTGGGGATAACTTTAAAAGTGGGGTTACCTTAGGGTTTAGATCACCTTTACTTGCTTATCTTGTTTGCTTTGATTGCTTTACATTTGGTTCTCTTGTTTGGGTTTGAATCCTCCACCCGGATTTGGGGAAAACATTCATAGGTAAATAGCAATACGTTGTGGAAACTTTACGGGGTATACCGATACGGTCTAAGCAATAGCTATATTAGTGCGACATATTTGTGGGTACCGGTAGCCTTTGAGTCAATCAAAGAGAATACGGGGTCGCTGAGTGATGTCATGAAGCGCTAATGGACTTTTAGAACCTTTACTTGACCATCTTGGCCTTTTAGGATGTAGTGAGATGACCGACTTTGGTGCAGTCCGAAGTTGGTAGATACTCGATACTACACTCATTGAGGGTTGTTTTCTTGGAATATTTCGGTCGCCAGTAAAGTGGCCAAACTGAAATTATGAACACATAAAATAATCCAGTGATATTGAGCTCCTTAGAACCCGGTTACTATATATAGGACAGGTTGAGCCAACTAACTTCAAGAGGGTACTTACTTATGAAACCTCATGCAAGCCTGAAACTAGGAACTTGTGTGACTTGCTTGTACATATAATTGTGCATACATCATGAACATCATGAAGCATCATTTGCATCCACTAACCATTTCAAGGATCTTGGATTTTCATCTTTGTTCTTATTTTGTAGGCTATAGAATCACTCCGCAGAAAAACTATTCAGGTCAACCTTGTGAGAGTTCCTCCTCAGCTTAAAGAGCTTACTTCCAGGATTCTAGAGTATTCTTCATTCAGTGAAAGACATGGTAGACTTCTCAGCTTGGTCAACTCCAACATAGAAGAAGACATGGTGAAAGTTCTCTTCCAGTTCTTTGACCCCATACATCACTGCTTTACATTCCCTGATTACCAGTTAGTACCTACTTTGGAGGAATTTTCTCAACTCTTAAGGATTCCTATTCTCCATCAACTACCTTTCAACGGTACGAAGAGAGACCCAAAGCCTGAAGATGTTGCTCAAGCCTTACACTTGCAACCATCAGACATCATAGGTCATTGGGAAACCAGAAGTGGTGTCAAGGGTTTCTTGGAAAAGTTCCTGTTTGAGAAAGCTCAAGAATGCTAGATTTCTCTAGATCTGCAAGCTTTTGAAGAGGTGGTAGCACTTCTCATCTATGGGTTAGTCTTGTTCCCAAACCCTGATCAGCTTATAAATGTGAATGCTGTCAAGATTTTCATGTCTCGGAACCCTATACCTACATTGCTTGGGGACATCCTACACTCATTTCACACGCGAACAATGAGGAAAAGAGGTGTTCTCATGTGCTGTACTCATCTTCTAGCAAGGTGGTTTATTTCTCACCTTCCCCAATCAACTTTGAAGAATGAGAAGGGTTTAAGGTGGTCACAAAGGCTGATGGATCTCAAGCATTCTGATATACATTGGTGTTCTCGGTCCAGAGAAAATGTTATCATCATTGACCGTTGTGGGGAATTTCCTAATGTACCATTACTTGGCATTAGGGGAGGCATTACCTACAACCCCTGCTTGGCTCTGCGCCAGTTTGGTTACGCTCGACGAGATGGCCCTCATGACATGCTCATTCAAGGGATAGTCTTCGACTTTGACAACGACGATCAAGCTCTCCGCCAGAGGTTCATCCGAGCATGGAGAATGCCCAACAAGGTAGATAGCCAAACTTTGGGACACAAGAATTGCACCCCCCTCGAGCCTTACCTCAGGTGGGTACGAATCCACGCCCAAAGTCTCATGATGCCCTATCCCTCCATTCTTCCAGTGGTTATAGAGCCCGTTAAGGAAGGAGAGGTTCCATACACCCTCCTATACCCTGACATGCCAACATCACACGAAGACCTACAACGGAGTTGGATACAGCTTAAGGAAGAGCGTAATTCTTTTGAAGCCAATCTCTACGACAGTGAGAAGAAGGTTTTAGAACTTAAGAGGCTACTACAAAAGAAGCGTACTCTTAATGCCTACATCGCACCAAAGAGGATGCACAACGTCTTTTTATCTTAGATTTTTGTATTATTTTGCCCAAGCGGCTTTTGATGTACTAACCTCTATTTTAATTAATATGACATTTGTTCCTTTTTGTTTGAAACAAATTTGAATTTCTGAATCCTTGAAAGCATTACATGAACGCATATCATTCATCATATGCATAAACAGGTCATAACACCAGGTTTCCTCATCCTTTTGCTGTTTATTTCAGCACCATGGATCTTGAACAAACGATTAAAGACTTGCAAGCTCAGAACTCACAGTTCCAACAGCTACTCTTGACCTTGGCTAAGGGGCAAGAGGAGCTCAAAACTCTGCTTGAGAAAGAGAAAGATAAGAAGAAGAAGAAGAAGAAGAAGAAGAGGGCTTATGTGTCTACTCTGGGCAGAAGGTTTGAATGTCAAGCCAGAAGGGTCCTGGATTTTCCATCAACCTCCGAGGAAGGGGAGAGAAAGGGTAAAGAGACTGTTGTGCCCTCAGATTCTGAAGCTGAAGAAGAGGAAGATGTGGACTACTCAGAGCAACAATACCCTCCTGGAGATGACAAGTACAAAAATCTGGAAGAACGACTGGCAGCCATGGAGATTCAGAGAGTGCCTGGGCTAGACTTTGAAGAGTTAGGGTTGGTATCTGGAATAGTTATCCCTCCGAAGTTTAAAGTGCCACTGTTTGCCAAGTACAATGGGGTGTCTTGTCCCAAGATGCACCTATGATCTTATGTCAGAAAAATTCAACCATATTCTGTTGACAAGGATCTGTGGGTCCACTTTTTTGAAGATAGTTTGTCAGGGACGCAGTTGGATTGGTTCTACCAGCTAGAGAGGTCTGATGTGCATAATTAGGAGGATTTGGCTGCTGCTTTTTACAAGCAGTATCAATATAATGCGGACTTAGCACCAACCCGTACTCAATTATAGAGTATGGGCATGGTCTCCAATGAAGGCTTCAAGGAGTATGCCCAGAAATGGAGAGACTTGGCAGGACGAGTACAACCACCTCTATCTGAGAGGGAGCTAGTAGACATGTTTTTGGGAACTCTGTCAGGACCTTTCTTTAATCATCTGATTGGAAGTTCCTCTGCGGGGTTCACTGAGTTGATTCTGACTGGTGAGAGAGTTGAAGCCGGTATTAAAAACGGGAAAATTCAAAAAGATACATCTACTTCTGCTGCCATCAAAATACCTTTTCCAACAAAGAAAGAAGTATCAACTGTTTACTCTCAAAGAGTTCAAGGAAGAGTCAAGTGCCGGCCAGCGGTGGGGGCTGTAATGATTCAAAAGTCTGCAGTTGATCAGCCCAGAAATAATCAACTGAGGACCAACCAAGCTAGGGTGGAAAGGCCTGTTAGGAAATTCACCAAAATAAACATGACACCTGCTCGAGTTCTCCCCCATCTCCTGAAGTTAAACCTTTCCAGTTTGAGAGAGGCCCCGCAGAACCCGAATACAACTTCTCCTTTTTACCACACGAACGCCAAGTGTGCTTATCATTCAGATAGCCTGGGGCACGACACCAACAATTGTTGGGCCCTCAAGAACAAGATTCAGGATTTGATAGACGCTAAGGAAGTGGAATTCGACGCCCCCGAAAAGCCGAATGTAATCTCTGCTCCAATGCCAAGGCACAGCCACAATGCCCATCCTGTTGAAGAAGATCTTTTTGTTGCTACTGTTGATGATCTGATAACTCCGCTACCAATAATCAAGTTAAATTTGTTAAAGGCTGGGATTTTCCCAGGTTGTGAAAAAGATTGCTGCTTTTGTTCATCCTTGTCAACTGACTGTCCATTATTGAAGTTAGGCATCCAGCGCCTAATGGAAAACCAAGAAATCCTTTTTGAAAAGACTCATGTTACTCTGACTCCTGTCAATGATATTTCAATAATAACCATATCCGCCAATCTTTCCAAGGTCTCCAAAAGACCTGTTAAGATTACATCTGATCTGAAGTCTGCACCTCTGAAGATAACCATGCCGGGGCCTATCCCATACAAGTCCAACAAATCAATACTGTGGAATTATGGTGGAGAGATCTACTACCACGGTATTAAACAGATTGAATCAATCGAAGAAAGTTCTGATGAAGAGACTTCCGACATTGGAAACATTGCCGGAACGAGCAAAATCACCCGTAGTGGAAGAATTTTCTCTCTAGAGATTGCCCTTCCAAAGGCAATCTTCGGAGCCTCAGTCGCTCCTAAGGTTACTCCTGTACCGATCAACATATCTGCAAGAACTCTAGTCATTATTGAAGAAATTGTAACCCCTGTGGTTATTCCCCCTGCTGCTGCTGTTGATGATAGAGGGAAAGGAATCCAAGAAGAGCCCGTCAGGACGAGGGCTCAGCCATTGGTCATCCCCGAGACTACTCAAAAAGAAATGGAGGAGATTTTGAAAATAATTAAGAAAAGCGACTATGATGTTGTGGAACAACTGGGGAAAACCCCCTCAAAGATCTCTATGCTGACCCTGCTGCTTTATTCAGAAGCTCATGCTAAAGCTCTGATCAGATTTTTGAAGACGGCCCATGTGCCCCAGGAAACCTCCGCAGATTAATTTCAGGAGTATGTAGCTAGCCTAACAGCCGACAATGGTCTTGGTTTCTCCGATGCTGATTTAATATCTAAAGGGAGAAAGCATAACGACGCCCTGCATGTCTCGGTGGAATACAGAGGGACGACTCTAGCACATGTCCTGGTCGACACTGGTTCGTCGCTGAATGTCTTACCGAAGAAAGCATTGGATAGGCTGGATTGTGAAGGTTTAACCTTGAAGCCTAGTAATATTATTGTCAGAGCCTTTGACGGTTCTAAGAGGATGGTTCACGGAGAAGTGGGCATCCCGATCAAGGTGGGCACCGAAACTTTCAATTCCACATTCTACGTGATGGACATCCGTCCTTCCTATTCTTTCTTGTTGGGAAGACCCTGAATTCACCATGCTGGAGCTGTTACCTCCACTCTTCATCAAATGCTCAAGTACCCTGTCCAGGGTAAAATTATAACTGTTCATGGTGAGGAGGAGTACATGATAAGCCATCTTAATTCTTTCCGCTATGTAGAATTGGATGGTGAATTCATAGAAACCCCTTTCCAACATTTTGAGGAGGTAGCTCAGGAAATTGCGGCGACCAAAACAGTGGCTTCAACACCTTTGATTACAAAGTCCACAACTCGGATGTCATCCCTCAAAGATGCAAAGGTTGTGACTGAAGAAGGAGGAAGTACAATCTGGGGGCAGCTTCCAGATTTTTCTTACAAATCTGATAAATTCGGCTTGGGTTTCACTTCTTCTGCTCAAAAGGTTGTACGCCGTACCCGGGCTGGAGGGCCACCATTGAAGATCACCCATCATGGAGTCAATTCTTTAGAGGATGGTGAAGAGGAGAGCAACCTTAAAGACTGGATATTCTCAACTATTGACGGAGGGCTGTGCAATTGGGAGGCAAAGGACTTTATTCCGATTACTTTCATACCGTAGTAATTTATCTTTCGAACATTTCTGTTGGTCTGTAATAATTCTTAAACAATTCGTACACTCTTAGCCTTGTGTCTTACCCGAGACACATATGTCCATTTGTAAGGGTTTTGATTCTTCATTTTCATATGCCATTTTAATGAACCATGGACGTTTTCACATATAAACTTTTGTGTTCATTTTCTTTCTTTTTACATTTTATTTGTATAAAGGTGGCTATCCCTTACACACACCCACACTCACAAATGCAGGTACCCTTCCATTTCGGATTCCATGGGCAACAATTCTGCTATGGCCTTCGGTGACTTTGAAAATATGGTCTATCAAGCCGAGTACAAAGGTGAGGAAGACTGTGAGGTGCCAGGAGAGTTGGCCAGACTACTACAACAGGAAGAAAGGGCTATTCTACCTCATGAGGAGCTGTTGGACACTATCAACCTGGGTACTGAGGAAGATAAGAAAGAAATCAAGATAGGTGCTAACTTGGAGCCGAGTGTCAAAGGACGCCTGATTCAGCTGTTACATGACAATGTTGAGATTTTTGCCTGATCTTACGAAGACATGCCAGAGTTAGACACAGACATCGTGGTACAACGTCTACCCACGAGAGAAGACTGTCCACCGGTCAAGAAAAAGGTCCGCCGTATGAGACCTGACATGTCTGAAAAGATCAAAGCAGAAGTAATAAAGAAGTTCAACGCTGGATTTCTGGCTGTTACTTCCTATCTACAATGGGTTGCTAACATTGTGCCTGTGCCTAAGAAATACGACAAAGTTCGGATGTGTGTGGATTACAGAGACTTAAACAGGGCCAGCCCTAAATATGACTTTCCACTACCACATATAGACATCCTGGTTGACAACACAGCTCAGCACAAGGTATTTTCTTTCATGGACGGATTTTTAGGTGACAACCAAATCAAAATGGCACCTGAAGACATGGAGAAAACTACTTTTGTAACACAATGGGGTACGTTCTGCTATAAAGTGATGCCATTCGGACTGAAGAATGCCAGGGAAACCTATCAACACGCCATGGTGGCTTTGTTTCATGACATGATACATCATGAGATCGAAGTCTGCGTAGACGACATGATAGCCCGATCACAAATGGAGGAAGAACACCTTATTCACCTGCAGAAGCTATTTGTCTGACTAAAGGAGTACAAGCTAAGATTAAACCCTAACAAGTGCACTTTCGGAGTCCGATCCGGTAAACTCTTGGGTTTCATAGTCAGTAATAAAGGCATCGAGGTTGATCCTGCCAAAGTCAAAGCTATACAAGAAATGCCTGCTCCTCGCACTGAGAAGGAAGTCAGAGGTTTCTTGGGACGCCTAAACTACATTGCAAGGTTCATTTCTCACCTAACATCTACCTGTGAGCCAATCTTCAAGATATTGAAGAAGGATCAGGTGTTTAAATGGAACGACGAATGCCATATTGCCTTTGACAGAATCAAAGAGTATTTGCTAGAACCTCCTGTCTTGATGCCTCCCGTCGAAGGAAGACCACTAATCATGTATCTGACCGTCCTAGAAAACTCAATGGGGTGCGTACTGGGCCAACATGACGAGTCTGGACGAAAAGAGCATGCCATTTATTACCTTATCAAAAAGTTTACCGACTGTGAAACCAGATATTCAATGCTCGAGAAAACTTGCTGCACTTTGGTATGGGCTTCTCGCCGGCTAAGGCAGTATATGTTGAATCATACCACTTTGCTAATTTCTAAGATGGATCCGATCAAATACATCTTCGAGAAGCCTGCCTTGTCTGGAAGGATAGCTAGATGGCAAATGATTCTAACCGAGTATGACGTACAGTACACGACCCAAAAATCTATAAAGGGAAGTGTGCTAGCTGATCATCTTGCACATCAAGCTGTTGAAGACTATCAATCGATGAAGTTTAAATTCCCGGACGAGGACATCATGACTTTGGACAACTGTGAAGGTAACAGACCGTATGACGGACCTGAACAAGGATCCCGATGGACCCTGTACTTTGATGGTGCCTCCAATGCACTTGGCAACGGTATCAGCGCGATACTCATTCTCCAGAAGGTTGCCATACACCTTTCACAGCCAGACTTTGTTTTAACTGCACTAACAACATGGCCGAGTATGAAGCTTGCATCTTTGGTCTCAAGGCTGCTATAGACTTGGGAATCAAATCTTTGGTTGTGTTTGGAGACTCAACTTTGGTCATCAGTCAGATCAAAGGAGAGTGGGACACTAAACATCCCAATCTTATCCCCTACAAAGAACATGTCCTGACATTGCTACCACATTTCGAGCAGATCACCTTCGAGCATTTCCCGCGAGAAGAAAATCAGCTAGTAGATGCTCTAGATACAATGTCATCCATGTTTAAACTTAACTGGGATAATGAGGCTCCCCGGATTACCATTGAACGGATGGACGTACCAGCACATTGTCACGAGATTAATACCGAAGAAGTAGTGGACCAACCCTGGTTTCATGAAGTCAAAAGGTATCTAGAGGCTCAAGAATACCCTGAAGGAGCTTCCGTCAATGACAAAAAGTTCTTAAGGAGATTCTTGGCTAAGTTCTTCTTGAGCAATGGTATTCTGTACAGGCACAATCATGATTTCATTCTACTCCGTTGTGTAGACAAGGTTGAAGCTGAAAAAATCATGGCTGAACTACATGATGGTACCTTTGGCACCCACTCGAGCGGGCATACGATGGCGAAGAAAATCCTTCGGGCAGGCTATTACTGGTCTAGCATGGAAGTTGACTGCCATCAATACTCCAGGACTTGTCACAAATGTCAAATCTATGCGGACAAGGTACACATACCTCCAGTTCCTCTCAATGTCTTAACAGCTCCTTGGCCCTTTGCTATGTGGGGAATCGACATGATTGGAGAGATCAAGCCTACAGCGTCCAATGGACACCGCTTCATTCTGGTAGCCATTGATTACTTTAACAAATGGGTCGAAGAAGCTTCCTTCGCATCTGTTACAAAGAATTTTGTTGCCCGCTTCATCAAGCAGAACCTCATTTGCCGGTATGGTATTCCGACAGGATCATCACGGACAACGATACAAATCTGAACAACACTATGATCACCGCTTTGTGCGAATAGTTCAAGATTCAATATCACAATTTATCTCCCTATCAGCCGAAGATGAATGGTGCTGTCGAAGCTGCGAACAAAAATATCAAGAAGATCATACAAAAAATGACAGTCACCTACAAAGACTGGCATGAGATGCTACCGTTTGCTCTCCATGGGTATCGTACCACGACTCGCACATCAACTGGGGCAACACCCTATTCTTTGGTTTATGGCATGGAGGCTGTCCTGCCTATTGAGGTTCAGATCCCCTCCTTGAGAATCATGAAGAATGCAGGTCTAAGTGAAGACGATTGGATCCAGACTCGACTTGATCAGTTGAACTTAATTGACGAGAAGAGACTCACTGCTGTTTGTCATGGTCAGACGTATCAAAAACGGATGATCAAGGCATTCAACAAGAAGGTCAGACGACAAGTATATCAAGTCGGGGATCTTGTAATCAAGCGGATCATATTTCCACAAAGCGATCCCAGGGGAAAATGGACTCCTACCTACGAAGGACCGTTTGTGATCAAGAACATCTTCTCTAGTGGAGCAATGATATTAACCACCATGGACGGCGACGATCTGCCGCACCATGCGAACGCAGACATAGTCAAAAGATACTACGCATAAACGACCCGCTAGGTTGACACGCCTAGGCAAAAAAAAGGGCATCCAGGTGAATCGAAAACCCAAAAGGGCGATTCAGGCAAAAGTTAGGGATAAACAAAAAAATATGTACACCCGGCAAGTTGAAAACCCGAAAGGGCGACTTGGGCAAAAAAGGGTTTCCCGGTGGACTGAAAACCAGAAAGGGCAGTCCAGGAAAAAGTTAGGGAATTAAAGCGTATGACTATGTCTCATTGGATCACTTTAAGGACAATCTCTTCACGAACAAGCTCCTGACTTCTGATCAACCCAATCACCTTCGGACGAAGTAGCAATTGGACAATATTTTCAGAGTTACGAAGGCTATAGCAGAATGGGAACCCCATGGAATTTTTACACATAGCCACCTTTCTTTGTATAAATATTTCTCATTTTTCATGACAACATTCTCTTACTAGGATGTCTGTCTCCTTTGTACAAAACACTTACTCAAAGATAATACAAAGATACTTCAAAGTGCAAAAAAAACTATTTATCTTTTCCTTTTTACACTTGTGTTTTATTTGAAAACATCCAATGATTTATTAATGAGCATATGCATTTGAATATAATCACCGTTTACAAATGAACGAATTGAAAAGATTAATTACTTCCAGGCTGAAAGTATAGGAAGACGTATTTTAGGCTATTCCAGGGGCAATCCCCTAGATACATCACCAAAATACCCTGAAGTACATCATCAAAATCCCCAACGAAACTAAAACCTTGAAATACATATCCCCAGCGGAGTTAAATTTTAAAATCCTCATCAGAGTTAAGTCTTCAAACTCCCAATCCCAGTGGAGCCAAAACTTTGAACTACAGATCCTCAGCGAAGATGAAACTTTCTTCCCCAACAGAGTCAAATCTTCAACCTTTAACCCCAGTGGAAACCATCCAGTTTCGTTAAATTCCCCAGAGAGTTGTCTTAAACCAGACAATTCCCCAGCAAGTTGCTAACTAAGACAACAACTTTGGATAATTCCCCAAAAGATTGGCATACACCCAAACTCCTGATATCCCCAACAGAATGAAGATTCTCATTCTTGACTCCCCAGAAGATTGGCATACAACCCAAACTCTCGAACTCTCTCCAAAAATAGGAATGAGATGTTCCCCACAGGGTCTCCTAAAGCTCTCCAGCAGTATAGTTATTCCCCGCAGAGTTATTTTTATTTCCCAGCCGATTGAAGACTCTTGATCTCCAGCCACAGTCATCAAGGTTCTCGGGACTCCCTAAACAGGTTTCTCAAGCAACACTTAACAATATTCTTACAACAGAATGTCTATCATTTTTCAACTTCAAAGGACATGAAGATTCTCACATCCCCACTGAAGTTGTCAAAGATTTTAAATCTCCAGCAGCGGTCATGGATTTATTTCCCCCGGCAGCAGTCAAGGATTTTATTATCTCCAGCTATCAAGGATTTATTTTCCTCAGCAAGACAGTTAATCAGCTTACATGCACATACATTACAATCATATATCATAAACATTGATAAAACACATATATTGCATCATACATTTCATGCAACATAACTTTGTGTTTCAGCTAACATTTTACCCTTTTCAGGATAAGATTAACAAGCTACCAATATGCAATCATGAAAACAGCTTAGAGATGCTCCAAACACGGATGCTATTCTATTGCTTATTCAGATTCAAAGCTCATGAAAACAGCTTAGAGATGCTCCAAACACAGATGCTATTATATTGCTTATTCAGATTCAAAGCTCATAAAACAGCTTAGAGATGCTCCAAATACGGATGTTATTCTATTGCTTATTCAGATTCAAAGCTCAGAAAACATCTTAGAGGTGCTCCAAACACGGATGCTATTCTATTGCTTATTCAGATTCAAATCTCATAAAACAGCTTAGAGATGCTCCAAACACGGATGCTATTCTATTGCTTATTCAGATTCAAAGCTCAGAAAACATCTTAGAGATGCTCCAAACACGGATGCTATTCTATTGCTTATTCAGATTCAAAGCTCAGAAAATAGCTTAGAGATGCTCCAGACACGGATGCTATTCTATTGCTTATTCAGATCCCCAGCTCAGAGATGCTCCAGACACGGATACCATTCTGGCGCTCATTTTTATGACATATAACTTACAGTTCAACAAACATCCTTGGATGGCATCTTTAAACCCATCTCCTACAAGATTCTGTCAACTTCCAAATGGCGTCTTTAAGTCTGTTCCCTCAACTATTTCATCGAGTGCAAATTCTTGGGCACTCTAGTGTCCAATCATCTTTTACCTTCGAGTAACGAACGGCAGAGCTGGCCAATCTAACTCTTCAGGTTCAAGAAGATTGAACAGGGGCAGCTGTTGTACCCCAAAATTTTCCCTCTCATTTTATCAAGATTCTCCTCACAAGATTTCTTGGACTCAAGCCAGATTAGGGTTTGCTCAGCTCAAGACACCTCCTTGCACTGATGGCCTGAAATTAGGATTTGAGTTTGCACAAGGATTTTTGGACTTTCAATGCCTAATGTGACTTTCATACTTCATGTTGGACTTATAAGATTGGTTATACCAAGTTTCAAGCTTTGAATCAAATTTTTGCCCAGTCAATTGGACAGTTGACCTAGAAATCAATTGTATTGGGGAAAAGTAAACTGTGGCCAATTTACAGTCAAACCTCATAATTTTTTATCCACATCAACATTATATACTCATATGAACCATTTGATAAAGTTTGGACCACAACTCCTCAATAAATTTGATCAGATCATCAAAAGGGTAAAATGATCATTTTTAGGGTTTTGACTGTAGAAGGGAAATTTCTGATTTTTCACCCAGCCAATGGCAAATTGGGTTCAAGCATGGTTTCAAGGACTCAATGGCATCATCTTGACCTAATCACAAGGTTCAAAAGATCTCAAAAGCATTAGATTGACAGATGAATTTTCCAGTCAACTGATCAAAAATCAACTGTACACTGAAAAGTCAAACTTTGACTTTTTGGTCAAAATCAAGTGCCAAGGGTCATTTTTCATCAAGATGTGTCAAAACATGAAACTTGTTCACCAAGAAACCTAATTTTGGAAATTAGGGTTTAAAATGGAAAATTTTCATAACTTAGAAATTTTCTAAGTTATGAAAATTTCTTATTTTTTCCCAACTTTTTCTCCATGATGCAATTGGATTCAAAGAAAACTTCCAACAGGAAAGTTTTATTCCTCCACAAAATATACAACTTTGATTCACAAAGTTTTCCCAAAAGATGCTTGGATCTCAAGTTATGATTTTGTGAATAAGGGTTCATGAAACTTTTAACTTTGTGAAATTTTGCCCTAGTTTAGGCAGGACTTTGACCTATATTCATGGCAAACTTTCAGATAGTTCCAAGTGGAATATCAAAATTAATTTCAAAGATGGATTGTAGATCATGTTACAAGCTTTCCAAAATGTCCAAGAACTCTCCAAGATCATTCATGGTTAGGGAGAATCGAAAGTTTGAAAATGGCAAATCATCACTTTTGTCCAAGGCATTTTGCACCATGTTACAACTTGCAATTCTGTCCAAACCTTGCTTGTACTTGGTTTACAGGTTCTAATCTCTTTTACACTCATAAATTAAATGCAAACACATTGGATTATGGCATTGTTCTGATCTATGAAGCATTATACAAAGGATTAATCCATTTTTGGCAAAAAGGTAACATTGCCACTTTAATAAAGCATGCTTTATGTCAAATTGTATTTCTTGAGCCATGGACTAAAGTTCTTGCAGCAAAAAAAGTACACAAACTTAGGGCAAAGTACACCAACTATGTGCAGCTATAATACAAGCCTGTATAACTTTGGCATTGTCAACTTCAACCTTTTGCTTCAAAAACAAGAAAGCTTGCAAAAGTGAGAGATCTTTGGCATCTGATAAGAGCAAGACTTATGCACATTTCAAACAACCTTAACACAATATACCAAGTCTAAAACACGAGCTAACGAGTTCTCAAACCCTCCAAAACACCAAAACACCAACTTCTTCCCAAAACAGGGCAAGTTCTGCAAATCACAAGCCAAAACCAATTCCACTCGTGCGTTTTGTCCCAAATCACTTCAAATACATTCTAAACAATACACCTAAGTTGTCCAGACCATTATCAAGCAACTGTAACTGCATTTTCAAGCTTCACCATTTTTAAATTCTGAGTTTGCAGGTTGAGTTCTATAGAGACATTCAGGCCATTTCAAAGCAAACCAAGCACTGGGAAAGGTTAAGGGAACATCAAGCAAGCTCAAAAGTCCTTCAGGCCTCACCAAAAGTCGCTACATTGCCATACTCGAGTTTGACTGAAACAGGTATTTTCCAACTTTCTATCTCCTTATTTAGGCATCATTAAGCTTAGGTTTGTGAAGCAAAAATGTAATCCTCATTGTCCTTGAGTTGTACATATGCATAGAATTCATTTATGTTAACTGAGCTAGGAGTATTTGATAGTTGAACTTACTGAAAAAATTAGGTTATAAATTAGGGGCACTGAAATTCTCTCTGGTCTTTGAGAGTTAGATCAAGTTTTTTACATGGTTAGAATCGTGTGATCATGAGCTATAACTTTCATGTTGCAAGTTTTTGTTTTTGAGCACGTATGCAGGAGTTCCAGATTTGAACATGGCGCGCGTGTTCTCTTTATCACAAGGACAGGGACGAAGTGAGTTGGGCTGGGTCTGGCTTGCTTCTGCTTTTTGCACCCCCTTGCTTGCTTTCTGCACCCCCTTGGCCCATTTCTTTATTTTTGTATATTTTTTTATTTCTTTTACATTTCTGACTTTATTATTTATTTTCTAAATATTAAAAATTACCAAAAACATTTTCTTAAATTTACATATTTTATTTTATTATTTTTATTATTTTTTTGGCATAAGAATAGTTAAAAAATAATATATATACTTTTATTTTCTTAAATAAGTTTATAAATAATACAAAAATATTGTGTATTTTTATTTTTATTGTTTATACACTTAAGTTAATATTTTCTTATAATATTTAATTTTTCAAAATTTTTGTATATATTTTTATTTATTTTTCTTGTACATAAATAATAATTATAATATGTATATTTTCTTAAAACAAAAACTAGGGTTTCTACCCTTTCATAAATAATTATTTTTATTTTCCCTTATTTTAAGGACATTAGATAACTTATTTTTACATACATAAAAATAATACAAAAGACATCTTTGCATATTTATATTTATTTGTACATTTAAATATTTGTCTATTTATTTATGCAATATTTCAATTTGGTTATAATAATAATTTTAGGGTTTTATTTTATGCAATATCCCCCTATTCAAACTTGTATCCCCCTCCCCATATCAATGTTGTAATAGTCTTAGATTTATTTTTCGGATTTATTGCTTTTATATGCATGATAGTAAAATTAGGGTTTGTATGATAACCAAAAAATCAAAACAAATAGCATGACTAAACTCAAGACAAAAATGCATGAAAAATGACAACACAATGCACTCAAGCACCCCTAGGGTTTCATCCACTTGTTGCCTTTAAAACATGGG
Organism: Vicia faba; assembly: GCA_948472305.1. Classification (NCBI taxonomy): domain Eukaryota; kingdom Viridiplantae; phylum Streptophyta; class Magnoliopsida; order Fabales; family Fabaceae; genus Vicia; species Vicia faba. The sequence continues at coordinate 1,259,298,799 of OX451741.1, read as the reverse complement.
CATGGTATGCATGCTAGGTATCTTGGTAAAACAAAATCAAACAAAAAGATCATAGTCCCTCGATGATGCTATCTTGGTTGCCTATACAAAAATGATCTAGTCCCTCAAAAAACTTGCTAAGATACTTGGCACAATTGTTATCATGGCCATACGATGACCCACGCCTGTCCCGTTTAACATCCAAATACAAGGTTATTTACCAAATACAATGGTAAAACAACAATGTCAAAGGGTTAAAAATGTGTAGGAAAGATCTTTGAGTAGGGTAGACTACTCCTAGTTACTTAATTAACTTGCAAACATCCCTGCTATTTTCAAACAAACACACACAATTTCAAAACAATTTCCCAAAACAAACTTTCAAACCTTGGAACATTTTTCAAAAGACAAACACCTTTGTATACATTCAAACAAGAATTATTACAAATGTTGCCTAGACAAGGCCTCTTTTCAAAATATTTTCAAAACCACACACAAAGCACCATTTCAAACAATTGAAAAGCAAAAGCAAGTGATCTAAACAAGTAACTAAGAGCCCATGGAAAACCATGGATGAAAAGGGTGCTAGCACCTTCCCTTTTCATAATCTACCATCGAAATCAAGAAAACATCTCAAAGGTCTTTCCTGTGCTTTTTGACCTTTCCTTTGGATAAAATAAAAAGTTGGTGGCGACTCTTGTTAAACCGAAACATTTTGCGAACACAAACGCAAACCTCAAGTTAGTTCTCCCACTGTATTACACTTTTAATCAATTAATACTTATATTAGGGTTTTATTTAAATTCTTTCCCTAGTAAATTTAGGTTTACTTTTACTAATTTAATTAATTATTTTTCTTTTAGTTAATTAGGTTAAAACAAAACTCTTTTCCTAAAAAATCCAAACAAAAGTCCATTTTCTTTCCATTTTACATTGTTGTATATTTATTCATTTTTGTACATTATTTATCCAAATCCAATATGGTTGTAATAGATAATTAGGTTTATTTTCTAGCAATCTCCATTTGTAATTTGTACACCCCTTCCCACAAGTATTATAATAGCGTAGTAATTTTAAATTCCGCAATTTATCGCTTTATGCACATGCTAGTAATTAGGGTTTGTATGGAAAGACTAAAATCAATCAAGTAGCAAGCTCTAATCAAAGATTAAACAGAGCATGAAAATCAACACACCTGCACACAAGCATCCCTAGGGTAAAATCCACTTGGTTGCCTTACAAAATGGCCATGTTACGCATGTGAGGTATCTTAGCAAAAACAAACAAACACAAGATCATAGCCCCTCGATGACGCTATCAAAAGTTGCCTTTCAAATTAATCTTAGTCCCTAGAGAAATATGCTAAGATGCCTTGCAACATTCCTAATCATGGTTATACGATGACTCACGCTCGTCCCGTTTACATCCAGAGATAAGGTTGCTTACCAAATCAATGGTAAGATAACAATGTCAAAGGAAGGTGAAAATAAACAAAAAAAGACTTTTGAGTAGGTAGAATGTTCCTAGTTACTTGCTCAATTTCAAAACAAAACATCCTTGCTATTTTCAAAACAAACACCAAACACTTTCAAAAAATCTTTCAAACTTGAAAACATTTTCAAAAGATCAACCTTTGTATACATTCTTACGAATGAGAATCATTAGAGAGTTTTCCTAAACGATGGCGTCTTTTCAAAATACTTTCAAAAACCACACAAAGCACATTTTCAAACAAAAGCAAGTGATCTAGCAAGTAACTAAGAGCCCATGGAAAACCATGGATGAAAAGGGTTCTAAAACCTTTCCTTTTCATAATCTACCCCCCGAACTCAAGAAATAATCTCAAAGGTCTTTCCTGTGCTTTTTCACCTTTCCTTTTGGATAAAAGAAAATTCGGTGGCGACTCTTGCTAACCGTAACATTTGCGATAAAACGCAAAATAACCAAGTCAGTTCTCCCACCGTATCACAGAACTGGCGACTCTGTTGGGGAAATTTTTAAAAGTGGGGTTACCTTAGGGTTAGATCACATTTACTTGCTTTCTTTGTTTGACTTTTATGCTTTACATTTTGGTTCTTTGTTTGGGTTTGAATCCTCTACCCGAATTTTGGATACCTTATAGGTAAGTAGCAATACGTTGTGGAAATTGTATGGGGTATACCGGCACGGTCTAAGCAATAGCTACGTTAGTGTGACATATTTATGGGTACCGGTAGCCCTTGAGTAGTCAAGAAGAATACGGGGCCGCTGAGTGATGTCATGAAGCACTAATGAACTTTTAGAACCTTTACTTGACCAACTTGGCCTTTAGGACGTAGTGATATGACCGGCTTTGGTGAAGTCCGAAGTTTGTAGATACTAGATACTACACTCATTGAGGTTTGGTTTTTGGGATATTTCGGTCGCCATTAAAGAGGCTTGCGCTGAAACAATGCCCGAGAAAACAAATCAGTGATATTGAGCTCCTTAGAACCCGATTACTATTACTAGGACAGGTTTGAGCCAAATAAACTTCAAGAGGGTACTTACCTATGAGACTTCATGCAATCCTAAACCTAAGGACTTGTTTGCTTTGTTTGTATGTATTTACTTGTACATAACATCATAAACATCATGACATCATACTCATACTCACTAACCATTTCTAGGATTTTTGGGATTTATATTTGTTCTGTTTTGTAGGACATGGATTCTATTCGCAGGAAAACCATTCAAGTCAACCTCATAAGGATTCCTCCTCAACTCAAAGAGTTAACATCAAGGATTCCTGAAAATTTTCCATTTACCGAAAGACATGGTTGCCTACTAAACTTGGTCACCTCCACCATTAATGAAGACATGATGAATGTGCTCTTTTAGTTCTTTGATTCCGTGATACGATGGGAGAACTGACTTGAAGGTTTTGCGTTTGATTGCAAATGTTATGGTTAGCAAGAGTCGCCACCGACTTTTCTTTTATCCAAAAGGAAAGGTGAAAAAGCACAGGAAAGACCTTTAGAGATGTTTTCTTGAGTTCGGGGGGTAGATTACGAAAAGGGAAGATATTAGAAACCTTTTCATCCATGGTTTTCCATGGGCTCTTAGTTACTTGCTAGATCACTTGCTTTTTATTTGAAATTGTGCTTGGTGTGGTTTTTTGAAAGTATTTTGTAAAGAGGCCATTGTTTAGGCAATCTTTGTAATGATTCTTGTTTGTAAGAATGTATAGAAAGATGTTTGATCTTTTGAAAATGTTTTCAAGTTTGTAAGATGTTTGAAAGTGTAAGTGTTTATTTTGAAAATAGCAAGGATGTTTGTTTGAAATTGAGCAAGTAATTAGGAGCATTCTACATACTCAAAAGTCTTTCTTGTTCATTTTCCTTTTCCTTTGACATTGCTATCTTACCATTGATTTGGTAAGTAACCATATCTTTGGATGTAGACGGGACGGGCGTGGGTCATCGTATAACCATAATTATCAATGTTGCAAGGTATCTTAGCATTCTTTTTTAGGGACTAAGATCATTTGAAAGGCAACTTAGATAGCATCATCGAGGGACTATGATCTTGTATTTTCCTGTTCTTGCTAAGATACCTTACATGCGTAATATGACCATTTTGTATAAGGCAACCCAGTGGAACAACCATAGGGGTGCTTGTGCGCAAGTGTATTATTTTCATGCTTGTTTTTGTCTTGAATGAGGGTTTTCCAAGTATTGGTTTTAGTCTTTCCATACAAACCCTAATTACTAGCATGTTATGGATAAAAGCGATAAATTGCGGAATTTAAAGTTACTACGCTATTACAACATTTGTGGGAGGGGGTGTACAAATTGAATGGGGATTGCAAGAATGTAAACCTAGTTAGTCTATTACAACCATATTGAATTGGCGTCAATGTACAAGGAATTAAATGAATACAATGTACAAAATGAATAAATGTACAAAATGAAAAATGTGAAGTAAATGGATATTTTTATTTGGATTTTTAGGAGAAAAGGGATTTTGACTTAATATAATTAATTAAAATAAAAATAATTAATGAAAAGTAAACCCTAAATTTGTTAAGAAAATATTTTTAAACAAAACCCTAAATCTATTAACTAAAATAAAAGAAATTAAATTTATAAGAAAAGTGTTTTGGTATTTTTGTCTTGAAAATATTTATAGCATTACAAAATATTTTTAGTCTTTTTTTTATATAAAAAATAATATATTTTAATTAGTGTGAATGAAAATAAATAATAACCTAGTTTTAAATTAAATTTAAAAGACTAGTTAATAAAAATAAATAAAGTATAGTTAAATAAAATATTTTTTGTGAGAAAAATAAAATAAACTAAGTTAAAATGAAAATCTATTTTTCTGTGTTTTTTATGATTTTTTAGTATTAGGAAAATATTTTAAGAAAATAAATAAAATGAAAATAAAGAAATAAAATAACATTGGGCCAGGATGCAAATAGCCTGCAGGGGGGTTAGTAAGCAAAAATAAAAAAACAATACAAGCCCAACAAGGCCCAAGCGCCTACAAAAAAAGTCAGAATGGTGCAAAAAAATATGAAAAAACACAAAAGGGTACCACTCGGGCTCGAACCCAGGTCCCAAAGGTTACAGGCGCGCGCTTCTACCATTGGGGTGGCTATACATCCGTTAACATAAGCAAAACAATAAATATATGAGGCAAAACGCACCCTGATGACTTCATCTTCAACCTACAGCCAGACCAACTGTAACTTGCTCATTTCTCATCAAAAATGAAAATTGTAAACATGAAACTTGTAGAAAATTTTCTCACGGTTTCAGAAATGTAGAGCATTAAAACTATAGATCAAAGATAAGCATGAATTTTAATGGCCCTAATATGAATCTTAAAACTCTCAGAAATTTCAGTTTCAAAGTTCTCTAAGCTCAAGCAAAATTTATGGAAACTATGAACATGGTTAGCTTTAGGGTAATGATATCTACATGTTTTGTTCACAAATAAATCATTGATGATGCATGTATGAAGAGTTCAAAGTTAAGAAAACTTACCTCAAAACTGGAAATCGTGTTTTTAGTTTGAGCTTGTTTCAAGTGATGGTGATGATCAGGTTAGCTTCCTTGAGGTCCCAGGAAGCTAATGCAATGATTAGCTTGAGCAATAGATGGCTGAAATGGTCTGGAGAAGTCAATATGCAGAACTCTGTTTTTGGAAATGGAGGATGATGTTAATGGTGTTACGGTTCTGTAATTGGGTGTGGGATCAACTCTATATGATATTTAGAAGGTTTAGAAACTAAAAGGCCAAGAAACGCATGAGTAGATATTGAGTTTCAAGTTTTTGGTCAGTTTGTGTGAATATGGAAGTATGAAGTGTGACTCTGAGTTCTAGCTCTTTTCAGTGGTCATGCATTCGTGTATTTGTGGCCAATACTTTGTGTATCTATAAGCAAAAGTGTTTGAGAGCTTTGGACAATCAGAAGTACAAGTTCTTAGCTTTTGGCTATGTTACTTGATTTTGAAGAAAAAGAGGGAAACAAGTTTCAAGAGGAGGTACAAGCATGGGATGGGTGATTTTAAGTGTTGTAACCCAAAATTTTCCCTCTCATATTTCTCCAAACATTGCAAGAAAAATCTCCAAGTTGCTCAAGTTTGCCCAAGAGTGAGTCAGACAAATCATCTCCTAAGGCAATCAATCCCAAATTAGGGTTTTGTGTTGCATCAAGATCCTTGAGTCCAAATGACCTAAAATGCTCCATAATGTCCTAATATGTTCTCAAGGTCATCCATGTCAAGTTTCAAGCCTTGCAGAGGAAGTTTGCTCAGTCAATTGCTCAAAGGGTCCAAAAATCGACTGTGCTAGGGCAAAAGTCAACTGTGACCCAAATACAGTCAAACCTCAAGATTTTTTGTCAACATTCTCATTTTGAAGGATATTTCATCATTTGATCAAGGGTTGATCATGATTCATCAAGTATTGCTCAAAATTCATCAAGACTCAAAAGTTGCTAAATTAGGGTTTTGTAGGAAAAGTCAACTCAACTTTGACCAAGCATAACTCTCTCATACTTTATGAGAAATGATCCATCCAAAGCTCATTTTTAATAGGATGCAATTTCCTACAATCCATATTCATACCCCAAGATCAGAAAATGCACTCACAAGAAGTTACAAATTTGGACATTATAGGTCATTTTTGAAAGTCAACAAAAACACCTTTTTTTCCAAAGCTTATAACTTGAGCATGGAATATCAAAATGAGATGAGACCAAAAGTGTTGGTTATAGGACATCTCAAGATTTCTAAAAAGTCTCACAAAACTTCCAAAAATTCAAAATTGCAGAAGTTGTGCATTGTTGAAGTTGGGTATTTTTGCAAAATTGCCAAAAGTCAACTATCCCCAAAACTTCGAATTTTGTCAAATGGGCCCATTCTTTTCCACTTGATTTGAACTTTCCACATTGCACACGTGTCCTAGCTTCAGCCTTGTGTCCATTTATCAATTTTATTATTTTATTTGATTTTTTATTGAATTATTTCATTTTAAATCAAATTAAATAAAATAAAATCCAAATATTGATTGCTTGATATATTTTTGGCCATTTTAGGACTTAATCATCATCATGATCAGCATCAAACTCCTATCAAGCATTCCATGTGCAAAAAGAATGGATTTTTGGCAAATTAGGCAAGCTTTCAATTGTGGATCAAATCAAATCTCATGGAATTGATGTGCAAGGATTCAATCCACAAATGTTAACCTAATACATCCCATGATACATATAGAAGGCAAAGGCACGAAATTGAGAGTTGGAGACTGCAAAAACACTGAAAACAAAACTTGAAAAAAAGTGGAAAAAGTGTGAAACCAAAATCACACTTAGAGGCAAATTCAGAAGCCAAGAACGATCTCAATCGTTTCCTTGACAATCACTGAGTCAAAATCAACCTAAAGCAAGCACTCACATCCATCAAAACACACTGTAAGTGTCACATATCTCAGCCCTGTTCTCAAAACCTTAACTCTCTATTCTTGCATCTTTTGTACGAAATATTTGCATATTCATGATCCTCATCAAGTTTCTAAGCTTTTTACATTATCCAATTTTGTTTATGTGACTCATACTGTGAGATACCATATCTAGGGTTCGTGTTTGGTTTTTGGGCATTTCTTTTTCAGGGAAAATTGGTTGATGAGAAGGGCATGGTTGTGACCGGGACGATGAGACGAGCACAACCATGCCCTTAGATTTTATTTCCATGGCCCCTAGTGGATTATAGGGACGCACGACCTTTAGTCACGGGTGGTGTCCGTGGCTATAGGTGTTGCAGAGTTTTAGCCACGGATGTGAGGAAGAAGACGATGACGCATCAACCCCCCTATGGCCAATTCAAACAGACGCGCCCTTTTTATTTTTGCTGGCATATTGATCCATTTTTTTCTTATTATTATTATTTTCCATTATACTAACAAGTAACACACAATGGCCTAGTGGTGAATGCGTGCATCCAAACTCCTTTAGGACCTGGGTTCGAATCCCAGGTCCTCCAAATTGCATTTCTTATTTTTCTACAGGTTATCCAGTGCAAATCCAAGTGCATGGCCTATCATACATCCTCACATATCAAAGCGCCAGATGGCCCCAGGCCAGATCTGGTGATCCAGATGGAACGTCCATCATGCTACCAAGTCAAAGGGTACACACTGGATCTCCAAAAGTCAGCCAGGCCAGCACCTATTGGGCCTTTGAATTGCTATTCCAAACCCCTCATTCAGGCCCACACCCCTAACTCTTTCTATTTCTTTATTTTGTTTTATTTTAATTGTTTGTTTTATTTATGTTTTTATTATTAATCAACCAATGAAATATTTTTTCTTAATAAAATTAAAACCCAAAAATATTTTTCTTCATAAAATCAAATTTTAATTTTTTATTAATAAATACTAATTATATTAATTTAGTTTTAATTAGGTTAACTTTAATATATTTTGTAAATAATTAAAATTAACTTAGACATAATTAGGTTTTTATTAACTTTGATCAATTTTATTTTCTTTCTTTAAATAACACAAAAACCCAAAAAATATTTATTTTTATTAATTAAGTCTAATTAATAATTAATTTAGGATAGTTTATTTCTTAAAAGTCAAAAATAACCAAAAAACCTTTTCTTTAATAATCAAAGGGTCAAAACCCTAGAACACGCATTCGATTTAATTTCCCGCGCGCGATCCATTTTTATTCAATATTGTATCTGTTTCTGGAATGTAATAGATAATTAGGACTATTTTTATCGCTTTATTTATTTTCCGCATTTAAATTTCAAAGGGTTGCTTTTGGCGATGTAAATACCTGACGCCTTGTAATTTAATTTCCGCAATTTACATTCCGTAAAATAACTGTTAGATGTTTGATAATAGGGGATGCATGCCAAGATTGAATGTTTAAACTTAAAATCAACATAGATAACCATTGACATGTACAAAGACAAAATAACTGAAAACAACATACTCGCACATGCGCACTCTTAGGGTACATCCCACTTGGTTGCCTTCGTATGCGGTCATTGAGTATAGGTTGTTTTAGAGGTCGCCCTCTTGTCCAAAGATCATAGTCGCCTCGAAACGGTTGCCTCGGATATTGTTTCCTCAAAACAAATGATCTAAGACATTAGGGTTACCGCTAAGGCGTCCTAACATTGCTTTGGTGACCGTAAGTCACTAAGTTCGAATTGACCCTTAAAACTCCAACGACGGTGCTACCTACTCATCAATAGTGGGATAGCATTGTCTAAAGGAAGATAGCATAGAACGATTCCTTTTTCGAGTAGGTAGATGGTTCTTAAGTACTTGCTCTTTCAAAAATAAAACAAACTTTTCACACTTACACTCCTTTTCAAACAAAGGCTTTCTCAAACCCACAAACACAAAGAAAAGCAAAATTATTAAAACAATATGAGCAAGTACCTAAGAGCCCGTGGATAACCACGGATAGAAAGGGTGCTAACACCTTCCCTTTCTATAATCTACTCCCCGATCCCGAGAAATATCTCTAAAAAGGTATTTTTCTGTGCTTTTTCCCTTTCCTTGTTGGATAAAATAAAAGTCGGTGGCGACTCTTGCTTACCGCGACATTTTGCGAAAACAAACGCAAAACGCAAACCAACATTCCAAAAAACAGTCAGTTCCCTCCCACCGTATCACAGAACTGGCGACTCTGCTGGGGATATCTTAATAAGTGGGGTGTACCTTAGGATTAGATCATTGTGTTTTCAATTGCTTGACTTGTATGCTTTATATTTGTGGGCTTGTATCGGAGTTACTATAGATCCTAACTCGGATCTGGGGCACCCTTTAGGCAAGTAGCAATAAACTGTGAGGGAACTGTACGACGTAGACCGATACGGTTGAAGCAGTAGCTACATTGGTGTGGAACTTTAGTATGTATCGATATCCCTTGTGTTGGAATGAGGAGAATATAGGTCTGCTAAGGGGTCATTAAGCACCAACTGACCTTAGAACCTTTAAATTAACTAACTTGGCCATAGAACAGTAGCAGTATGCTACACTCATTGAGACTAAACTCTCGTGATGATTCTGGCTGCAAGAAAAGGTTGCTAAACTGGAATTATGACCGATTGAGGGTAGTCAGTGATATTGAGATCCTCTAGAACCCAGTTACTATTTTTAGGACAGGTTTAAACCAACTGAACTGAAAGAGGGTAGTACCTAGACTCCTTGCCAGCCTGAAATCTAAGGGCTCTCTGTGTGACTTGTGTGCCTTTACCATGTTTTCTATTTGTGGATACTTTTGATGTGCTTTCCATCATGACATCATGACATCATAACATTGCATACATCTTGCATTGGACTAACCTATTTCAAAGACAGGAGGGATTCATCTTTTTTCTGTTTTGTAGGTCATGGCACCTATGCGTAGGAACACCATCCGGATCAACTTTGTCCAGGTTCCCACTATGCTTAAATAATTGGTTGCAAAGATGTCTGATACTACCTCCTTCATCAGAAGACATGGGCATCTTCTTAGTTTGGTCACCTCCAAATTGGACGAGCAGATGATGAGTGTCCTAGTCTAGTTCTATGATCCACTGTACCATTGCTTTACTCTTCAGGACTACCAGTTGGTCCCCACCTTAGAAGAATTCTCTGATCTGCTTGGTATCTCTATTCTGGAGAAGACCCCGTTTATAGGTTGGGAGAAGATCCTTAGGCCATAAGAGATTTCTTCAGCCCTTCATATGACAAAGGATGAGGTAATGGCTAATTGTAAAACTAGAAGTGGAGCAAAGGGCTTTCTGACTAAGTTCTTGATTGGTAAGGCTAATCATTTCTGGGATAGTCTAGACTTCAAGGCATTCGAAGATATTCTGGCTCTTCTGATATATGATTTGGTATTGTTTCCTAACTCTGACTCCTTTGTTGATGTGAATGCGGTAAAAATCTTAATCTCTGGTAATCCTGTACCCACTCTCCTGGGTGACACTCTTCATCAGCTCTATGCCCGTACTGCTCGGAAGCGGGGGACCTTGATGTGATGTGCTCCATTATTGGCGAGGTGGTTTATTTCTCACCTTCCAAAGTCATCTTTGAAGAACAAAGAAGGCATGGGCTGGGCTTATAGAGTTATGTCTCTCTCTCTCTCTCACAACGACATCATTTGGAATATTAAGGGTATGGACGAGGTGGCCATTATTGATCATTGTGGGGAGTACCCAATTGTTCCACTGATAGGAACCCATGGAGGAATTTCTTATAATCCGTGCTTGTCCCTACGTCAGTTTGGGCGAGCCAGAAGGGAATGACCTCATGAATTGCTAATGCCTAGTATCATCTTTGATTTTCAAGGGGATAATGACAAGCAACGCCGCAGATTCATAAGGGCTTGGGATAGAGTTCACAGATCTGATCCACATGAGTTGGGTCCAAAGACTTCTCTTCCGATGGATCCATATCTTAGATGGGTTCGTATCCGTGCCCAAAAGCTGGGTATTCCGTATGAAGTCGTCCTGCCTATCATTATTGAAGTTGCTAATGAAGAAGGGGTTCTTCCGACCATCCTCCATCCTCATATTCCCACTGACATTGGGGCACTGAAAAGGTCTTGGATGCAGTTGAGAGAAGAGTGGGATGCTTACCGAGAAAGGTTTAACGAGTAAGAGCAGAAGATTCAGAAGTTGACAAGACAACTGGAGAATGAGCGGATCCTCAATGACTATGTCCGCACCGACAAGAAGCGACCATGGGAGCACTGATTGTCCTTTGATTATTTCCTTTCCAGTTTTGTATTTCCTTTTCAGTATTTCCTTTTTTGTAACGCCTTAAGGGAAATTTGTTGAACAATTTGAATTTCAAGTTTATCTAATAAAAGTGTGTTTCATTTCTTGTTTACGAATTTGAATCTCTCGATGTCTTTGAAATCATATCATACGCATTTTATCCCATGCACTTCATAACAGGTACCCTTACAGGTTTTCTCATCTTCTCCGCTGTTTATTTCAGCATCATGTCTTCTGAACCATCAACTGAACAAGCAATCAAGGCTCTGCAGGCTCAAAATGCCCAATTCCAAGAGCTTTACATGAATCTAGCTAAGGGTCATCAAGATCTGAAGACCCTTATTCTGAAAGAGAAGAGAAGAAGAAGAAGAAGAGGACAGTCCTGTTTAACACGGGTCATAAGTTTGGAAACAGGCTACGAGATGAAGTTGATTTGACCACCTCATCTGGAGGGAAAGATAGTCAGGAAGAAAGGAGGGCTCCTAGCCCTGTGGTTTCCGACAACGAGACGGACTTCAACAAAGACCAGTATCCTCCGGCTAAGGATAGATACAAGCAACTGGAAGATTGGTTGAGTGCGATGGAAGTACAGAAAGTGCCTGGTCTAGACTTTGGTGATTTGGGTCTGTCATCTGGGGTGGTGATTCCCCACAAATTCAAAGCACCAGCCTGTGCTAAATATGACGGAGTTTCTTGCCCGAAACTGCACCTACGTTCGTATGTTAGGAAAATTCAGCCGTACACCGCTGACAAGAATCTTTGGATCCACTTCTTTCAAGACAGTCTCTCAGGGACTCAGCTTGAATGGTTTTACCAGTTAGAAGGAGCCAGCATCTGCAGTTGGGAAGATTTGGCTGCTGCTTTCTATAGGCATTACCAATACAATGCCGACCTCGCTCCCACGGGTACCCAACTCTAGGGTATGTCAATGGGTGCGGGCGAAGGTTTCAAAGATTATGCTCAGAAGTGGAGGGATCTCGCTGGAAGAGTGCAACCACCCTTGGTTGATCGAGAGCTTGTGGATATGTTTCTGGGGACCTTGTCTGGTCCGTTTTCAACCATCTGATTGGAAGTTCTTCATCTGGGTTTACAGAGCTAATTATAACCGTTGAAAGGATTGAGGCTGGTATTAAGTCTGGCAAAATACAGAAGGGTGCTTCATCGAGCACCGAGAAAAGGCCTTTTAAGAAAGAGTCCAGTGATTTTTACAGTTTGAAAAGTCATAATAGACCTGAACACCGCCAAGCTGTTAATGCGGTGGTCATCTCAAGACCTGCTGGTGCTCCTCAGCACAACAATCAACAAAAGGCCGAGAGGCCCCGAAGGCAATTCACTCATCTCAACATGACTTTGTCTCAGATTCTGCCACAATTATTGAAAACCAATCTAGTGACTCCAAGGGAGGCCCCACAAAATCCCAACACTGCATCACCTAAGTACAATCCTAATACCCGCTGTGCTTTTCAGTCTGATAGCCTGGGACATGATACAGATGATTTTTGGGCTTTTAAGAACAAAATACAGGACTTAATTGATGCTAATGAGATTGAGTTCGAGGCGCCCGAGAGACCTAATGTTGTGACTGCTCCTATGCCCAAGCATGGAGTAAATGCTATAGATGAAGACTTGTTTGTGGTTTCTGTGAATGACATTGTTACCCCTTTTATGACTGTGAAGAAGAACCTCTTGTTAGTCGGTTTATTTCCGGGCTGTGACGAAGGTTGTCGTATGTGTTTCGTCCTACCTACCGGTTGCCATCTTTTGAAGTCAGGTGTCCAACGCCTGATGGATAGTAAAGAAATTCTGTTTGAGAAGACAGTTGTTCCTTTAGTTCATACTGAAGAAATTACTATTATTACCATTTTCGACGATTCTTCCAAGGCTTCCTCGAGAAAGCCTGTTAGAATTACATCTGCTTCAAGAATCGCACCATTGATCATCACTGTTCTTGGGCCTATCCCCTACACAACTGATAAAGTTGTCCCTTGGCACTACGGGGCTGATGTTTATTTTCATGGAGTTAAACAAGAGTTGGATGCTAGTACTGACGTCAGCAATATTGTTGGACCTGCTAAAGTCACCCTCAATGGAAGACTTTTCTCCCCTGATATGTCTCCACCAACTGCCCGGAAACCTGTTAATATTACACCTACCAGTGTATCTACTACTATTCTTGTTCAAGTTCCAATTCTTACCCCTGTTGCTGAGTCGTCTCACACTCGGGGCAAAGGGACCACTGATGAGCCTGCCCAGACGGAGGCACCAAAGATGATTACTGTTGAAACTTCTTGACAAGAGATGGAAGAGATTTTAAAGATCATCCAAAAGAGTGACTACAATGTAGTTGAACAGTTGGGGTAAACCCCGTCCAAGATTTCTATGTTATCACCGTTGCTATGCTCAGAGGCCCATGCCAAGGCTCTGATTGCCTTCCTGAAGACTGCACACGTACCGCAAGAAACATCAGCTGATCAATTTAAAGATTGCGTGGCTAGTATGACTGCTGATAACGAGTTGGGTTTCTCTGATGCCGATTTAACTGTTAAAGGGAAGAATCACAACGATGCCCTGCATGTCTCCATTGAATGCAGGGGCACTACTCTTGCTCATGTATTGGTGGATACTGGTTCCTCATTGAACGTTTTGCCTAAGAAAGCTCTAGACCGGTTGGACTGTGAAGGGTTGGAGTTGAAACCAAGCAACATTGTCGTTGGGGCTTTTGATGGGTCTAAGAGGATGGTGCATGGAGAAGTGGATATTCTGATTAAGGTTGGTTCTCAGGTTTTCAACTCTACATTCTACGTGATGGACATTCGGCCGTCTTATTCTTGTTTGCTGGGTCGTCCATGGATCCACAAAGCTGGGGCAGTGACGTCTACGCTTCACTAGAAGCTAAAGTATCCGGTAAAAAGGAAAATTGTGACAGTACAAGGAGAGGAGGAGTACATGGTGAGCCACCTCAACTCTTTCCGATATGTAGATATGGATGTGGAGTTCATTGAGACCCCATTTCAGCATTTTGAAGAGGTTCCCCAGACGCTGGCCTTAACTGAGACTGTTGTTGAAGATTCTCCTATGAAGATGGCTTCCTTCAAGGATGCCCGGACTGTTATCGAGAAAAGTGGGTGTACAAATTGGGGCTAGCTCCATGATTTTGCACATAAGACTAACAAGTTTGGTTTGGGTTTCACTGAAGAAGCTCAAAAGGCTGTTCGGAATGCACGGATCGGAAGACCTCCCCTGTTCATCAGCAATTCAGGAGTGAATGCCATTGAAGACGATGTGGAAGAGTCTGAGTTCGACAGCTGGATCTATCCTACTACTGAGGGTGGACTAGGCAACTGGACAGCAAAGGATTTCATCCCAATTTCTTTTGTTACCCAGTAATGAGACTTTTTGTTTTGAATTTGTAAAAGACAATGTTTTAGACTTTATGGCCCGGTGTCTTACCCGGGGCGTTGTGGCTTCATTTGTGAGGGCTTTATGTGTGTCATTTTCATATATCATTATAAAAGCATTGGACGTTTCTTGCATTTCAAATCTTGCGCTCCTTATTTTTCTTTTATTACATATTGAAAAACAGCTATTTTACACACACTCACATATACAGGTCTACATCCACTCTGGATCTTACTGGTAACGACTCTGCTACTGCCAGTTATGACTTCGAAAGTCTGATCAACTTAGCCGAAGACGAATGTGAAGATGATTACGAAGTGCCTGGTGAACTTGCAGGACTGTTACTTCAGGAAGAGAGGGTTATTCAGCCGCATGAAGAGCCGGTGGAAACGGTAAATCTGGGTACAGAGACAGACAAGAAAGAGGTCAAGATCGAGGCAAATCTGGAGCTTAATATGAAGCAACGATTGATTCAAATGTTGCGTGACTACGTTGAGATCTTCACCTGGTCTTATGAAGATATGCCTGGGTTGGATACCGGTATTGTGGTTCACCGCCTGCCTACCAAGGAAGACTGTCCTCCAGTGAAACAAAAGGTCCGCCGAATGCGCTCAGAGATGTCTGAGAAAATCAAGGCTGAAGTAATGAAACAGTTTGACGCCAGTTTTCTAGCAGTTACTTCTTACCCGAAGTGGATTGCCAATGTGGTTCCTGTGCCGAAGAAGGATGGTAAGGTTAAAATGTGTGTTAACTATAGGGATCTGAACAGGGTAAGTCCCAAGGATGATTTCCCTCTGCCTCATATCGATGTTCCGGTTGACAACACCGCTCATCATAAGGTATTCTACTTTATGGATGGTTTCTCCGGTTATAATCAGATTAAAATGGCTCCCGAAGACATGGAGAAGACAACTTTTGTTACTCAATGGGGTACCTTTTGCTACAAGGTCATGCCTTTTGGATTGAAAAATGTTGGGGCAACGTATCAGCGTGCCATGGTTGCTTTGTTCCATGATATGATCCATCATGAGATTGAGGTATACGTCGACGATATGATTGCAAGGTCCCAGACTGAGGAAGAACACCTTGACCATCTGCAGAAGTTATTTGACAGGTTGAAGTTGTACAAGCTGAGGTTAAACCCGAACAAGTGCACCTTCGGGGTGAGATCTGGTAAGCTGCTGGGTTTCGTCGTAAGCGATAAAGGTATTCAGGTGGATCCTGCAAAGGTAAAGGCTATACAGGAAATGCCAACTCCCCGAACAGAAAAAGAAGTCAGAGGTTTTCTGGGACGCTTGAACTATATTGCCCGATTCATCTCGCACATGACTGCTACTTGTGAGCCAATATTCAAGCTACTGAAGAAAGATCAAGTGGTACGATGGAATGATGAATGTCAGGCCGCTTTCGAAAGGATCAAAGAGTATCTCCAAGAACCTCATATTCTGATGCCGCCAGTTGAAGGGATACCTTTGATCTTATACTTGACAGTACTCTACAACTCAATGGGGTGTGTGTTGGGTCAACATGACGAGTCTGGCCGAAAAGAGCATGCTATTTATTACCTTAGCAAAAATTTTACCGACTGTGAGACCCGATACTCACTGCTCGAGAAAACTTGTTGCGCTTTGGAATGGGCTGCTTGCCGGCTGAGACAGTATATGTTGACTCACAATACTCTATTGATATCGAAGATGGATCCAATCAAGTATATCTTTGAAAAGCCTGCTTTGTCCGGAAGAATAGCAAGATGGCAGATGATCTTGACTGAGTATGACATCCAGTACACGACCCAAAAGGCAATCAAAGGAAGTGTGTTGGCAGATCATTTGGCACATCAGACAGTGGATGATTACCAGTCTATGAACTTTGAATTCCCGAACGAGAATATCATGATAGTGACTGACTGTGAGACACCTGGACCGGATGAAGGACCTGAGGAAGAATCCCGATGGTCTATGTACTTTGATGGAGCTTCGAACGCTTTGGGCAATGGCAATGGCACAATAATCATATCTCCTAAAGGCTCTCATACTCCGTTCACCGCCCGACTATGTTTCAACTGCACCAACAATATGGCGGAGTATGAAGCGTGCATCATGGGTCTTCGAGCAGCAATTGACCTAAGGATTAAGTTTCTAAGTGTCTTCGGAGATTCTGCTCTCGTGATCAGTCAGATCAAAGGCGAGTGGGATACGAAACACCCAAATCTTATTCCTTACAATGAGTATTTGTTGACATTGCTCCCGTACTTCGAGGAGATAACCTTTGAACACTTCCCTAGGGAGGAGAATCAGTTGGCGAACGCGTTAGCTATGATGTCTTCTATGTTCAAAGTCAATTGGGACAATGAGGCTCCCCGAATTATCATTGAAAGATTGGACGAACCTGCACATTACTGTGACATTGAGATTGAAGAGGTAACTGAAAAGCCTTGGTTTCATGAAGTAAAGAGGTACCTTGAGGCTCAGGAATACCCCAAGGGTGCATCTGTTAATGATAAGAAGTTTCTGAGGAGGTTCGCGGTGAAGTTCTACATCAGTAATGGCATCCTTTACAAGCGTAACCATGATTCGACCTTACTGCAATGTGTGGATAAGAACGAGGCAGACAGAATCATGGCAGAGTTACATGAAGGTACTTTCGGAACTCACTCTAGTGGACATACCATGGCAAAAAAGATCCTACGGGCAGGATATTTTTGGTCCACTATGGAAGCCGACTGTTATCAGCATTCTCGGACATGTCACAAGTGCCAAGTCTATGCTGATAAGGTGCACATACCTCCAGTTCCTCTAAACGTCTTGACGGCACCTTGGCCTTTTGCAATGTGGGGCATTGATATGATCAGCGAGATCAGACCTACGACATCCAACGGGCACCGTTTCATCCTGGTGGCTATTGATTACTTTACGAAGTGGGTTGAAACAGCTTCCTTTGCTACTGTAACCAAGAATGTCGTGGCACGGTTCATTCGGCACAATCTGATCTGTCGATATGGTGTACCAGAGAGGATCATTATGGACAATGGTACCAATCTCAACAACAAGATGATCACTGAGCTCTGCAAGTAGTTCAAGATACAACATCACAACTCTTCTCCTTACCGACCGAAGATGAATGGGGCTGTTGAAGCGACTAATAAGAACATTAAGAAGATTGTGCAGAAGATGGCAGTAACATACAAAGACTGGCACGAGATGTTACCATTTGCTCTTCATGGGTACCGTACCTCAGCACAGACGTCAACAGGGGCAACACCCTATTCCTTGGTATATGGCATGGAAGCAGTCCTACCCATTGAAGTTCAGATACCCTCTCTTCGGATCATGAAAGATGCAGGTTTGAGCGAAGATGACTGGATCCAGACTCGACTTGATCAACTGAGCTTAATCGACGAAAAAAGACTTACTACTATTTGTCATGGTCAGACGTATCAAAAACGGATGATCAAGGCATTTAACAAGAAAGTCAGACGACATGAATATCAAGTTGGGGACCTGGTTATCAAGCGTATCATACTACATCAAGGTGATCCCAGGGGAAAATGGACCCCTACTTACGAAGGGCCATTTGTGGTTAAGAACATTTTCTCAGGAGGAGCTATGATTCTAACCACCATGGATGGTGACGACCTTCCTCACCCCGTCAATGCAGACATAGTGAAAAAATACTACCCATGATCAAGGACCCGCTAGGTTGACTGGCCTAGGCAAAAATAAGGGCTTCCCAGCGAACCAAAAGAGTTCGGGCAAAAATAAGGGATGGAAATGAAAAAAAAAGTACACCCGGCAAGTTGAAAACCTGAAAAGGCGGCTTGGGCAAAAATGGGTATCCCAGTGGACTGAAAACCCGAAAGGGCGGTCCAGGAAAAATTAGGGATCAAAGCGTAACACTATGTCTCATTGGATCACCTTGCATCCAGACTTCAGTATCGACTATCAAGCTCGGACGACACTAATCAATCTGATTTACCTTCAACCAAGTAACAAAGTGATGAGATGCTCGAGGACATAAAGGCAATAGTAGAATTGGAACCCAGTGGAATTGTTCACATGGCTATTTTGTTTTTCACAATTTGTGTAAATTCTATCTGCTCGGCGGCGTTCTCTTACTAGGACGTCAGCCTCTTGTATAAAAACGCCTATTTATAGGCCAAACTTCAAAATCAATACAATTCATTTTCAAAGAAATTTCAAACTATTTTTTCTTTATCTGTTTTGATTCGCAAAGAACGTCCAATGTTCATTTTTGATATATGCATTTGACATTAATTGATGCTCATGAATACTTACATGCGAAACAAAAGACGATTACTGGTAATATCAGAAACAGGGGCAAATGAAAATTGTCCAAACTATACAGTTTCTCTGTCCACCAGGTACAAATGGAGATTCAGCTGAAGAATATGGCAAAGATACTTTCACTCCCCGCAGAGTAAGACAGTAATGATAGCTCTCCCCAGCTGAGACTTGCAACTGTGAATGAATCGGTAATATTCTCCCCAAGCAGAGTTTATCTACCATCAACACTAAAAAGGCTTGATATCCCCGACAGTCTTAATATTCCCCAACGGAGTATAAGAATGCTCCCCGGCAGGGTACAAGATATCCCCAGTGGAGTTAAAATTTTCCCAGCGCAGTCTGAAAAAGCTTCCCCAACAGAGTTGCAGAATCATCCCCAGTAGACTCTGGAAGTTCATCCCCGGAAGAGTATAAAAATAAATATCCTCAGTCGAGTTCAAAGGAAGATTATCCCCAGCAAAGCTCAAAGGATTATTCCCACCAGAGTCTAACAGGTTATCCACAGTGAAGTCGCTACTGAAAGATCATCCCCAACGGATTTCTTTCCTTTCACAAACAGGAATTCAATCCCCAATAGGATTCAATATCACCAGCAATGATAATTCATCCCGACGGAATTTATCAGTGGAATCTTCAGCAGAACATCTCTTCCCCACAGAGTAGTCTCTTCATCAGTTTATTCCCCCACCAGAGTCATCCTCTCCTGCCAGTTTATTCTCTTTGTTCTCCATCCCCAGCGGAAACGAAGAATCCAGCTCTATTCTTCAGCAGCTATCCGAGAGTTATTTTCCCCAGCTATAAACATTACATTTCCATACATCATGATACAGGCATATACGCATCATACCACACAATTTCATTTATTTTGAGAGCCTCATTACTTGAGATATATCATGTATTTCATACATCATGACATTGCATATGACTAACTCTTTACCTTTTCAGGGAAAGACGAATCAGTAAACACCGTTGACTACTTATATGTCTTGGTAGTCCCCTCAAAAACTACATCTATTGAAGGTTGTTTAAGCAGATTCCTCAGAAAGATGCTCTCATAAGACTTTTGTCTGGTTCAGTTAAATCGATTCTAAGATTTTTCTGATTCTTATCCAGTCAAAGTTAATCCAAGACCTTCTCTGGTTCAGTCAGATCGATGCTAAGATCTCCCTGATTCTTATTCCAGTTGAAGATATTCCAAGACTTTCGTCTGGTTCAGTTAAATTGATTCTAAGATTTTTCTGATTCTTATCCAGTCAAAGTTAATCCAAGACCTTCTCTGGTTCAGTCAGATCGATGCTAAGATCTCCCTGATTCTTATTCTAGTTGAAGATATTCCAAGACTTTCGTCTGGTTCAGTTAAATCTATCCTAAGATTTATCTTATTCTTATCCAGTCAAAGTTAATCCAAGACCTTCTCTGGTTCAGTCAGATCGACGCTAAGATCTCCCTGATTCTTATTCCAGTTGAAGATATTCCAAGACTTTCGTCTGGTTCAGTTAAATCGATCCTAAGATTTTTCTGATTCTTATCCGGTCAAAGTTAATCCAAGACCTTCTTTGGCTCAGTTAGATCGATGCTAAGATCTCCCTGATTCTTATTCCAGTTGAAGATATTCCAAGACTTTCGTCTGGTTCAGTTAAATTGATTCTAAGATTTTTCTAATTCTTATCCAGTCAAAGTTAATCCAAGACCTTCTTTGGTTCAGTCAGATCGACGCTAAGATCTCCCTGATTCTGATACCAGTTGAAGATATTCCAAGACTTTCGTCTGGTTCAGTTAAATCGATTCAAAGATTTTTCTGATTCTTATCCAGTCAAAGTTAATCCAAGACCTTATATGGTTCAGTCAGATCGACGCTAAGATCTCCCCGATTCTTGATCCAGTTGAATATATTCCAAGACTTTCGTCTGGTTCAGTTAAATCGGTTCTAAGATTTTTCTGATTCTTATCCAGTCAAAGTTAATCCAAGACCTTCTCTGGTTCAGTCAGATCGACGCTAAGATCTCCCTGATTCTTATTCCAGTAGAAGTTCAAACCTCCTATCAACAGTCTCCAAATGGCATCTGTAAGCCCATTCCCGGCATCACCAGGCTGATACCACTTCATGCGAGTGCAAATTATCGGGCACTCTAGTATTCAATCATCTTCCATCTTCGGATCACGAAAGGCACGAAACCCGATCTATATCCTCAGGTTTAAGAAGATTGAACAGGGGCAGCTGTTGTACCCCAAAATTTTCCCTCTCATATTTCTCCAAAGATTGCAAGAAAAATCTCCAAGTTGCTCAAGTTTTCCCAAGAGTGAGTCAGACAAATCATCTCCTAAGGCAATCAATCCCAAATTAGGGTTTTGTGTTGCATCAAGATCCTTGAGTCCAAATGACCTAAAATGCTCCATAATGTCCTAATATGTTCTCAAGGTCATCCATGTCAAGTTTCAAGCCTTGCAGAGGAAGTTTGCTCAGTCAATTGCTCAAAGGGTCCAAAAATCGACTGTGCTAGGGCAAAAGTCAACGGTGACCCAAATACAGTCAAACCTCAAGATTTTTTGTCAACATTCTCATTTTGAAGGATATTTCATCATTTGATCAAGGGTTGATCATGATTCATCAAGGATTGCTCAAAATTCATCAAGACTCAAAAGTTGCTAAATTAGGGTTTTGTAGGAAAAGTCAACTCAACTTTGACCAAGCATAACTCTCTCATACTTTATGAGAAATGATACATCCAAAGCTCATTTTTAAGAGGATGCAATTTCCTACAATCCATATTCATACCCCAAGATCAGAAAATGCACTCACAAGAAGTTACAAATTTGGACATTATAGGTCATTTTTGAAAGTCAACAAAAACACCTTTTTTTCCAAAGCTTATAACTTGAGCATGGAATATCAAAATGAGATGAGACCAAAAGAGTTGGTTAGAGGACATATCAATCTTTCTAAGAAGTCAAGGAACACTTCCAAAAGTTCAAAATTGAAGAAGTTATGCATTGTTGAAGTTGGGCATTTTTGCAAAATTGCCCAAAGTCAACTATCCCCAAAACTTCGAATTTTGTCAAATGGGCCCATTCTTTTCCACTTGATTTGAACTTGACACATTGCACACGTGTCCTAGCTTCAGCCTTGTGTCCATTTATAAATTTTATTATTTTATTTGATTTTTTATTGAATTATTTCATTTTAAATCAAATAAAATAAAATAAAATCCAAATACTGATTGCTTGATATCTTTTTGGCCATTTTAGGACTTAATCATCATCATGATCAGCATCAAACTCGTATAAAGCATTCCATGTGCAAAAAGATTGGATTTTTGGCAAATTAGGCAAGCTTTCAATGGTGGATCAAATCAAATCTCATGGCATTGATGTGCAAGGATTCAATCCACAAATGTTAACCTAATACATCCCATGATACATGTGGAAGGCAAAGGCACAAAATTGAGAGTTGGAGGCTGCAAAATCACTGAAAACAAAACTTGAAAAAAATGGAAAAAGTGTGAAACCAAAATCACACTTAGAGGCAAATTCAGAAGCCAAGAACGATCTCAATCGTTTCCTTGACAATCACTGAGTCAGAATCAACCCAAAGCAAGCACTCACATCCATCAAAACACGTTGTAAGTGTCATGTATCTCAGCCCTGTTCTCAAAACATTAACTCTCTATTCTTGCATCTTTTGTATAAAATATTTGCATATTCATGATCCTCATCAAGTTTCTAAGCTTTTTACATTATCCAATTTTATTTATGTGACTCATACTGTGAGATACCATATCTAGGGTTCGTGTTTGGTTTTTGGGAATTTCTTTTTCAGGGAAAATTGGTTGATGAGAAGGGAATGGTTGTGACCGGGACAATGAGAC
The DNA here is from genome assembly GCA_948472305.1 of Vicia faba. Lineage (NCBI taxonomy): Eukaryota > Viridiplantae > Streptophyta > Magnoliopsida > Fabales > Fabaceae > Vicia > Vicia faba. The sequence goes on along the minus strand of OX451741.1, from coordinate 1,259,275,993 downwards.
GAGCACAACCATGCCCTTAGATTTTATTTCCATGCCCCCCAGTGGATTATAGGGACGCATGACCTTTAGTGACGGGTGGTGTCCGTGGCTATAGGTGTTACAGAGTTTTAGCCACGGACGTGAGGAAGAAGACGATGACGCGTCAACCCCCTATGGCCAATTCAAACACGCGCGCCCTTTTTATTTTTGCTGGCATATTGATCCATTTTTTTCCTATTATTATTATTTTCCATTATACTAACAAGTAACACACAATGTCCTAGTGGTGAACGCGTGCATCCAAACTCCTTCAGGACCTGGGTTCGAATCTCAGGTCCTCCAAATTACATTTGTTATTTTTCTACAAGTTATCCAGTGCAAATCCAAGCGCATGGCCTATCATACATCCTCACATGTCAAAGCGCCAAATGGCCCCAGGCCAGATCCGGTGATCCAGATGGAACGTCCATCATGCTACCAAGTCAAAGGGCACACACTGGATCTCTAAAAGTCAGCCAGGCCAGCGCCTATTGGGCCTTTGAATTGCTATTCCAAACGCCTCATTCAGGCCCACACCCCTAACTCTTTCTATTTCTATTTCTTTTTTATTTTATTTTATTTTAATTGTTTGTTTTATTTATGTTTTTATTATTAATCAACCAATCAAATATTTTTTCTTAATAAAATTAAAACCCAAAAATATTTTTCTTCATAAAATCAAATTTTAATTTTTTATTAATAAATACTAATTATATTAATTTTGTTTTAATTAGGTTAACTTTAATATATTTTGTAAATAATTAAAATTAACTTAGACATAATTAGGTTTTTATTAACTTTGATCAATTTTATTTTCTTTCTTTAAATAACACAAAAACCCAAAAAATATTTATTTTTATTAATTAATTTTAATTAATAATTAATTTATGATAGTTTATTTCTTAAAAGTAAAAAATAACCAAAAAATCTTTTCTTTAATAATCAAAGGGTCAAAACCCTAGAACACACATTCGATTTAATTTCCCGCGCGCGATCCATTTTTATTCAATATTGTATCTGTTTCCGGAATGTAATAGATAATTAGGACTATTTTTATCGCTTTATTTATTTTCCGCATTTAAATTTCAAAGGGTTGCTTTTGGCGATGTAAATACCCGACGCCTTGTAATTTAATTTCCGCAATTTACTTTCTGCAAAATAATTGTTAGATGTTTGATAATAGGGGATGCATGACAAGATTGAATGTTTAAACTTAAAATTAACATAGATAACCATTGACATGTACAAAGACAAAATAACTGAAAACAACACACTGGCACATGCGCACTCTTAGGGTACATTCCACTTGGTTGCCTTCGTATGCGGTCATTGAATATAGGTTGTTTTAGAGGTCACCCTCTTGTCCAAAGATCATAGTCGCCTCGAAACGGTTGCCTCGGATATTGTTGCCTCAAAACAAATGATCTAAGAAATTAGGGTTACCGTTAAGGCGTCCTAACATTGCTTTGGTGACCGTAAGTCCCTAAGTTCGAATTGACCCTTAAAACTCCAACGACGGTGCTACCTACTCATCAATAGTGTGATAGCATTGTCTAAAGGAAGATAGCATATAATGATTCCTTTTTCGAGTAGGTAGATGGTTCTTAAGTACTTGCTCTTTCAAAAACAAAACAAACTTTTCAGACTTACACTCTTTTTCAAACAAAGGCTTTCTCAAACCCACAAACACAAAGAAAAGCAAAATTTTGAAAACAATATGAGCAAGTACATAAGAGCCTGTGGATAACCACGGATAGAAAGGGTGCTAACACCTTCCCTTTCTATAATCTACTCCCCGAACCCGAGAAATATCTCGAAAAAGGAATTTTTTTATGCTTTTTCCCTTTCCTTGTTGGATAAAATAAAAGTCGATGGCGACTCTTGCTTACCGCGACATTTTGCAAAAACAAACGCAAAACGCAAACCAGCATTCCAAAAAACAGTCAGTTCCCTCCCACCATATCACAGTAAGTGTTTAAGCCATTTCTTATGATTTATAAGACTTGTTTGATTAGAAGAGAACAAGTGCAAGACTCAAGAACAAGTTTTGTACAAAAAGTCACTTTATCAAAATGGCAATGTAACCATTCTTCAAAAAAAGGATATAAAGAATGTCCATGCATTGAATGCTTGAAGTGAGGCATCTAACAGCTGTGTAAACCTTTAATTATGGAGTTCCTAACAAGTTTGAGTCCTGCAAAGTAGTGTTTATGCATCATAGTTTTGAATTTGAATTTGGTTCATCACAAAAATTACTTGTAATTAAAGTGACAAAACCCTAACTTCATCTCTTCGATTCTCCCTACTCAAGAATGATCTCAAGGAGTTCTTGGACATTTTGGAAAGCTTGAAATATGCTATACAACCCATCTTTCAATTTATTTTTAATATTCCCCTTGGAACTATATGAAAAAGTTCCATGAAGTTGGGTCAAAATCCTGACCAAATTAGGGCAAAATTTCACTAAGTGTTTTTGTTTCATGACCACATGTTCATAAAATTATAACTTGAGATCCAAGCATTTTTGGAAGGAGTTGTGTAAATCAAAGATGTATATTTCATACAACTTTCATGTCGGAAGTTTCTCTTGAATTATCTTGCATCATGATGAAAATTTTGCTCAAAGTTATGAAAAAAAATGAAATTTCCAACACTTAGAAAAATTTCTAAGTTTAGAAATTTTGACTTTTCAAAATGAAATCTTGACTTTTTGATTTCTTGATGAATAAGTTTCATATTTTGACATGTTTTGATGAATTGTGATCTTTGGCACTTGAATTTGACCAAAAAGTCATAGTTCGACTTTTCAGTATACAATTGACTTTTGATCAGTTGACTGCAAAATTCATCTCTCAATCCAATGGACTTGCAATGTTTTGAACCATGTCATTAGGTTAAAATGATGCAATTGGGCTCTTGAGATCATGCCTTAAACCAATTGACCATTTGCTAGGTCAAAAATCAGAAATTGCCCTTTCCCAATCAAAACCCTAATTTTGACCATTTTGCCCTTTTGGAGATTTGATCAAATTTCTTGAGGAATTATGGTCCAAACATGATCAAATGATACATATGAGTTTAAAATGTTGATGTGGATAAAAAATTATGAAGTTTGACTGTAAATTGGTCATAGTTGACTTTTTCCCCAATATAGTTAATTTTTAGGTCAAGTGTTCAATTGACTAATCAAAAGTATGATCCAAGGCTTGAAACTTGACATGAGTAATCTTGGGGGTCCATAATGATCCATGAAAGTCATATGGGGCACTGGAAGTTCAAAAATCCTTGTGCAAACTCATACCCTAATTTTGGTTATCAGTGCTTAAGGAGGTGTCTTGGGCTGATCAACCCTAATGCAGTCTTTGAGTCAAAGGAGATCTTGTGAGAAAAATATTGATAAGTGAGAGGGAAAATTTTGGGGTACCACATCTGCCCTTGTTCAATCTTCTTAAGCCTGGTGAGTTAGATTGACGGGTTTCGCCATTCGTGACTCAAAGTTGGAAGATGATTGGACACTAGATTGCCCAGAAAAATTACACTCAGTGATGTGATGGTTGAGGGAATGGGCTTAAAGATACCATTTGGAGAGGTGATAGAAATTTGTCGAAGATGGTATTGTAGATGCCATCCAAAGTGATTGCTGAATTGTAATTTGTAAGCTGAAAGAATGAGTATAAGAATGGCGTCCGTGTCTGGAGCGTATCTGAACCGCATCTAGAGACTGATTTTGAATGAGTATTAGAATGGTGTCCGTGTATGGAGGGTATATGTATTGTATCTGAAAAGTGGACTCTATAAGTATCAGAATGGCATTAGTGTCTGGAGAGTATCTGAACTGTATCTGGAAGTTGAAAACTGAATGAGTATCAAAATGGCATTCGTGTTTGGAGCGTATCTGAACTGTATCTGAAAGCTGAGTCTGAATGAGTATCAGGATGGCATCTATGTCTGGAGCGTATCTGAACTCTATCTGAAAGCTGAGTCTTAATGAGTATCAGGATGGCATTCGTGTCTGGAGCGTATCTGAACTGTATCTGAAAACTTTGAACATTGTTAATGGTAGCTGTTGATTAATCTTATCCTGAAAAAGGGTAAAACGTTAGCTAATATGCAATGTTATGTTGTATGAAATGCATGGTATAATGCATTTGTGTTATCAATGTTTATGATATATGGATGCGATGTATGCGCATGCGAGCTAATCTACTACACTGCGTTTGGATTTGGGAAAATAAATCCCTGACTGATGCTGAGGATATGGAGTGTAAGTCTTTGTGTTGTGAAGTTGAAGTGTTGATGAATTTCCACTTAGAGAAATAAACTCTTGTTGTAAGGTAAATGTCGTGTAATGTTTGTAAAAATCTTGTTGTGGAATCCGGAGAAATTGAACGACTTCTACTGGAGATTGGTAATTGGAAGCTTTGTTCCGCTGGGGATTAAACTACACACTGTGGGGGATTTCATGGAAATAGCTTAGAGAGATTTCTCTATCTCTTAAAGCCATCAGTGATTTTCTTTCTATTTTGTTTATTTGTAAATAGTAATTATGTTCAGATGCGCATATGTTCAAAAATAAATCATTGGACGTTTAAACAAAACACAAGAATATAGAAAAACAGGTAGTTTTGCACTTTCAAAGGGATATCTTTGTATTGACTTTGAGTAAGTATTTTTGTACAATGAGACAAACATTCTATTAAGAATATGTCGTCATAAAAAATGAAAGTTTTGATACAAAGAAAAGATAGATATGTGAAAATAATCCCATGGGGTTCCCATTCCACTATAGCCTTCGTGTCTATGAGCATCTTGTCTATTTGTTGCCTTGCCCGAAGCTGATTGAATCGATCAGAACCTCTGAGTTTGTTAATTTGTCCATGCGGTGATCCAACGGGACATAGTCATACGCTTTAATTCCCTAACTTTTTCCTGGACTGCCCTTTCAGGATTTCAGTCCACCACGATACCCTTTTTTGCCCAAGCCGCCCTTTCGGGTTTTCAACTTGCCGGGTGTACAAATTTTTTTGTTTTATCCCTAATTTTTGCCCGAACCTTTTTGGTTAGCCGGGATGCCCTTGTTTTGCCTAGGTGTGTCAACCTAACGGGTCTCTTATGTGTAGTATCTTTTGACTATGTCTGCGTTCACATGGTGTGGCAGGTCGTCACCATCCATGGTGGTTAAGATCATTGCGCCACCAGAGAATATGTTTTTTATTACAAACGGGCCTTCGTATGTAGGAGTCCGTTTTCCCCTGGGATCACCTTGCGGCAGTATGATATGTTTGATCACCAAATCACCGACTTGATACACTTGGCGTCTGACCTTTTTGTTGAAAGCCTTGATCATTTGTTTTTGATACATTTGACCATGACAGACAGCACTAAGTCTTTTCTCATCAATCAAGTTTAGTTGATCAAGTCGATTCTGGATCCAATCTTCTTCATTCATCCCTGCATTCTTCATAATTCTTAGAGAGGGAATCTGGACTTCAATAGGCAAGACAACCTCCATGCCGTATACCAGAGAATAAGGTGTTGCCACGATTGATGTGCGAGCTGTGGTACAATATCTGTGGAGAGCGAATGGTGGCATCTCATGCCAGTCTTTGTATGTAACTGTCATTTTCTGTATGATCTTTTTAATGTTCTTATTTGCGGCTCCAACAGCATCATTCATCTTTGTCCGGTAAGGGGAAGAATTATGATGTTTGATCTTAAATTGCTCGCACAGGGCGGTGATCATAGTATTATTTAGTTTCGTACCATTGTCTGTAATGATCCTCTCTGGGATACCGTAACGACATATGAGATTCTGCTTGATGAACCGGGCGACAACATTCTTGGTGACGGAAGCGAAAGAAGCTACCTCCACCCACTTTGTAAAATAGTCAATGGCCACTAGGATGAAGAAGTTTCCATTGGAGGTTGTTGGCTTGATTTCCCCAATCATATCAATCCCCCACATAGCAAAGGTCCAAGGAGTCGTCAAGACATTCAGAGGAACCGGAGGTATGTGCACCTAGTCAGCATAAATCTGACACTTGTGGCAGGTTCGAGAGTGTTGATAGCAATCTGCTTCCATGGTAGACCAGTAATAGCCTACTCGTAGGATTTTCTTCGCCATCGTATACCCACTGGAATGGGTGCCAAAAGTGCCCTCATGTAGATCAGCCATGATCCTTTCAGCTTCAACCTTGTCTACGCACCAAAGTAACACAGAGTCATGATTGCGTTTGTAAAGAATGCCATTACTAAGGAAGAATTTAGCAGAGAATCTCCTTAATAACTTATTATCATTAACTGAAGCTCCTTCCGGATATTCTTGAGCCTCGAGATACCTCTTGACTTCGTGAAACCAAGGTTGGTCCACTACTTCTTCAGTATTAATCTCGTGACAGTGTACTGGTTCATCCATTCGTTCAATGGTGATCCGGGGGGCCTCGTTATCCCATTTAAGTTTAAACATAGATGACATTGTGGCTAGTGCGTCTGCTAGCCGATTTTCTTCTCGCAGGAAGTGCTCGAAGGTAATCTTCTCAAAATGTGGGAGCAATGTCAAAACATGTTCTTTGTAAGGGATAAGGTTAGGGTGTTTGGTGTCCCATTCCCCTTTGATCTGGCTGATAACCAAAGCTAAATCTCTGAATACATTCAAAGATTTGATCCCCAGGTCTATGGAAGCTTTGAGACCAAAGATGCACGCTTCGTGTTCCGCCATGTTATTTGTACAATTGAAGCAGAGTCTTACTATAAAGGGAGTATGACATCCTTCCGGAGATATTATTACAACACCAATACCATTGCCGAGTGCGTTAGATGCCCCGTCAAAAACTAGGGTCCATCGGGATCCTTGTTCAGGTTCTTCATATGGCCTGAATTCTTCACAATTGTTTACCATCATGATGTCTTCATCTAGAATTCAAACTTCAAGGACTGGTAGTCTTTTACAGCTTGGTGAGCAAGGTGATCAGCTAGTACACTGCCCTTTATTGCTTTTTGGGTAGTATACTGTATGTCATATTCTGTCAGGATCATCTGTCATCTCGCTATTCTCCCAGAGAGAGCAGGTTTCTCAAAGATGTATTTTATTGGATCCATTTTAAATACTAACAAGGTATTATGGGTTAGCATATACTGTCTTAGCCAGCGAGCAGCCCATGCCAGAGCGCAGCAAGTTTTCTCGAGTAGTGAATATCTTGTTTCATAGTCGGTAAACTTTTTGCTCAGGTAATAAATAGCATGCTCTTTTCGGCCAGACTCGTCATGCTGCCCCAACACACACCCCATTGAATTTTCAAACATAGTCAGATACATGATCAATGGCCTTCCCTCGACTGGTGGCATCAACACAGGAGGCTCTTGCAGGTATTCTTTGATCTTGTCAAAAGCAGTTTGGCACTCATCATTCCATTTGACTGCTTGATCTTTCTTCAGTAGTTTGAAGATTGGTTCACAAGTAGCTGTCAGGTGAGAAATGAATCTGGCAATGTAATTTAAGCGTCCCAAGAACCCTCTGACTTCTTTCTCAGTACGAGGAGCTGGTATCTCTTGTATCACTTTCACCTTGGTAGGATCTACTTCAATACCCTTATTGCTGACGGAAAAACCTAGGAGCTTACCAGACCTTACTCTAAACGTGCATTTATTTGGGTTCAACCTCAGCTTGTACTTCTTTAGTCTCTCAAACAGTTTCTGTAAATGATCAAGATGCTCTTCTTCTATTTGAGATCTAGCTATCATGTCGTCCACATAGACCTCTATTTCGTGATGTATCATGTCGTGAAATAGAGTTACCATGGCACGCTGATAGGTTGCCCTAGAATTCTTCAGTCTGAACGGCATAACCTTGTAGCAGAATGTCCCCCATTGTGTGACAAAGGTTGTCTTCTCCATGTCCTCAAGCGCCATTTTGATTTGGTTGTAACCTGAGAAACTGTCCATGAAGGAAAACACTTTCTGCTGTGCTGTATTGTCAACTAGGATGTCAATATGGGGAAGTGGGAAATCATCCTTAGGGCTTGCCCTATTCAAATCTCTGTAATCCATGCACATTGGTACCTTGTCGTCCTTTTTTAGCACGGGAACAACATTGGCAATCCATTGCGGATAAGAGGTGACGGCCAAGAATCAAGCGTTGAATTGCTTTATGACTTCAGCTTTAATATTCTCTGACATATCTGGTTGCATTCGACGAACCTTTTGTTTTACTGGTGGGCTGTCCTCTTTTGTAGGTAGATGACGTACCACAATATATGCATCAAGTCCTGGCATGTCTTCATACGACCAGGCAAAGACCTCAACATACTCGTGTAGCAACTGAATCAGACGCTCTTTGACACTGGGTTCCAGATTGGCACCCACCTTAACTTCTCTTTTGTCTTCCTCGGTACCTAGGTTGGTGGTGTCCACTGGTTCCTCGTGGGGCTGAATGGTTCTCTCTTCTTGTTGTAGTAATCTGGAGAGTTCCCCTGGTACTTCACAATCTTCCTCACCTTCGTCTTCGGCTTGGTAGATTAGATTTTCAGAGTCACAAAAAGATATAGCAGAGCCGTTACCCATGGGATCCCGAATGGATGTAGACCTGCATCGTGAGTGTGAGTGTGTGTAAGAGTATATCTATCTTTGAAAGAAATGAAAATGTAAAAAAAAAACCAATGAGCGCAAAGTTTGTATGCAAAACGTCCATGATTCATAGATGTCATATGGAAATGAGATAATAACCCTTACAAATGGACCATTGTGCCTCGGGTAAGACACAAGGTTTTAAGAGTCCGAATTGTTTTAATATTACAGATCCAACAAAATGTAAAGACAAATTACTGTGGGATAAATGTGATCGGGACAAAATCTCTAGCCTCCCGGTTGTTGAGCCCTCCACCGACAATTGGAAAATCCAATCCTCCAGGTTGTAGCTGTCTTCATCATCTTCCACCGTATTGACTTCGCGGTTGCTGATCTTCAATGGTGGTCCTCCGGCACGAGCGCGACGTACAGCCTTCTGGGCACCTTCTTCGATCACTGCCTTGGCATCCTTCAAAGATGACATCCTGAGTGGAGGCCTTATGATCTTGGGAACTTGAGACACGACCTTGGTCACTGCCACATCTTGTTGGACTTCTTCAAAGTTCTGGAATGGAGTTTCAATAAATTCACCATCTAGCTCCACATATCGGAAGGAATTGAGATGGATGATCATATACTCTTCTTCTCCATGAACGGTGATGATTTTCCCTTGAACCAGATACTTCAGCATTTGGTGCAGTGTAGAGGTGACAGCGCCAACATTGTGAATCCACGGTCGGCTAAGCAAGCAGGAATATGAAGGGCGGATATCCATTACATAAAAAGTTGAATCAAATGTTTGGGTTCCAACCTTTATGGGGATATCCACTTCCCCATGCACCATCCTTTTTTAGCCGTCAAAGGCTCTCACTACTATGTTGCTCAGTTTCAATGTCAATCCCTCACAGTCAAGCCTATCAAGATCCTTTTTAGGCAATACATTCAGAGACAAACTGGTGTCAACCAACAAATGAGCCAAGGTTGTGCCCATGCATTCCATTGAGACATGTAATGCCTCATTATGCTTCCTCCCTCTTGGTGTTAAATCAGCATCCAAAAAACCTAAACCATTATCTGCAGTCAAGCTGGCTACGCAGTCTTGGAACTGATCGACAGATGTTTCTTGGGGTACATGGGCAGTTTTGAGGAATTTTACCAAGGCCTTTTCATGCGCCTCGGAACATAGTAGTAAAGCCAGCATGGAAATTTTAGATGGAGTTTGCTCCAGTTTCTCAACTACACTGTAGTCGCTTCTTTTTATGATCTATAGAATTTCCTCCATCTCTTTTCAGGAGGTCTCAGGGATAGCCAATGATTGTGCCTTCGTCCGGACAGGCTCAATCAGAATACTTTTGCCTCGAGTCTCAGTTGACTCGGCAGCAGGAATTTCAGTAGGAGTGATAACAGGGGTTGTATCAGCTTTGTCAGTTGGAGTATTATTAGAACTGATTATAGGACTAGGAATAACCTTTGGAGGAGCAACAACGACATGAATTATTACGGGTCCAGAAACAACCTTTGGGGAGCAATTTCTGGAGAGAATATCCTTCCGCTTCAGGTTATCTTACTTGTCCCTGCAATATTACTGATATCGGAGTTAACTTTCTCAGAACTTGAATCTTCGGCAGCTGGCCAATCTTGCTTTATATCGTGGTAGTAGACATCCCCTCCATAATTCCATGGTACAGTTTTGTCTAACGAATACGGGACTGGTCCAGACATTATAATTATCAAAGGAGCTACTTTTGGAAATGATGTAATTCTAACGGGTCCTTTGGTGGAGACGCTGGAAGAATTGTCGGAAATGGTAACGATGGAAACATCATTATAAGAAATAGGTGGAACAGAAGTCTTTTCGAACAAAATTTCCTTGTTATCTATTAGGCACTGAGCGCCTGCTTTCAACAAAGGACAACTGGTTAGTGAGGATAAATAGAAATTACAACTTTCATCACATCCCGGGAATACACCGGCAATCAACAATCTCTTTTTGATAGTTAAGAGTGGGGTCACAAGTTCATCAATTGAAGTAACAAACATATCTTCTTTAAAGGCGTTGGTATTATGGCCGTGCTTGGGCATAGGGGCAGAAATGACATTGGGATTTTCTGGTGCATCGAATTCAATCTCTTTGGCTTCAAGGAGGTCTTGTACTTTGTTCTTTAGAACCCAAAAGTTGTTAGTGTCATGGCCGGGATTCTCAGAGTGGTATGCACAACGGGAATTGGGATGATAGTGAGGAGTGGTTGTGTTAGGGTTCTTTTGAGCTTCTTTCAAGGTCACTAGATTGGATCTTAACAAATGTTGCAATACTTGAGATAGTGTCATATTAATTCAGGTGAATTGTCTGACTGGTCTTTCCATTCTTGGTTGGTTGTTTCTTTACTGATCAGGCGCAGGTTTATGAATCATAACAGCCCCCACCATAGGACGGCGTTCAGCTCTATCTTGATTTCTCTGAGGATATACAACAACCACTTCTTTCTTTCCGATGAATGGTTTCCTTACAGCAGCAAAGGATGCATCTTTTTGAATCTTTCCATTCTTTATCTCGCTTCTACCCTTTCTCTGGTCAATATCAATTTAGTAAAACCTGTCGATGAACTCCCAATTAAGTGATTGAAGAAGGGACCAGACAAGGTTCCCAAAAACATGTTTACCAACTCTCTTTCAGATAGGGGAGGTTGAACTCTTCTGGCCAAGTCCCTCCATTTTTGCGCATAGTCCTTATAACCTTCACTTGAAACCATGGCCATACTTTGGAGTTGAGTACGGGTGGGTGCAAGATCAGCATTGTATTGGTATTGTTTCTAAAAGGCTGCAACAAGATCTTACCAGTTATGAACATTGGCTCTTTCTAACTGATAAAACCAATCAAGTTGAGTTCCAGACAAGCTGTCTTGGAAGAAGTGTACCCATAAGTCCTTGTCATTGGTATGGGGCTATATTTTCCTCACATAGGACCGGAGATGCATTTTAGGGCATGAAACTCTGTCATATTTGGTGAACATGGGTGATTTGAATTTTGGAGGAATGATAATCCCCGATACTAGTCCCAACTCCTCAAAGTCCAATCCAATCACTTTTTTGGATTTCCATTGCACTCAACCGCTCTTCTAGATGCTTATACTTGTCGTCGGCTGAAGGGTATTGTTCTTCAGAATAGTCCTCTTCTTCCTTTTCCTCTTCTGATTCTGACTGGACAACTGTTCCTTTGCCTTTCCCATCTTTATTGTCTTTCTCACCGGATGTTATTGCAAAGTCTAAGGCCCTTCTTGTTTGCCCTTGGAATCTTCTTTCCATGTTTAGAACCCCAGTTATCTTCTTCGTCTTATTTTTCTTCTCCTCAACCAGCAAGGTCTTCAACTCTTCTTGTCCTTTGGCTAGGGTTAAGAACAACTATTAAAACTGTGCATTCTGAGCTTGGAGGTCCTTCACCTTTTGCTCGAGATCCATCTTACTGAAATAAACAGTAGAGAGATGAGGAGACTTTTTGCAAGAAACCTTCTTATGTTATGATGAATGGTAAATGCGTATACAATGATTTCAAGGATCTTAAAGACTCAAATTCGTTTTAGACAAAAAGGAAACACATGTTATATTGATAAATTAAAGCTTTGAGTACATCAATGCCTTCTTGGGAAAAATAATACAAAAACTCTAAGATAAAAAGGTAGTACCCATCCTTTTTTGTGAGATGTAGGCATCAAGTTCCTCTCCTCATGAAGTTGCTTAGTGAGTTCCAAAACCTTCTTCTCCCTTGCGTAGAATTGGGTTTGAAAGTATCTCGCTCCCCCTGGAGTTGTATATAATCTCTTTGTAGGTCTTCAAGAGAGGTGGGCATGTCAGGATGTAGGATAGTGTATGGAACATCTCCTTCCATAACAGGCTCCATGATTACCGGGAGAATGGAGGGATAAGGCATCATAAGACTCTGAGAACGAGTTCGTACCCATTTGAGGTAAGGCTCAAGAGGGATGGAATTCTTATGCCCCAATGTCTTGCTATATACCTTGTTCAACATCCTCTAAGCTTGGGTAAATCTCTGGCGAAGACCTTTATCGTCGTTCTCGTAGTCAAATACCAAACCTTGAATCAGCATCTCATGCGGGCCATCCCTTCGAGCGTAACCAAACTGTCTTAAGGCTAAGCAGGGGTTATAGGTGATACCTCTCCTAATGCCAAGTAAAGGGAAATTAGGAAATTCTCCACAACGGTCGACAATAGTAACATTCTCTATGGATCGGGAGCACCAATGAATATCTGAATGTTTGAGCATCATCAACCTTTGTGACCACCTTAAACCTTGATCGTTTTTTAATACAGATTGGGGAAGATGCGAAATAAACCATCTTGCCAAGAGAGGAGTGCAACACACAAGGACACCTCTTTTCCTCATTGTACGAGTGTGAAAAGAGTGTAAGATGTCTCCTAGCAAAGTAGGCACCTGGTTGTGTGATATGAAGATTTTGACGGTGTTCACGTCTATGAGTTGGTCAGGATTTGGAAATAAAACCATCCCATAGATGAGGAGAGCCACAATTTCATCAAAAGCTTGCAGGTCCAAAGAATTCCAACAATTTTAGGCTTTCTCAAACAAGAAATTTGCTAGGAAACCTTTGACACCACTCCTTGTTTCCCAATGAGTTGTGACATCAGATGAGTGCAAGTGTAGAACTTGAGCAATCTCTTATGGCTTTGGGTCTATTTCCATACCGTTTAAAGGTTGTTTGTTGAGAATGGTAATCCTCAAGTGTCGGGAGAATTCTTCTAAAGTAGGCACAAGTTGATAGTCGGGAAATGTGAAGCAATGGTGTAAAGGATCTAAGAACTGAAAGAGCACCTTCATCATGTCCTCATCTGTGTTGGAGGTGATCAAGTTGAGTAGGCGACCATGTATCTCAGTGAATGGAGAGTTTTCTAGAATTCTTGAACCTAGTTCCTTAAGTTGTGGAAGGATCCTTACAAGGTTGACTTGAATAGTTTTCCTGTGAAGAGAATCCATATCCTACAAAACAGAACAAAGATAAATCCCAAGATCCTTGAAATGGTTAGTGAGTGAGTATGGTGTTATGATGTCCATGATGTTATGTACAAGTATGTATATACAAACAAAGCAAATAAGTCTTTAGGTTTAGGCTTGCATGGAGTCTCACAGGTAAGTACCCTCTTGAAGTTTAGTTGGCTCAACATGTCCTAGTAATAGTAACCGGGTTCTAAGGAGCTCAATATCACTGGTTTGTTTCCTTGGTCATTATTTTAGCACAAGCCTCTTTAATGGCGACCGGAATATCCCAAGAAATCAAACCTCAATGAGTGTAGTATCGAGTATCTACCATCTTCGAACTGCATCAAAGTTGGTAATCTCACTACATCCTAAAGGCCAAGTTGGTCAAGTAAAGGTTCTAAAAGTTCATTAGTGCTTCATGACATCACTCAGCGACCCCGTATTCTCCTTGATTAACTCAAAGGCTACCGGTACCCACAAATATGTTGCACTAACGTAGCTATTGCTTAGACCATGTCGGTATACCCCGCAGAGTTTCCACAATGTATTGCTACTTACCTATAATGTATCCCAAATCCGGGTAGAGGATTCAATCCCAAACAAAGAACCATAATATAAAGCATACAAGTCAAACAATGCAAGCAAGTAAATGTGATCTAACCCTAAGGTAACCCCACTTTTAGAACTCTCCCCACCAGAGTCGCCAGTTCTGTGATACGGTGGGAGAACTGACTTGAAGGTTTTGCATTTGATCGCAAATGTTGAGGTTAGCAAGAGTCGCCACCGACTTTTCCTTTATCCAAAAGGAAAGGTGAAAAAGCACAGGAAAGACCTTTAGAGATGTTTTCTTGAGTTCGGGGGCTAGATTATGAAAAGGGAAGGTATTAGCACCCTTTTCATCCATGGTTTTCCATGGGATCTTAGTTACTTTCTAGATCACTTACTTTTTGTTTGAAATTGTGCTTGGTGTGGTTTTTTGGAAGTATTTTGTAAAGAGGCCATTGTTTAGTCAATCTTTGTCATGATTCTTGTTTGTAAGAATGTATACAAAGATGTTTGATCTTTTGAAAATGTTTTCAATTTTGTAAGATGTTTGAAAGTGTAAGTGTTTGTTTTGAAAATAACAAGGATGTTTGTTTGAAATTGAGCAAGTAATTAGGAGCATTCTACCTACTCAAAAGTCTTTCTTGTTCATTTTATTTTTCCTTTGACATTGTTATCTTACCATTGATTTGGTAAGTAACCCTATCTTTGGATGTAGACGGGACGGGTGTGGGTCATCGTATAACAAAGATTAGCAATGTTGAAAGGTATCTTAGCATTCTTTTTTAGGGACCAATATAATTTGAAAGGCAACTTAGATAGCATCATCGAGGGACTGTGATCTTGTATTTGCTTGTTCTTGCTAAGATACCTTACATGCGTAATATGGCCATTTTGTATAAGGCAACCAAGTGGAACAACCCTAGGGGTGCTTGTGTGCAAGTGTATTGTTTTCATGCTTGTTTTTGTTCTTGAATTAGGATTTTCCAAGTATTGGTTTTAGTCTTTCCATACAAACCCTAATTACTAGCATGTTATTGATAAAAGCGATAAATTGCGGAATTTAAAGTTACTACGCTATTACAAAATTTGTGGGAGGGGGTGTACAAATTGAATGGGGATTTCAAGAATGTAAACCTAGTTAGTCTATTACAACCATATTGAATTGACATCAATGTACAAGGAATTAAATGAATACAATGTACAAAATGAATAAATGTACAAAATACAAAATGTGAAGTAAATGGATATTTTTATTTGGATTTTTAGGAGAAAAGGGATTTTGTCTTAATATAATTAATTAAAAGAAAAATAATTAATGAAAATTAAACCCTAAATTTGTTAAGAAAAGATTTCTAAACAAAACCCTAAATCTATTAATTAAAATAAAAGAAATTAAGTTTATAAGAAAAGTGTTTTGGTATTTTTGTCTTGAGAATATTTATAGCATTACAAAATATTTTTAGTCTTTTTTTTATATCAAAAATAATATATTTTAATTAGTGTGAAAGAAAATAAATAATAACCTAGTTTTAAATTAAATTTACAAGACTAGTTAATAAAAATAAATAAAGTATTGTTAAATAAAATATTTTTTGTGAGAAAAATAAAATAAACTAAGTTAAAATGAAAATCTAATTTTTTTTGTGTTTTTTATGATTTTTTAGTATTAGGAAAATATTTTAAGAAAATAAATAAAATAAAAATAAAGAAATAAAAAAAATTTGGGACAGGGTGCAAATAGCCTGCAGGGAGGTTAGTAAGCAAAAATTAAAAAAAAAACAATAAAAGCCCAACAAGGCCCAAGCACATGCAAAAAAAGTCAAAATGGTGCAAAAAAATATGAAAAAACACAAAAGAGTACCACTGAGGCTCGAACTCAGGTCCCAAAGGTTACAGGCGCGCGCTTCTACCACTGGGGTGGCTATACATCCGTTAACATAAGCAAAACAATAAATATATGAGGCAAAACGCGCCCTGATGACTTCATCTTCAACCTCCAGCCAGACCAACTGTAACTTGCTTATTTCTCATGAAAAATGAAAACTGTAAATATGAAACTTGTAGCAAATTTTCTCACAGTTTCAGAAATGTAAAGCATTAAAACTATAGATCAAAGATAAGCATGAATTTTAATGGCCCTAATCTGAACCCTAAAAATCTCAGAAATTTCAGTTTCAAAATTCTATAAGCTCAAGCAAAATTTATGGAAACTATGGACATGGTTAGCTTTAGGGTAATGATATCTACATGTTTTGTTCACAAATAAATCATTGATGATGCCTGTATGAAGAGTTCAAAGTTAAGAAAACTTACCTCAAAACTGGAAATCGTGTTTTGAGTTTGAGCTTGTTTCAAGTGATGGTGATGATCAGGTTAGCTTCCTTGAAGTCCCAAGAAGCTAATGCAATGATTAGCTTGAGCAATGGAGGCTGAAATGGTCTGGAGAAGTCAATGTGCAGAACTCTGTTTTTGGAAATAGAGGATGGTGTTAATGGTGTTACAATTCTGTAACAGGGTATGAGATCAACTCTATATGATGTTTAGAAGGTTTAGAAACCAAAAGGCCAAGAAACGCACGAGTAGATTATGAGTTTCAAGTTTTTGGTCAGTTTGTGTGAAAATGGAAGTATGAAGTGTGATTCTGAGTTCTAGCTCTTTTCAGTGGTCAAGCATTCGTGTATTTTTGGCCAATAGTTTGTGTATCTATAAGAAAAAGTGTTTGAGAGCTTTGGAAAATTAGAAGTACAAGTTCTTAGCTTTTCGCTAGGTTACTTGATTTTGAAGAAAAAGAGGGAAACAAGTTTCAAGAGGAGGTGCAAGCATGGGATGGGTGATTGTAAGTGTCTAAGCCATTTCTTATGAATTATAAGACTTTTTTTATCATAATAGAACAAGTTCAAGGCTCAAGAACAAGCTTTGTACAAAAAGTCATTTTATCAAAATGGCAATGTAACCTTTCTTCCAAAAATGGATATAAAGCATGTCCATGCATTGAATGCTTGAAGTGAGGCCTCTAACAGCTGTGTAAATCATTAATTATGGAGTGCCTTACAAGTTTGAGTCCTGCAAAGTAGTGTTTATGCAACATAGTTTTGAATTTGAATTTGGTTCATCACAAAAATGACTTGTAATTAAAGTGATAAAACCCTAACTTCATCTCTTCGATTCTCTCTACTCAAGAATAATCTCAAGGAGTACTCTGACATTTTGGAAAGCTTTAAATGTGCTCTACAACCCATCTTTGAATTGATTTTTAAGATCCCCCTTGGAACTATATGAAAAAGTGCCATGAAGTTGGGTCAAAATCCTGACCAAATTAGGGCAAAATTTCACTCAGTGTTTTTGTTTCATGACCACATGTTCATAAAATTATAACTTGAGATCCAAGAATTTTTGGAAGGAGTTGTGTAAATCAAAGTTGTAGATTTCATGGATATCTACAACTTTCATGTTGGAAGTTTCTCTTGAATCATCTTGCATCATGGTGAAAATTTTTCTCAAAGTTATGAAAAAATATGAAATTTCCAACACTTAGAAAAATTTCTAAGTTTAGAAATTTTGACTTTTCAAAATGAATTATTGACTTTTTGATTTCTTGATGAATAAGTTTCATTTTTTGACATGTTTTGATGAATTGTGATCTTTGGCACTTGAATTTGACCAAAAAGTCAATATTTGACTTTTCAGTATACAGTTGACTGTTGATCAGTTGACTGCAAAATTCATATGTCAATCCAATGGACTTGCAATATTTTGAACCATGTCATGTCAAAATTATGCAATTGGGATCTTGGTATCATGCCTTAAACCAATTGACAATTTGCTAGGTCAAAAATCAGAAATTGCCCTTTCCCAGTCAAAACCCTAATTTTGACCATTTTGCCCTTTTGGAGATTTGATCAAATTTCTTGAGGAACTGTGGTCCAAAATTGATCAAATGATACATATGAGTTTAAAATGTTGACGTGGATCAAAAATTATAAAGTTTGACTGTAAATTGGCCATAGTTGACTTTTTCCCCAATACAATTGATTTTTAGGTCAACTGCTCAATTGACTTATCAAAAGTGTGATCCAAGGCTTGAAACTTGACATGAGTAATCTCGGGGGGTCCATAATGATCCATGAAAGTAATATGGGGCATTGGAAGTTCAAAAATCCTTGTGCAAACTCAAACCCTAATTTTGGTCATCAGTGCTTAATGAGGTGTCTTGGGCTGATCAACCCTAATGCAGTCTTTGAGTCAAAGGAGATCTTGTGAGCAAAATCTTGATAAGTGAGAGGGAAAATTTTGGGGTACAACAAACCCCCTACACCATTGCTTCATATTTCATGATTATCAACTTGTGCCAACTTTGGAAGAGTTCTCCCGACTCTTGAGGATTCCCATTCTCAATCAATTACGTTTCAACGGTACGGAAAGTGATCCAAAGCCAGAAGAGATCGCTCAAGCTCTAAATTTGCAACCATCTGATATCACAAATAATTGGGAAACAAAGAGTGGTGTCAAAGGTTTCCTAGCAAAGTTCTTGTTTGAGAAAGCCCAAAACTGTTGTAACTCTTTGGATTTGCAAGCCTTTGAGGAAATTGTGGCTCTCCTCATCTATGGGATGGTTTTGTTTCCAAATCCTGACCAACTCATAGATGTGAACACCGTCAAAATCTTCATGTCTCGTAACCCATTGCCTACTTTGCTAGGGGGTATCCTACATTCTTTTCACACTCGCACCATGAGGAAAAGAGGTATCCTTATGTGTTGTACTCCTCTTTTAGAAAGATGGTTTATTTCGCATCTTCCCCAATCTGTATTGAAGAATGAGCAAGGTTCAAGGTGGTCACATAGGTTGATGACGCTCACACATTCAGATATTCATTGGTGTTCCCTCTCTTTGGAGAATGTTACCATCGTCGACTGTTGTGGAGAATTCCCTAATGTCCCTTTACTTGGCATTAGAGGGGGTATCACCTATAACCCTTGCTTAGCCTTAATAAAGTTTGGTTACGCCCGAAGGGATGGTCCCCATGAGATGCTTATTCAAGGTTTGGTATTTGACTACGAGAGCGACAATCAAGGTTATCGTCAGATGTTTATCCGAGCCTGGAGGATGTTGAACAAGGTGGATAGCAAGATGCTAGGACACAAGAATTCCATTCCCCTCGAGCCTTACCTTAAATGGGTGTGAGCTCGTGCTTAGAAACTTGTAATGCCTTATCCCTCCATCTTACCAGTCATTGTGGAGCCTGTGGTCGAAGGGGATGTTCCCTACAGTATCCTCCATCCGGACATGCCTACCTCTCTCGAAGACTTACAAAAGGGTTGGGTCCAGCTGAAGGAAGAACGAGATACTTTTGAGGCCCAATTCTATGCTAGTGAGAAGAGAGTCTTAGAACTTATAAATCAGTTACAAGAAGAGCAAAGTGTGAACACTTATCTCACGCCAAAAAGGATGCGCTCAGTCTTTTTATCTTAGAAAGCTATTTTGTAAGCCCAAGAGGCATGATGCAACCTTTCTTTTTTTGTCTAATGAAAATTAACGTTTGTTCATCCTCTTGTCTACATAAATTTAAATTTCATTAATCCTTGAAATCATTTGCACGAACATATTCCAAGCATCATAACATGACAGGTTGTTGCATAACAAGTTTCCTTATCTTTCTGCTGTTTATTTTAGCAAGATGGATCTAGAGAAAACTGTGACGGATCTCCAAGCCCAGAATTCTCAGTTTCAGGAAGCTCTACTAGCCCTAGCCAAGGGGAAGCAAGATATGATGGCTTTGCTGGCTGTTAAGAAGAAGCCAAAGAAGAAAGCTCTACTCAACATGGGTAGAAGGTTCAAGGAGACAATTTGTCAAATCCCAATAGGAGACTCATCTGAAGAGGACGAGAACCATGTCGGTGAGGTCAAGAGTACTCAAGATGAATGTGTTAATGATCAAGAATATGATGATGATTATTTCAACAAGTAGTATCCACCCGCTGATATTAAATACAAGCAGTTAGAAGACAGGTTGAAAGCCGTTAAAATCCAAGTTGTCCCCGATTTAGATTTTGATGATTTGGGTTTAATCTTTGGGGTAGTCATCCCCCACAAATTCAAATTACCAATCTTTGCCAAGTACGATGGGGTTTCTTGTCCAAAACTCCATTTGAAGTCTTATGTGCGCAAGATACAGCCGCACACTGCCAATAAGAAGCTATGGGTTCACTTTTTCCAAGAGAGTTTGGCTGGAACACAACTTGAATGGTTTTATCAGTTAGATGGTTCTCGTATCAATACTTGGGAGGATCTAGCTATTGCCTTCTACCACCAGTATCAATACAACACCGACTTGGCGCCAACTAGGGTTCAATTGCAATATATGCCCATGGGAGAGAATGAAGGATTTAAGGAATATGCGCAAAATTGGAGAGAACTTGCTAGTAGGGTCCAACCTCCCTTGATTGATAGGGAACACATTGACATGTTCATGGGAACCTTATCTAGTCCTTTATTTAATCTGTTGGTAGGCTGCTCTTCTTCTGGTTTCACCGAATTAATCGTAATCGGTGAAAGAGTTGAGAGTGGCATCAAAAGTGGGAAGATCTTTGTGGAATCTACCTCCACCGCCAATCCTATCAAGAAACCTTTTGCTGCAAAGAAGGAAGTTAATGTTGTGTATGGGTCAAGGGCACATACCAAGAAGAATTATCATCCGTCTGTAAATATTGTCTGAATCTCCAATACAACTCCTACTCCAAGACCATCTGCAAATCATCAACATTTTGAAACTCCAAGAAGACAATTTACAAGGTTAGGCATGTCACTGTCTCAAGCCCTTCAACATTTGCTTAAGACTAATTTAGTAACATTGCGCGATCCTCCCGCCAACCCTGACACCTTGTCACCAAAATATAATTTGAACGCAAAGTGTGCTTACCATTCAAATAGCCCTGGGCACGAGACTGATCAGTGCTGGGCCTTGAAGAACAAGATCCAGGATTTAATTGACAACAAGACTGTTGAGTTTGATCCTCCTCCAATACCGAATGTAATTACCGCTCCAATTCCGATACATGACAAAGGTGTAAATTTTGTTGAAGATATAATTTTTATTGCCTCTGTTGAAGAATTGACTACTCTGCTGAATGTAATGAAGAACAATCTGTTGAAAGTTGGGATCTACCCTGGCTGTGAAGAAGACTGCGTGTGTTGTACAAGACAACCAAATGGATGTGAAGGGCTGAAAAAAGGTATATGTTGTACCCAAAAAATTTCCCTCTCATATTTCTCAAGACATTGCAAGAAAAATCTCCAAGTGGCTCAAGGTTGCTCAAGAATTGGTCAGACAAGTCATCTCCTAAGGCAGTCTTCCCCAAATTAGGGGTTTGAGTTGCACCAAGATCTTTGAGTCCAAATGACCTCAAGTGATCCCCAATGTCCTAATATGTTCTCAAGGTCATCCATGTCAAATTTCAAGCCTTGCAGAGGAAGTTTGCTCAGTCAATTGCTCAAAGGGTCCAAAAATCGACTGTGCTAGGGCAAAAGTCAATTGTGACCCAAATACAGTCAAACTTCAAGTTTTTTTGCAAAAATTATCATTTTGAAGGATATTTCATCATTTGATCAAGGGTTGATCATGATTCATCAAGGATTGCTCAAAATTCATCAAGACTCAAAAGTTTCTAAATTAGGGTTTTGTAGGAAAAGTCAACTCAACTTTGACCAAGCATAACTTTCTCATACTTTATGATAAATTACCCATCCAAATCTAATTTTGAAGAGGATGAAATTTAATACAATCCATCTTCACACCCCAAGATCAAGAAATGCACTCACAAGAAGTTACAAATTTGGACATTATAGGTCATTTTTGAAAGTCAACAAAACACCTTTTTTTCCAAAGATTATAACTTGAGCATGAAACATAAAAATTAGATGAGACCAAAAGTTTTGGTTAGAGGACATGTCAAGATTTCTAAAAAGTCCCAGAACACTTCCAAAAGTTCAAAATTGAAGAAGTTGTGCATTGTTGAAGTTGGGCATTTTTGCAAAATTGCCAAAAGTCAACTATACCCAGAACTCCAAATTTTGTCAAATGGGCCCATTCTTTTCCACTTGATCTGAGCTTACATCATTGCACACGTGGCCTAGCTTCATCCATGAGCCGATATCTTATTTTTATTATTATTTAATTTGATTTTTTATTGAATTTATTCATTTTAAATCAAATTAAATCATATAAAATCCAAACTTTGATTACCTAAGATCTTTTTGGTTGTTTCAGGTCTTAATTATCATCATTAGCATCATCAAACTCGGATCACACGATATCATGTACAAAAAGATAGAGATTTGGCAAATTTGGAAAGGTTTAAAGGGTGAATCAAATCAAATCCCAATGCATTGATTTAGAGAGATTCATTCCAAATTTGTTACCCTAGCACATTGTACCATACATAAAGAAGTTAGAGGAATCGAGATGGGGGTTAGAGGCTGCAGAAAGAAGCAAAACAAAACTTGAAAAATATACAAAAAAAGCTTGAATTCAAATCCATAGCTAGAGGTGTTTTCAGAAGCCAAAACCTATCCCAATCGATTCCTAGGTGTTCACTCAACCTTCCTGGATCAAAAGCAAGCTCGCTCATACGCCCAAATGCCCTGTAAGTGTCACGATAATTCGCTCTGTACTTGAAATCATAACTCTCTATTCTTGCATCATTTGAACAAATCATTGCCATATTTGTGATCCTCATAACATTTCCAAGCTTTTGGCATTATTTAATTTTGTTTATCTGACTCATACTGCAAAATACCATAATTAGGGTTTCGTGGATAGTTTTGGGTGTTTTTGTTTCAGGGATAATTGGCCATCAAGAAGGGTATGGTTGTGACCGGGATGATGAGACGAGCACAACCATGCCCTTAGAATTCATTTTCATGGCTTACAGAGGATTTTGGAGTATGTATGACTTGTAGTGACGGTCTGTGCCCGTGGCTATATGTTTTACAGGTTTTTAGCCACGGACGAAGGTTAAAGACAATACGTGGCACTCAACCATTGCTCCATTCAAACCACGTGCACATTTTTTTGTTCTGACAATAATCTTTGTTTTGTTTTATAATCATTGTTTTTCATAATATTAACAAATGGAACAGTTGGCATAGTGGTAAGCGTTTACATCCAATAGCCTACAAGACCTGGGTTCGAATCCCAGGTCCTCCAAATTTCTCTTTGATTTTTTCTTTCAGGCAATCGTGTGTGTAGTCCAAGCGCGCAACATACCATACACTATCATTTATCCAATGGCCAGATGGCCAAAGGCCAAATCTGGTGATCCAGGAGTAAGGGTCTATCATAAGCAAAGTCAACACACACCCACTAGATCTTACAAAGTCAGCAAAGGGCCAGCTCGTTTGGGCCTCATAATTTCTATTCAGACCTCCAAATCCAGGCCCAACCCTTTCTTCTCTTCTATTTATTTTTTTTGTTTTAGTTAATTGTTTTATTTCATTAAATTTACTAACCAATTAAAAAATTCCTTTCTTTATAAAATAAAATCACCAAAAATATTTTCATTCAATTCAATTTTAATTTTTTATTTTTATTAATAAATACTAATTAATTGATTTAGGTTTTAATTAGAATAACTTTAATTCCTTTTTTAATAATTAAAATTAAATTAGATTTAATTAGGTTTTTTCTAATTCAATTAATTTTATTTTATTTCTTAAAATAAAAAAAATCCAAAAAAAAATTATTTTTTATTAATTAATTTAATTAATTTAATTTAGTAATTAATTTAGGCTAATTTCTTTCTTAAAGTAAAAATAACAAAAAAAATCTTTTCTTTCAAAAAAGGGTCAAAACCCTAGAACTTTGCGCTCGATTTAATTTCCCGCACGCGATTTATTTTATTTTATCCAATAATGTACTTGCTTCCGGTTTGTAATAGTTAATAGGACTTTTATTTATTTTTTATTGCTTTATTTATTTTTAAAGGGTTTGTCTTTGGCGATGTAAATACCCGACGCCTTGTAATTTAAATTCCGCATTTTATTTCCGCAAATATAAACTGTTAGATGTTTGATAATAGGATGGCATGACAAGACTGAATGTTTTAACCTAAAATCAACTTAGATCACCCTTAACATGTACAAAGATAAAATTAACTGAAAATTACACACTCGCACATGCGCACTCTTAGGGTACACCCACTTGGTTGCCTTCGTACGCGGTCATTGAGTATAGGATGCTTTAGAGGTCGCCCTCTTGTCTAAAAGATCATAGTCGCCTCGAAATGGTTGCCTCAGATATTGTTGCCTCAAAACAAATGATCTAAGACATTAGGGTTACCGCTAAGGCATCCTAACATTGCTTTGGTGACCGTAAGTCCCGCATTCGAATTGACCCTTAAACTCCAACGACGGTGCTACCTACTCATCAATAGTGGGATAGCATTGTCTAAAGGACATTAGCATAGAACAATTATTTTTTCGAGTAGGTAGATGGTTCTTAAGTACTTTCTCTTTCAAAAAAACAAAACTTTTCACACTTACACTCCTTTTCGAACAAAGTTTTCAAAAACACTTCATACACTCTTGAGGACAGAAGCAAGAGTTAAATCGAAGTTTCAAAACCAAAAACTTTTTCAAACCCACAAGCACAAAGAAAGCAATTTTGAAAACAATTGAGCAAGTACCTAAGAGCCCGTGGATAACCACGGATAGAAAGGGTGCTAATACCTTCCCTTTCTATAATCAGCCCCCTGAACCCGAGAAATATCTCGAAAAAGGAATTTTTTTGTGCTTTTTTCCTTTCCTAGTTGGATAAAATAAAAGTCGGTGGCGACTCTTGATTACCGAGACATTTTGCAAACACAAACGCAAAACGCAAACCAGCATTCCAAAAAATAGTCAGTTCTTCCCACCGCATCACAGTATACAACGCCTGATGGATATCCACGAAATTTTGTTCGAGAAGACTCCACTTGCCAAGAGTTTGATAAACAAATGTGAAGACCTCTCCATTATCACCATCTCCAACAAGCCTCTTAGGATCACCTCCAAAGGTCCTATTAGTATTTCAAATGAACCCATTATTGCTCCCTTAATAATTACCAATCCTGGACCAATTCCTTACTCTTTAAATAAAGCGGTACCATGGAATTACGGTGCTGAAGTGTTCTATCATGGGATTAAACAAGATGGCTGGATCAAAGAAGGAAAAGATGACGATGTTGACAACATAGCTGGCTCAAGCAAAGTAACTAGAACTGGGAGAATATTTTCACCCAATATCTCACCTCCAATAGTTACAAAGACACCCATCCCCATTACCGCTGCCAAGCCAAATACCGATACCATAGGGAAGGGGAAGGTTGTTGAGCCTGATGTGATTGAGGTACCCTCCAAAGACGTAGATGATGAAGAACCCTCCTCCCGTGAAATGGACGAGATTTTAAAGATCATACAAAGAAGAGACTTCAAAATTGTAGAACAATTGGGGAAAACCCCCTCTAAGATTTCAGTATTGTCATTGTTGCTTTGCTCTGATGCCGATGCTCGAACATTAATCAAGTTCCTGAAAAGGGCTCATGTCCCCCATGAGACAACAACATATCAATTTGAGAATTGCGTGTCTAGCCTGACAGCTGATAATGGCTTAGGATTTTTAGATGCTGACTTAACACCTCTCGGGAAAAATCACAATAAAGCATTACATGTGTCAATCGAGTGCAAAGGGACTACCTTAGCACATGTGCTAGTCGACACTGGTTCTTCTCTGAATGTATTATCCAAGGGGGCATTAGACCGTCTCGACTGTGAGGATTTAGTAATAAAGCCAAGCGACATCATTGTAAGAGCATTTGATGGAACAAAGAGGACTGTTCATGGGGAGGTAGATCTTCCAATCAAAGTGGGCTCCCAAATCTTCAAATCTACTTTCTATATTATGGATATTCGGTCGGCCTATTCTTGTCTGTTAGGTCTCCCATGGATCCATAAAGCTGGGGCAGTAACCTCAACCCTCCACCAGAAACTCAAATATCCAGTCAAGGGCAAAATAGTCACCGTCTGTGAGGAAGAAGAGTTTATGGTCAACCACCTTAACTCTTTCAAGTATGTAGATATGGATGGGGAATTCATTGAAACCCCGTGTAAAGCCTTTGAGGTTGTACCACTGATTATTGCTGCTACTAAATGTTCTTCCTTTTAGTCTAAAATTGTTAAGGCCACGCCAAAGATGGTTTCTATCAAGGATGCCCGTGCAACAATTGAAGAAGGAAACTTCGATACTTGGGGGAAACTCCTCGATATCCCATTTAAAGCAGACAAGTTTGGTCTAGGCTTCACCGTTAAAGATCAGAAGGAAGTAAGGTGTGCTCGTGCTAGAAAACCGCCACTCCTCATTGGAAGCAATGAAGTCAATACCATGGATGATTCTGAAGAAGAAGCTGCATTTGAAGAGTGGGTGTACCCAACTACAATGGAGCTGAAGAATTGGAAATACAAAGGACTTTGTTCCCATATCCTTTATTGAGGAGTAATCTACTTGTTATTGCTTTTCTTTCAATTCAAGAACTTGTTGTCTGTAATATTCAAACAATGACTTTTAAGCCATGTGCCTGGCCCAGGGCATTTTGGTCCATTTGTCAAGGGTTTTATTTATATTCATCTAATCATATGATCATTCAGTACATTGGACTCTTTTTCATTCAAATATTTATGTTCATTGTCTTTCCTTTCTTTCAAATACATTTTCAAAAATAGCCATGTATCTTACATGCACAAACACACTTTTGCAGGTCCACATCCACTCTGGATCCTATTGCCAATGACTCTACTATTGTCGATTATGACTTTGAATGTCCTATCAACCAAGCCAAAGACGAAGGCGAGGAAGATTGTGACATACCGGGAGAACTAGCTAGACTTCTATTATAAGAGGAAAAAACTATTCATCCGCATGAAGAGTCAGTTGAAGTTATCAACCTAGGTACTGAGTCAGATAAGAAGGAAATCAGGATCGGTGCTAATTTGGAAAGCAGTGTTAAGAGCAGGTTGGGTTGGATGTTGCGTGATTATGTGAAAGTATTTTCTTGGTCTTATAAAGATATGCCTGGGTTGGATACTGACATCGTAGTTCACCGTCAGCCGACAAGAGAGGATTGTCCTCCTGTTAAACAAAAGGTTCGTCGCATGAGGCCTAATATGTCTGAAAAGATCAAACTTGAAGTGATGAAACAATTTGATGCAGGGTTCCTAGCCGTGACATCCTATCCTCAATGGGTTGCCAATGTGGTGCCAGTGCCAAAGAAAGACAAGAAAGTTCGCATGTGCGTAGACTATAGGGATCTGAATAGGGAAAGCCCCAAGGATGACTTCCCTCTACCACACATTGACGTCTTAGTTGATAATACCGCTCAACATAAAGTCTTCTCATTCATGGATGGCTTCTCAGGCTATAATCAAATAAGGATGGATCCCGAAGACATGGAAAAGACTACTTTCGTTACGCAATGGGGAACCTTCTGCTACAAGGTCATGTCGTTCAAATTAAAAAATGCAGGGCCAACATATCAAAGGGCTATGGTAGCTTTATTTCAAAACATGATTCATCATGAGATAGAGGTATATGTAGATGATATGATTGTCAGATCACAAACCGAAGAAGAACATCTCGATCATCTGCACAAATTATTCGAGAGGCTGAAGAAGTACAAGCTGAGGTTAAACCCTAACAAGTGCACGTTTGGAGTACGATCTGGAAAGCTTCTGGGTTTTTTCGTCGGTAATAAAGGCATTGAAGTTGATCCTGCCAAGCTAAAGGCCATCCAAGAAATGCCAGTCCCTCATTCTGAAAAAGAAGTCATAGGATTCTTGGGTCGTCTCAATTATATTGCCTGTTTCATATCTCACTTGACTGCTACTTGTGAGCCACTCTTCAAACTCTTGAAGAAAGATCAGGTAGTCAGATGGAACGATGATTTCCAGATTGCCTTTGACAAAATAAAATAATACCTACAAGAACCTCTTATTCTCATGCCTCCAGTTGAAGGAAGACCATTGATCATGTACTTGACGGTATTAGAGAATTCTATGGGGTGTGTTTTGGGCCAACGTGACGAGTCTGGCCGAAAAGAGCATGCTATTTATTACCTAAGCAAAAAGTTTACCGACTGTAAAACCAGATATTCACTGCTCGAGAAAACTTGTTGCGCTCTGGCATGGGATGCTCACCGGCTAAGACAATATATGTTGACTCATACCACTTTGTTGATTTCTAAGATGGACCCAATCAAGTACATCTTCGAGAAACCTGCCCTTTCCGGACGGATAGCCAGATGGAAAATGATCTTGACTGAGTACGACATTCAATACACGACTCAAAAAGCCACAAAAAGAAGTGTACTAGCAGATCATTTGGCCCATCAAGCTGTGGATGATTATCAGTCAATGAACTTCGACTTCCCTGATGAGAACATCATACTGGTAACCGACTATGCAAAATCGGGACCGTATGACAGACCTGAACCAAGATCCCGATGGACTATGGTATTCAATGGGGCTTCCAACGCCTTAGGTAACGGAATTTGTGTTGTGATCATCTCTCCTGAAGGTTTCCACACTCCTTTCACTGCCAGACTATGCTCCGATTGCACAAATAATATGGTCGAGTATGAAGCATGCATCTTAGGTCTAAAAGCTGCTATTGACTTAAGGATCAAGAATTTGGATGTGTCCGGGGATTCTGCCTTAGTGATCAGCCAAGTAAAAGGAGATTGGGACTTAGGTTATCCCTAATTCCTTACTTCGAAGAGATCACTTTTGAGCACTTCCCTGGGGAAGAAAACTAGTTGGCTGACACCTTGGTGTAATACCCCAAATTTGTCCTACCCTTTTACTTTTATCTGGCTTATGCATTTTGCACTTCTCATTTCATCTGCATACCTTTCTCTAGGTCATCTAACGCGTCATGCATCATTCATCAATAAAGTTGGCGCACTGGAATATGGAATTGAGTGTTTCTATATGGGTTTAAGGACATCACTTGGTTTCTCCATCACTATTGGTTGAAGACCTCATCAAGGATTGTCAACTGAGATCGTTTGGACTAGGGTTTTGACACTCTTCAGCATCTTAAGCCATCTTCTCCATCTTTGAGCTTCAGAACAATTCTCAGGGTTTCATTAATTATTCTGATTGCGGAGACTGTGAGCTATAGCTTTGATGTTAATTCGGTTCTTCATTCAGTATATACCTCATGAAGATTAGGGTTTATATCCTATCATAATTGGGTCTGTCAACAATGTCACTGGGTGTTTATAGGATAGAAAGACATGGCACCTTGCGAGATCATTGGTTACCAAGTCTTATGAATTGAATCGCAAAACATGATTCGAAGAATAAATTTGTGGGTTCACTGCTATACTTGTTGCTTACAATGTGATGGGATGTAACTCGAGCAGGTTTGTTAATCGAAGATTGGTTAAAAATTGTCCATCCAAGTTTTATTTGTGTTCAAGATGAGATTTGAAGGAGATTCATATGAAATACAAATTGCAAGTTGCAAAAACACCATGGTTCCTTTAGGTTACATCTGAAGACATCTATAACATGGAGATTCGTTCAACATGGTTGAAACAAAGGAGATTGGAACTTCAAATTCAATTCAAAAAACTTACGGGATCATCATAGAATTGTAAATGCATCACAAAGTGCATATGTGCCATTCAAAGCTATTAAGTCGTTACGGCCTCATTCAAATGTTACAACACACGTTCATTACAAGAAAATGACATTTCAATTTCATCCATTACAAAAAAAATAAATACACATCAAAATTCACATTGAAATACTCAAAGTCTACATATCCTAAACCTAAGGATCTAAGCTTTACATTTTTCCAATCTTCATAACCATTCGCGTGCTCTTCATAATCAACCTTCGCGCCTCATCCAAATTCGTGACTAACTATCTCAACATTGCTCCAGCCAGTTCTATAACAAAATCCAACAAAAGGAAAACCTAGCATCAGCCCATGCAAGTTCAAGAATATATGCAGATTCAAACAAAGGAAGAAATGCCATTTTTACTGTCAGCTAACAGCTTAAGCCCCTAACCTCTGTTTCAATTAACCAAAAACCAAAATAGGATTGCAAACAACAAAATCCCAACAGGACTCCTTCTAGCAAAAACCTAACCAACTTCCTCCAAAACTGACTTCCTAATCTCCCTGCATAACAAAACTTTTAACTTCCTAACTGTCATAACAGAAAACAAAACTGATTTCTAACAGTTTCTAATCTAAACTAACTCTAACCAAATTCTAACTAACTTTCTAACCTCCTAACCGCCTCTAACTAAACTTACAGCAGCAAAGTGAATAACAGAATTTCAACCACCTGTAACTAACTTCCAAAAGCAACAGCCATCTATAAACACAAAAAACTTCCAACAGATGATAGAAAAAAAAACATAAGAAAAATCACGTAATCAAGAATGCACAAGGTCAAGTTTATTACTTGGAATTCACATCGGTATCTCGTCACTTTCTTTATCAAACAAGAACCACTGGAGTTCTCCTGTTGTCGTGATGAAGAGAGAAGAGAAAATGATACACAACAGTATTGGAGAAAAAACTCACTAGGAAAAATCTCAGATTGATCTTTCTGTTTTCTGTTTCATCATCTTAAAAGCTCCTGCATAATCTCCATAATCATCATCATTCTTCAATCAGTTCGAAGGATCACCAAGAAGAATCACAGAACCATCTTTATCTTCTCGCTACCCTCTCTCCCATCTTCAACCTTCACTCTCAATCTCCATTTTCACTCTGCAATCCTCCATTCACTCCCTGCCATTCTTCATCATATGTTCTTGATTTTTGTTGAGGCCATCTCCCAGAATCCTCATTCTCCATCGTTTCACGCTTCATTCTTTCTCAACTGCAACTGCAACATTTCTCTGCAAATCATCCATTATCGTCACTGCACCACCTACAACATCACAATTCATAACAATATCAACCTTCTTCTTCGTATTCTCACCACAACAACAACAACATACACCAAATTCGCGAACAGAAGCAATTACAAAGGGGAAGAAGAATAATCTGAAGAAAGATAAAGAAGAGAAATGAGGAATCGTATTACCTCGCCTCTGGTTTTCTATTTTTTATTCCTCTTCACTGTTGTCACGACTGGATCTCCATCGAAGCGCCTCCTATCAGTAAGCTTCGAACTTTATCCCTCCTCCCTCCTTTCACTTTGTTTTTTATGTTGTTTATGCGAAGAGGATCTTTACGAAGCGTAATCCATTGGAATCAGGGTCGTGAGTACAATGCGCACCATTTAGTTTCCCCTTAGAGAACTTAGGGTTTGAACTTTGTGGCTGAGATTTAGGATAAGGAGGAAGAATGTGAAGGAGAAAAAGAGGAATAACGCGAGGGACCTACCTGAGTTCACGTATCTCCGAGATTCATTACCTTTACTGCCTAGTTTCTCTCATAGGTGGGCGTTGACCTTCGTCTCTATCTATACGCTTGCAATATCTCACTGCGATGACATTCAGACTCTGAATCATTGATTGCTAGCTTGTTTTTCTGAGGTTTATACTTAGGGTTTACGATCCATAACCCTTAGATTCCATTGATTGAAGCAAAATTGGAAGATTCTGAGTTCAGATTACGGTGTAGAAGGCAATTTAGGGTGAGGATGAGATTGAAACTTGGCGTTTTCAAGGTGATACAAGGAGGTCGCTGCCGCCGTCGGTGTGATTTTCAGCGCAGTGGCATTTTAATTCAGACAAAA
Organism: Vicia faba; assembly: GCA_948472305.1. Lineage (NCBI taxonomy): Eukaryota > Viridiplantae > Streptophyta > Magnoliopsida > Fabales > Fabaceae > Vicia > Vicia faba. The sequence continues at coordinate 1,259,244,066 of OX451741.1, read as the reverse complement.
GATATGACAAGAGGGATAAAGAGAACTAGGTTGGAGTGATACGAACAATCACTATCTAAACACAAAACGCAATGTTACGGTCCATGACTTTTTAATTTAATTTATCTTTTTTTCAAATTCGTTTAATTCATTTTTATTATTAAAATCTGAAAATGTTGAAGTGAATTGGATTTGGGCTTAGCGTTCAGGATTTATAACCACACTCCCATCAGCTCGCACTGCACCTCCTAGCTTCTTTTAATTTTTCACTTTGTTTCTTTAATTTTGGCGATTTAGTTGTGGTATTTTCTTCCATGATTTTTGGCTGAAATTTTGTGTGGGTACTAATATGTTACTCCTTGACATAGTGATATTTTTTCATAATTTTTTCTATTAGCTTAGGAATTAATTGAATTAATGTTTGGTACATGATTAGAATTAAGATTTTAACACGTTCTTGTTGATTCTGTATCCTTGATTCAATTCCCTTGGTCAGTGGTTTAACAGAACTTTTGATTATGCGCCGCATTTGCGACACACTATGATACAGTGGCAGAACCAAATGTTTTGGAAATGCTGGTTTGCGTTTTGCGTTTGTGTTTTCAAAATGTCGCGGTAAGCAAGAGTCGCCACCGACTTTTATTTTATCCAACTGGAAAGGAAAAAAGCATAGAAAAATTCTTTTTTCGAGATTTTGAGTACGGGGGGTAGATTATAGAAAGGGAAGGTATTAGCACCCTTTCTATCCGTAGTTTTCTACGGGCTCTTAGATACTTGCTCATCATTTTTAAAATTGCTTCTGTGTTTGTGTGCTTGAAAAGTTTTTGTTTTACTTCGATTTAACCCTTGCTTCTGTCTTCAAGAGTGTTACGAAGTTGTTTTTGAAAACTTTGTTTGAAAGAGTGTTTGGTGTGAAAATTTTTTGATTTGATTTGAGCAAGTACCTAAGAACTAATCTACCTACTCGAAAAAAGACTGTTTCTGTTCTCGCTTCCTTTAAACAGCGCTATCCCACTATTAGTGAGTAGGTAGCACCGTCGTTGGAGTTTTAAGAGTCAATTCAAAAGGGACATACAATCACTAAAGCAGCGTTAGGACGTCTTAGTAATAACCCTAGTGTCTTAAGATCATATTCGAGGCAACATTTCCGAGGCAACCTTTCCGAGCGGGACATTTGATCTTTGTTTAGACAAAAGAGCGAACACTAAAATACCCTATACTTAATGATCGTTTACCGAAGGCAACCAAGTGAGAGTATACCCTAGGAGTGTGTATGTGCAAGTGATTCAATTTCAGTTATTATCTTTGCACACTTAGGGTTTGCTAACTGTTTTAAAATTTACATACATTCTTATCATGCAACCCTACTGTCATACATCTAACATTTAATATTTGCAAAAATAAAAATGCGAGAAGTAAAGCTACGCTATTACAAGGCTTCGGGTGGAGAATTAATTACATAGCCAAAAACCCGTCAAAATGATAAATAAATGAAAAGTCCTAATTAAGCTATTACATCCCATGAGCAGTTACATCAATATTGTAAAAAATAAATAAACGCGCGCAATGAACTAAGAACGAGAAAAAATTAGGGTTTTGACCCCGTCAAACCTAATTACAAAAAGAATTATTTTTTGTTGTTTTTGATATTTGAGAAAAATAGAGTTTAATTGAAGAAATAAAAATTTAATTACTAATTAATTTTATTTAAGAAAAATAATTAAATCAACATATTTTTGTATTTTTTTATTGTGAGAAAGAAAATAAAAATTAAATCAAGCTAACCCTAAGTTCCTAATTTATTTTAATTATTTACAAAAGAATTAAAGTTACCCAAAAATTAAATAAACTAATTAAATTAATTTTTGATTAAAAAAACCTAAATCTAATTTGATGAAAATTGATTTTAAGATTTTATATAAAAAAGAATTAATTTTTGTGTTAGTAAAATAATTTAAACGAATTAAATAAAGAAAATATAAAAGAAAAGAAAAAGAAAATGGGCCTAATAAATAGCAGTGGGAGGGGTGCCATTAGCAATTTTCTGGGCCCAAAGTCCATTGACCCATGTTGACTTCCTTGATCCAATGCTTGCACGTTGACTGGGATGCATGGTTGACCCTCACGTGATGGCCTTCAGATTTGGCCTTCTGGAGATCCAATGATTGAATCTTGAGGGTATATGGTGGTCTTCACGCCTGTGTACACGCCTGATCATACAAGTAAAAATAATATGAAATACATGGGGGACCTGGGATTCAAACCCAAGTCCTATGGCCTTTTCCATCTGCCTTCATACCAACTGAGTTGCCACACTTTTATTGTATATGAAATAATAATAATTAATAATATGGAAAACAAACAAAATAAAAATTATCTGCGTGCAAATTCAAACGAAGCAATCAGGACTTGCCACGCCATCGTCTCTAACCTCTCTCTGTTGCTAAAAGTCCAATGACTTTTACCTACGGACCAGAAGCGTAGGTACAAACCAATGATTTTCCAAAATCGACCACATACAAGATAAATGGAGCCTGAAGCCATAAACCAATTCGCCTTGGCCTGGTGAGCATCATGGTGCCTTTATTTTGGGCCAATTTTACCTGTACCAAAAGATCCCAAAATGCAACAAGAAACCCTAACAATGGTGTTTCTCTATAGGGTTAGTAAAAATGCAATTAACTGTTATGAATAGCTTGCAAATGCTTCCAGGATTAAGAATATATACATGATTCATGCTACAAATGCTTAAACAAAGATATTCGATTTCAAGAATATGTCCAATCTATAAACCACTTACAGTGAGTTCTAGCGCACGAGAAGGCTTGCTTTTGATTGCTATGGCTTCCTTGAGTGCCCAGGAAACGAAAGAGATGGCTTGGGAGTCTTGAAACTGCCTGGAAATATGAAAACAGATCACCACTTTTCCTTGATTTTTTCATGTTTGTTCTTCCTCTTACACGCCTCCAAACCTTTTGTTTTTTATCTGCCTTTGTCCACTATATACCAATGATCGAATTAGGGTTACAAATATGCCTTCAATCTTTTTCAATTATGGTCTTTGATCATGATTTGATTCTCATGAAGATCTTTCCAAAATAAGCCAAAAATCAATCTTTTCATGCACAAACATGCCTTGCATGATTTGATTTTGTTGCTAGCTGTATAAGGGACCTGAAATATGCACAAAATCTTAAGGTTTGAATGATTTGGATATTTCCATGATTTATTTTGATTTAATTTGATTTAATTGAAATAAAAAATCAAAATAAATGGAAAAAATAAAATAAATGGAAAAAATAAAATAAAGGCAAGTGGGAAGAGTTAGGGCTCGTGGACCATGTTACAAAATCAAAACAAATGCCAAAAGTTAGGCCCATTTGACAAAAATTGCAATTTGAGGCACTTTTGACTTTTGGCAATTTTGCAAAAAAGGTCAACTTCACCAATGCATAACTCCTTCAATTTTGACTCTTTGAAGGTGTTCTTGGACTTTTTAGAAAGACTGAAATGTCCTCTAAGCAACCTCTTTGGTCTCATCTCAATTGAGTATTCCATGTTCATGTATGAAGCTTTGACAAAAAAGGTGTTTTTGTTGACTTTTCAAAATGACCTATAATATCCAAATTCATAACTTCTTGTGAGTGCATATTTTGAACTTGGGATACTCAATTGAGATGAGACCAAAGTATGAGAAAGTTATGCTTGGTCAAAGTTGAGTTGACTTTTCCTGCAAAACCCTAATTTAGCAACTTTTGGATTTTGATGAATTATGAGCAATCCTTGAGGAATCATGATCAACCCTTGATCAAATGATGAATAATACTTCAAAATTATGATGTTGACCAAAAATCTTGAAGTTTGACTGTATGTGGGCCACAGTTGACTTTTGCCCTAGCACAGTCGATTTTCAGGTCTTTGAGCAATTGACTGAGCAAACTTCCTCTGCAAGGCTTGAAACTTGACACGGATGATCTTGAAAACATATTAGGACAATGATGATCATTTGAGACCCTTTGTATTCAAACATCTTGATGCAAACTGAAACCCTAATTTGAGGTAGACTGCCTTAGGAGAGAGTTTGTCTGGTCAACCCTTGGACTTCCATGAGCAATTTAAGGGCCACACTTGAAATGTTTTGAGAAATATGGGAGGGAAAATTTTGGGGTACAACAAATGCTCCTGTTCAATCTTCTTAAACCTGATGATGTAGATTGGCTTGTCTTCCTTTCATGATCTAAGGGTTGAAGATGATTGAACACTAGAGTGCCTAGAAATTTACACTCGCATGAAGTGGTACTTGTCTTATGATGTCGGGAATGGGCTTATAGATGCCATCAGAAGGAGTGTCGATCGCCTAAGAGATTCCTTAGCGAGAGCTTGCATACCTGTTATTGAGGAGGATTCCGCTGGGGAATGCTGGTCTCTGTCTTTGAGAGAAAGTTGAACTTTAGGAGCTTCAGTCGTCCGTTATTCTACTGGGGAATTGTCTCTTGGTCGAAGAGGTGAAAATGAACTACTATCTGGTCGTATTCCAGGCTTCATAGTGATAAGATCGACTGTTATCTGGTCGTAATCCAGGCTTTATAGTGACTTACTGGGAAGATGAGATTAAACTTATTATCCGGTCATAATCTAGGCTTCGCAATTTCTTAATTCCTATCTGGTCGTAATCCAGGTTTCAGAAGGAATTCAGTTATTATCTGGTCGCATTCGGGCTTTAACTTGAATTTAGGGCACACTAATATTCGGTCGAATCCGGGCTTCTTAGTAATTGTCCAGGTAAAACTGCTATTTGGTCGAAATCTAAGCTTCGCAGTGTCTTGTACCGCTATCTGGTCGTAATCCAGGCTTCACGATGTTTCATACCATTATCTGGTCGAATCCAGGCTTCATGGTGTCCTGTACTACTATCTGGTCGATTCCAGGCTTCATAATACCTCACTTCTTATCTGGTCGAAATCCAGGTGTTGTACCCCAAAATTTGCCCTCCCATATTTCTCAAAATATTTCAAGAAAGATTCCCAAGTTGCTCAAGGAAGTCCAAGGGTTGACCAGACAAGCTCTCTCATAAGGTAGTCTACCTCAAATTAGGGTTTCATTTTGAATCAAGATACTTGATTCCAAGGGATCCCAAATGCTCACCATTGTCCTAATATGTTCTCAAGATCATCCATGTCAAGTTTCAAGCCCTACATAGGAAGTTTGCTCAGTCAATTGCTCAAATGCCTGAAAATCGACTGTGCTAGGGCAAAAGTCAACTGTGGCCCACATACAGTAAAACTTCAAGATTTTTGGTCAACATCCTCATTTTGAAGTATATTTCATCATTTGATCAAGGGTTGATCATGATTCATCAAGGATTGTTCATAATTCCTCAAGAACCAAAAGTTGTTAAATTAGGGTTTTGCAGGAAAAGTCAACTCAACTTTGACCAAGCATAACTTTCTCATACTTTATGAGAAATGACCCATCCAAATATCATTTTTAATAGGATTCCATTATCTACAATCCATCTTCATCTCCAAAGTTCAAAATATGCACTCACAAGAAGTTATAAATTTGGACATTATAGGTCATTTTGAAAAGTCAACAAAAACACCTTTTTTGTCAAAGGTTCATACTTGAGCATGAAATATCAAATTGAGATGAGACTAAAAGGGTTGCTTAGAGAACATATGAAGCTTTTTAAAAAGTCCAAGAACACCTTCAAAGAGTCAAAATTGAGGAAGTTATGCATTGGTGAAGTTGACCCTTTTTGTAAAATTGCCAAAAGTAAACTATGCCTAAAACTTCAAATTTTGCCAAATGGGCCCAATCTTTTGCACTTGTTTTGAGTTGGCAACATGGTCCAAGAGCCCTAACCTTTGCCACTTGTCATTATCTTATTTTTATTATTTATTTTTATTTTTATTTGAATTAAATCATTTTAATACAAAACAAATCATATAAAATCCAAAACATTGAAATTCAAAGATCTTGTGGTTGTTTCAGGTCTTAATGTCCAGCTAGCATCAGATCAAATTCGTGTAAAAGCATGAGGTGCACAAAAAGATTGAATTTGGACTATTTTTGGAATGATTTTAAAGTGAATCAAATCAAGATCAAAGACATTGATGGAGGAAGATTGAGGCCAGGCTTTCAACCCTACTGCATTCCTCAATACATATAGAACCATTGTAGACCTAAAAAGAGGCTAGAAGGAGGCGCAGCATCAAGAACAAAACTTGAAAAAACACCAAAAAAAGTGCAAACACGAATTCATACTTAGAGGCCAATTCAAGACCCTTGGACGATTCCAATCACTTCCTGGGAGTGTAGGCAAGCAAAAGCAATCAAGAACAAGGCTTTTCCAGTACCAAAACGCGTTATAAGTCGTCCACGATATTGGCATATTTTTGAAATCGGTTTGCATGATTTAGGCATTGATAGCATGAATTAATCATATATTATTGATCCATAGAACATTTGCAAGCTTTCTATATTGTTTAATTGCATTTATATGGCTTGTATAAGATTTCACCATGGCTAGGGTTTGTAGCTTCGATTTAGGAGTTTTATATGCAGGCAAAATTGGCCCATGAAAGGGGCATCATGATATTCAGCAGGTCCAGACGAATCCAACCATGGCATTAGAAGTCATTTATCGTGACCATGGAGGATTTTGAGATGAACCAGGGTGTAGCTACGAACATACGTCCGTAGGTAAAAGTCCCTGTATCTTTTACCCACGGAGAAGGGAAGAAGATGATTAGCTGGCACCTCTCCATTGGATCGTTTGAAAATTCGCACTAATATTTTATTACTGTGTTTGTTTATTATATAATATTTGTTGTTTACATTATGTACAAACAAGAACAGTTGGCGCAGTGGTAGTGGAGTACGTGCAAAACGCTTCAGGGCCTGGGTTCGAATCCCAGGTCCTCCAATTTGCTTCATGTTTTTTTCTTTCAGGCAATCCCATGCGTACATAAAGCCAAGGACCATTATGCACCCTCACCATCCAGTTTGCTAAGTGGCCAGATGGCCAGATCCAAAGGCCAGGAATGAGGGACCATCCTGAAGCCTAGTCAACACAAAGCATATGATCCAGCAGGTCAACGTGGACCTCCTTGTTTTGGGCCCAGAAAATTGCTTCTCACACCCTCCATATTGCTCAGGCCCAAACTTCTTTCTCTATTTTTATTTATTTATTTATTTAATTTATTTATTTATTTATTTTACTAACCAATCAATTATTTTCTTTTTATCAAAAAATCATAAAATAATACTTTTCACCAATTAGGTTTTAGATTTTTTTTAATCAATAAATAAATTAATTTAATTAGGTTGTTAATTTAGATAACTTTAATTCTTTTTGTAAATAAATTAAAAATAATTAGAATACTTAGGTTTTTATTTCTAACTTAATTATATTTTCTTTTCTTAAAAATAACAAAACCAAAAAATAGGCCATGTAATTATTTTCATTAATTAATTTAATTAACTAATTAATTGCATATTTAATTTATAAAACTTAATTCTTTTATTAAAAACAACAAAAACAATTTTTCTTTTAATTAGGTTAGAAGGGTCAAAACCCTAATTTCTTCCCGATCTTGATTACATCACGCGCTTTATTATTTTATTTATTTTTCCATATTGATGTAACTGCCCACAAGGTTGTAATAGTTTAATTAGGACCTTTGTTTTCATTTATTTCTTTTATTATTTAAGGGTTTGTTTTTGGCTATGTAAATACCTGAAGCCTTGTAATAGCTTAGTTTAATTTACGCACTTTAAAATTCCGCAAAATATTAAACTGTTAGATGTATGTGTAGGAACAAAATTTGTTCTGACCTATCTCAGAGTTTTGATGATGACTAAATTATATTTAAGATAATTTATACTATGATGAATGTGTTTGAATGTTTCAGTTAAATGTTTTGACACAAAACATTCTGAAGTGCTAAGCAAAAATTATGAAGAAGTTCTTTGATGAAAGAGCCTTTTCTTCAAGCGCATCTGCTGACCCTGGTAAAGACACTTTATTTTTTAAATATATCTTCTAACTTTTAGAAGGTTCCTTGCTCAGAAGATTACTTGAAAGCAAGCGCTGATCAAGTTCTTAGCAAGCAAAGCATTGCCTAAAAGATGAGTGAAGCATGTTCTGATTTAAAGACATTGGAGCAAATTCTGAAAGAACATTAAAACCAACTTGTCTTGTCAAAGCATAGGAAACATGTTCTTACATTCTGTCATTTACTCATTAATGCAAAGACGGCTGAAAGCACTCAAGTGTCTACAACTAATTTCTTGGAAAATGGAATATTGCAAGGAAACACGCAAGCATTTAATGCTCTCCAACTTTTCTGAAGGCAGCAACGGTCTTATTGTTCCTACTATAAATAGAAGGACATTTATTGCAAGCCAACAACCAAGTGAACCAATCAATTTTCAAAATAGAAGCAAGAAACAACGTGAAAGATTCTAAGCTTACAAACTCATTGTTCATACAATTTGTGCATCTTATTCTTAGTGAAAAATCACAGTTGTGATATAGCTTGATTAGAAGAAACTTTATTTCACTATCTGTAAAGATTAAACTCCTGTATTTGTTCCTTGAGAGACCAAGTTTGGTCGGATTTCTCAAGCAGACTAGGACTAGATTTAAGTCTTAGTGGTGTCAGTCACTTGTAAGATTACGTGTGCATTGTTAGTCACAACAATTGTTGTATGTTTGTAATCAATTGATTATAGTGGATTAAGTCTTTGTTGAGAGAGGCGAAATCACCTTGGCGGGTGGACTGGAGTAGTTTGAGTTCAAACGAACCAGGATAAAAATAACCTTGTCCTTCCATTATTGTTTGAGCTTTATTTTGGAAATGAAAAGAGTCACTTATTCAACCCCCCCTTCTAAGTGTTTTATTACCCCTTCAATTGGTATCAGAACTTGACTCTGAGCACAACACTTAACCGTGTCAGGAAAAGATCCAAAAGAAAACACAATGGCCGCTGAATAAAACAATAATAGTTACAACAAACCTCCAGTGTTTGATGGAGAAGATTTTGAGTACTGGAAAGATAGACTAGAAAGTTTCTTTCTAGGTCATGATAGTGATCTTTGGGATATACTCTTGGATGGTTACAAACATCCTATAGATTCAGAAGGAAACAAAGTGGATAGAAAAAATATGGATAGACAACAAAAAACTGATTTTAAAAATCATCATAGAGCTAGAAATATTTTTCTAAATGCTATCTCTAAAGTAGAATATGAAAAAATCACTAATAGAGATACAGCGCATGATATGTTTGAGTCTCTCAAAATGACTCATGAAGGAAACACTCAAGTTAAGGAGTCTAAATCTATGGCTTTAGTTCAGAAGTATGAAGCCTTCAAAGTTGAAGAGAGTGAGTTTATAGAAGCAATGTTCTCTAGGTTTAAAACTCTGATCGCTGGTCTGAGAGTTTTGTACAAAGGATATACCAAAGCAGATCATGTGAAAAAGATCATCATAAGCTTACCCAGAAGATGGGAACCAATGGTCACTGCTTTCAAAGTGTCAAAAGATCTGAACAATGTGTCTCTGGAGGAACTCATCAGTGCTCTCAGAAGTCATGAGATTGAACTGGATGAGCATGAGCCTCAGAAGAAAGGTAAGTCTCTGGCCCTTAAATCAATTAAGAAATTTGATACTAACGCTTTTCAGGCTGAAGAGGAAAACTCTGAAGAATCAGCGTCAGAAGAAGATGAACTATCCTTGCTCTCCAGAAGGATCAATCCTCTGTGGAAGCACAGACAAAAGAAGTTCAAGAACTTCAAGAAGTCAGAAGATAAAGCAGAATCTTCTGGACACAAAAAGTCAAACAAAAGAGAGATCATCTGTTATGAATGCAAAGAACCTGGTCACTACAAAAGTGATTATCCAAAGCTTCAAAAAGAAAAACCAAAGAAGAGATTTAGTAAGAAGAAAGGAATGATGGCAACCTGGGATGGCTCGGATTCTTCTGAAGATGAATCTGGCTCCGAAGATGAAAATGTCAACCTAGCTCTGATGGATATCACAGAAGATGACTCAGACTGTGAGTCAAAACAAAGAGAGGTATTTTCTGAATTTTCTAGAGAAGAACTTGCTGATAGTTTATCAGAACTTCTGGAAAACTATAGTCAGCTCAAAATCAAATACAAGAAACTCAAGAAGAGTCTTGCATCTGATCTTGAGAAACTTGAAACAGAAAAATATAAACTTTTAGAAAACAATCTTAAACTTAAAAAGGAAATTCAAAATGTTCAAAAGAATTTTAGTTCAGAGTTTGTGTCTAGTTCAAAAGATATTCTGAAAGAATATGACTATAGCTTTCAATCGTTTCTAGCTAAAGGCATAGACAGAAGCAAAATGGCTTCAATGATCTATGGAGTTAGTGGGAAAAATAGAAGAGGAATTGGATATGAACCTCCCAAAGGGAATGAGACATACATTCCAAAACCTGTTGCTAAAATGACCTTCACTTACAAACCTCTGAATAAACAATTCAAGTTTGGACACTCACATGATATAAAATATACATCACATTCTGGAAACTCTTATGCTAACCCAAAAGGACCCAAAAAGATATGGGTACCTAAGGATAAAATAATATTTGTTGCAGATGTCCTTAACAGCTCAATTGAAACACCAGTCATGGTACCTGGACTCTGGATGCTCACGACACATGATGGGGAAAAGGTCTGATCGCACTAAATCGCACTATGTTTCTGACTCAAATATCACATGTTTTCCTTAGTTTTTATTATCATTTTCTCGTATTATGTTCCTTTTTCCTTTGTTTTCAGGATTCTTGTCATTTCAGAGCCTTCTGTGAAGAAACGAGCCAAAACGCCAAGAAATTAGGGTTTTTCAAGATATTCTGCACTTATGGCGTTCAGCGCCGCGCCGGCTACAGGGAACGCGATGACGTGGCCCACTTTCACCCAGAGACCAACTGCCACGTTCCCATGATCTGGCAGTTCCAGCCACCGCGCCCGCGGCCTTCACAAAAGTTTTCCCGCTCAGGAGAAGTTGAGGGGCATGCTGGTTTTTACGCATCTCAAGGATCCTCTATAAATAGTTTTCGATTTTCATTTTTTAGTTTCATCCAAGCTTAGTACAATCTTAAGCCATATACTATCAGTTTCTATAAAGTAATAATCTCTTCACATCGGGGAGTTATTGCGGTGTAGATTGAGTTGTAATCGAGTCTTGGAGCACTTTGGTTGAAGTTGATCATACCAGCCTTACCATTCCGCAGATTTGTATCAGATTCAAGTCTCCGACTGGAGCAAGGTTCTATTTTACTGCATTTCTTTACTTATAATTACTCTTACCATAGTCTACACGTTTTATAGACTCTAAATGCTCTTATCATAGTCTACACGTTTTATAGACTCTAAATGCTCTTACCATAGTCTACACGTTTTATAGACTCGCACTTATTATGTCTGGCTAAACTATAAAGGTTTGGATGTAATGATTGTCATCATGGTCGTGTTCCAATTATCATGCTAGTGAAAATACTCTGGGGATGTTTTGCTTTTAACTTAAGTCAATTATGTTTAAATGTTTATTGGGTAAGATCGAAAGCCGTCCAAACTAATGATACGACTTGATTATTATTTAACCAAACAAAAAGAGCGAAAGTCGTTGATTGGTTAAATAGGAATCATTGACCTTTTTAGAAAACGATTTTGAAACTATTTTCGGACGCGTTTGTAGGTTTGAAATATGACTCTTGGTCAAAAGCCAAAAGTCTCTTTAAGTTAATCTTTCCAAGTAAAATTACTTTTCTGTTAAGTCAAAACTATCAATTTCTTAAAAATAGGTTTACCTCTTTAACGCGGAAGGCACCCTTTATATGTGACAATAAAGGAATTTAATTTAAAGAGTAAATTCGGTTCTTAGTAGTCAAAAGCTACAAGTTCCCGTTAAATTGATTCTTTGCTATCAATAGAAAATACTGCCCCATAAGTAGTTTCATCTACGCATGACCGGACCAATATCTGATTACATGATTTACATTCCAACCTGTCTTTTAAACTGTTATTTACCTCGCTCATTTACTTTGTTGCACTGCACTCACATCAATATTCTTGTTCACCTTAGATAAGCACCTTAGCAATAGAGTTGATAGATTGACAATTGGTCTCTGTGGTTCGATAATCTTATATATTACTTCGATAGGCTGTGCACTTGCAGTACTATATTTAGGCTATACGTTACAGATCCCATCAAGTTTTTGGCGCCGTTGCCAGGGATCAACTTCGTCAAATTTCGTACCCTATTGTTATCCCGTTTAGACTAAGGCTATTCTAGCCGGTAGATGCGTAGAAATCGTAGCACCGGTAACCTAATAGATCCTTTAGTAGAACCTGAACGTTACGCTCGTGCCCGTCTTTTTATTCGCAAGATAAGAAGAGCTATGGCAGAAGATCGTAACCAAAGACCACTCAAGGAATTCGCCCAACCATCTAACGAGGAACCTCGTTCTAGTATAGTAAACCCTACTATAACTACCAACAACTTTGAACTAAATCCCTCATTATTACAATTAGTACAACAAAACCAATTCGCTGGTCTCGCTACCGAGAACCCGAATCAACATTTAAAGGTATTTATCCAGTTAGCTGACACCCTTAAGGCAAATGGAGCCACACCCGAAGCTATCCGTTTAAGACTGTTTCCTTTTTCCCTTAGAGGTAAAGCTCACGACTGGTTAGACGCCCTTCCAGCTAACTCAATAACAACTTGGGAAGACCTTAGGAGAGCTTTTCTTGCGAGATATTTTCCACCAAGCAAGATCGCTGTTCTTAGGAACCTGATCACTTGTTTCACCCAAAACCAAGGCGAATCACTTTTTGATGCCTGGGAGAGATATAAAGAACTTTTAAGAGCTTGTCCGCACCATGGCCTGGAGCAATGGTTAATCATACATACCTTCTATAATGGACTCCATTACAACACAAAGATGTCCATAGACGCTGCCGCTGGCGGAGCGTTGATGAACAAACCTTACCCTGACGCTTGTGCCCTAATAGAGGACATGGCCCAAAACCACGCCCAGTGGGGATTAGAACGAGCGACTGTAGAGAAAAAGGAGAGCCATGGAGGAAAGCATGAGGTAAGTTGCATGGACATGATTAATGCCAAGATGGACGCCCTAGCTTTGAGAGTCGAGAACATGTCTCAACACCCAACCACAGTAGCAGCAATCCAATCGGAATGCAAACTCTGTGGAACTCAAGGACATCAAACCGTTGACTGTAACCTTTTGAACGAATCTAGCTCAGACCAAGTTAACTATACCCAAGGGAACCCTTTCTCGAATACCTACAATCCTGGATGGAGGAACCACCCGAATTTCTCTTACAAAAACAATAACCCTATCCAAAATCCCGGACCTTCGAGACCTCAAGGATTCCAAACGCAAAAACAAAACCAACCTATGCAAATAGTGCCCCCAAGACCAAACCTTAAAGAAACCATAGACACCTTTATTCAGACTCAAACTCAGCAAAATAAGGAGTTTATGAACCAACACATTCACACGAACGAACTAGTTACTCAACTGGCAACCAAGTTTGACCAGATAATAACCCACACCAAAATGCTTGAGACTCAGATTTCCCAAGTAGCACAAAACACCTCTGTACAAGTTGCACCTGGAGGACAATTTCCTGGACAAACTCAACCAAATCCAAAAGGCCAAGCAAATTCTATCACCTTAAGAAGTGGAACTGCTTATGAAGGGCCTAGAAATCCTAACTTAAGCACATCAGAAAAACCTATGGAAGATGCTACACCTAAAGACCAGGTAGAGGAACCAGAGAAACCAGAAAAGCAATCAAAACCAGAACCAGGGAATAACACTCAACAACCTTATAAACCACCTATTCCGTTCCCACAGAGGCTGAAAAACACCAAAGTAGAAAACCAGTACCAAAAGTTTATTAAGGTAATAGAGAAACTCCATGTAGAGATTCCTTTTACTGAAGCTATAACCCAGATACCATCATATGCTAAGTTCTTGAAAGATATTTTGACTAATAAACGGCGACTCGATGATCCCAAGCCTTTAGAATGTCATTCTATATCCGAAAATAAACTCGCCAAGAAAGATAAAGACCCTGGAAGTTTTTCTATCCCTTGCATCCTAGGTAACCATATGATAGACAAAGCATTTTTAGACTTAGGAGCAAGCGTAAGTCTGATGCCTCTGGCCGTCTGTAAGAGGTTAAAATTAGGAGAACTTCAACCTACTAAGATGTCCTTACAACTAGCTGATAGATCTGTCAAATATCCCATGGGTATTTTAGAAGACATACCTGTCAAGATTGGTCAGTTGTACATTCCGACCGACTTCGTCGTAATGGATATTAAAGAAGATGAAGACATCCCAATCCTCTTAGGAAGACCATTCCTATCGACCGTCGGAGCTATAATAGATGTTAAGAAAGGGAAACTGACTTTCGAGGTAGGAGATGAAAAGATTGAGTTCATTTTATCAAAGTTTCTAATGGCACCAGTGATAGGAGATGCGTGTTATGCCATCGATGTCATTGACGAATGTGTAAATGAGCTCGAACAAAACGAATCTTTAATCAAATTACCATCAACCCCTATTTTAGAGGATGACGGATTTAAGAGTATCGAACCGTACATTGACGACAACCTTTTCGAATGCTTAGCTCTTACCCCTGACCTTATGCCACGTACTGAGAAACCCACTATAGAACTTAAGGAACTACCCAAGAATCTAAGATATGAGTTTTTGGATGAGGAGATGAATAGACCTGTTATAATTAGCTCCGCTCTAAACCAAATAGAAACAAATCAACTCTTAGATACCTTGCGAAAATATCCCTCAGCTTTAGGGTATAAAGTTTCAGATTTAAAAGGTATAAGCCCATCCGTATGCATGCATCGGATTATGCTAGAAGAAGATTCAAAACCCTCAAGAGAACATCAAAGAAGAATAAACCCTATCATGAGTGATGTAGTCAAGAAAGAAGTTCTTAAGTTATTAGAAGCTGGTATCATATACCAAATTTCGGATAGTGAATGGGTAAGCCCAGTCCATGTGGTACCCAAGAAAGGAGGTATCACTGTTATGGAAAATGAGAAAGGTGAGCATGTGGCAAAACGAACAGAAGGAGGATGGCGTATGTGTATAGATTACAGAAAGTTGAATAAGGCAACGAGAAAAGACCATTTCCCTCTCCCATTTATAGATCAGATGCTTGAACGTCTAGCAAGACACTCATATTTCTGCTATCTTGATGGGTATTCGGGGTTTTTCCAAATCCCTATTCACCCAGAGGACCAAGAAAAAACCACATTTACTTGCCCTTATGGAACATTCTCTTATAGACGAATGCCCTTTGGACTCTGTAATGCACCTGCCACTTTCCAACGTTGTATGATGTCAATTTTCGCAGACTACCTAAATGGAATTATGGAAGTATTTATGGACGATTTTTCAGTGTGTGGGTTTGATTTCAAAAACTGCCTCTCAAACTTAGAGAAAATCTTAAAAAGATGTGTGGAAGTAAACCTTGTGTTGAATTGGGAAAAATGCCACTTTATGGTAAATGAAGGGATAGTCTTGGGACACATTATTTCTGAAAGAGGTATAGAAGTTGATAAGGCCAAGATAGAAGTTATAGAAAACCTAAACCCACCTAAGACCGTTAGGGAAGTAAGAAGTTTTCTAGGACATGCCGGGTTCTACCGACGTTTCATCAAGAATTTTTCCGGAATAACAAAACCTTTAACTAACTTATTGATGAAGGATGTCGAGTTTGAATTCGACCAAAAATGTCTTGAGGCCTTTGAAGTTTTAAAGCAAGCTCTTATTTCAGCACCTATCATAAGACCACCTGATTGGACACAACCCTTTGAAATCATGTGCGATGCTAGTGATTTCGCTGTAGGAGCTGTACTAGGGCAAAGAAAAGACAAGAAACTGCATGCTATTTACTACGCTAGTAGAACACTAGACGCTGCCCAGCTAAATTATACAACCACAGAAAAGGAATTGCTAGCCGTAGTTTTTGCTATTGATAAATTTCGATCTTATTTGGTGGGAGCAAAAATAATAGTATACACAGATCATGCAGCAATCCGGTACTTGTTAAGTAAGAAAGATGCTAAGCCTAGATTGCTCAGATGGGTTCTTTTACTCCAAGAATTTGACTTGGATATTAAGGATAAAAAAGGAGCTGAAAACTTAGTAGCTGATCATCTCTCTAGGTTAGAACACCTTAAACCTGAACTTATACCTATAGACGATCACTCTACTTATGAAAGATTAATAGCTGGGATAAACTCAACTGAAGAAGAGACCTATGAGGAAATCTCAACCTTGAACAACATACCATGGTACGCAGATATTGTGAATTATCTGGCCGCTGATATCATACCCCCTGACTTAAGCTACCAACAGAAGAAGAAGTTTTTTAGTGATGTTAAACACTTCTTTTGGGATGAACCCCTCCTATTCAAAAGAGGAATAGATAACATATTCAGACGATGTGTGCCGGAAGAAGAAGTAGGCAACGTCATTAAACATTGTCATGCTGCACCTTATGGTGGACATGCAAGCACATCTAAAACATGCGCCAAAATATTTCAAGCAGGTTTTTATTGGCCTACTGTATGGCGCGATGTCCACACTTACATTACAAAATGTGACCGATGCCAACGCACTGGGAACATCTCAAGACGTGATGAAATGCCTTTAAGTAACATCCAAGAAGTGGAAATATTTGATGTCTGGGGTATAGATTTCATGGGACCTTTTCCTTCCTCAATGGGTAACAAGTATATCCTAGTAGCTGTCGATTATGTCTCAAAGTGGATAGAAGTTGTTGCATCACCCACAAACGATACCAAGGTAGTTATCAAACTGTTTAAGAATATTATTCTTCCTAGGTTTGGAACCCCGAGGTTAGTCATAAGTGATGGAGGATCGCATTTTATATCTAAGATATTTGACAAGCTTCTAAGCAAATACGGAGTAAAACATAGAGTAGCAACACCATATCACCCGCAAACCAGTGGCCAAGTAGAAGTATCGAATAGGGAGATTAAGCAGATCCTAGAGAAAACCGTATCATTATCCAGAAAAGACTGGTCTGGAAAACTTAAAGACGCCTTATGGGCTTATAGAACGGCTTATAAAACCCCTATTGGAACAACTCCTTATCAATTGGTTTATGGAAAGTCCTGTCATTTACCCTTCGAACTAGAACATAAAGCCTATTGGGCCATTAAATCCTTGAATCTAGATTACCTAAAAGCCGGAGAAAAACGTATCCTGGACATTCACAAGCTGGAAGAGCTTCGCTTGAATGCCTATGAGAATGCCATCATATATAAGGAAAGAACCAAGATGTGGCATGATAAAAAAATCATCAAGAAAGATTTCAACATTGGTGACCCTGTTCTCCTATTTAACTCAAGGTTACGACTTTTTCCTGGTAAGCTTCGTTCAAGATGGACAGGTCCATTTGAAGTGTCAAAAGTTCTAAAGTCTGGAGCAGTAGAAATCAAAAACAATTCATGCGCTCCATTTGTGGTAAATGGACAAAGACTGAAGCTATACAAAGGAGGCGATTTGCCTGTTGACTACTCTAGTCATATTCTTATAGACCCACCAATACCCACATAAAGTAAGATCTAATCGTCAAGCTAAAGACGTTAAACAAGCGCTGCATGGGAGGCAACCCATGGTTTATTCTTAATTTTATTTTATTTTATTAATTTATATATGTTTTATCTGGACTAATTTCTTGTGTTTATATTTTCAGGATGCATTACCCCGATGGTATGGTTGTGATTTTCAGGGATGAAGCACAAAAAGCCCGATTTACTACCTTATCTGCTAGACCTATGGTACCCACTAGGTACCCCGATCAGAGCTGCATGGAGGCACTCGGGATTGAGCCAAGTATTAGGTATCTGTACAACCAACTTGGCTGGGATTATTATGCTGATGATGTCCACAAAACCTACAGGAACCTTACTTTGGAGTTTCTTAGCTCTGTGGATTATAACCCATGGGTGGGTGAAGGAGATGAGCGAGGATGCCTAAGTTTCAGATTGTTTGGTACCGAGTATACCCTGACCATCAAAGAATTTGGGGATTTGCTTGGTTTCCAAACTGGACCGACCGCTATCACTGAGTTACCATTGAGTTACTATATGGACAGAGATATTGATAAATTTTGGCAGGACATTACTGATGGAGCCAGCCTTGACCCCTCTACCCAGCTGTCCAGGAAGATCCATAACCCGACTTTCCGATACTTCGAGATGATTCTGTGCCACACTTTCTTTGGGAGGAGTTACTGTGACCACTTAGTCACCGCTGAGGAGATCCTTTTCCTATACTGTGCCAGTCAGTCCAGACCTATAGCTAGTGGAGGTTTTCTGATAGAGAGCCTCGAGCAGACTGCTCGATCCGCTGTAGGACTCATTCATTCCGGAGGGAATGTGACACAGATAGCTTCTGCTTTGGGTTTGGACAGTATGATAGCACAGCTGACCCCATACTGTGGATATACTTTCCTGGATTTAGACTTTTGCATGGATCGTGGGCTCATGAGGAGGGCCTCTTTCCACCCATATCAGTACAGATTGCTCATCGATGACCAGACAGTTTACACCTTCACACTGCCAGACCCTCAGATGACTTGTGTTTCCAACCCTGCTAATTGGAACTATTCTGTAGAAGGTTGGGGTGAGATATCAGAGTATGCCCCAGAATATACTCCTGCTTCCAAAGATCCCACTCCAGAATACACTCCTGCTTCCGAAGATCCTACTCCTGAATACACTCCTGCTCCCGAGGACTTTACTCCAGATCACACATCCCGACCCGAGGTTACACGCACTACTGTTCTTACTAATAACCTCAGCTTGCAGGAACCTGATATTCGCACTCTGTTGACTGCTATGCGCACTGAGATAGCCACTCTCCGCAATGAAGTGGCTGACCTTCATTTACAGTTGGAACTGAATGATGTTACCTTTGCTGGTGAGTTAGATGAATTAGCTCACGAGGTGGCAGAGATTCGACGCCAGCTGACTGAGCTGCGTGGCCCAGACACTCCTGCAGAGCATCCTCCCGGTTGGCGATAGATCTGTGTTATTCACAAGATCTCTAGTTCTAGTATTATTAGTATTATGTTGATTTCCTTTTCAGACTCATTTTTATTTGCATTATCTGTTTCCTGCATTATTAATAACTATTTTGGTGACCCGATGTCCGTACCTATATATATATATATATATATATATATATATATATATATATATATATGCATATGTGTTTTTTTTCTCTATATATATCTTTCATTTACTAATGTTTTTGTTTTTCTGGTCACCATAATGAAAATTTTGATATAAAAATAAATAAATATACATGTATATATGTATTCACATACATATATGCACGTTCGTAAGAAAAATAGGTACACCTCCAAAAATTGAAGCTAATGGCAAGGAAGGAAAAGCCCAATGGAAAGGAAGCAAGACCGGCCCAACTTGGCTCGCCCTGACCGCGCCCGCGGTGATCCCTGCCGCGCCCGCGGTGATCCCTGCCGCGCCCGCGGTGACGTAACGGTCACCTAACGGCTAGTGGCTCGGTTTTCCCCCCATTTTGCCTCTTTTTCCACTTCCAATCCCGTTTTCTTCCATTATTAACCCCCCATAACTTCCTTTATTATCCATACCTACCCCACTACATTTATTCCCATCATAAATATTCATCAACCACCATTTTTCTTCACTACCTATAAATACCCCCACTATTTCATTTTCTTCCTCACACCTTCACTACTTCTACATCCCATTCTTTCTCTTTCTATTCATCCACAAGAAAATCCTATGGAGTATCACGGCTATATTTTGCGAGATGGCCAACCCGGAGAAAGACAACAAAAGCGGCTTGAGAAATTGCTGACAACACCAATACACTCTACCAGGTATATCGATGAAAACTGTCTATATTCATTAGGTATATACCATAGTGTATTTTTCCTTCTCGACAAACTAGGCATGCATGATATTTTTGCTACTCAAGCACCAACCTACCCTAGGCTGACGTTCGAATTTTTGAGTTCTTTAATTTATAACGTCTCTCCTAACACTGCTAGCACCGTAGGTGGAGTAAAATTTAGAATGTTTAATGTTGAATATGACTACTCCACTGACGGTCTAGCTGCCATGTTAGGATGGCCTTATGGGGATGGTGCCGTTTGTGAAGCACCTTTAGACACGGATTGGGCATTTGAAGCATTTTGGGCCAGAATTACTAAACAAAATGCAACATCTTTTGATGGCCTACTTGCTTCTCATATCCACAATCCTGCCCTTCGTGTTTTTAGATTTCTTTTAGCATCCACCATCTTTGCTCGGGAAAACCCAAACAAGGTGAATGCTAAAGAATTAATTATCACGCAGAGCTGCCTCACAGACACCAAAGTTAATCCAGTCCCATTTATGATTGCCCACATGCACCATGTTTTAAGAAAAGGTGGGCCGATTTCCTTTGGTGGACTGATTACTACTATTGCCCGTGCCATAGGATTGGATACAGAACTTGTCACCCTTGAGCCACTTCCTCCTCGTATTGTAAATCTTAAATTTTTAAAAGATATGCGTTTATGCAAGACGAGGAGGGAAGGTGGTTACTTCCCTCATGGTTGGAGGTGCCGGTGTACCCAGTGTTGTTATTCCTTGCACCCGTCGTACTGATATCAGATTTGAGCGTAACTGGACCTACGATCTCAACGCTCCTGCTTTTATTGGTCCGTTGCCCCCAAATCTACCTTTAAATGAGGGTAACAACACTGATGATGAGTACGATTTCCGTACGGAAGAACCACCCCACTTTTCACCACCACACACAACACCATCTACTTCTAACCCACATGCAGGTACAGCTCCTAGTTTCCATGTCACTGCGGACATGTGGCGTGAGCATATGGCCCGAGAGGCCCAGAGGGACACCCTCCTTGCTACTTTGCAGCAACAGGCGACCGATAACATGGCCTTCATGCAAGCATCCCAACAGCAAAATGCTAGCTCTCTGTGCACTATTATGGAAAGTCAGCTGGCTTTCCAGAGAGAACAGCACCTTAACCAGACCACATACGCTCGTCACTTCCAATTGATGGAGGCAACCCAAGGCACCCTCATTGGTAGGACCCAAGAGCTACAAGCGGCAAATGCCGCCTTGACAGAGAGAATGGAGCAGCTAGTTTTGGACCGAGGGAGCCGCCGTCGCAGCCGTAGCCGCCGTTCTGGTCGTACCAACCAGGATGGTGAAGGTCCTAGTGGCCCCCACTAGCGTTTTCAGGTACCTCCTCCTACCTTGTTTTGGAACATTGAGGACAATGTCCGATTTAAGTGTGGGAGGAGCATTTATCGCTTTTATTTCCCATTTTTCCTGCTTTTATTTCCCTTCCGCATTTTTCCTTTTAGGTATGTTATATTCGTAGTTAATAAAATGCATGTGATAGGCGAGTCTTTCTACGTAGTGTACCCTTTCATTTCCCCCACTTTTTAGCCTTACAAAATTTTTACAAAATCTTTTTCAAAGAATTGTGGTTGTTTTTAAGGATTTGGGCTATGAGACAGGTCCTAGATAGGGTCTATTTCTTGGGCACTCACTTTTTGAAAAATTCATTATCGTTTTAACACCGTAAGCCTTTTTGAACATTTAGATTAGATCCTTTCTTCCCAATATGCTATGATTTTGAATAAAACTGTACAAATAGGTCTTCAAGCAGTTTATCTTAGCAGTCAGCCCCAGCCTAAGCATGCTCTAAGTGTAGGATCGATGAATATAAGTGGATGATCTCTATTTTGCCTTAAAAGTTTATAAAATAAAGTATGAATACGACTACGAGTTGGGTGATCCTCACAAAGATTACTCAACTCAAGAAAGTTGTAAGCACTAATAAAAACAAAGAAAAAAATATATATATAAGGCACATCCGTTGTAGTTGGTCCAGAGGTATCTGGTGCTGGACTTGGTAGGGCGGACTACGGTCCGATCCCCCGCAACTGCAAATGGGTAAAATAAAAAGGGGTTAAATCAACTCTTGTACCAGAATCCCATCACTTGAGATCAGAGTCACTAACCGGTCACTACACCATGAGTATGTACGGATAACGGGCTTAATGTGATTGCGCCTGAATGAAAAAGGACCTCGTACAAAAAGAAGTCTTAGCATAGTAAGGATATTAGGATCGATCTGTATACTTATGAGGTTTATGTCCGCATTTCTGCGAGTAGTGTAATTACGATACCCTTGGTTCAGATAGTTAGTGCCTGACAACACACCCTTACTCGAACTTAGAAGCCCTCTTTGCCCAAAACCTGTATACACCATAATTTTCTTTCATCTACTTCTAAGAGTTGTTGCTTGAGGACAAGCAAAGGTCTAAGCGTGGGAGGATTTGATCGCACTAAATCGCACTATGTTTCTGACTCAAATATCACATGTTTTCCTTAGTTTTTATTATCATTTTCTCGTATTATGTTCCTTTTTCCTTTGTTTTCAGGATTCTTGTCATTTCAGAGCCTTCTGTGAAGAAACGAGCCAAAACGCCAAGAAATTAGGGTTTTTCAAGATATTCTGCACTTATGGCGTTCAGCGCCACGCCGGCTACAGGGAACGCGATGATGTGGCCCACTTTCACCCAGAGACCAACTGCCACGTTCCCATGATCTGGCAGTTCCAGCCACCGCGCCCGCGGCCACTGCCACCGTGCCCGCGGCCACTGCCACCGTGCCCGCGGCCTTCACAAAAGTTTTCCCGCTCAGGAGAAGTTGAGGGGCATGCTGGTCTTTACGCATCTCAAGGATCCTCTATAAATAGTTTTCGATTTTCATTTTTTAGTTTCATCCAAGCTTAGTACAATCTTAAGCCATATACTATCAGTTTCTGTAAAGTAATAATCTCTTCACATCGGGGAGTTATTACGGTGTAGATTGAGTTGTAATCGAGTCTTGGAGCACTTTGGTTGAAGTTGATCATACCAGCCTTACCATTCTGTAGATTTGTATCAGATTCAAGTCTCCGACTGGAGCAAGGTTCTATTTTACTGCATTTCTTTACTTATAATTGCTCTTACCATAGTCTACACGTTTTATAGACTCTAAATGCTCTTATCATAGTCTACACGTTTTATAGACTCTAAATGCTCTTACCATAGTCTACACGTTTTATAGACTCGCACTTATTATGTCTGGCTAAACTATAAAGGTTTAGATGTAATGATTGTCATCATGGTCGTGTTCCAATTATCATGCTAGTGAAAATACTCTGGGGATGTTTTGCTTTTAACTTAAGTCAATTATGTTTAAATGTTTATTGGGTAAGATCGAAAGCCGTCCAAACTAATGATACGACTTAATTATTATTTAACCAAACAAAAAGAGCGAAAGCCGTTGATTGGTTAAATAGGAATCATTGACCTTTTTAGAAAACGATTTTGAAACTTTTTTCGGACGCGTTTGTAGGTTTGAAATCTGACTCTTGGTCAAAAGCCAAAAGTCTCTTTAAGTTAATCTTTCCAAGTAAAATTACTTTTCTGTTATGTCAAAACTATCAATTTCTTAAAAATAGGTTTACCTCTTTAACGCGGAAGGCACCCTTTATATGTGACAATAAAGGAATTTAATTTAAAGAGTAAATTCGGTTCTTAGTAGTCAAAAGCTACAAGTTCCCATTAAATTGATTCTTTGCTATCAATAGAAAATACTGCCCCATAAGTAGTTTCATCTACGCATGACCGGACCAATATCTGATTACATGATTTACATTCCAACCTGTCTTTTAAACTGTTATTTACCTCGCTCATTTACTTTGTTGCACTGCACTCACATCAATATTCTTGTTCACCTTAGATAAGCACCTTAGCAATAGAGTTGATAGATTGACAATTGGTCTCTGTGGTTCGATAATCTTATATATTACTTCGATAGGCTGTGCACTTGCAGTACTATATTTAGGCTATACGTTACAGATCTCATCAAGGTCTATGTTCCAAAGCCTGGAACTTAAAGCTGGAGGATATGTAAAGTTTAGAGGTAAATAGAAAGGAAGATTATTGGTTCTGGAACCATTGTAAACGGTAATCTTCCTTCTATCTCAAATGTTTTATTAGTAGAAGGATTAGCTCATAATCTATTGTCCATAAGTCAATTAAGTGACAATGGCTATGACATTATCTTCAATCAAAACTCCTGTAAAGCTGTAAGTCAAAAAGATGGATCAATCCTCTTTTCTGGCAAGAGAAAGAACAACATTTACAAAATTGATTTATCAGATCTTAAATATCAAAACGTCAAATGCCTTTTGTCTGTTAGCAATGAGCAATGGGTATGGCACAGAAGATTGGGACATGTCAGTCTTAGAAAAATCTCTCAACTAAATAAATTAAATTTAGTCAGAGGACTTCCCAATTTGAAGTACAACTCAGAAGCTCTGTGCGAAGCATGCCAAAAGGGAAAATTTTCAAAACATTCCTTTAAATCTAAAAATATTGTCTCTTCCTCTAAGCCATTAGAGTTACTTCATATTGATCTGTTTAGGCCAGTTAAAACTACATCCATCAGAGGCAAGAAGTATGGATTGGTCATCATTGATGATTTCAGCAGATGGACATGGGTAAAGTTTTTAAAACACAAGGATGAGTCACATTCTGTATTCATTGACTTTTGTACTCAAGTGCAAAATGAAAAAGCTTTTAAAATCACAAAAGTCAGAAGTGATCATGGTGGTGAATTGAAAATCATTATTTTGAAAAGTATTTTAAGGAAAATGGTATTGTTCATAATTTTTCTTGTCCTAGAACTCCCCTGCAAAATGGAGTTGTAGAAAGAAAGAATAGAACATTACAAGAAATGGCCAGAACCATGATCAATGAAACAAATATGGCTAAGCACTTTTGGGCAGAAGTTGTGAACACGGCGTGTTACAATCAGAATATACTCTCTATAAGACCTATTCTTGAAAAGACTCCCTATGAATTGTGGAAAAGCAGAAAGCCCAACATTTCTTATTTCCATCCTTTTGGATGTACTTGTTTTATTCTGAACACCAAAGAAACTCTGAACAAGTTTGATTCCAAAGCACAAAAGTGTTTCCTGCTTGGATATTCTGAACGCTCAAAAGGCTATAGAGTATACAACATAGAAACTTTTATTGTTGAAGAATCAATCAAAGTCAGGTTTGATGATAAGCTTGGCCAGCAACAGCCAAAGAAAATTGATTTTTCTGTAGGTACAGAAGATCATCCCTCAAACTCTGAAACTTCAGAAGCAAAAGAAGACTCAGCAGATCATCCTCTTGACAATACTCTGAACAATCTCAGAATCTCTGACCAACCCACTCACAAAAGGTTTCCTAGAATATCTTCAGCTCACAAAGAAGACGTAATCATTGGAAGAAAAAAAGATCCCATCAGAACAAGATCCTCTCTCAGAATCAATGAAGAATCTTTGTTTGGTTTGGTTTCTCTGATTGAGCCAACTACCATTGATAAAGCTCTGAAAGATAATGATTGGATCTTAGCAATGCAAGAAGAACTCAATCAATTCTCCAAAAATGATGTATGGAATCTAGTTCCAAGATCCAAAGGATTCAATGTTATAGGAACCTGTTGTACCCCAAAAGTTGCCCTCTTTTCATACACGCATATTATTGGTTTTATGGTTATGGAATAAAGATATATTTATCAAGCTTCTTCAGGTTACAAGTGACATTTATTTCGTCAATGGATATTTTCAGAGTATTTTCCATGCTAAAGATCGGTTCGCCGTTTTGTAACGATTCGAGGTTCAAAGATTCACAAGTCCAACCCGGTGCGTCATATTCAGGTGTTCTTTCGCCAAGATATCTCTGATACCGTATTCTCAAATTCAGATTCGGCTCAAGAGTCAATTCTTAAAGAAGGTATCCGAATGTGTGAGTTTTCTCGAAGAAATATGGTGAAAAAGTGTGCTGAAAGTGCAGTTTTTATGCGCTAAAAAACTCATAACTTGAAGATCGTGGCTCGTTTTGAACCCGTTCCAGTGGCCAAAATTCCGTCTTGATGTCATCTACGTTTTCATCCCTCACGGCTGGAAGCCAATTTCGATCAAAAGGTCTTCAAAAATGCGGATTTATCAAGTATTTTCGTACAGAAAATTTGTGACAGAAATTTATTTGCGTCATGTTCAGAAAATCATAACTTGGTCGATTTTCATCGTATCGAGCTGGTTTCGGCGCCCAAATTTCACAAATTCAGTTGGCTACGTTTTCACATGAGGTATCGAGTTCGAACGGTATTCAAAAGGCCTTCATTTTTTGCTCAGAGTGCGTGTGACGCGCCGAAAATCCTTAATGCTGAATATTATTTCATCTGGGCCGAAACTTCGAAAATTCATAACTCGGTCAATTTTTGTCGGATTGGGCCCATCTTTTTACACAAGGACACTGACTCAGAGATCTACAACTTTGCTTCAAAAGTCGAGACCGAATTATGCTCCGATCAATACCAGTTTTTTATTGAAGAACGTGTCAGAGTCGACACTGGAGCCCAAAATAAGTTTGTCTGAGTTGAAACTTCAAAAATTCATAACTAATTAACCGTTTATCCGATTGAGCTCATTTTTGGACAGGAGTTAGTTCTCGATGTCGGCTACATTTTGTTTTCACATTTCAACTTCAAAAATTGCACTTAAGACCCTACGATTTTGCCTATAACGTGACAGACTCAAGTGAACATTGGAGGCCCAATTGCACATTCAAAGCCCATTTTTTGCTCTCTAATTTCTATTATATAATCTCATTCTTTTCACACAAACAAAGGAGGAGAAAAAAAAAAGCTTTTGCCACAACGCTGTCAAAATATCAAATTCTTTCAAGAACCCTAAAATCTTGAAATCCTTATTACAAATCTCCATCGCACTACAAACAAGTCATCCTTGTTACAAACAAACATCTCACTACTTCTCCAGTAAGGGTAAGGCTGATTTGATCTCCATGATCAAAAGGGTATAATCATTCATACATGCCATATCGATTTTAACATTAAGTTTTTTCATATATTGGCTTTACTTTTATTTCATAATATAGAATAATTTATTTAATGTGTTCATGAGATTCAACACTGCAGATTTAGACAGGACCCCATGCAGGTTCATTAAGGAACGTTGAGGCCAAAACACAAATGGCCAAAATAGAACAGCTTACACATGACACCAATATATGGCGAGGCAGACATCCTGAGAATGTTAAGGAACGTTGAGGCCAAAACACAAATGGCGAAAAGCCAAAACACAAATGGCCAAAAGCCAAAACATAAATGGCCAAAACATAACAGCATATACATGACACTAATACATGGCGAGGCAGACATCCTGAGAAGGTTAAGGGCGTGGGTTCAACAACCACCCCTATTGGTTTTGATTTTCTTCCTTTCTATTTACCCTTTTATCTATTTTTATTCTTTCTGTTTAAAATCTGTTTTTCATAAAACTTAACATTTTTCACAAACCTTTGATTTTTTGTAATAAACTCGAATAATTAATTTTAGGTAACTTTAATTGTTTTGTACATAATTAAAATTAATTAGAACAAATAAGTTTTATTTCTAATTTAATTATATTTTCTTTTTTCCTAAAAATAACCAAAAACCAAAAATATGTCATTTAATTATTTTTCATTAATTTATTTAATAACCAATTAATTTTGCATTTTAATTCAAGGACTTAATTTCTTTTTTTTAAAAATATTAAAAAACAACAAAAACATTTTCTTTTAATTAGGAGGGTCAAAACCCTAGTTTTCGCATTCGATCTAATCTTCTCGCGCGCTTTATTTTTCTTTATCCAAATTATTGTATCTGCTCCCGGTTTGTAATAATTTAATTAGGACATTTGCTTTTACCGTTTTTATTTTCAAAGGATTTGTTTTTGACTATGTAAATACCCGAAGCCTTGTAATAGCTTAATTTAAATTCCATACTTTAATTTCTGCAAATATTCAACTGCTAGATGTTTGATAATAGGGTTTACATGACAAGAATAAATGACTAAATTTAAAACAGTTAGATCATCCTTAATTGTGCAAAGATAAAAATAATCTGAAACTGAATCACCCGCACATGCGCACTCCTAGGGTACACTCCCACTTGGTTGCCTTCGTACACGGTCATTAAGTATAGGTCGCTTTAGAGGTCGCCCTCTTGTCTAAAAGATCATAGTCGCCTCGAAATGGTTGCCTCAAATATTGTTGCCTCAAACAAATGATCTAAGACTTTAGGGTTACCGCTAAGGCGTCCTAAAATTGCTTTAGTGACTGTATGTCCCTTTTTCGAATTGACCCTCAAACTCCAACGATGGTGCTACCTACTCACTAATAGTGGGATAGCATTGTCTAAAGGAAACGAACATAGAAGGATTCCTTTTTCGAGTAGATAGATTAACTCTTAAGTACTTGCTCAGATAAAACAAAACTTTTTTCCACACTCATACTTCTTTACAAAACAAAGTTTTCAAAAAAACACTTCATTACACTCTTGAAGACAGAAGCAAGAGTTAAATCGAAGTTAAAATAAAAACTTTTCAAAACCCACAAACACAAAGAATTTTTTTTTGAAAATGATGAGCAAGTACCTAAGAGCCCATGGAAAACCATGGATAGAAAGGGTGCTAATACCTTCCCTTTCTATAATCTACCCCCCGTACTCAGAAAATCTCGAAAAAGGAATTTTTCTGTGCTTTTTTCCTTTCCTTGTTGGATAAAATAAAAGTCGGTGGAGACTCTTGCTTACCGCTACATTTTGCAAAAACAAACGCAAAACGTAAACCAGCATTCCAAAAAACAGTCAGTTCTTCCCACCATATCACAGAACCAAATGGGTTTTCAGAAACAAATTGAACGAGCAAGGAGAAGTAATCAGAAACAAAGCACGACTGGTTGCACAGGGTTATAGTCAAGAAGAAGGAATTGATTATAATGAAACATTTCCCCAGTCGCCAGGTTAGAGTCTATAAGATTATTAATTTATTTTGCTGTACAAAATAACATTTCATTATATCAAATGGATGTTAAAAGTGCATTTCTAAATGGCTATATTGAAGAAGAAGTATATGTCCATCAAACTCATGGATTTAATGATTCAAAACATCCAGAACATGTTTTTAAATTAAAAAAGTCTTTGTACGGTTTAAAACAAGCTCCCAGAGCTTGGTATGATTGTCTGAGTAATTTTCTATTAGAAAAAGATTTTACCAGAGGGAAAGTGGACACAACTCTTTTCAGAAAAACATTTAAAAATGATATTTTAATTTGTCAAATTTATGTTGATGATATAACTTTTGAAACCTCTAATATCACCCTTGGAAAAGAATTTGCTAAGACCATGCAGGTAGAATTTGAAATGAGCATAATGGGTGAATTAAAATTCTTTCTGGGAATTCAAATCAACCAGACTCCAGAAGGTACTTTCACATCAGACGAAGTATGTTAAAGAACTTCTGAAGAAATTTCAAATGTCAGAAAGCAAAGATGCCAAGACACCTATGCATCCAACCTGCATTTTGGGTAAAGATGAGGTAAGTATGAAAGTAGATCAGAAGCTCTATACAGGTATGATTGGATCCCTTCTCTATCTAACTGCATCTAGACCTGATATACTATTTAGCGTGTGCTTGTATGCTAGATTCCAATCAGATCCTAGAGAATCTCACTTAACAGCTGTTAAGAGAATTCTTAGGTATATGAAAGGTACTACTAATCTGGGTCTGTGTTACAGAAGATCACAAGATTACAGACTAGTAGGTTATTGTGATACTAACTTTGCTAGAGATAGAATTGAAAGAAAGAGCACCTCTGGAAGCTGTCAGTTTCTGGGTGACAATCTTATCTCGTGGTACAACAAGAAGCAAGCAACAATTGCACTATCAACCACAGAAGCTGAATATATATCTGCTGCTGGATGTAGCTCTCAGATGATTTGGATGAAAAGTTAACTAGAAGATTTCAACCTTTATGAAAGTAAGATTCCTATCTTCTGTGACAATACTTCTGCTATTTGTCTTTCTAAGAATCCAATCTTACATTCTAAAGCCAAACATATTGAAATTAAATATCATTTCATAAGGGACTATATTCAGAAGGGAATTTTAAACTTAATTTTTGTAAAAACAGACCATCAATGGGCTGACCTTTTTACCAAACCCCTTTCAGAAGATAGATTCAATTTCATTCTGAAAAATATTTGTATGGAATTATGTCCTGAATAAAATAATATTTATTTTCTGTGATTGACTTCAGAATATTCTGAAATGAATGCTCTGATTAACAACTCTTCAGAAGTTAGAAGAGAAGTTGTAACAGAAGCTATATGAAAAGTTATGAAATTTTCTAACACTTCATGTCCAAGTGTAGTTCAGAAATTCATTAGAACAAACAGTTGTTACATGCATCCTTCAGGAGATGAACACGTGGTGTGTTTCTGAAAGGTCACGCGTGCAAAAGCTACTGATGACGTTCTAGGTAACTGTTAATGATTAGCCATAATCTCACGTTTTTTCCTTATTTTTAGCAAAATCATTAAATGCACGTAATGATGAGATTCGTTTTTAAATCCGTTTTAAAATTTATTTTAAATTTGTCTTAAATAATTTTAATTTTATTTCTAAACCTATTTTCTGAAATTTTTGCCTATAAATACTTTTTGAAAAACCCTTTTTCATTCTTTACTGTCTCTTTCAAACTCAAGCGTTTTCTGTACTTTTTCTCTTAAAACCCTTTTTCTTCAAATTCTCTTTTCTAAAGAGCTTCAATGGCTTCTTCTTCTACCCACTCTGAGCAATACATTGTGCCTGAAAGAACAATTCTCATTCTGGTAGACAATTTGGAAGTTTTGAGTGAGTTAATGGTAGATTTTGAGAATCTCAGAGAGAATGGTTTTGACTTGTTCCCTGCTGTGAAGTTTCAAGGTTGGGAAAGCTTTTTTTATTGTCTCATTGGTCTAGTCTTTCCACATCTGGTGAACGAATTTTAGATACATGCTATTGCAACCCCTAAGGTTATTCTCTCTTTCGTAATGGGCAAGGAAATATCCATTACAGAAAATCAAATCAGAAAGTTGGTAGGGTTTAAAGGACTTGGAGTTACAGGAATGCCAAGTGGAAGAATGGAGATGTCAAGGGTATATTCAGAGATTTTCACAAATGGTCAAGGTTCTTCCAAAGTCGGGGACTTGAAAGACAAATACAAGATTTGGGCAAGGATTATTCATGGATGTATTCACCATAGGAAAGACACCAGCTCTCCTGATTACATAAACGCTGATCAACAATATTTGTTGTTTTGCCTTGGAACTAATGTCAAAATTTATTTGCCTTACTTGCTATTTGAACATCTATGGAACCATGTAAAAGAGACTAGGGAAGCTGAAAGGATGAAAAACCCCAAATCCAAGAGGAATTTGATTCCTATGGGGAGATTAATATCAGACATTCTGACTGAGAATGGTCTGATTGCTCACCTAAAAGAAGCCAATCTTCTGGAGGAGCTAGAACCTACTTGTGGTAAGACTATGACTGGGAAGAACTTACTGAAAAGGAAAATAATTGACAAGCTGCTGGTGGAACCCACTCCGTGTGTGTCAGCTGTTGTGAAGAGGAGAAGGATACCTATTGCTGACTTTCCTTTGTTCAACTCAGGAGATCATCCTCGTATCATCTTGCACTATCTTGAAATCTGCAAAGAAACTGGATCATCCATTGATCCAGCTTGGCTTCAAGGAAGAAATCAAGCTGCTCTTGATGTTGTTCTCCAAGAATCTTTGAAGAGAAAAGTTGTAGAAGGACCTTCTGACACTCCTCAGAAGAAGAAAAAGAAGACAGGTAAACCTGCTTAAACTATCTATGTTTATGATTCTTTCAATGTATCTACATCTGCTGAACCCTCCCAAACCTTAGGATATATAGATGTTGATATTGACCTGACCTTACCATCTGAACCCCTTGCTGACAAGCCTCATAAAAATCAGGTTTTATCAGATTTGAGTAATTTTGACTCTGATGAACACTCTGACACCCAATCAGAACCCTCTCAATCAGAACCCCCTGAACCATCTGTTTTTCAACCCATTCCTGCTGAACGTTTTTCAAGACCTCCTCCCAGACCTCTATCACCTAGACCCACTGGATGGTATGATGCTGGCTCTTGGAGAATTCCAGGGTTAAATGAACCTCTAGCCACTATAAAGCCTCCTTTTAACTTACCATCTGAAAACATTTTTGCTATGAATCAACCACAACCTTAGAACCCCATTCTCACTCCTGATTATACAATAATAATTTCGCCTGATGTCACTCCACCTACTTCACCATAACATACAACACCAATCTCACCTACACTCTCACCCCCTCATATTCTAGAACAACAACTTTTTGAACAAACTGAAACTGCTGAACCATCCGAACCTCATGAAATATCAGTACCTCCTATCTTTGTTGACCAACCTGAACCTACCAAAAATCCTGAACCTAATAGCTTTTTAAGAACTGTAGTGGATTTTCAATCTCTACAATTCTTGAAAAACAAAACTTTTAAGAAGGTTGTCCCTAAACCTGTTCAGCCAAATGAAAATACTTTATTTCAGAATTTTATAACAGATGTTCAAGCATGGTTAAAACTGCTTAAAGAAGATTGCTCCAGAAGCGTGAACACAGCTGCAACGGATCTTCTATGGGAAACCTTCATAAGAACTTTGGATGTTGAGTCACTGAAGTTACATAACTTATGCCACCTTCAGGTGCTGGACAACTTTTCTAAACTTCTGCATGCTTTCAAGATAGAAGCTGCTGACATTTGGAATAAGAAGTCTTCGTTAATGATTACTGATACACCAGCTGATACGATAGACATATCAGAAGATGAATCTGAAGAATCCTCTGAAGATTCAAATCCTCTGGCTATTGTTCTATTTAATAAACCTTCTGTTAAGGCTGGACTTGAACCTGTGCCAACTCTTACAATGGATCTAGGCACTCTGCTTTCCATCTTCGTGAATTCTGACTCAACAGTTGCTGCTTCTAAGCCTGTTTCTACTGAAGCTTCGTCATCCTCTGCTCCTACCTCACTCATCATGGACACTCTGAAAGAGCTCAAGAGGGAGAATGAAGTCATAAATGAACGCTTGGATAAGCAAGACCAAACAAATCAAGAAATCAAGAACTGGATGGTGAAACAAGAAGAATCTGCCTCTGAGATCAAGAATCTTCTGATGACTCTTGTTACTAAGAAATCCTAGTTTCTTTTTGTCTTTTGTTTGGGTGTTTTCTTTGTACTTCTGGATTTTTTTTATTATGAAATCTTTTAAAATTTCTCAATTTTTATATTTATTTTTACACTTTTTGATTATGCCAAAAAGGGGGAGAAAATGTGCATTCTTGAACTAATCACTGTTTAACAGTTATGGTACTAAGTCTCAGACATTCTAACAAATTGCAAGATTCCCTTCTGTGCAAAAGAATTTTTTTTGCAGGTATCACTTTAACTCTGAAAGAATATTTCAGCTGAACATTATCTTCTTGAAGAAGTTCTGAAGAAATCCAAGAAGACTTTGTATTGCTTTGATAAATAATCTCAGGATGTTTTATACATAGAAATATTCATTTCATGGGGAGATTCTTATCTTTTATCCTTTTCTTTTCTTTATCTAAAATAATTTTTGTCATCATCAAAAAGGGGGAGATTGTAAGAACAAGATTAGTTCTGACCTATCTCAGAGTTTTGATGATAACTAAATTATATTTAAGATAATTTATACTCTGATGGATGTGTTTGAATGTTTCAGTTAAATGTTTTGACAGAAAACATTCTGAAGTGCTAAGCAAAAATTATGAAGAAGTTCTTTGATGAAAGAACCTTTTCTTCAAGCGCATCTGCTGACTCTGGTAAAGACACTTTATTTTTTAAATATATCTTCTAACTTAGCAGGTTCCTTTATCAGAAGATTACTTGAAAGCAAGCGCTGATCAAGTTCTTAGCAAGCAAAGCACTGCCTAGAAGATGAGTGAAGCATGTTCTGATTTAAAGACATTGGAGCAAATTCTGAAAGAACGTTAAAACCAACTTGTCTTGTCAAAGCATAAGAAACATGTTCTTACATTCTGTCATTTACTCATTAATGCAAAGACGGCTGAAAGCACTCAAGTGTCTACAACTAGTTTCTTGGAAAATGGAATATTGCAAGGAAAGACACAAGCATTTAATGCTCTCCAACTTTTCTGAAGGCAGCAATGGTCTTATTGTTCCTACTATAAATAGAAGGACATTTATTGCAATCCAACAACCAAGTGAACCAATCAATTTTCAAAATAGAAGCAAGAAACAACGTGAAAGATTCTAAGCTTACAAACTCATTATTCATACAATTTGTGCATCTTATTCTTAGTGAAAAATCACAGTTGTGATATAGCTTGATTAGAAGCAAAATTTATTTCACTATCTGTAAAGATTAAACTCCTGTATTTGTTCCTTGAGAGACCAAGTTTGGTCAGATTTCTCAAGCAGACTAGGACTAGATTTAAGTCTTAGTGGTGTCAGTCACTTGTAAGATTACTTGTGCATTGTTAGTCACAACAGTTGTTGTGTGTTTGTAATCAATTGATTATAGTTGATTAAGTACTTGTTGAGAAAGGCGAAACCACCTTGGCGGGTGGACTGGAGTAGTTTGAGTTCAAACGAACCAGGATAAAAATAACCTTGTCCTTCCATTATTGTTTGAGCTTTGTTTTGGAAACGAAAAGAGTCACTTATTCAACCCCCCCTTCTAAGTGTTTTCTTACCCCTTCAGTATGATATTAGGATGCATGACAAGAATGTATATAAAATTTTAATACAGTTAGATAACCCTAAAATATGAAAAGATAATAATTTGAAATTGAATCACTCGCACATGCGCACTCCTAGGGTATACCCCACTTCGGTTGCCTTCGGTAAACGGTCATTGAGTATAGGATGCTTTAGTGGTCGTCCTCTTGTCCAAAAGATCAAAGTTGCCTCGGAAAGGTTGCCTCGGATATTGTTGCCTCGATTATCGATCTTAAGACATTAGGGTTATTACTAATACGTCCTAACTTTGCTTTAGTGACCGTACGTCCCTTTCGAATTGACCCTTTAAAACTCCGACGAAGGTGATACCTACTCACTAATAGTAGGATAGCGCTATCTAAAGGAAACGAACATAGAATAATTATTTTTTCAAGTAGGTAGATTAGTTCTTAAGTACTTGCTTAATCCAAACAAACTTTTTCACACTTACACTCCTTTACAAACAAAGTTTTTAAAAACACTTCATTACACTCTTGAGGACTGATACAAGGGTTAAATCGAAGTCAAACAAAATCTTTCCAAATCACACAAACACAAAGAAGAAATTTTTGAAAATGATGAGCAAGTACCTAAGAGCCCGTAGGCAACTATGGATAAAAAGGGTACTAATACCTTCCCTCTCTATAATCTACCCCCCGTACTCATAAATATCTCGAAAAAGGAATTTTTATGTGCTTTTTTTCCTTTCCTGGTTGGATAATATAAAAGTCGGTGGCGACTCTTGCTTACCGCGACATTTTGCAAACACAAACGCAAAAAACGCAAACCAGCATTTCAAAACAGTCCGGTTCTGGCCACCGTATCAAAGAACTGGCGACTCTGCTGGGGACTAAATAAGTGGGGTGTACCTTAGGATTAGTTCATCATATTGTTTACAATTGTTTGATTTGTTTTCTTTATATTTGTGGGATTTGTATCGGAGTTACTATAGATCATAACCCGGATCTGGGGATACCTTTTAGGTAAGTAGCAATAGACTGTGAGGGAACTGTACGGCATAGACCAATACAGTTGAAGCAGTAGCTACGTTGATGTGGCACATTAGTTGGTACCGATATCCCTTGTGGAGCAACAAGGAGAGTATGGGGCTGCTATATGGGTCATTAAGCATCAACTGACCTTAGAACCTATAATTGACCAACTTGGCCATAGAAAGTAGCAAAATGCTACACTCATTGAGACCATACTCTCACGATGGTTCTGGCCGCAAGAAAAGATTGCGTGAGCTGAAACTATGACCGATGGAGGATGGTCAGTGATATTGAGAACCTCTAGAACCCGGTTACTATTATTAGGACAGGTTGAACCAACTAAAATGGAAGAGGGTAGTACCTAAACTCCATGCCAGCCTGAAACTTAAGGGCTATTGTGTGACTTGTTTGCCTTTACCATGTTTG
Source organism: Vicia faba (assembly GCA_948472305.1). Lineage (NCBI taxonomy): Eukaryota > Viridiplantae > Streptophyta > Magnoliopsida > Fabales > Fabaceae > Vicia > Vicia faba. The sequence continues at coordinate 1,259,207,754 of OX451741.1, read as the reverse complement.
ATACCTGTTATACATGTTGTGTGTTTTATCATTACATCATGCATCATGACATAGCATGCATATTTCATTACACTAACCATTTCAAAGACCGAGGGGATTCATCTTTGTTCTGTTTTGCAGATCATGGCTTTTATGCGTAGAAATATTATTCGAGTCAACTTCGTGTAAATCCCCGCTCAGCTCAGAGAGTTGGTTTCAAAAGTTCCTGATACTTCCTCCTTTGTTAGAAGACATGGTCATCTCCTTAGCCTGGTCACTTCAAAGTTGGATGAGCAAATGATGAGTGTGTTGTTCCAGTTCTTTGACCCATTGCATCATTGCTTCACTTTCCCGGATTATCAGCTAGTCCCTACTTTGGAGGAGTTTTCTGACTTACTAGGCATATCCATTCTCGAGCAGACACCCTTTACAAGTTTGGAGATAGCTCCTAGGCCCGAGGATATTGCTTCATCCCTACAGCTAAAGCTGGCTGATGTAGTATCTAACTGGGAGACTCGGAGCGGGGATAAAGGTTTCTTGGTTAAGTTTCTGATGGATCAAGCTCAACAGTTCTGGGATAACTTGGATTTTCAAGCTTTTGAAGACATCTTGGCTCTCCTCATCTACAGTTTGGTTCTTTTCCCGAATCCAGATTCCTTCATAGACGTGAATGTGATTAAGATCTTCTTGTCCCGCAATCCTGTGCCGACTCTTCTTGGTGATATCCTACGTGCTCTCTATACTCGTACTGTGCGAAGAAGAAGGACCCTCATGTGTTGTATGTTGCTGTTGGCGAGGTGGTTTATTTTGCACCTCCCCAAGTCTGTGTTGAAGAATGAGGAAGGTTTAGGTTGGGCTTACAGAATCATGTCCCTTTCTCATACGGACATCCTTTGGAGTTCTAAACATATGGAAAGAGTAGCTGTCATTGATCGATATGGGGAATACCCTAATGTTCCATTGCTTGGAATTAGAGGAGGAATAACCTACAGTCCTTATTTGGCTTTACGACAGTTTGGTCGCGCTCGGCGAGACGGTCCCCATGAGTTGCTGCTTACGGATATTGTCTTTGATTACAAGGGGGACGTTAATGGGCATCGCCGAAGGTTCATACGAGCTTGGGGCATGGTGAACAGGTATGACCCTCATGAGCTAGGAATGAAGACTTCTCTCCCTATGGAACCTTATCTCCAGTGGGTCCGAGCTCGAGCTCAGAAGCTTGGAATACCCTATGAAGTTGTGCTGCCAGTGATTGTGGAGCATACCAATGAAGAAGGTGTTCCTTATACGGTCCTTTATCCATACATGCCTACTGATCTGGGGGAATTGAAGAGATCTTGGATTCAGTTGAGGGAAGAAAGGGATACCTATAGAGAGAAGTATCATGAGCAAGAGAGGAAGATCTTGAAGCTTACGAGGCAGCTTGAGAATGAAAGGACAATCAATGATTATGTCAGCACGAAGGGGAAGCGACCATGGGAGCTCTGATGTCTTTTATTATTTCTAGTTTAGATTTACTTTTCAGTTATTTCTTTTTTAACACCTTGAAGGCATTGTTAAACATTTTTCACCAGTTTATCTAATAAAGTGTGTTTCATTTTTGTCTTACAAATTTAAATCTCTCAAAGTCTTTGAAATCATTTCATATGCATTCCATTATCATGCACCTTATCACAGGTACCATTACAGGTTTCTCATCTTCTTCGCTATTTATTTCAGCACAAGATGTCTTCTGAAATTCCTACCGATCAAGCTATCAAGGCCCTTCAGGCTCAGAATGCTCAATTCCAGAAGATGTTCTTAAACCTGGCTAAAGGACAAGCAGATTTGAAGACTCTCATCCTGAAGAAGAAGAAGAAGAAGGTGGTTCTTCTAAACATGGGTCACAGATTTGGGAATAGGTTGCGAGAGGAAGTTGATTTGTCTCATTCATCTGGAGGAGGAGAGAATCAGGAGGAAAGGAAGGGTCCTAGTCCTGTGGTATCGGATAATGACACTGCCTTTGATGAGGAACAGTATCCTCCTGCGGAGGATAGGTACAAACAACTGGAGGACCGTCTGAGTGCCATGGAGATTCAGAAGGTTCCTGGGTTGGACTTTGGAGATTTGGGGTTAGCATCGGGGGTGGTGATCCCTCACAAGTTCAAAGCTCTGGTTTTTTCTAAGTATGATGGAGTATCTTGTCCAAAACTCCACCTCTGCTCGTACGTCAGAAAAATTCAACCCTACACTGCTGATAGGAATATGTGGGTACACTTCTTTTAAGATAGTCTGAAAGGGACTCAACTTGAATGGTTCTATCAATTGGAAGGAGCTAACGTCCGCAACTGGGAGGATCTTGCTGCTGCTTTCTACAAGTAGTACCAGTACAATGCCGACCTTGCTCCCACTCGTACTCAGCTTCAGGGTATGTCTATATGTGCAAGCGAAGGTTTCAAGGACTATGCTCAGAAGTGGAGAGATCTGGCTGGAAGGGTCCAACCCCCTCTGTCTGACAGGGAGTTGGTTGACATGTTTCTTGGGACATTGTCTGGTCCGTTCTTCAACCATCTGATCGGTAGTTCTTCCTCTGGGTTTACTGAATTGATTATGACTGGGGAAAGAGTAGAGGCTGGTATTAGAAGTGGCAAGATACAGAAAGGTGCTTCATCGAGTGTAGAAAAGAAGCCTTTCAAGAAAGAAGCTAGTGTAGTTTACAGCTCGAGGAGCCAAAACCAACCTGAACACCGCCAAGCAGTGAATGCGGTAGTGATATCAAGACCCATCGTTGCCCCACAACGCAACAATCAGTAAAGGACGGATAGGCCGCAGAGACAGTACACTCGGCTTGATATGACTTTGTCTCAGATCCTACCACAACTGCTGAAAACTAATCCGGTAACTCTGAGGGAAGCCCCGAAGAATTCCAGCACCACATCTCCGCTATATAATCCCAACACCCATTGTGCCTATCATTCTGATAGCCCGGGCCATGATACAAACAACTACTGGGCTTTGAAGAATAGGGTGCAAGATTTGATTGAAGCTAAAGAGATCGAGTTCGACACTCCAGAAAAACCCAATGTTGTAACTGCTCCTATGCCCAATCATGGTCATGGAGTAAATGTTGTGGATGATGATTTGTTTGTGACCTCTGTGGAAGACATATCTACTCCTTTGATGACAGTGAAGAAGAATCTTTTGTTGGCCGGTTTATTTCCGGGCTGTGGCGAAGGTTGCCACCTATGTTCAATTCTACCTGTTGGTTGCCGTTTGTTGAAGTCAGGTGTTCAGCGCCTGATGGATAATAAAGAGATTTTGTTTGAGAAGACTTTGACTCCATTAATTCCCGTTGAAGATGTTTCCATCATAACCATTTCCGCCAATCCTTCCAAGGCTTCCTCGAGAACGCCTGTTAGGATTACATTTGTTCCGAAAATCGCTCTGTTGATCATTACTGTTCCTGGTCCCATCCCTTACACTTCAGATAAGGTTGTCCCATGGCACTATGGTGCTGATGTGTATTACCACGGGGTTAAGCAAGACTTTAAGAATGAAGAAGATGACGCTGATATCAGAAATATTGTCGAGGCTAGCAAGGTCACTAGAAGTGGAAGACTTTTCTCTCCTGAGATTTCTCCTCCGGCTGTTCCATCTGCCAATACGTCAGCTACTGCTCTAATTCTTACTCCAGTTATCACTCATGTCGTCGAGTCATCTGACCCTCGGGGAAAAGAAGTTACAGGTGAGCCTGCCCAGACGGAGGCACCTAAGAAGATTGTTGTAGAAGCCTCTAAGAAGAAGATAGAGGAAATTATGAAGATTATCAAGAAGAGCGACTACAATGTAGTCGAGCAGCTGGGGCAGACCCCATCAAAAATCTCCATGTTATCCTTGTTGTTGTGCTCTGAAGCCCGTGCAAAGGCTTTGATTGCTTTCCTTAAGACTGCGCATGTGCCGCAGGAAACCTCTGCTGATCAATTTAAGGACTATGTAGCTAGTTTGACTGCTGACAACGGTTTGGGTTTCTCAGACGCAGATCTTATAGCTAAAGGAAGAAATCACAATGATACTCTGCACGTCTCGATCGAGTGCAGGGGCACTACTTTGGCCCACATGCTGGTGGATATTGGGTCCTCATTAAATGTATTACCAAAGAAGGCATTAGACTGTCTGGACTGTGAAGGTTTAACTCTGAAGCCAAGTAACATTTTGGTTAGGGATTTCGATGGGTCGAAAAGGATGGTGCACGGAGAGGTGGATGTCCCTGTTAAGGTTGGCTCTCAGACCTTTGCATCTACTTTCTATGTGATGGATATCTGACCATCTTATTCTTGCTTGTTGGGTCGTCCTTGGATTCACAAGGCTGGGGCAGTGACTTCTACGCTCCATCAGAAGCTGAAGTATCCAGTGAAAGGGAATATTGTTATAGTACAAGGTGAAGAGGAGTACATGATGAGTCACATTAACTCCTTCCGGTATGTGGAGATGGATGGAGAGTTCATTGAAACCCCGTGTCAGAACTTTGAAGAGGTTCCCCAGACTTTGGCATCGACTGAAGTTGCTGTTGACAAACCTCCATTGAAGATGGCTTCCCTCAAGGATGCCAAGGATGTTATTGATCAAGGTGGGTGTGCAAATTGGGGGCAACTCCCTGACTTCACACACAAGACTGGCAAGTTTGGTTTGGGCTTTACTGCAGAGGCTCAAAGGGTTGTTCGGCGCGCGCGGATTGGAAGACCTCCTCTGCGCATCCGCAATCTAGGAGTGAATGCCATTGAAGATGATGATGAAGAGTCAGATATCGACAACTAGATTTACCCGACTACCAACGGTGGCTTGAACAACTGGACGACAAAGGACTTCGTGCCCGTTTCTTTTATTACACCGTAATAGACTTTTGTTTTAAGATTTGTAACAGACAATTTGAAACTTTACATCCTGGTGCCTTGCCTGAGGCACCCTGGCTTTGTTTGTGAGGGCTTATTATTTGTCATTTCCATATATATCATCAATAAAGCATTGGACGTTTCTTGCATTACAAATTTTGCGTTCCTTGTTTTTCTTTTTCTCACTTTATCAAAAACGCTATTGTCTTACACACACTCACATATCATAATGCAGATCCACATCCACTCTGGATCCCATTGATAACGACTTTGCTACTGCCAGTTATGACTTCGAGAATCCGATAAACCAAGCCGAAGACGAAGGTGGGGATGATTGTGAGGATCCTAGAGAGCTTGCCAGATTGCTACTACAAGAAGAGAGGGTTATACAACCTCATGAAGAGTCAGTGGAATCAGTGAACTTGGGTACATAGGAAGACAAGAAAGAGGTCAAGGTAGGTGCAAATATGGAGCCTAGTGTCAAGCAACGGTTGGTACATATGCTATGCGACTATGTTGAGATCTTAGCTTGGTCTTATGAAGATATGCCTGGTTTAGATACTGATATTGTGGTACACCGCTTGCCAACTAAAGAAGACTGTCCTCCAGTAAAGCAGAAGGTCCGCCGTATGCGCCCCGAGATGTTTGAGAAAATCAAAGCTGAGGTTATGAAATTGTTTGACGCCAGATTTCTAGCTGTTACTTCTTACCCACAGTGGGTTGCCAACATTGTTCTGGTGCCGAAGAAGGATGGTAAGGTATGTATGTGTGTAGACTATAGAGATCTGAACAGGGCGAGTCCCAAAAATGATTTCCCTCTACCTCATATCGATGTTTTGGTTGAAAACACCGCACATCATAAGGTCTTCTCCTTTATGGATGGTTTCTCTAGTTATAATCAGATTAATATGGCTCCCGAGGATATGGAGAAGACGACCTTCGTTATGCAATGGGGTACTTTTTGTTACAAGGTGATGCCTTTCGGGTTGAAGAATGCTGGGGAAACTTATCAGCGCGCCATGGTCACTTTGTTCCACGACATGATTCACCATGAGATTGAGGTTTACGTTGATGACATGATTGCGAGATCCCAGACTAAGGAAGAACATATGGACCATCTTCAGAAGCTGTTTGACAGGTTGAAGTTGTATAAGTTGAGGTTAAACCCTAACAAGTGCACCTTCGGGGTAAGTTCTGGTAAGCTCTTGCGTTTCGTCGTTAGAAATAAAGGTATTCAAGTGGATCTTGCAAAGGTGAAGGCTATACAAGAAATGCCAGCTCCCCGAACAGAAAAGGAAGTCAAAGGCTTTCTGGGACGTCTGAATTACATCGCCCGATTCATTTCGCATCTGACTGCTACTTGTGAGCCAATCTTCAAGCTGCTGAAGAAAGATCAAGTGGTAAAGTGGAATGATGAGTGTCAGACCACTTTCGAAAGGATTAAAGAATATCTTCAAGAGCCACCAACTCTGATGCCTCCAGTCAAAGGAATACCTTTGATCTTATACTTGACAGTGCTGGATAATTCAATGGGGTACGTGCTGGGGCAGCATGACGAGTCTGGCCGAAAAGAGCATGCTATTTACTACCTTAGCAAAAACTTTACCGACTGCGAGACCCGATACTCGTTGCTTGAGAAAACTTGCTGCACTTTGGCATGGGCTGCTCGCCGGCTGAGACAGTATATGTTGACTCACACCACCCTATTAATATCAAAGATGGATCCAATCAAGTATATCTTCGAAAAGCCTGCCTTGTCCGAACGAATAGCAAGATGGAAGATGATCTTAACTGAGTATGATATCCAATACACAACCCAGAAAGCAATCAAGAAGTGTGTTGGCAGATCATTTGGCACATCAGGCAAATGATTACCAGTCTATGAACTTCAAATTCCCGGATGAGAACATCATGTTGGTGACCGACTGTGAAGAACCTGGACTGGATGAAGGACCTGAGGAGGGATCCCGATGGTCTATGTATTTTGACAGAGCTTCAAACGCGTTGGGTAATGGAATTGGCGTCGTGATCATATCTCCTGAAGGCTGTCATACTCCGTTCACCGCCCGATTATGTTTCAACTGCACCAACAATATGGCGGAGTATGAAGCGTGCATCATGGGCCTTTGAGCAGCTATTGACCTGAGGATCAAGTTCTTGAGTGTGTTCAGAGATTTCGCTCTCGTGATCAGTCAGATAAAAGGCGAGTGGGATACGAAACACCCAAATCTTATTCCTTACAAGGAATGTGTATTGGCGTTGCTTCCGCACTTCGAGGAGATAACCTTTGAACATTTCCCCAGAGAAGAGAACCAGTTGGCGGATGCGCTAGCTACTATGTCTTCTATGTTCAAGGTCAAGTGGGATAATGAAGCTCCCCAGATTAGCATTGAGAGGTTGGATGAACCTGTACATTATTGTGACATCGAGACTGAAGAGGTAGCAGATAAACCTTGGTTTCATGAGGTAAAGAGGTATCTTGAGGCTCAAGAGTACCCCGAGGGTGCATCTGTTAATGATAAGAAATTTCTGAGGAGGTTCGCGGTGAAGTTCTTCATTAGTAATGGTATCCTTTACAAGCGTAACCATGACTCAACCTTATTACGGTGTGTGGACAAGAACGAAGCAGAAAGGATTATGGCAGAGCCACATGAAGGTACTTTCGGAACTCATTCCAGTGGACATACCATGGCGAAGAAAATCCTACGAGCAGGATATTATTGGTCTACTATGAAGCCGATTGTTATCAGCATTCTCGGACCTGTCACAAGTGCTAAGTCTATGCTGATAAGGTGCATGTACCTCCAGTTCCTCTGAATGTTTTGACGGCACCTTGGCCCTTTACAATGTGGGGCATCGATATGATTGGCGAGATCATACCTACTGCGTCCAACGGGCATCGTTTCACCCTGGTAGCAATCGATTATTTCACGAAGTGGGTTGAAGCAGCTTCGTTTGCTACAGTGACTAAGAACGTCGTGGCGCGGTTCATACGACACAATCTGATCTGTCGATATGGTGTACCAGAGAGGATCATTATGGACAATGGTACAAATCTCAACAATACAATGATCACCGATCTCTGCAAACAGTTTAAGATACAGCATCAAAACTCTTCTCCTTACCGGCTGAATATGAATGGGGTTGTTGAAACGGCTAATAAGAAAATCAAGAAGATTGTACAGAAGATGAAGGTGACATACAAAGACTGACATGAGATATTACCATTTGCTCTTCATGGGTACCGAACCTCGGCTCGGATGTCAACAGGGGCAACACCCTACTCTTTGGTGTATGGCATGGAGGCAGTCTTACCCATTGAAGTTCAGATACCCTCTCTATGGATTATGAAGGATGCAAGTTTAAGCGAAGATGATTAGATCCAGACTCGACTTGATCATCTAAATTTAATCGATGAGAAGAGACTTACCGCTATTTGTCATGGTCAGACGTACCAAAAGCGAATGATCAAGGCATTTAACAAGAAAGTCAGACGACAAGAGTATCAAATCGGGGATATGGTAATCAAATGCATCATTCTGCCGCAAGGTGATCCCAGGGGTAAATGGACCCCTACATACGAAGGGCCATTTGTGGTTAAGAACATCTTCTCAAAAGGATCTATGATTCTAACCACCATGGATGGTGACGACCTTCCTCAGCCCGTCAATGCAGACATAGTGAAAAAATACTACGCATAATCAAGGACCCGCTAGGTTGACTGGCCTAGACAAAAATAAGGGCTTCCTGGCGAACCAAAAGGTTTCGGGCAAAAGTAATGGATGAAAATGAAAAAAAACTGTACACCCGACAAGTCGAAAACCTGAAAAGGCGGCTTGGGCAAAAAAGGGTATCCCGGTGGACTGAAAATCCGAAAGAGCGGTCCAGGAAAAAATTAGGGATCAAAGCATAACACTATGTCTCATTGAATCACCTTGCAATCAGACTTCAGTATCGACTATCAAGCTCAAATGGCACCAATCAACCTGACTCATCTTCAATCAAGTAGCTAAGTGATGAGATGCTCGAAGACATAAAGGAAATAGCAGAGTTGGAACCTAGTGGGATTGTTCACATAGCTGTTTTTCTTTGCTTTTTCACGAATTGTATAAACTCTATCATTTCGGAGGTGTTCTCTTACTAGGACGTCAACCTCTTGTACAAAAACTCCTATTACAGGTTGTTGTACCCCAAAATTTTCCCTCCCATATTCTTCAAGGTTTGCTAAGATCATGCTTCAAAATCTCCCAAGGGTTGCACAGTCCAATGGCCTCCTAACAGTCAAAAATTAGGGTTATGGTTCTGGAAAAGAAATTGAAGTTTCCAAGGGTCCAATCAAGTCTCACATGCCTATAAACATTGTCAAGCATCCATATGCCAAGTTTCAAGACTCACAACATCAAATTGCACAGTCAAAAACCCTAAATGCTTCACAGTCAACTGTAGGGGCAAAATGGTCATTTGACAGTCAAAAGTCAAAAATTTTGGTCAACATCTTATTTTTAAGCCACAAACATCATTTGATCAATTCTTGATCATGATTCTCAAAGCATGGCTCAAAAAGTCTCAAGATGCAAAAGTTTCTATTTTTGGACAGCTGAAAAAGTCAACTGCAAATTGACCAGGGCATAACTTCCACATGGTTTATCAGAAAAATTCCATCTAAAGATCATTTTGAAGATAATGACATTTCCTACAACTCATATTCACACTTAAAGTCCAAGAAATTCTCTCACAAAAAGTTATCAATCTCAACATTATAGGTCATTTTCAAAAGTCAACAAAAAGACACTTTAAGTCAAAGACCATAACTTGATATTGGTAAACCAAAATGGCATGGGACCAAAGGCATTGGTTAGAGGACTTCAATACCTTTCCAAAATGTCCAAGAACATGATCAAAGCTTAAAAATTGAGCAAGATATGCCTTGTAGAAGTTGGGAAATTTTTGGGAATTTTGAAAAGTCAACTTTGCACAAAATGACTCAAAAATGCTAATGGGCCTCAATTTCTTCCATGAATCATTACCCAAAGGCCATGCACGACCCATTAAGCTAAAAGGGAGTTATTTTCTTATTTTTAATTAATTAATTGAATTTTTAATCCTATTAATTCATTTAATTAAAATTAATTATGAGAAAAATACTAAATCATGTGTTTTGAATCTTTTTGTGCAGCAAATCCTTCCATCAAGACCTAAATATTTCGTGCACATTCTCAAGGGAACAAAATCTTCCATATTTGGCATGATTGGCATGAAAAAGATTGAAATTGATATGCTTAAAAATCAAATCTCCAAATCATGAATGCATAGACTTTGGGCTTGTTTTTCTTAACCTAATCATGCTCAGATACATATAGAACATAACCCTAATGCCTTATACACGGAAGCTGCGCCCAAGACCAAGAACAACATTGCACTTTTTTTCACAAAATTTGAAAACTGAAAACCTAGCTAGAGCTCGTTTCAAGGCTTGAAAAGTATTCCAAAAGCTTGCCAAGGCATCCAGGAAGCGATCCCAATCAAAACCGGCCCTCCATACTCAAGGAATTGGTAGAATGAAGTCTCCCTGTTCATAAGATTTTTCATATTCGTGTTTCACTTTTCATGCATGATTCATGTTTTTTTTATGGTTGATTTATGTTAACATGAATATTCTGAAGCTATTGGTGCCCTTTAATTGAACTAACAGTGCTTGTATCAAAAGTTGCCATTGACATTCGTTAGGGTTTCAGAGCTCCAGATTTGGGGTTTTACACATAAGGAATAATTGGACAATCAAACTGGCACCACTGAAATCAGGACATCAGGACGAATTGAACAACCACCTCGCGCCCTTTTTAGGTTTCCTCATATGCTAATCGCTATTTTTGTGTATTACAGTTAGTGGGGGTTTAAAACCCCCGCTATTTGATATTATTTACAGGGAAAAAGGAAGAAGACGCTGAGCTGTTGGAACGTGATTGGAAGATTTGAATATTAGCGCGTTTTTTGAGTGCTTCAGTATAATGCTTGTTTTTCACATATATTAATTATGTTCTATAATGTAAACAAAGAAACGCGTTGGTTCAAATGGTTGATGCGTTGGCTTGCAGGTATTGGGACCTGGGTTCGATTCCCAGGTCCCCCATATTTCTCAATAATTTTGGTTGTAATGTGTTCAGGTGTTACTTCTCTCCAGTGGTCCACCAAACGCCCAACGCCTGTGCCTGCCACATGTCCCCAGGGTTCAATCCAATGGCTAGAACATGCAGCCTACCATACGCACTAGTCAACTAATGCATACGCAACCACAAAAAGTCAAAAAAGGCCTGGAATTCAATGGGCCAAATTACTCACAGTTAACCTCCAAAGGGGCCAGATACCCCCATGGTTTGTCCAATTTTCAACTTTTATTTATTTTTCCTTCTATTCTTTTATTTGTTTTTTTTAATTAATTGTTTCCTTTAAATTACACAAAAATAATTTTCATAATATAAAATACAGGAAAAAATCAAAAAATGTTTTATTGTTATTAACATTTAATTCACTAATTATTTTGTAAATAAATCTTCTAATAATCAATTTAGTAAAATTAGGTTTTATTTTAATCTTTTTCTTTAATAACTAAAATATGTAGAAATTAGTTTTTTTAGCTTTTTTATTCTTTTCTTAATAAATAATTTCTTTTTCTTATTATTATTATTAATTATTAATTATTTTGTAAATAAACATGTAATTAATTAATTAGGGTAAATTAAGGTAAAACTTGAACTTTTTTTCATAAATAATTAAAAAGGACTTAGAACTAGGGTTTCACTTAATTTCTAATTTTAATCATTTTTCTTTATTTTCATTAAATACCAAAAAAAAAACATAAAAAATAATTTATTTTCTTTATTAAATAATTAACTAATTTTTAATTTCATTTAATTTCTTTAAAGGGTCCAACGCCCTCGAACATTCGATTCTTTATTCTTTTCGCGCGTTTGCCTTATTTTCCTTTGTAAGTATTATGTAATTGTTCAAGCTTTGTAATAGTAACTAGGAACTTATTTATTTTCCGCATTTTATTAAAAAACGGGTCTTTGTTAATTTGGTGATGTATAGACCCGCGCCTTGTAATAGCTTAGGACTTTATTTTCCGCACTTTAATTTCCGCACCCTTAACTGCTAAATTTTGCATGAAAGAATGAATGGCCCAAATAAAATCAAAGCGTAGCTCACCAAATGCATGACAAGATAAAACATAACTGAAAACAATACACAAATTCACACACCACTCTTAGGGTACGCCTCACTGTTGCCTTGCCCCTCCAAACGTGGTCGTCGAGTATAGGACGTTTTAGTAAGTCCTTATGTCCATGATCTATGGCATAGGGGTAGCTTCTAAGGTGTCCTACTGTTGCTCTGGTGACCACACTGTCCCTAACAATCGAATTGACCCGAACACCTCCAACGGTGGTGCTACCTATCTCTCAATGGTGGGATAACACTACCTTAAGGATATTTACACAGCCTAATTCCTTAGGGTAGGTAGATGACTCATAAATACTTGCTCTATTTCAAAAACAAATCAAAAACTCTTTTCACACCGACACTTTCAAAAAGCTTTCAAAACAATATTTCAAACACTCTTGAGGACTGATACAAGAGTCAATCTGAAATCTTTAAACGAAACTTTTTCAAACCCACTCACACTTTGAAAAGAAAACCATTTTGAAAACACAAATGAGCAAGTATCTAAGAGCCCATGGATAACCATGGATAGAAAGGGTGCTAACACCTTCCCTTTCTATAAATCTACCTCCCGAACCGAGAAACTATCTCATAAGGAATTTTGTTGTGCTTTTGTCCTTTCCATGTTGGAGAACATAAAAGACGGTGGCGACTCTTGCTTACCGCGACATTTCGCGAACCAGCGTTAAACAGTCAGTTCCAGATCCACCGATCACACAGGCCAACTTCAAAATCAATACATTTCATTGTTACAATAAATTTCAAAAGTGTTTTTCTTTTCCTGTTTTGTTTTGCAAGAACGTCCAATGACTCATTTTTGATATATGCATTTGACAATAATTGTTGCTCATAAATATTTACATACGAAACAAAAGACGATGACTCGTAATATCAGGAACAGGGGCAAACACGAAATGTCCAAACCTTATAGTTGCTTTATTCACCAGGTAAAAGGATAAACCCAGCTGAAGAATAAGACTGAAAGATGAATACACTCCCCGCAGAGTTAAAAAGTATCCTAAAGCAGTGTCATCAATGCTCCCCATCTAAGGTTCGCAATCGCGAGTGAGTCGGAAGAATTCTCCCCAAGCAGAGTTCATCTATCACCAGCACTGGAAGGCCATCCCTAGTGGAGTCTGGAAGGTTATCCCCAATGGAGTCTGGAAGGTTATCCCCTGCGAAGTCTAGAAGATTATCTCCAGTGGAGTTTATTTCTTCCATAAACAGAAACTTTATCCCCGACAAAGTTCTTCATTACCAGCAATGGTAATTCATCCGCAGCCGAGATTACTTCTCCAAATTAGCCGATCTTCCGACAGAATCTCTCTTCCCCACAGAGCCATTTTCTCATCAGTTTATCCTCCGGCAAAATTATTATCCTGCCGATGTATTCTCGAATCATCTTCGGTCGTTATTCTCAGCGAGCGAAACTTCTTTTGTTCTCCAGCAGCCCGGGATTTATTTCCCCAACTAGAAAACATCGCAATACATTGCATACATCATGACACGCTCATATGCATCATACATCACAATCTCATTTATTTTGAGAACATCATAGCTCAACACATGTCATGCATTATGACATTACATATGACTAACCCTTTACCTTTCAGGAAAGGATACAATCAAACTCTCACAAAGTTCAAGTTATGAAGCCCGGCACGACCAGATAGTATCTTGATTCCTCCATCATATTGTGAAGCCCGGAGAACAACCGGATAGAAATATCAGAACACCTCGAAACCTGGATTAAGACCAGATAGTGGTTCATCTCAGATTCAAGCTATGAAACCCGAATTCGACCGGATAGTAGTTTAATCCCCAGCAAGCTATTGTGAAACCTGGATTACGACCAGATAGCAATACGAAGACACCATGAAACCTGGATTACGACCAGATAGTGGTATATCTTAAACACAAGCCGTGAAACCCGGATTCGATCGGATAGCCACTTAACAAAGTTATTGTGAAACCTGGATTACGACCAGATAACAATACAAGACACTATGAAACCTAGATTACGACCAGATAACAGCCAAGGATACTACGAACCCTGGATTACGACCAGATAGTGGTATATCTTTAATTCAAGTTATGAAACCCGGATAATACCTTGTTTTCCCCAATCACCATGAAACCTGGATTCGATCAGATAATGGTACATTGCATCGTGAAACCTGGATTACGACCAGATAGCGGTACAAGACACTGTGAACCTTGGATTACGACCAAATAGCAGTTTTAACCTGGACAATTACTAAGAAACCCGGATTCGACCAGATATTGGTATGCCCTAAAGTCAAGTTGAAACCCGAATGCGACCGGATAACAACTTAATTCATTCTGAAACCTGGATTACGACCATATAGGAATTGAGAAATTGTAAAACCCAGATTACGACCGGATAGCAAGTTTAATCTCATCCCCAGTAGAATAACAGATGACTGAAGCTCCTAAAATTATATTTCTCCCAAGACAGAGATCAACATTCCCCAGCGGAATCCTCCTTAACAACAGGTATACAAGCTCTCGCTAAGGAATCTCTTATGCGATCGACACTCTTTTGGATGGCATATTTAAGCCCATCTTCCTTCATCAATTTACAAATGGCATCTATAAGCCCATTCCCGACATCGCAGGACAAGTGCCACTTCATGCGAGTGCAAATTTCTAGGCACTCTAGTGTTCAATCATCTTCCACCTTCGGATCACGAAAGGCAGACAAGCCAATTTACATCCTCAGGTTTAAGAAAATTGAACAGGGGCAGCTGTTGTACCCCAAAATTTTCCCTCCCATATTTCTCAAAATATTTCAAGAAAGATTCCCAAGTTGCTCAAGGAAGTCCAAGGGTTGGCCAGACAAGCTCTCTCATAAGGCAGTCTACCTCAAATTAGGGTTTCATGTTGCATTAAGATACTTGAGTCCAAGGGATACCAAATGCTCACCATTGTCCTAATATGTTCTCAAGATCATCCATGTCAAGTTTCAAGCCCTACAGAGGAAGTTTGCTCAGTCAATTGCTCAAAGGCCTGAAAATCGACTATGCTAGGGCAAAAGTCAATTGTGGACCACATACAATCAAACTTCAAGATTTTTGGTCAACATCCTAATTTGGAAGTATATTTCATCATTTGATAAAGGGTTGATCATGATTCATCAAGGATTTTTCATAATTCCTCAAGAACCAAAAGTTGCTAAATTAGGGTTTTGTAGGAAAAGTCAACTCAACTTTGACCAAGCATAACTTTCTCATACTTTATGAGAAATGACCCATCCAAATCTCATTTTGAATAGGATTCCATGATCTACAATCCATATTCATCTCCCAAGTTCAAAACATGCACTCACAAGAAGTTATGAATTTGGACATTATAGGTCATTTTGAAAAGTTAACAAAAACACCTTTTTTGTCAAAGCTTCATACTTGAGCATGGAATATCAATTTCAGAGGATACTAAAAGGGTTGATTAGAGGACATGTCAAGCTTTCTAAAAAGTCCAAGAACACCTTCAAAGAGTCAAAATTGAGGAAGTTATGCATTGGTGAAGTTGACCCTTTTTGCAAAATTGCCAAAAGTCAACTATGCCTAAAACTTCAAATTTTGCCAAATGGGCCCAATATTTTGCACTTGTTTTGAGTTGGCAACATGGTCCACGAGCCCTAGCCTTTTCCACTTGTCATTATATTATTTATATTATTTATTTTGATTTTTATTTGAATTAAATCATTTTAAATCAAAACAAATCATATAAAATCCAAAACATTGAAATTCAAAGATCTTGTTCTTGTTTTAGGTCTTAATGTCCAGCTAGCATCAGATCAAATTCGTGTAAAAGCATGAGGTGCACAAAAAGATTGGATTTGGACTATTTTTGGAATGATTTTAAAGTGAATCAAATCAAGATCAAAGACATTGATGGAGTAAGATTGAGGCCAGGCTTTCACCCCTAATGCATTCCTCAATACATATAGAACCATTGCAGACCTAAAAAGAGGCTAGAAGGAGGCGCAACATCAAGAACAAAACTTGAAAAAACACCAAAAAAAGTGCAAACACGAATTCATACTTGGAGGCCAATTCAAGACCCTTGGACGATTCTAATCACTTCCTGGGAGTGTAGGCAAGCAAAAGCAATCAAGAACAAGGCTTTTCCAGTACGAAAACGCGCTGTAAGTCGTCCACGATATTGGCATATTTTTGAAATTGGTTTGCATAATTTAGACATTGATAGAATGAATTAATCATATATTATTGATCCATAGAACATTTGAAAGCTTTCTATATTGTTTAATTGCATTTATATGGCTTGTATAAGATTTCACCATGGCTAGGGTTTGTAGCTTCAATTTAGGAGTTTTATGTGCAGGCAAAATTAGCCCATGAAAGGGGCATCATGATATTCAGCAGGTCCAGACGAATCCAACCATGGCATTAGAAGTCATTTATCGTGCCCATGGAGGATTTTGAGATGAACCAGGGTGTAGCTACGGACATACGTCCGTAGGTAAAAGTCCCTGTATCTTTTACCCACAGAGAAGGGAAGAAGATGATTAGCTGGCACCTCTCCATTGGATCGTTTGAAAATTCGCGCTAATATTTTATTACTGCATTTGTTTATTATATAATATTTGTTGTTTACATTATTATGTACAAACAAGAACAGCTGGCGCAATGGTAGTGGAGTACGTGCAAAACGCTTCAGGACCTGGGTTATAATCCCATGTCCTCCAATTTGCTTCATGTTTTTTTCTTTCAGGCAATCTCATGCGTACATAAAGCCAAGGACCATTATACACCCTCACCATCCAGCTTGCTAAGTGGCCAGATGGCCAGATCCAAAGGCCAGCAATGAGGGACCATCCTGAAGCCTAGTCAACACAAAGCATATGATCCAGCAGGTCAACGTGGACCTCCTTGTTTTAGGCCCAGAAAATTGCTTCTCACACCCTCCATATTGCTCAGGCCCAAACTTCTTTCTCTATTCTTTTTTTTTATTTAATTTATTTATTTTACTAACCAATCAATTATTTTCTTTTTATCAAAAAATCATCAAATAATACTTTTCACCAATTAGGTTTTAGATTTTTTTTTTATCAATAAATAAATTAATTTAATTAGGTTGTTAATTTAGATAACTTTAATTATTTTTGTAAAAAAATTAAAAATAATTAGAATAATTAGGTTTTTATTTCTAACTTAATTATATTTTCTTTTCTTAAAAATAACAAAACCAAAAAATAGGCCATGTAATTATTTTCATTAATTAATTTAATTAACTAATTAATTGCATATTTAATTTAGAAAACTTAATTCTTTTATTAAAAACAACAAAAACAATTTTTCTATTAATTAGGTTAGACGGGTCAAAACCTTAATTTCTTCCCGATCTTGATTTCATCGCGCGCTTTATTATTTTATTTATATTTCCATATTGATGTAACTGCCCACAAGGTCGTAATAGTTTAATTAGGACCTTTCTTTTCATTTATCGCTTTTATTATTTAAGGGTTTGTTTTTGGCTATGTAAATACCCGAAGCCTTGTAATAGCTTAGTTTAATTTCCGCACTTTAAAATTCCGCATAATATTAAACTGTTAGATGTATGATATTAGGATGCATGACAAGAATGTATGTAAAACTTTAATATAGTTAGCTAACCCTAAAATATGCAAAGATAATAATTTGAAATTGAACCACTCGTACATGTGCACTCCTAGGGTATACCCCACTTCGGTTGCCTTCGGTAAACGGTCATTGAGTATAGGATGCTTTAGTGGTCGTCCTCTTGTCCAAAAGATCAAAGTTGCCTCAGAAAGGTTGCCTCGGATATTGTTGCCTCGATTATTGATCTTAAGACATTAGGGTTATTACTAAGACGTCCTAACTTTGCTTTAGTGACCGTATGTCCCTTTCGAATTGACCCTTTAAAACCCCGACGACGGTGCTACCTACTCACTAATAGTAGGATAGCGCTATCTAAAGGAAATGAACATAGAACAATTCTTTTTTCGAGTAGGTAGATTAGTTCTTAAGTACTTGCTCAATCCAAACAAACTTTTTCACACTTACACTCCTTTACAAACAAAGTTTTCAAAAACACTTCATTACACTCTTGAGGACTGATACAAGGGTTAAATCGAAGTCAAACAAAATCTTTCCAAATCACACAAACACAAAGAAGCAGTTTTTGAAAATGATGAGCAAGTACCTAAGAGCCCGTAGGTAACTACAGATAGAAAGGGTGCTAATACCTTCCCTTTCTATAATCTACCCCCCGTACTCAGAAATATCTCGAAAAAGGAATTTTTATGTGCTTTTTTCCTTTCCTGGTTGGATAAAATAAAAGTCGGTGGCGACTCTTGCTTACCGCGACATTTTACGAACACAAACGCAAAAAACGCAAACCAACATTTCAAAACAGTTCAGTTCTGGCCACCGTATCACACCAGGCTTCAGAAGAAATCAAGTGGTTATCCAGTCGCATCCGGGCTTCCATTTGATTTTAAGGCCTACTAATATCCGGTCGACTCCGAGCTTCATAGTAATTAGCCGGGTAAACTGTTATTTGGTCGAAATCCAAGCTTCGCAGTGTCCCTTACTGTTATATGGTCGTAATTCCAGGCTTCAGTGTTCTTTACCGCTATATGGTCGTAATCCAGGCTTCACGATGTATTATACCACTATCTGGTCGTAATCCAGGCTTCACGATGTCTTATACCATTATCCGATCGAATCCAGGCTTCATGGTGTTCGGGGAAATCAAGATATTATCCAGTCAAATCCGGGCTTCATAACTTGCATTAAAGATATACCACTATCTGGTCGGCTCCAGGCTTCGTAGTATTCTTGGCTGCTATTTGGTCGTAATCCAGGCTTCATAATGTATTCTACCATTATTTGGTCGAGTCCAGGCTTCATGGTGTCTTTGTACTGCTATCTGGTCGTAATCCAGGCTTCACAATAACTTGCTGGGGATTAAATTATTATCAAGTCGAATCCGGGTTTCATAGCTTGTGATAAACCACTATCTTGTCGATTCCAGGCTTCGCGGTATTCTGATACTGTTATCCGGTCGATTTCCTGGCTTCATAATATGATGGAGGAATCAAGATATTATCCGCTCGTACCCGGGCTTCATAACTTGAATTGCAACAGCAATCTTAACATTGATTTGACTGTACCAGAGAGCTTGTGAGAATTTGATTATATCTTTCCCTGAAAGGTAAAAAGTTTGTCGTATGTAATGTCGTGATGCATGACATGTATCGAGTAATGATGTTCTCAAAATAAATGAGATTGTGTTATATGATGTGTATTCCATGATGTATGGATATGCAATTTTCTTGTGATGTTCTCTAGCTGGGAAGAATAAATCTTGGACTGTTGTTGGAGAGTTCAAGGAGTTGAGTTTTTCGCGCTCGCTGGGGATAACAACCGAGGATGAATTGAGAATAAATTGGCAGGAGAATAATTATGCTGGAGAATAAACTGGTGAAAGAATGACTTTATGGGGAAGAGATACTTTGTCAGAAGGTCTGCTGATTTGGAGAAATAACCTCGGCTATGGATGAATTACCGTTGCTGGTGATGATGAACTCTGTCGGGGATAAAATTTCTGTTTGTGGAAGAAATAAACTCCACTGGGGATGGTCTTCCATTGTTGGTGATAGATGAACTCTGCTTGGGGAGAACTAACACCACTGTTCTTTTAAATTCCTTTTACTTTGCGGGGAGTGTATATACTTTTAGTCTTATTCTTCAGCTGGGTCTATCCCTATACCTGGTGGATAAAGCAACTATAAGGTTTGGACATTTCTTGTTTGCCACTGTTCCTGAAATTACCGGTAATCATCTTTTGTTTCGCATGTAAATATTTATGAGCAGCAGTTATTGTCAAATGCATATATAAAAAATGAATCATTGAATGCTCTTGTAAAACAAAACAGAAAAAGGAAACACAAATTTGAAATTTCTTTTTGAAAATGAATTGTATTGATTTTGAAGTTGGCCTGTAATAGGCATTTTTGTACAAGAGGCTGACGTCCTAGTAAGAGAACGCCACCGAGAGATAGAATTTATACAATTTGTGTTAAAGCAAAGAAAAACAACTATGTGAACAATCCCACTGGGTTCCAATTATTCTATTGCCTTTATATCTTCGAGCATCTCATCATTTTGTTACTTGGTTGAAGGTATATCAGATCGATCGGTGCCGTCCGAGCTTGATAGTCGATACTGGGGTCTGCTTGCAAGGTGATCCAATGAAACATACGCTTTAATCCCTAATTTTTTCCTGGACCGCCCTTTCAGGTTTTAAGTCCACCGGGATACCCCTTTTTTGCCCAAGCCGCCTTTTCAGGTTTTTGACTTGCCGGGTGTACAGATTTTTCATTTTCATCCCTTATTTTTGCCCGAACCCTTTTGGTTCGCCGGGAAGCCCTTATTTTTTGCCTAGGCCAGTCGACCTAGCGGGTCTTTGATTATGCGTAGTATTTTTTCACTATGTCTGCATTGACGGGGTGAGGAAGGTCGTCACCATCCATGGTGGTTAGAATCATAGCTCCTCCTGAGAAAATGTTCTTAACCACAAATGGCCCTTCGTACGTGGGGGTCCATTTGCCCCTAGGATCACCTTACGGCAGTATAATGTGTTTGATCACTAGATCCCTGACTTGATACTATTGTCGTCTAACTTTCTTGTTAAATTCCTTGATCATTCGCTTTTGGTACGTCTGACCATGACAAATAGCAGTAAGTCTCTTCTCGTTGATTAAATTCAGCTGACCAAGCCGGGTCTGGATCCAGTCGTCTTCGTTCAAACCCGCATCCTTTATAATCCGAAGAGAGGGTATCTGGACTTCAATGGGTAAGACTTCCTCCATGCCATACACCAGAGAGTAGGGCGTTGCCCCTGTCGATGTCTGTGCTGAGGTGCGGTACCCATGAAGATCAAACGGTAACATCTCATACCAGTCTTTGTATGTCACCGTCATCTTCTGCACAATATTCTTGATGTTCTTATTATCCGCCTCAACAGCCCCATCCATCTTCGGTCGGTAAGGAGAAGAGTTATGATGTTGTATCTTAAATTGTTTGCAGAGCTCGGTGATCATTGCATTGTTGAGATTTGTACCATTGTCCGTAATGATCCTCTCTGGTAAACCATATCGACAGATCAAATTGTGTCGGATGAACCGCGCCACGACGTTCTTGGTTACTGTAGCAAAGGAAGCTGCCTCAACCTATTTCATGAAATAATCAATTGCTACCAGGATGAAACGATGCCCGTTGGACGCAATAGGTCTGATCTCTCCAATCATATCGATGCCCCACATTGCGAAAGGCCAAGGAGTTGTCAAAACATTCAGAGGAACTGGAGGTACATGCACCTTATCAGCATAGACTTGGCACTTATGACAGGTGTTGTACCCCAAAATGTTCGCTCCCATATTTCTCAAAACATTGTGTTGTACCCCAAAATTTGCCCTCCCATATTCTTCAAAGATTTGCCAAAGATCAAGGTTCAAAGGCCACTCAAGGGTTGCATAGTTCAATGGCCTCCTAACAGTCAAAAATTAGGGTTTTGGTTCTGGCAATGAAATTGAAGTTTCCAAAGGTCCAATCAAGTCCCACATGCCTACAAACATGGTCAAGCACCCATATGCCAAGTTTCAAGACTTACAGCACAAAATTGCACAGTCAGAAACCCTAATTGCTCAACAGTCAACTGTAGGGGCAAAATGGTCATTTGACAGTCAAAAGTCCAAATTTTTGGTCAACATCTTATTTTGAAGCCACAAACATCATTTGATCAATTCTTGATCATGATTCTCAAGGCATGGCTCAAAAAGTCTCAAGATGCAAAAGTTTCCATATTTGGACAGTTGAAAAAGTCAACTGTAACTTGACCAAGGCATAACTTCCACATGGTTTATCAGAAAAATTCCATCCAAAGCTCATTTTTAAGAGGATGATATTTCCTACAACTCCTCTTCACACTTCAAGTCCAAGAAATGCTCTCACAAAAAGTTATCAATCTCAACATTATAGGTCATTTTCAAAAGTCAACAAAAAGGGACTTTAAGTCAAAGACCATAACTTGAGATTGGTAAATCAAAATGACATGGGACCAAAGGCATTGATTATAGGACTTCAATACCTTTCCAAAATTTCCAAGAACATGATAAAAGCTTAAAAATTGAGCAAGATATGCCTTGTAGAAGTTGGGAACTTTTTGGGAATTTTGAAAAGTCAACTTTGCTTCAAATGCCTCAAAATGGCTAATGGGCCACAATTTCTCCCAAGAATCATAATCCAAAAGCTATGCACGACCCATTGGCCCAAAGGGAAGTTGTTTTCTTATTTTTAATTTATTAATTGAATTTTTAAATCTATTAATTCATTTAATTCAAATTAAATATGAAAACATACTCAATGCCACCTTGCAAATCTTTTTATGCAGCATTTCTACTCATCATAACTCCAAGATTTCGTGCACACTCAATATGGAAAGAATTGGCAATGATTGGCATGATCTTCACATGGAAAAAGATTGAAAAAGATTACCATGAAAATCAAATCTCAAAAGCATTGATTACAAAGGTTTTGGACTTGTTTTGCAAACCTAAAACATTCCTCATAAAAGCCAGAATACAACCCTAATGCTCAGGACCTGGAAGCTGCGCCTCAGACCTCATACAAACTTGGCATTTTTTGTCAAAAAGTTCAAAACTGAAAACATAGTTTGAGTGTGTTTCAAAGCCTCAAAACCATCCCAATTCATTACTGACGCATCAAGGGAGCTTTTCCAATCAAAACCAAGCTCCCACACGCAGAGAAACGGTAGAACACCATAGCCCTGTTCAAGAAAATTCTCATAATCGTATTTTGATTCATGTGCATAATTCATACATTTTAAACATTAATTCATGTTAATGTGGATCTTCTGAAACTCTTGGTACCATTTAATTGCTCTAACCGTGCCTGTAGAGAATTATGCCATTAAAATTTCCTAGGGTTGCAGAAGATGTGAATTGGGGTTTCTCTCGTCTGGTAAAATTGAGCCACAAGACCTATATCATTGAACTCAGGGCATCTGGACGATTCAATTCCATAGCTCGCGCCCTTTTTATATTTGCGTATGGCCTAATCGTTATTTTTGCAGGTTGAAGTTAGTGGGGGTTTAAAACCCCCGCTATTTGATTTATATTTACAGGCAAAGAGATGAAGAAGATGCCTATGTGTCGTGACGTTAAAGGGCAGTTCAAATCCTGGCGCGCGTTTTGTTGAAATTCCAGAATAGTGCTTATTTTCCATTATAATATTTGCGTTCCATATAATAAACAAAGAGCGCGCTTAGCACAGTTGGTAAACACGCTGGCAAGCAGGTATTGGGACCTGGGTTCGATTCCCAGGTCCCCTGCCTTCCTCAATATTATTTTGTTTAACGTATTTCCCTGCAGCGCTTCAGCTAAGGTCCACCAAATGCCTTGCCTGCTTGATTGCCACATGCCCCTGAAGATTAATCCATTGACCATCATGTGAAGTCCACCATGTACCCTCAGTCAACCAGGCACACGTAAGCGTTAAAAGTCAAAAGGGCCTCCTTCAAATGGGCCAAATTACTGCTGATCATACCTCCAAAATTGGGTCTACCACCCTTCTTGTTTGTATCTCTATCCCTTTTCTTTTCTTCTTTTATTTATTTGTTTCAATTTAATTGTTTTATTTTAATTCCTTAAATTAATTTTAAATAATATAAAAATACAAAAAATAAGAAAATCATAAAACAATAAAAAATATGCTTTGTTAATATCAATTAATATTATTTTGTAAATAAATTTAATAATTTACTTAGTTTTAATTTTAGGTTTTAACTTTAACTTCTTTTCTTAAATAAATTAAAAGACATAAAAAATTAGGGTTTCTAGCTTTTTATTCTTTTTTCAATAATTAAAATTTCTTCTTATTATTATTATTATTCTTAATTATTTTGTAAATAAACTTGTAATTAAATAATTAGGTTAAAACTAGGTCAAACTTAAACATGTTTTTTTAATAAATTAAAAATGGTTTAGAATTAGGGTTTTAATTCCATTTAATTTTCTCATTAAATTCCATAAATACAAAAAACTCCAAAAATAAGTTCTTGCTTTTATTTAACTTAATTAATTTATGATTTCGATTTAATTTCTTTAAAAGGGTCCAACGCCCTCGCATTCTCGATTTTATTTCTTTTTCGCACATTTACTTTTATTTCCCTTTTTTTAATTTTATGTACTTGCCCCAAAGCCTTGTAATAGATTAATTAGGATATTTATTTTTCCGCATTTTTATTTTTCAAATCGGGTCTTGGATTAATTTGGCGATGTAGACCCGCGCCTTTGTAATAGCGTAGGACTCTTAATTTCGCACCTTTTAACTGCTAATAATTTGCATGAAAGAATGAATGCCAAAAATAAAAACAAAGCGTAGATCACCAATGCATGAACAAGACAAATGTAATTGAAAATGACACACAAATCACACACCACCCCTAGGGTACGTCTCACTGTTGCCTTGCCCCTCAAAAAGTGGTCGTCGAGTAGAGGATGTTTTAGTAAGTCCTCATGTCCATGAACATGGCATGAGGGTAGCTTCTAAGGTGTATTCCTATTGCTCTGGTGACCACAATGTCCCGAACCCTCGAATTGACCCGAACACCTCCAACGGTGGTGCTACCTACCTCTCAATGGTGGGATGGCACTATCTTAAGGACATTTACACAGACGAATTCCTTAGGGTACGTAGATGACTCGTAGATACTTGCTCTAATCTCAAAACAAATCAAAAACTTCTTTTCACACCGACACTTTTCAAAAAGCTTTCAAAACAACTTTTCAAACACTCTTGAGGACTGATACAAGAGTCGAACTGAAATTTTCAAAGAAACTTTTTTCAAACCCACTCACCTTGAAAAGCAAACAAACATTTTGAAAACTAAATGAGCAAGTATCTAAGAGCCCATGGATAACCATGGATAGAAAGGGTGCTAACACCTTCCCTTTCTATAAATCTACCTCCCGAACCGAGAGCAATCTCAATAAGGAATTTTTCTGTGCTTTTGTCCTTTCCATTTGGAGAAAATAAAAGACGGTGGCGACTCTTGCTTCCGCGACATTTCGCGAACCAGCGTTAAACAGTCAGTTCTAGATCCACCAATCACACATTACAAGAAAAATCTCCAAGTTGCTCAAGGTTGCTCAAGAATTGACCAGACAAGCTATCTCCTAAGGCAGTCTACCCTAAATTAGGGTTTCATGTTGCATCAAGATACTTGAATCCAAGTGACCCCAAATTCTCAACATTGTCCTAATATGTTGTCAAGATCATCCATGTCAAATTTCAAGCCTTGCAGAGGAAGTTTGCTCAATCAATTGCTCAAAGGTCCAAAAATCGACTGTGCTAGGGCAAAAGTCAACTGTGACCTACAAACAGTCAAACTTCAAGATTTTTTGTCAAAATTATCATTTTGAAGGATATTTCATCATTTGATCAAGGGTTTATCATGATTCATCAAGGATTGCTCAAAATTCATCAAGATTCAAAAGTTGCTAAATTAGGGTTTTGTAGGAAAAGTCAACTCAACTTTGACCAATCATAGCTTTCTCATACTTTATGAGAAATGACCCATCCAAAGCTCATTTTGAAGAGGATGCAATTCCTTACAATCCATCTTCATACCCCAAGATCAAAAAAATGCACTCACAAGAAGTTATGAATTTGGACATTATAGGTCATTTTTGAAAGTCAACAAAAACACCTTTTTTATCAAAGCTTATAACTTGAGCATGGAATATCAAAATGAGATGAGACCAAAAGAGTTGATTATAGGACATCTCAAGCTTTCTATAAAGTCCAAGAACATCTCCAAAAGTTCAAAATTGAAGAAGTTATGTAT
Organism: Vicia faba; assembly: GCA_948472305.1. NCBI lineage: Eukaryota > Viridiplantae > Streptophyta > Magnoliopsida > Fabales > Fabaceae > Vicia > Vicia faba. The sequence continues at coordinate 1,259,181,748 of OX451741.1, read as the reverse complement.
TGTTGAAGTTGGACTTTTATGCAAAATTGCCAAAAGTCAACTATCCCCAAAACTTCAAATTTTGCCAAATGGGCCCATTCTTTTTCACTTGTTTTGAGTTTGCATAGTTTCCCACGTGCCCTAGCTTCATCCATGTGTCCATATCACATTTTTATTATTTAATTTGATTTTTATTTGAATTAATTCATTTTAAATCAAATAAAATCATATAAAATCTAAAGCATTGATAACACATGATTTTTTTGGCTATTTCAGGCTCAAAATACAGCTATTATTTGAATCAAATTCGTATCAAAGGAATTGGTTAGAAAAAGATGTGATTTAGGCCAAGTTTGGAAAGCTTTTATGGAAGAATCAAATCAAATATGCAATCATCATTGTGGGAAGATTTGAACAGCAAATAATACCCTAATCCAATGTGCATTACATAAGCGAGCAAAGGACATGAAAATCAGGGTTAGGGAATCACATGAGGAGGCAGAACAAAAGTTGCAAAAATCACAAAAAAGCTTGAGATCGAAATCAAGGTTGGAGGCATTTTCAAGGCCTGAGACGTATCCCAATCGCTTCCTGGAAATTCTCACAAGCTAACCCGATCCAGACAACGCGTTTCCAGACCTCCTAGCGCACTGTACGTCTCACGCGAGTCCCCCCTATTTCTGATTTCGTATCTATGAAATTAGACATCATTTTCATGAAATAATTGCATATCCTTAACCCTCACATCATTTGCAAACTGTTGGTAATAGCCGATTTCATTTATGTGCTTTGTATGAAGAATCACCATAGTTAGGGTTCTTTGTTCGTTTTTAGGGCTTTCTCTTTCCGATACAATTGGTCCATATGAAGGACATGGTTGTGATTAGGAGGTCATGACGAGTTTAACCATGTTCTTGGAATGTATTTATATGGCCTGGGGGAGATTTTGGAAGGAAGCCGCGTCCTTTGCTGCGGATAAAAATCCGTAGGTAAAGTTACAGTGTTGGGAGGACAGGGATGAAGACGTGTCGTCCATCCATTAGCCAATTCAAATAATTGTGCGCGTTTTTGTCTTTCTGGAAATTTCTTTGTTTTTTATATAATATATATTATTTGTATTATTATTAACAAAACAGCAACGTGCTTCAGTGGTTGCCACCTAAGCCATAAAGGATCCAAAGGCTGGGGTCAGGGGTTCGATCCCTGCCTCCAGCAATTTGTGTTTTCTCACTTATTTTCAGGTATTCCAGTGAATACGCTAGTTTGCATCCCATCATACTCCCTCATTATCCAAGCACCGGATGGCCAAAAGGCCAGATCTGGTGGTCAATGTTGGAAGTCCACCATAAGCCAGGTCAATACACGCATATTGGATCAGGAAAAGTCAATTTGGGTCAGCTTAATGGGCCTACAGAATTGCTACTTACACCCTTCAAAATCAGGCCCACTCTCTCTTTTCTTTATATTTTGTTTATTTATTTAATTACTTCATTTTTATTTTAATTAATTTCTAACCAATAGCATTTTTTCTTTTTATTAAAAAATCACAAAAAATACTTTTTTAATTCAGATTTTTATTTTTATTTTTATTAATAAACACTAATTAATTAATTAGGTTTTTAATTCTAGTAAACTTTAACTTATTTTGTAAATATTTAAAATTAATTAGACTTAATTAGGTTTTAACTACTAATTTAATTATTTTATTTTCTTTCTTAAATTAACAAAAAAAACAAAAATATGCCGTTAATTATTTTTTTCATTTATTTATTTAATAATTAATTTAGTCATTTAATTTAGGATTTAACTTCTTTTCTTAAATAAAAACAAAAAAAACAACATTTTCTTTAATCAAAAGGGTCAAAACCCTAATTCGCACTCGATTTAATGTTCTGCGCGCTTTATTTATTTTTACCCATATTAATGTATCTGCTTCTGGAATGTAATAGATAATTAGGACATTTAATTATCGCTTTATTTTATTTTCAAATGGTTGCTTTTGGCAATGTAAATACCCGACGCCTTGTAATTTAATTTCCGCACTTTAATTCCGCAAGTTATAACTGCTAGATGTTTGATAATAGGGTTTGCATGACAAGACTGAATGCTTAATTTAAAATCAAATTAGATCACCCTTACATGTGCAAAGATAAAAAACTGAAAACGACACACTCTCACATGCGCACTCTTAGGGTACACCCCACTTGGTTGCCTTCATACACGGTCATTGAGTATAGATCGTTTTAGAGGTCACCCTCTTGTCTAAAAGATCATAGTCGCCTCGAAATGGTTGCCTCAGATATTGTTTCCTCAAAAAAATGATCTAAGACATTAGGGTTACCGCTAAGGCATCCTAACATTGCTTTAGTGACCGTATGTCCCGCATTCGAATTGACCCTCAAACTCCAACGACGGTGCTACCTCTCATTAATAGTGGGATAGCATTGTCTAATAGAAATTAACATAGAACGATTCCTCTTTCGAGTAGGTAGATAGTTCTTAGATACTTGTTCTTTCAAAATAAAACTCTTCACACTTACACTTTTCGAACAAAGTTTTCAAAACACTTCATTACACTCTTGAGGACAGAAGCAAGAGTTAAATCGAAGTTTCAAACAAAAACTTTTTCAAACCCACAAGCACAAAGAAAAAAAAATTGAAAACAATTGAGCAAGTACCTAAGAGCCCGTGGATAACCACTGATAGAAAGGGTGCTAACACCTTCCCTTTCTATAATCTACCCCCCGAACCCGAGAAATATCTCAAAAAAGGAATTTTTCTGTGCTTTTTTCCTTTCCTTGTTGGATAAAATAAAAGTCGGTGGAGACTCTTGCTTTACCGCGACATTTTGCAAAAACAAACGCAAAACGCAAACCAGCATTCCAAAAAAATAGTCAGTTCTACCCACCGTATCACAGAACTGGCGACTCTGTTGGGGACGCTTATAAGTGGGGTGTACCTTAGGAATAGTTCATATTGTTTTCAATTTCTTGACTTGTATGCTTTATCTTTGTGGGTTTGAATCGGAGTTACTATATATCCTAACCCGGATCTGAGGGATACCCTTTAGGTAAGTAGAAATAAAATGTGAGGGAACTGTACAGCGTAGACAGATACGGTTGAAGCAGTAGCTATGTTGGTGTGGCACTTTAGTATGTACCGATATCCCTTGTGGCGCAATGAGGAGAATATGGGTCTGCTAAGGGGTCATTAAGAACCAACTGACCTTAGAACCTATAATTGACCAACTTGGCCATAGAAAAGTAGCAGTATGCTACACTCATTGAGACCAAACTCTCGCGATGATTCCGACCGCAAGAGAAGGTTGCTAAACTGGAATTATGACCGATCGAGGGTGGTCAGTGATATTGAGAACATCTAGAACCCGGTTACTATTTCTAGGACAGGTTTGAACCAACTGAACTGAAAGAGGGTAGTACCTAAGCTCCTTGCCATCCTGAAATCTAAGGGCTATCTGTGTGACTTGTTTGCCCTTACCATGTTTTCTATATGTGAATACTTGTGATGTGTTTCTATCATGACACCATGAATCATGACATTGCATGCATATTGCATTAGACTAACCATTTCAAAGACCAATGGGATTCATCTTTGTTCTGTTTTGTAGGTCATGGCATCTATGCGTAGAAACACTATTCGGATCAACTTTGTCCAGATTCCCACTCAGCTTAAGGAATTGGTTTCCAAGGTTCCTAACACTTCCTCCTTTATCAGAAGACATGGGTACCTCCTTGGTTTGGTCACCTCCAAGATGGATGAACAGATGATGAGTGTCTTAGTCCAGTTCTTTGATCCATTGTACCACTGCTTTACTTTCTCGGACTACCAGTTGGTCCCTACCTTGGAAGAGTTCTCTGATCTACTTGGTATCTCCATCCTAGAGCAGACCCCATTTACAGGTTGGGAGAAAGTCCTTAGGCCGGAAGAAATTGCTTCAGCCCTCCATCTGACAAAGGCTGAGGTAATGTCTAATTGGGAACTCGAAGTGGGACAAAAGGCTTCTTGACTAAGTTCTTGTTTGGTCGGGCTAATCAGTTCTGGGACAGTTTAGACTTTCAGGCGTTCGAGGACATCCTGGCTCTTCTTATTTATGGTCTGGTTCTGTTTCCCAACTCAGATTCTTTTGTTGACGTGAATGCGGTGAAGATTTTCATATCCCGTAATCCAGTGCCCACTCTCTTGGGTGATATTCTGCATACCCTATATGCCCGTACAGCTCAGAAACAGGGAACCCTTATGTGTTGTGCACCATTGCTGGCGAGGTGGTTTATTTCTCACCTCCCCAAATCAGTTTTGAAGAACAAGGAAGGCATGGGTTGGGCCTACAAGATTATGTCTCTTGATCATATTGATATTATCTGGACTACTAAGGGCATGGAAGATGTAGCTATTATTGATTGCTGTGGGGAATACCCCAATGTTCCACTGCTAGGAATCAATGGAGGAATCACCTATAATTTGTGGTTGGCCTTACGTTAATTTGGGCGAGCTAGGAGAGAAGGACCTCATGAGTTGCTGATGCCAAGCATTGTCTTTGACTTCCAAGGGGATAGAGACGAGCAGCGCCGCAGGTTCATACGAGCCTGGGATAGGGTGCACAGGTCTGATCCGCACGAGTTAAGTGTGAAGACTTCTCTTCCAATGGAACCATATTTCCGATGGGTTCGAATTCGTTCCCAAAAGCTGGGAATACCGTACGAAGCTGTCTTGCCTATAATTGTTGAGGTTGCTGATGAAGAAGGGGTTCCTCCTACCATCCTCCATCCATACATGCCTACTGACATTGGGGCATTAAAGAGATCTTGGATGCAGTTGAGAGAAGAGCGGGATACTTACAGAGAAAAGTATCACGAGAAAGAGCGGAAGATTCAGAAGTTGACAAGGCAGTTGGAGAACGAGCAGGTCCTCAACGACTATGTCCGCATCGACGAGAAACGACCATGGGAGCGTTGATGTCTTTTGATTATTTCTAGTGTTGATTTACTTTTCAGTATTTCTTTTTTGTAACGCCTTAAAGGCATTTGTTGAACAATTGAATTCAAAATTTTATCTAATAAAAGTGTGTTTCATTTTGGTTTACGAATTTGAATCCCTAAAGTCTTTGAAATCATGTTATACACATATCATTCCCATGCACTTCATCACAGGTACCCTTACAGGTTTCTCATCTTCTTTGCTGTTTATTTCAGCACATCATGTCTGCTGAAACATCAACTGAACAAGCCATCAAGGATCTGCAAGCTCAAAACGCCCAGTTCCAGGAATTGTTCATGAGTTTGGCCAAGGGTCAACAAGATCTGAAGACCCTTATCCTGAAAGATAAGAAGAAGAAGAAGAAGAAGAAGAAGAAGAAGACGGTCCTACTGAATATGGGTCGTAGATTTGGAAACAATTTGCGAGAAGAGGTTGATTTGACTCACTCGTCTGGAGGGGGAGAGAATCGGGAAGAAAGGAGGGCTCCTAGCCATGTGGTTTCCGACAACGAGACTGACTATGACGAAGACCAGTATCCTCCGGCTGAGGATAGATATAAGCAACTGGAAGACCGGTTAAGCGCGATGGAAGTTCAGAAAGTGCCTGGTCTGGACTTTGGAGACTTGGGTTTGTCATCTGGGGTGGTGATTCCCCACAAGTTTAAAGCACCAGCCTTTGCTAAATACGACGGGGTCTCCTGCCCAAAGCTACACCTTCGTTCGTATGTTAGAAAGATCCAGCCGTACACTGCTGACAAGAACCTCTGGATCCACTTCTTTCAAGACAGTCTTTCAGGGACTCAGCTTGAATGGTTTTACCAGCTGGAAGGAGCTAGTGTCCGTAATTGGGAGGACTTGGTTGCTGATTTCTACAAGCAGTACCAATATAATGCCGACCTCGCTCCCACGCGTACCCAACTTCAAGGTATGTCTATGGGTGCGAGCGAAGGTTTCAAAGACTACGCTAAAAAATGGAGGGACCTTGCTGGAAGAGTACAACCCCCACTGGCTGACAGGGAGTTAGTGGACATGTTTCTTGGGACCTTGTCTGGTCCGTATTTCAACCATCTGATTGGAAGTTCATCGTCAGGTTTTACTGAGCTGATTATGACCGGGGAAAGAGTTGAAGTCAGTATTAAGAGTGGTAAAATACAAAAGGGTGCTTCATCAGGCACTGAAAAGAAACCTTTTAAGAAGGAGTCTAGTGCTGTTTATAGCGTAAAGAGCCATAATAGACCTGAACGCCACCAAACTGTTAATGCGGTTGTTATTTCAAGACCTGTTGTTGCTCCTCAGCGCAACAATCAGCCAATAGCCGAGAGACCTCAAAGATAATTCACTCAGCTCAACATGACTTTATCCCAAATTCTGCCGCAGTTATTGAAGACCAACTTGGTGATTCTGAAGGAGGCCCCGAAGAATCCCAACACAACATCACCGATGTACAATCTAAACGCCCACTGTGCTTTTCACTCCGATAGCCCGGGGCATGATACGAATGATTGTTGGGTTTTAAAGAATAAGATACAGGACTTGATTGATGCTAAGGAGATCGAGTTCGAAGCGCCTGAAAGGCCTAATGTTGTGACTGCTCCTATGCCCAAGCATGGAGTGAATGCTATAGATGAAGACTCGTTTGTGATTTCTGTGAAATACATTGTTACTCCATTGATGACTGTGAAGAAGAACCTTCTGTTAGCCGTTTTATTTCCGGGTTGTGACGAAGGTTGTCGTATATGTTCCGCCCTACTGGTTGCCCTCTTTTGAAGTCAGGTGTCCAACGCCTGATGGATAATAAAGAAATTATGTTTGAGAAAACTTTTGTTCCTTTGATTCCTATTGAAGAAGTTGCTATAATCACCATTTTCGACAATTCTTCCAAGGCTTCCTCGAGAAAGCCTGTTAGAATTACATCTGTTCCAAGAATTGCACCGTTGATCATCACCATTCCTGGGCCTGTCCCCTATACGTCAGATAAAGCTGTCCCTTGGCACTACGGGGCTGGCGTATACTATCACGGAGTTAAACAAGATTTGAATGCTGATATTGACGTCAGCAATATTGTTGGATCTAGTAAAGTCACCCGCGGCGGAAGACTTTTCTCCCCTGAGATCTCTCCACCAACTGTTCGGAAGCCTGTTGTTATTACACCTGCCAGTGTACCTGCTACTGTTCCTGTTCATGTTCCAATCCTTACCCCTGTTGCCGAGTCATCTGACACTCGGGGCAAAGGAACCACCGGTGAGCCTTCCCTGACGGAGACACTGAAGACGATTACTATTGAAGCCTCTAGACAAGAGATGGAGGAAATTTTGAAGATCATCAAGAAGAGCGACTACAATGTAGTCGAGCAGCTGGGGCAAACCCCGTCCAAAATCTCTATGTTGTCTCTGTTGCTATGCTCAAAATCCCATGCCAAGGCTCTGATTGCTTTCCTGAAGACTGCACACGTACCGCAAGAAACATCAGCTGATCAGTTTAAAGATTGCGTGGCTAGTCTGACTGCTGACAACGGGTTGGGTTTCTCTGACGCCGACTTGACTGCTAAGGGGAAGAATCACAATGACGCCTTGCATGTCTCCATTGAATGCAGAGGCACTACTCTTGCTCACATATTGGTGGATATTGGGTCATCGCTGAATGTTTTACCTAAGAAAGCTCTAGACCGGTTAGACTGTGAAGGGTTGGAGCTGAAACCAAGCAACATTATGGTCAGGGCCTTTGATGGGTCCAAGAGGATGGTACACGGTGAAGTGGATATTCCGGTTAAGGTCGGTTCTCAGATTTTCGTGTCTACATTCTATGTGATGGACATTCGGCCATCTTATTCTTGTTTGTTGGGTCGCCCATGGATCCACAAAGCTGGGGCAGTCACTTCTATGCTCCACCAGATGCTAAAGTACCCAGTGAAAGGGAAAATTATGACAGTGCAAGGAGAAGAGAAGTGCATGGTGAGCCACCTCAACTCTTCCCGATATGTAGAGATGGACGGGGAGTTCATTGAGACCCTGTTTCAACATTTTGAAGAAGTCACCCAGACACTGGCATCGACTGAAACTGTTATTGAAGATCCTCCAATGAAGATGGCTTCCTTCAAGGATGCTTGGGCTGTTGTTGAGAAAGGTGGGTGTGAGAATTGGGGCCAACTCCCTGATTTTGCACATAAGACTAACAAGTTTGGTTTGGGTTTCACTGCAGAAGCTCAAAGGGCTGTTCGGAGTGCGCGGACTGGAAGACCTCCCCTGTTTATCAGCAATTCAGGAGTGAATGCCATTGAAGACGATGTTGAAGAATCTGAGTTCGACATTTGGATCTACTCGACTGCCGATGGTGGACTAAGCAATTGGACAGAAAAGGACTTCGTCCCAATTTCTTTTATTACACAGTAATGAGACTTTTGTTTTGAATTTGTAACAGAAAATTTTTAAACTTTATGGCCCGATGTCTTACCCGAGGCACCGTGGCTTAGTTTGTGAGGGCTTTATATTTGTCATCTCTATATATCGTTAATAAAAGCATTGGACGTTTCTCGCATTTCAAATTTTGCGCTCCTTATTTTTCTTTTATTATATCTTACAAAACAACTATTTTACACACACTCACATATACAGGTCTACATCCACTCTGGATCTCACTGGTAACGACTCTGCTAATGCCAGTTATGACTTTGAAAGTCCGATCAACTTAGCCGAAGACGAAGGTGAAGATGATTACGAAGTGCCTGGTGAACTTGCTAGACTGCTACTTCAGGAAGAGAGGGCCATACAGCCGCATGAGGAGCCCGTGGAAACAGTAAATCTGGGTACAGAAGAAGACAAGAAAGAGGTAAAGATCGGTGCAAATCTGGAACCTAGTGTCAAGCAACGGTTGATTCAAATGCTGCGTGACTATGTTGAGATCTTTTCCTGGTCTTATGAAGATATGCCTGGGTTGGATACCGATATTGTGGTTCACCGCCTGCCTACCAAGGAAGACTGTCCTCCAGTGAAACAGAAGGTTCGCCGAATGCGCCCAGAGATGTCTGAGAAAATCAAGGTTGAGGTTATGAAACAGTTTGACGTCGGTTTTCTAGCAGTTACTTCTTACCCGCAGTGGGTGGCCAACGTGGTTCCAGTGTCGAAGAAGGATGGTAAGGTTCGAATGTGTGTTGACTATAGGGATCTAAACAGGGCGAGCCCCAAGGATGATTTCCCTCTACCTCATATCGACGTTCTGGTTGACAACACTGCACAACATAAGGTCTTCTCCTTTATGGATGGTTTCTCCGATTATAATCAGATTAAAATGGCTCCCGAAGACATGGAGAAGACAACCTTTGTTACTCAATGGGGTACCTTTTGCTACAAGCTCATGCCTTTCGGATTGAAGAATGTTGGGGCAACGTATCAGCGTGCCATGGTCGCTCTGTTCCATGACATGATCCATCACGAGATTGAGGTATACGTCGACGACATGATTGCAAGATCCCAGACTGAAGAAGAACATCTTGACCACCTTCAGAAGTTATTTGACAGGTTGAAGTTGTACAAGCTGAGGTTAAACCCGAACAAGTGCACCTTCGGGGTGAGATCTGGTAAACTGCTGGGTTTCGTCATAAGTAATAAAGGTATTCAAGTTGACCCTGCAAAGGTGAAGGCTATACAGGAGATGCCAGCTCCCCGAACAGAAAAAGAGGTCAGAGGATTTCTGGGACGTCTGAACTATATTTCCCGATTCATCTCACACCTGACTGCTACTTGTGAGCCAATCTTCAAGCTACTGAAGAAAGATCAAGTGGTAAGATGGAACGATGAATGTTAGACCGCTTTCGAAAGGATCAAATAGTATCTCCAAGAGCCACCTATTCTAATGCCTCCAGTTGAAGGGAGACCTCTGATCTTATACTTGACAGTACTCGACAATTCAATGGGGTGTGTGCTGGGGCAGCATGACGAGTCTGGCCGAAAAGAGCATGCTATTTATTACCTTAGCAAAAAGTTTACCGACTGCAAGACCCGATACTCGTTGCTCGAGAAAACTTGTTGCGCTTTGGCATGGGCTGCTCGCCAACTGAGACAGTATATGTTGACTCACACTACTCTACTGATATCAAAGATGGATCCCATCAAGTATATCTTCGAGAAGCCTGCCTTATCCGGAAGAATAGCAAGATGGCAGATGATCTTAACTGAGTATGAAATCCAATACACGACCCAAAAGGCAATCAAGGGAAGTGTGTTGGCAGACCATTTGGCACATCAGGCAGTGGATGATTACCAGTCTATGAACTTTGAATTTCCGGATGAGAATATCATGATAGTGACCGACTGCGAAGAACCTGGACCGGATGAAGGACCTGAGGAAGGATCTCGATGGTCTATGTACTTTGATGGAGCTTCAAACGCTTTGGGTAATGGCATTAGCTCCGTGATCATATCTCATAAAGGCTCTCATACTCCGTTCACCGCCCGACTATGTTTCAACTACACCAACAATATGGCGGAGTATGAAGCATGCATCATGGGTCTTCGAGCAGTAATTGACCTAAGGATTAAGTTCTTAAGTGTATTCAGAGATTCCGCTCTCGTGATCAGTCAGATCAAAGGCGAGTGGGATACGAAACACCCAAATATTATTCCCTACAAGGAGTATGTGTTGACGTTGTTTCCATACTTCGATGAGATAACCTTTGAACACTTCCCTTGAGAGGAGAATCAGTTAGCGGATGCGCTGGCTACGATGTCTTCTATGTTCAAAGTCAATTGGGACAATGAAGCTCCTCGGATTATCATTGAAAGATTGGACGAACTTGCACATTGTTGTGACATTGAGACTGAGGAGGTAGCAGATAAACCCTGGTTTCATGAGGTGAAGAGATACCTTGAGGCTCAGGAATACCCGGAGGGTGCATCTGTTAATGATAAGAAGTTTTTGAGGAGGTTCGCGACAAAGTTCTTCATCAGCAATGGCATTCTTTACAAGCGTAACCATGATTCAACCTTACTATGATGTGTGGATAAGAACGAAGCAGAAAGGATCATGGCAGAGTTACATGAAGGTACTTTTGGAACTCATTCCAGTGGACATACCATGGCAAAGAAAATCCTTCGGGCAGGATATTTTTGGTCCACAATGGAAGCCGACTGTTATCAGCATTCTCGTACATGTCATAAGTGCCAAGTCTATGCTGATAAGGTGCACATACCTCCAGTTCCTATGAACATCTTGACGGAACCTTGGCCTTTTGCAATGTGGGGCATCGATATGATCGGCGAGATCAGACCTATGGCATCCAACGGACATCGTTTCATCCTGGTAGCTATTGATTACTTCACAAAGTGGGTTGAAGCAGCTTCCTTTGCTACAGTAACCAAGAACGTCGTGGCACGGTTCATTCGGCACAACCTGATCTGTCGATATGGTGTACCAGAGAGGATCATTACGGACAATGGTACAAATCTCAATAATAGGATGATCACCGAGCTCTGTAAGCAGTTCAAGATACAGCATCACAACTCTTCTCCCTACCGACCGAAGATGAATGGGGTTGTAGAAGCGGCTAATAAGAACATTAAGAAGATTGTGCAGAAGATGACGGTGACATACAAAGATTGGCACGAGATGTTACCGTTTGCTCTTCATGGGTACCGTACCTCAGCGCGGACGTCAACAGGGGCAACACCTTATTCCTTGGTATATGGCATGGAAGCAGTCTTGCCCATTGAAGTTCAGATACCCTCTCTTCGGATTATGAAGGATGCAGGTTTGAGCGAAGATGACTGGATTCAGACCCGGCTTGATCAGCTGAACTTAATCGACGAAAAGAGACTTACTACTATTTGTCATGGTCAAACGTATCAAAAATGGATGATCAAGGCATTTAACAAGAAAGTTAGACGACAAGAGTATCAAGTTGGGGATTTGGTAATCAAGCGCATTATCTTACCTCAAGGTGATCCCAGGGGCAAATGGACCCCTACTTACGAAGGGCCATTTGTGGCTAAGAACATTTTCCCAGGAGGAGCTATGATTCTAACCACCATGGATGGTGACGACCTTCCTCACCCCGTCAATGCAGACATAGTGAAAAGATACTACGCATAAACAAAGACCCGCTAGGTCAACTGGCCTAGGAAAAAATAAGGGCTTCCTGGCGAACCAAAAGGGTTCGGGCAAAAATAAGGGATGAAAATGAAAAATTTTGTACACCCGGTAATTCGAAAACCTGAAAAGGCGGCTTGGGCAAAAAAGGGTATCCCGGTGGACTAAAAACCCGAAAGGGCGGTCCAGGCAAAAATTAGGGATCAAAGCGTAACACTATGTCTCATTGGATCACCTTGCAACCAGACTTCGGTATCGACTATCAAGCTCGGACGACACTAATCGATCTGATCTACCTTCAACCAAGTAGCAAAGTGATAAGATGCTCGAGGACATAAGGGCAATAGTAGAGTTGGAACCCAGAGGGATCATTCACATAGCTGTTTTTCTTTTTCACAAATTGTATAAAATCTATTTGTTTGGCGGCGTTCTCTTACTAAGACGTCAGCCTCTTGTATAAAAACGCCTATTTACAGGCCAAAAACTTCAAAATCAATACAATTCATTTTCAGAGAAATTTCAAACTGTTTTTCCTTTTTCTGTTTTGTTTTGCAAAGAACGTCCAATGTTCATTTTTGATATATGCATTTGACATTAATTGTTGCTCATGAATATTTACATACAAAACAAAAGACGATTACTCGTAATATCAGAAACCGGGGCAAATAAGTTTGTCCAAACTGTACAGTTGTTCTATCCACCAGGTACAAAGGTAGATTCAGCTGAAGAATATGGCCAGAGGTGCATTCACTTTCCGAAGAGTAAGAAAAGACAGTAATGATAGCTCTCCCCAGCTGAGACTTGCAACCATGAATGAATCGGTAATATTATCCCCAAGCAGAGTTTATCTACTATCAACACTGAAAGGTCTTAATATTCCCCAACAGAGTATAAGAATATTCCCCGATAGAATACAAAATATCCCCAGTGGAGTTTGAAATTTTTCCCAGTGCAGTCTGAAAAAGCATCCCCAGTGGAGTTTGGAGAATCATCCCCAGTAGACTTTGGAAGATTGTCCCTAGTAGAGCTCAAAGGATTATCCCCATTAGAGTCTAAAAGGTTATCCCCAGTGAAGTTGCAACTGAAAGATCATCCCCAGCAGAGTTCTTTCCTTTCACAAACAAGAAATCTAATCCCCAACAGGATTTGGTATCACCAGCAACGGTAATTCATCCCCAGCGGAATTTATCAGCGGAATCCTCAGCAGAACATCTCTTCCCTACAGAGTAATCTCCTCATCAGTATATTCCCCAGCGGAGTTATCCTCTCCTGCAGGTTTATTCTCACAATCATCTTCATTCTCTATTCCCAGCGGAAACGAAGAATTCAGCTCTTTTCTCTAGCAGCTATCCAGGATTTATTTTCCCCAGCTAAAAACATTACATTTTCATACATCATGACACATGCATATACGCATCATACAACACAATCTCATTTATTTTGAGAACATCATTGCTTGATACATATCATGCATTACATACAACTAACCTTTACCTTTCAGGAAGGATCCGGTTAAATTCTCACAAAATTAAAAAGTTTTGAAGCTTTTATTCCATGAAATTCTGGCAACAGATACTTAATGTCACCGTGAATGTTATGACACCGTATCTGACAAATTGTACACAAACCAAATAGTAATTTACAAGACAGTAAAGAACACAATCAATTGTTAACCCAGTTCAGTGTATAACAACACCTACATCTGGGGGCTACCAAGCCAGGGAGGAAATTCACTATAAGAGGTATTAATTTAGGAATAAACCAACCAGTTTATCTCCTTCACTTAAGACCTACCCAATGCAACTTCAATCTAAGTCCTACTTAAACCTGAGTTCCTACTCACTCCCCCTTAATCACAGCAGTGATACTAATCTACTGATTAATAAGATTATGAAGACATTCTTCAATACACACGCTTGATTTTGCTTCAAAGTTTTAATCAAGAGACACAACACTCGTGCTTCAAAGCTTTGAGTGATAAACAACCCTTACAACCAAATCCTAATCCAAGTCACTTATCAAGTGATCTTCTCTAAAAAGCGCTACACACCATTAGGATTCGTGAGAAATATATATGCAATTTATTCTTCATTTTGGGCTTCCATAAAAATAGCTAGGGTTAACCAAAGTTAACCTAAAGACTTGGTCTTGGGCTTTCATCATAACAGATTAGGTTTAAGCAAGGTTAACCTAATATCTACGTGAGCATCTGATCTAGTCAATATACTTCAACTCAGAATAGCACACCAGATTCCTGAAAATTCTCAGGAACAATAAATCTGCACAACAACTTGATCAGTACAGGATGTCTTAACATTGGTTATGACATCATGTATCCTGCTCACTGATTTTGGTAGATTTCAGTACATATGATCATAGCTTAATCATCATGATATTCACTCATACTGAGTTGTTCCTGTAGAACATTCCTTCTGCAGAATTTATCTTTATCCCAGAATGTTATGACATCAGTCATGACATTCGCAAATCTGGTTTTACCAAAAATTAATGCCAACAAGCAAACACTTACAAACTCCCCCTTTGGCAAATTTTTGGCTAAAACCCCTAAACAATCAGAGATTAGAATGTAGAAGCAACATGCAGTAGAACCACAATTACTTCTCCCCCTTTTTAGCCATAAAGAGACCAAAGGATCTAGTACTTCAAGTTATGCAATCATCAAAAGGAAATCCAAAATACACAGAAACAGAGAGAAGGTATCAAATAGCAGCAGCAAGTTCCAGCATCAATCTTTATAAATCAGCAAACACAGACCTTCAGGTATTGTCATCTCCTAAGGAAGCACTATTTTCAGCAGCATCTTCTGGTGAGCTTCTTGCAGAACCATCATGTTGTTCTTCATCAGCATCCTCTTCCCTCATTTTTTCTTCATTTTCCTCCTATTCCAGACTAGTAATCAGCTCTTCAAGAGTCCTTTTTCTTGCATCAAGCTCTCTGCAGGTTTCTTTTAGAACAACTATAACATCAGCTTTCTTAGAATGAGCTTTGACATTTTATGTCTCAGCAGATGTCATAACAATGTCAGGGACATGTGTTCCTTGAAACAGCTTATAGTGAAAACCAAGTGCATGGGCTCTTTTGCACACAGAGTCCTTTTCAACCAGAATATCAGGATACTGATCAATGATTATACCACACAGTTTGCTAGAAGAGGGTTTCTTCCTGAGAGGAATGTCTGGAACATTGCTCTCAACATCAAAATTAAAGTCTGATTCCTCATCAGATTCAGAGGGTTCAGGAGCCTTTCTTTTCTTGGCTATAGGCTATCTCAAGGGTTTTGAGAGACTACCAACAGATACCCTAGCTTTTACCTTACCCTTCCCTTTGGAAGTTCCAGCCTTTTGATCCTTCTCAACTACTTGTATGTCTGGTTCGCAGCTTCTTGACCTTAGTAGGATCAGCTGCCATTGCACGAAGTGGAGTCACCTCAAGAACATCAGCATCCATGGGGTTTACGTTTGCCCTAGGTTCGGTGTCAGTGGGTGAGGAAGATGCAGTTGCCTTTGATGAAGATGATGACACAGATTGTTGAGACATCTTGAGAGATTGAGAATACAAGTGAGAGCGAGTGTGAAATTTTCTTTTGAGGGAATGGAGAGTGATGCAGCAAACTGAGAAGAGGGAGATATAAATATGTCTATTCCTCTTCTTAAACTTTTGGAAAGAAAGAGGGAAACAAATGATTAGCCCGATCAGAATAAACTTGATTAAAATATCTCTTTCAAACCTTGTATTAAGCAAAATTAATTGCTACATCTCTCCATATTGGAAAATACCCAGCTTGCCCCTTAAATTCTCAAACTGACTAGCATCAAGTGCCTTGGTAAAAATTCAGCCAGTTGTAGTTCACTGGCAACATGTTCCAGCTTAATCACCTTCTCCTCCACAAGATCTCTAATGAAGTGATGTCTAATGTCAATATGCTTAGTCCTACTGTGCTGTATAGGATTCTTGGATATGTTAATAGTACTCAAATTGTCACAGTACAATGTCATGACATCTTGTGTGACATTATACTCAGTCAGCATCTGTTTCATCTAGATCATTTGAGAACAGCTGCTACCAGCTTTTATGTATTCAGCTTCAGCAGTAGATAGAGACACACAGTTTTGTTTCTTGATGAACCAAGAAACAAGATTATTTCCCAAAAAGAAGCATCCTCCAGAGGTGCTCTTTCTATCATCAGCACTACCAGCCCAATCAACATCACAATAACCAAACATAATTGGTTCACATCCATGAGATTACAGCATGCCATAATTGTAAGTTCCACTCACATAATTCAGAATTCTTTTCACCTGGTTGATGTGACTTACTTTGGGTTCATCCTGGTATCTTGCACATACTCCAATTGCAAAGGCAATGTCATGTCTGCTGGCTGTTAAGTATAGCAGACTTCCTATCATGCTTCTGTACAAGCTTTGATCCATATTTGCCCCACTTGTGTCTTTGGACAACTTTAAATGAGTAGGTGCAGGAGTCCTTTTATGACTGGCATTCTCCATCCTAAACTTCTTGACAATATTCTTTGCATACTTGCTTTGAGACAGAAAAATTGAGTTTTCCATCTGTGTGACTTGTAGTCCAAGAAAGTAGGTCAATTCTCCCATGAGGCTCATTTCAAATTCTGCTTGCATCTGGTTAGCAAAATGTTTAACCATTTTATCTGACATTCCTCCAAACACTATGTCATCAACATAAATTTGAGCTACCATTATCTTTCCTCCTTCATCCTTGACAAAAAGAGTTTTATCCAAATCTCATTTCCTGTATCCTTTGTTAGTGAGGAACTTTGTCAACCTTTCATACCAAGCTCTAGGAGCTTGTTTCAGACCATATAATGCTTTCCTCAATTTGTAGACATGATCAGGACAGTTTGGATCCACAAATCCTTTAGGCTGTTCCACATACACTTCCTCATTTAAGTACCCATTTAGAAAGGCACTCTTCACATCCATCTGAAACAGCTTGAACTTAAGGATACAAGCAACTCCCAAGAGAAGTCTGATTGATTTCAGTATGGCTACAGGAGCAAAAGTCTCATCAAAATCAACCCCTTCAACTTGAGTGTATCCTTGAGCAACAAGCCTTGCCTTATTCCTGGTGACAACTCCTTCAGCATCTGACTTGTTCTTGTAGATCCACTTTGTGCCAATGATGTTTGTTCCTTCTGGTCTAGGAACTAACTCCCATACTTCATGTTGCTTGAACTGGTTCAATTCATCTTGCATTGCTCCAATCCAATATTCATCAGTCAAAGCCTCTTTAACATTTTTTGGTTCAATCTTAGACACAAAACAAGAGTTTGTGATGATTTCTCTAGATCTTGTAGTGACTCCACTGTTAGGATCTCCTATGATGAGTTCCTTAGGATGATCTTTCTGAATTCTGATGGAAGGATCTTTGTTAGCTTCCTTTGATTCAGACTCTGATGGAGTAGGATTAGGCACATCATCCTTTTTAGACACTTGTGTTGAAGTCTCAAAGAATGTCTCGACATCATATGGGACATTTGTTTCCTCATGGTGATCATCAACTATGACATTTATAGACTCCATCATAACTTTGGTCTTGGAATTGAACACCCTATATGCTCTGCTATTGGTAGAGTATCCTAGGAATATTCCTTCATCACTTTTAGGGTCCATCTTTCTCCTTTGTTCACGATCTGTCAGAATATAACATTTGCTCCCAAAGACATGGAAGTACTTCACTGTAGGCTTTCTTCCTTTCCATAGTTCATAAAGGGTGGATGATGTTCCCTTTCTCAAGGTGACCCTGTTGTGGACATAACAGGCTGTATTCATAGCTTCAGCCCAAAAATGAATAGGAAGCTTCTTGGCATGTATCATTGCTCTGGAAGATTCCTGTATAGTCCTGTTTTTCCTTTCCACAACTCCATTTTGTTGAGGAGTTATAGGTGAAGAGAACTCATGATTGATTCCTTCTGAGGAACAGAACTTATCAAACTTACTATTTTCAAATTCCTTACCATGATCACTTCTGATTCTGACAATGCATCCTTCTTTTTCTCTTTGAATTCTTTTGCACAATTCCTTAAATACATCAAATACATCAGACTTTTCCCTAATGAAGTTTATCCAGGTGAATCTGGAAAAATCATCCACAACAACATAGGCATATCTCTTTCTACCAAGACTTTCCACCTGCATGGGACCCATCAGATCCATATGTAGAAGTTCTAGCACCTTAGAGGTGGTCAGATGTCTTATCTTTGGATGTGACATTCTAGTTTGCTTTCCAACCTGACATTCACCACAGACTCTCCCTTCATCAATCTGAAGCCTTGGAATCCCTCTGACAACCTCCATGGATATGATCTTTTTCACCCCTCTAAGATGTAAATGACCAAGTTTTTGGTGCCACAGTTTCACTTCCTTTTCTTCTTTGGCTATAGAGCACACAGAAGAGTAGTTAGTGTTCTCAGACTCCCATAAGTAACAGTTGTCTTTTGATCTGACTCCTCTCATTACAACTTCTTGTTTTTCATTAGTTACAAGACATTCAGACTTGGTGAAGTTGACCTTGAATCCTAGATCACATAATTGACTGATACTTATGAGATTAGCAGTCAAACCATTTACCAGCAACACTTCATTTAGGTTTGGAACTCCAGGGCAGTCCAAGTTTCCAACTCCTTTGATTTCTCCTCTAGCACCATCTCCAAAAGTGACATAACTAGTAGTATGAGGTTTGACATCATTCACCAGATTCTTGATTCCAGTCATGTGTTTAGAGCATCCACTGTCAAAGTACCAGTCTTCCTTGGGATAAACTCTAAGGGAGGTGTGAGCTATCAGGGCTGCAGTCTTTTTCTTCCACTGTTGAGTATATGGTGCCTTGTTAGTCTTAGGTTTGACATATGGGGTCTGATTAGGATATCCATATAATCTGAAGCAGAATGGCTTTATGTGACCAAACCTCCCACAATAATGACATCTCCATCTTTGATACTTTTTCTTCATATTTCTCTGTTCTTGATGTTGAGTCCTATGTTGTGACATCTGCTTTGACATTTGTTTATCAGGCCTGGTCTTCTTCTTGTCAACAGCAGATTTCTTTGCAGCCATAAATCCTAGACCAGACATGTTTCCTGCATTTTGTCCAGCCCAAAGGATTTCTTCCAACTTGTCAGTTCCAGTTGTTAACATCTTGACAGAATTAGTCATTTGATCAAGTTTGGAGTTCAACATTAGAACTTCACCTTTGAGATGGCTTATAGTAGCAGTGTCTGCCTTCTTCTCAGCCTCCAACTTCACTATGAGCTTTTTCTGTTTCTCATTTTGCTGACAGACTTCAGCACTTCTGATACATAGCTTCTTGTAGGAGTCAGCAAGTTCTTCAAATGTCACTTCCTCATCACTAGAATCATTATCAGAGTTACAAACACGAGATGGTGCAGTAACTAGTTTAGCATATTCTTCTTCAGAGTTACTTTCTAAGTCACCATCATACTAAGTAACAGACATTCCTTTCTTTTGTTTCTTTAGAAAGGTAGGACATTCAACTCGAATGTGCCCATATCCTTCACATCCATGGCATTGGATTCCTCTGCTTTGATTTCCCTTTTCTTCAGACTTAGTTCTTCTGCTGGAGTCATAGGATCTGCTAATGTCAGAGGAAATGTTCTTGACATTTGACCTTGACTTTGGGTCCATTCTCTTGATGAGTTTGTTGAACTACCTTCCAAGCAGAGCTATAGCTTCTGATATATTCTCTTCATCACTCTCCTTGCTTTCATCTTCAGTATTGGATACAAGGGCTATGCTCTTGTTTTTCTTGTCAACATTGTCACTGATCCCCATCTCAAATGTCTGAAGTGACCCAATGAGTTCATCAACCTTCAAGTTGCAGATATCCTGAGCTTCCTCTATAGCAGTCACTTTCATTGCAAACCTTTTAGGCAAGGATCTGAGAATCTTTCTCACCAGTTTTTCTTCTGACATCTTTTCTCCCAATGCTCCCGAGGTGTTAGCAATTTCCAAGATGTTCATGTGAAACTCATGAATGGTCTCATCTTCCTTCATCCTTAGGTTCTCAAATTTGGTAGTGAGCATCTGAAGTCTTGACATTTTTACTTTGGATGTACCCTCATGGGTGGTTTTGAGAGTGTCCCAAACATCCTTGGCCAGTTCACATTGATGTACTAGTCTGAATATGTTTCTATCAATTCCATTGAACAAGGCATTCAATGCTTTAGAGTTACCTAGGGCTAACTCTTCTTCTTCTTTGCTCCATTTTTCCTCAGGTTTCAGACTAGTCGTCCCATCTTTCCCAGTTATGGTGGGATGGTTCCATCCTTTGTCAGCATCTCTCCAAGCTTTATTGTCCAGTGACTTCAAGAAGGCAATCATACGAGGTTTCCAGTAGTCATAGTTTGATCCATCCATAATAGGTGGTCTGTTCCCAAATCCTCCTTCCTTGTCCATAGCGCCAGAAAATAATATCCCGAGATCTCACCCAGAAAGACAGGCAGGGTGCCTGCTCTGATGCCAATTGAAATTCTGGCAACAGATACTTAATGTCACAGTGAATGTTATGACACCATATCTGACAAATTGTACACAAACCAAACAGTAATTTAAAATACAGTAAAGAACACAATCAATTGTTAACCCAGTTCAGTGTATAACAACACCTACATCTGGGGGCTACCAAGCCAGGGAGGAAATTCACTATAAGAGGTATTAATTTAGGAATAAACCAACCAGTTTATCTCCTTCACTTAAGACCTACCCAATGCAACTTCAATCTAAGTCCTACTTAAACCTGAGTTCCTACTCACTCCCCCTCAATCACATCAGTGATACTAATCTACTGATTAATAAGATTATGAATACATTCTTCAATACACACGCTTGATTTTGCTTCAAAGCTTTAATCAAGAGACACAACACTCGTGCTTCAAAGCTTTGAGTGATAAACAAACCTTACAACCAAATCCTACTCCAAGTCACTTATCAAGTGACAATTTCTTGGCTCACAGTAATTACTAAAACTATCACAACTACAAAATGCCTTATTGATCTTCTCTAAAAAGAGCTACACACCATTAGGATTCGTGAGAAATATATATGCAGTCTATTCTTCATTTTGGGCTTCCATAAAAATAGCTAGGGTTAACCAAAGTTAACCTAAAGACTTGGTCTTGGGCTTTCATCATAACAGATTAGGGTTAAGCAAGGTTAACCTAATATCCACGTGAGCATCTGATCTAGTCAATATACTTCAACTCAGAATAGCACACCAGATTCTTGAAAATTCTCAGGAACAATAAATCTGCACAACAACTTGATCAGTACAGGATGTCTTAACATTAGTTATGACATCATGTATCCTGCTCACTGATTTTGGTAGAATTCAGTACATATGATCATAGCTTAATCATCATGATATTCACTCATACTGAGTTGTTCCTGTAGAACATTCCTTCTGCAGAATTTGTCTTTATCCCAGAATGTTATGACATTAGTCATGACATTCGCAAATCTGGTTTTACCAAAAATTAATGCCAACAAGCAAGCACTTACATTCCAGTCGAATTACTGACAAGTTCTTAAATCTCAACAGAGTTATCCTCAGTTGAATTACAGACAAGGTCCTAAATCTCGACAATTTTCCTCCATCGAATTACAGATGAGTTCCTAAATCTCAGCAGAGTTTTCTCAGTTGAATTACGGGCGAGTTTCTTAAATCTCGATGAAGATGTTTCCCTACAAGTCGAATTACTGACAAGTTCTTAAATCTCAACAGAATTATCCTCAGTTGAATTACAGACAAGGTCCTAAATCTCGACAAAATTCCTCCGTCGAATTACAGACATTTCCTAAATCTCAGCAGAGTTTTCTCAGTTGAATTACGGGCGTGTTCTTAAATCTCGATGAAGATGTTTCCCTCCAAGTCGAATTACTGACAAGTTCTTAAATCTCAACAGAATTATCCTCAGTTGAATTACAGACAAGGTCCTAAATCTCGACAAAATTCCTCCGTCGAATTACAGACAGTTCCTAAATCTCAGCAGAGCTTTCTCAGTTGAATTACGGGCGAGTTCTTAAATCTCGATGAATATGTTTCCCTCCAAGTCGAATTACTGACAAGTTCTTAAATCTCAACAAAATTATCCTCAGTTGAATTACAGACAAGGTCCTAAATCTCAACAAAATTCCTCCGTCGAATTACAGATGGTTCCTAAATCTCAGCAGAGTTTTCTCAGTTGAATTACGGGCGAGTTCTTAAATCTCGATGAATATGTTTCCCAAAGTCGAATTACTGACAAGTTCTTAAATCTTTACAGAGTTTTCCTCAGTTGAATTACAGACAAAGTCCTAAATCTCGACAAAGTTCCTCCGTCGAATTACAGACGAGTTCCTAAATCTCAGCAGAGTTTTCTCAGTTAAATTACGGGCAAGTTCTTAAATCTCGATGAAGATGTTTCCCCCAGTTGAATTACGGACAAGTTCTTAAAACTCAGCAGAGATGTTCTCTCGGTTGAAGTACAGGCAAGTTCCTAAATCTCAACAAAGATCAGACTTCCCCAGCGGAATCTTCCACAACAATAGGTATACAAGCTCTCGCTAAGGAATCTCTTATGCGATCGACACTCCTTCGGATGGCATCTTTAAGCCAATCTCCCCTCGTCAGCAATCTCCAAATGGCATCTGTAAGCCCATTCCCGACATCACAAGGCTGATACCACTTCATGCGAGTGCAAATTTCTGGGCACTCTAGTGTTCAATCCTCTTCCACCTTCGGATCACGAAAGTTACGAAAGCCAATCTACATCCTCAGGTTTAAGAAGATTGAACAGGGGCAGCTGTTGTACCCAAAAAATTTCCCTCCCATATTTCTCAAAACATTGCAAGAAAAATCTCCAAGTTGCTCAAGGTTGCTCAAGGATTGACCAGACAAGCTATCTCCTAAGGCAGTCTACCCCAAATTAGGGTTTCATATTGCATCAAGATACTTGAATCCAAGTGACCCCAAATTCTCAAAATTGTCCTAATATGTTGTCAATATCATCCATGTTAAATTTCAAGCCTTGCAGAGGAAGTTTGCTCAATCAATTGCTCAAAGGTCCAAAAATCGACTGTGTTAGGGCAAAAGTCAACTGTGACCTACAAACAGTCAAACTTCAAGATTGTTTGTCAACATTCTCACTTTGAAGGATATTTCATCATTTGATCAAGGGTTGATCATGATTCATCAAGGATTGCTCAAAATTCATCAAGATTCAAAAGTTGCTAAATTAGGGTTTTGTAGGAAAAGTCAACTCAACTTTGACCAAGCATAACTTTCTCATACTTTATGAGAAATGACCCATCCAAAGCTCATTTTGAAGAGGATGCAATTACTTACAATCCATCTTAATACCCCAAGATAAAAAAAAATACACTCACAAGAAGTTATGAATTTGGACATTATAGGTCATTTTTGAAAGTCAACAAAAACACCTTTTTTGTCAAAGCTTATAACTTGATCATGGAATATCAAAATGCGATGAGACCAAAAGGGTTGATTAGAGGACATATCAAGCTTTCTAGAAAGTCAAAGAACATCTCCAAAAGTTCAAAATTGAAGAAGTTATGCATTGTTGAAGTTGGACTTTTTTGCAAAATTGTCAAAAGTCAACTATCCCCAAAACATCAAAATTTTCCAAATGGGCCCATTCTTTTTCACTTGTTTTGAGTTTGCATGGTTGCCCACGTGCCCTAGCTTCAGCCATGTGTCCATATCACATTTTTATTATTTAATTTGATTTTTATTTGAATTAATTCATTTGAAATCAAATTAAATCATATAAAATCTAAAGCATTGATAACACATGATTTTTTGGCTATTTCAGGCTCCAAATACAGCTATTATTTGAATCAAATTCGTATCAAAGGCATTGGTTACAAAAAGATGTGATTTAGGCCATGTTTGGAAAGCTTTTATGGAAGAATCAAATCAAATATGCAATCATCATTGTGGGAAGATTTGAACAGCAAATGTTACCCTAATCTAATGTGCATTACATAAGCGAGCAAAGGACACGAAAATCAGGGTTAGGGAATCACAGGAGGAGGAAGAACAAA
The DNA here is from genome assembly GCA_948472305.1 of Vicia faba. Lineage (NCBI taxonomy): Eukaryota > Viridiplantae > Streptophyta > Magnoliopsida > Fabales > Fabaceae > Vicia > Vicia faba. The sequence goes on along the minus strand of OX451741.1, from coordinate 1,259,157,579 downwards.
AGTTGCAAAAATCACAAAAAAGCTTGAGATTGAAATCAAGGTTGGAGGCATTTTCAAGGCCTGAGACGTATCCCAATCGCTTCTTGGAAATTCTCACAAGCTAACCCGATCCAGACAAAGCGTTTCCAGACCTCGTAGTGCATTGTAAGTCTCACGCGAGTCCCCCCTATTTCTGATTTTGTATCTCTGAAATTAGACATCGTTTTCATGAAATAATTGCATATCCTTAACCCTCACATCATTTGCAAACTGTTGGTAATAGCCAATTTCATTTATGTGCTCTGTATGAAGAATCACCATAGCTAGGGTTCTTTGTTCGTTTTTAGGGCTTTCTGTTTCAGGTACAATTGGTCCATATGAAGGACATGGTTGTGATCAGGAGGTCATGACGAGTTCAACCATGTTCTTGGAATGTATTTATATGGCCTGAGGGAGATTTTGGAAGGAAGTTGCGTCCTTTGCTGCGGATAAAAATCCGCAGGTAAAGTTACAGCGTTGGAAGGACAGGGATGAAGACGTGTCGTCCATCCATTAGCCAATTCAAATAATTGCGCGCATTTTTGTCTTTCTGGAAATTGCTTTGTTTTTTATATAATATATATTATTTGTATTATTATTAACAAAACAGCAACGTGCTTCAGTGGTTACCACCTAAGCCATAAAGGATCCAAAGGCTGGAGGTCAGGGGTTGGATCCCTGCCTCCAGCAATTTTTGTTTTCTCACTTATTTTTAGGTATTCCAGTGCATAAACTAGTTTGCAACCCACCATACTCCCTCACTATCCAAGCGCCAGATGGCCAAAAGGCCAGATCTGGTGGTCAATGTTGGAAGTCCACCATAAGCAAGGTCAATACGCATATTGGATCAGGAAAAGTCAATTTGGGTCAGCTTAATGGGCCTACAGAATTGCTACTTACACCCTTCAAAATCAGGCCCACTCTCTCTTTTCTTTATATTTTGTTTATTTATTTAATTACTTCATTTTTATTTTAATTAATTTCTAACCAATAGCATTTTTTCTTTTTATTAAAAAATCACAAAAAATACATTTTTAATTCCGAATTTTATTTTTATTTTTATTAATAAACACTAATTAATTAATTAGGTTTTTAATTCTAGTAAACTTTAACTTATTTTGTAAATATTTAAAATTAATTAGACTTAATTAGGTTTTAACTACTAATTTAATTATTTTATTTTCTTTCTTAAATTAACAAAAAAAACAAAAATATGCCGTTAATTATTTTTTTTCCATTTATTTATTTAATAATTAATTTAGTCATTTAATTTAGGATTTAACTTCTTTTCTTAAATAAAAACCAAAAAAAACATTTTCTTTAATCAAAAGGGTCAAAACCCTAATTCGCACTCGATTTAATGTTTCGCGCGCTTTATTTATTTTTACCCATATTAATGTATCTGCTTCCGGAATGTAATAGATAATTAGCACATTTAATTATCGCTTTATTTTATTTTCAAAGGGTTGCTTTTGGCGATGTAAATACCCGACGCCTTGTAATTTAATTTCCGCACTTTAATTCCGCAAGTTATAACTGCTAGATGTTTGATAATAGGGTTTGCATGACAAGACTGAATGCTTAATTTAAAATCAAATTAGATCACCCTTACATGTGCAAAGATAAAAAACTGAAAACGACACACTCGCACATGCGCACTCTTAGGGTACACCCCACTTGGTTGCCTTCATACACGGTCATTGAGTATAGATCGTTTTAGAGGTCGCCCTCTTGTCTAAAAGATCATAGTCGCCTCGAAATGGTTGCCTTGGATATTGTTGCCTCAAACAAATGATCTAAGACATTAGGGTTACGGCTAAGGCATCCTAACATTGCTTTAGTGACTGTATGTCCCGCATTCGAATTGACCCTCAAACTCCAATGACGGTGCTACCTACTCATTAATAGTGGGATAAAACTGTCTAAAGGAATTTAACATAGAACGATTCCTCTTTCGAGTAGGTAGATAGTTCTTAGATACTTGCTCTTTTAAAACAAAACTCTTCACACTTACACTTTTCGAACAAAGTTTTCAAAACACTTCATTACACTCTTGAGGACAGAAGCAAGAGTTAAATCGAACTTTCAAACAAAACCTTTTTCAAACCCACAAGCACAAAGAAAACAATTTTGAAAACAATTAAGCAAGTACCTAAGAGCCCGTGGATAACCACATATAGAAAGGGTGCTAACACCTTCCATTTCTATAATCTACCCCCCGAACCCGAGAAATATCTCAAAAAAGGAATTTTTCTGTGCTTTTTTCCTTTCCTTGTTGGATAAAATAAAAGTCGGTGGCGACTCTTGCTTTACTGCGACATTTTGCAAAAACAAACGCAAAACGCAAACCAGCATTCCAAAAAAACAGTCAGTTCTACCCACCGTATCACAACAGGTCCGAGAATACTAATAACAATTGGCTTCCATAGTGGACCAATAATATCCTGCTCGTAGGATTTTCTTTGCCATGGTATGTCCAATGGAATGAGTTCCGAAAGTACCTTCATGTAACTCTGCCATGATCTTTTCCGTCTCGCTTTTGTCTACACATCGCAGTAAGGTTGAATCATGGTTACGCTTGTAAAGAATCCCATTACTGATAAAGAACTTCGTAGAAAACCTTCTTAGGAACTTCTTATCATTAACAGATGCACCCTCGGGATATTCTTGAGCCTCAAGATACCTCTTTACCTCGTGAAACTAAGGTTTATCTGCTACCTCTTCAGTCTTGATGTTACAACAATGTGCAGGTTCGTCCAACCTCTCGATGGTAATCCAGGGAGCTTCATTATCCCACCTAAATTTGAACATATAAGACATGGTAGCTAGCGCGTCCGCTAGCTGGTTCTCTTCTCTTGGGAAGTGTTCAAATGTTATCTCCTCGAAGTGCGGAAGCAATATCAATACATACTCTTTGTAAGGAATAAGATTTGGGTGCTTCTTATCCCACTCGCCTTTAATCTGACTGATCACGAGAGCGGAATCTCCGAATACACTCAAGAACTTAATCTTTAGGTCAATAGCTGCTCGAAGGCCCATGATGCATGCTTCATACTCCGCCATATTGTTGGTGCAGTTAAAACATAATCGGGCGGTGAACAAAGTGTGACAGCCTTCAGGAGATATAATCACGGCGCCAATGCCATTACCCAATGCGTTTAAGGCTCCGTCGAAATACATAGACCATCGGGATCCCTCCTCAGGTCCTTCATCCGGTCCAGGTTCTTCACAGTCGGTCACCAACATGATGTTCTCATCCGGGAATTTGAAATTCATGGATTGGTAATTATCCACGGTCTGATGCGCCAAATGATCTGCCAATACACTCCCCTTGATTGCTTTTTGGGTTGTGGATTGGATATCATACTCAGTTAAGATCATTTGCCATCTTGCTATTCTTCTGGACAAGGCAGGCTTTTCGAAGATATACTTGATTAGATCCATCTTTGATATCAATAGGGTAGTGTGAGTCAGCATATACTGTCTTAGCCGACGAGCAGCCCATGCCAAAGCGCAGCAAGTTTTCTCAAGCAGTGAGTATCGGGTATCACAGTCAGTAAACTTTTTGCTAAGGTAGTAAATAGCATGCTCTTTTTGGCCAGACTCGTCATGCTGCCCCAGCACGCACCCCATTGAATTATCCAGCACTGCCAAGTATAAGATCAAAGGTCTTCCTTCAATTGGAGGCATCAGAATAGGTGGCTTTTGGAGGTATTCCTTGATACTTTCGAAAGCGGTCTGACATTCATCATTCCATTTTACCACTTGATCTTTCTTCAGTAGCTTGAAGATCGGCTCATAAGTAGCAGTCAGATGTGAAATGAATCGCGCAATGTAATTCAGACATCCCAAAAAGCCTCTAACTTCATTTTCTGTGCGGGGATCCAGTATCTCCTGTATAGCCTTCACCTTTGCAGGATCCACTTGAATGCCTTTATCACTAACGACAAAACCCAGAAGCTTACCAAACCTCACCCCGAAGGTGCACTTGTTTGGGTTTAACCTCAGCTTATACATCTTCAACATGTCGAATAGTTTCTGGAGATGGTCAAGGTGTTCTTCCTCAGTCTGGGACCTTGCAATCATATCATCAACGTAAACCTCAATCTCATGGTGAATCATGTCATGGAACAAAGCGACCATAGCGCGCTGATAGGTTGCCCCAGCATTCTTCAATCCGAAAGGCATTACCTTGTAACAGAAAGTACCCCACTGCATAATGAAAGTTGTCTTTTCCATATCCTCGGGAGCCATTTTAATATAATTGTAACCGGAAAAACCATCCATAAAGGAGAAGACCTTATGTTGTGCAGTGTTGTCGACCAGAACATCGATGTGAGGTAGTGGGAAATCATCTTTGGGGCTCGCCCTATTCAGATCTCAATAGTCCACACACATCCGTACCTTACCATCCTTCTTAGGCACTGGAACAACGTTGGCAACCCACTGCGGGTAAGAAGTAACAGCTAGAAATCCGGTGTCAAACTGTTTCATGACCTCAGCTTTGATTTTCTCAGACATCTCGGGGCGCATACGGAGAACCTTCTGCTTTACCGGAGGACAGTATTCTTTGGTTGGCAGACAGTGTACCACAATATCAGTATCCAGACCAGGCATATCTTCATAAGACCAAGAGAAGATCTCAACATAGTCGCGTAGAATCTGTATCAACCGTTGCTTGACACTAGGATCTAGATTTGCACCCATCTTGACCTCTTTCTTGTCGTCCTCCGTACCCAAATTCACTGATTCCACTGGCTCTTCATGCGTTCGTATGGCCCTCTCTTCCTGCAGTAACAGTCTAGCAAGTTCCCCAGGCACTTCACAATCATCCTCACCTTCGTCCTCGGCTTGGTTGATCGGATTTTCGAAGTCATAACTGGCAGTAGCAGAGTCGTTATCAATGGGATCCAGAGTGGATGTGGATCTGCATTATGATATGTGAGTGTGTGTAAGACAATAGCTGTTTTGATAAAGTGCAAGATAGAAAAGAAAAACAAGGAGCACAAAATTTGTAATGCAAGAAAACGTCCAATGCTTTATTGATGATATATGAAAATGACAAATAATAAGCCCTCACAAACAAAAGCCAAGGTGCCTCGAGCAAGGCACCGGGCCGTAAAGTTTCAAACTGTCTGTTACAAATCTCAAAACAAAAGTCTGTTACTGTGTAATAAAAGAAACGGGCACGAAGTCCTTCGTCGTCCAGTTGTTCAAGCCACCGTTGGTAGTCGGGTAAATCCAGCTGTCGATATCTAACTCTTCTTCATCATCTTCAATTGCATTCACTCCCGGATTACTGATGTGCAGAGGAGGTCTTTCAATCTGCACGTGTCGAACAGCCCTTTGAGCCTCTGCAGTAAAGCCCAAACCAAACTTGTCAGTTTTGTGTGCAAAGTCAGGGAGCTGACCCTAATTTCCACACCCACCTTTTTCAACTACAGCCCTGGCATCCTTGAGGGAAGCCATCTTCATCGGAGGTTTGTCAGCAGCAACTTCAGTCGACGCTAAAGTCTGGGGAACCTCTTCAAAGTTCTGACATGGGGTTTCGATGAACTCTCCATCCATTTCCACATACCGGAAGGAGTTAAAATGACTCACCATGTACTCCTCTTCACCTTGTACCGTAACAATCTTCCCTTTTACTGGATATTTCAACATCTGATGGAGCGTAGAAGTCACTGCCTCAGCCTTATGAATCCAAGGGCGACCCAACAAGCAAGAATAAGATGGTCGGATATCCATCACCTAGAAAGTAGATGCAAAAGTCTGAGAGCCCACTTTAACAGGGACATCCACCTCCCCGTGCACCATCCTTTTCGACCCATCGAAAGCCCTAACCACAATATTACTTGGTTTCAGAATCAAACCTTCACAGTCCAGACGGTCTAATGCCTTCTTCGGTAACATTCAATGAGGACCCAATATCCACCAGTACGTGGGCCAGAGTAGTGCCCCTGCACTCAATCGAAACGTGCAGAGCATCATTGTGATTTATTCCTTTAGTAGTCAGATCTGCATCTGAGAAACCCAACCCGTTGTCAGAAGTCAAACTAGCTACACAGTCTTTGAATTGATCAGCAGGGGTTTCCTGTAGTACGTGCGCAGTTTTGAGGAAAGCAATTAAATCCTTTGCACGGGCTTCCGAGCACAATAACAAGGATAACATGGATATTTTTGACGGGGTCTGCCCCAGCTGCTCGACTACGTTGTAGTCGCTCTTCTTGATAATCTTCAGAATTTCTCTATCTCCTGCTTTGAGGTTTCTATAATAATCTTCTTGGGAGCCTCCGTCCGGGCAGGCTCACATGTGATTTGTTTGCCTCGATTGTCAAATGACTCAGCGACAGGGGTGATAACTGGAGTAAGAATTGGAACAGTAGCTGATGTACTGGCGGATGGAATGGCAACAGGCTTTTGAATAGTCGGAGGGGAAATCTCAGGAGAGAAGAGTCTTCCACTTCTGGTGACCTTTCTAGACCCGACAATATTGTTGATATCAGCATCATCTTCTTAGACCTTTAAGTCTTGCTTAACTCCATGGTAATACATGTCATCCCCATAGTGCCAATGGACAGCTTTATCTGAAGTGTATGGGATAGGACCAGGGATAGTGATGATTAACGGAGCGACTCTTGGAACAGATGTAATCCTAATAGGCTTTCTCGAGGAAGCCTTGGAAGGATTGGCAGAAATGGTTATGATGGCAACATCTTCAATCGGAACTAATGGAATTAAAGTCTTCTCGAACAGGATCTCTTTGTTATCCATCAGGAACTGAACACCTGATTTCAATAAGTGGCAACCAGCAGGTAGAATTGAACACATGTGGCAACCTTCGCCACAGCCCGGAAATAAACTAGCCAACAAAAGATTCTTCTTCACTGTCATCAAAGGAGTAGAGATGTCTTCCACAGAGGTCACAAACAAATCATCGTCCACCGCATTTACTCCATGACCATGTTTGGTCATAGGAGCAGTTATGACGTTGGGTTTCTCTGGAGCGTCAAACTTGATCTCTTTAGCTTCAATCAAATCTTGCACTTTATTCCTCAAAGCCCAACAGTTATTTGTATCATGACTCGGGCTATCGGAGTGATAGGCACAACGGGCGTTTGGATTATATAGCGGAGATGTGGTGCTGGGATTCTTTGGGGCTTCCCTCAGAGTTACCATATTGGTTTTCAATAATTATGGTAGAATATGAGACAAAGTCATATTAAGCCAAGTGTACTGTCTCTGCGGCCTCTCCATTCTTTGTTGATTGTTGCGTTGTGGGGCAACGGTGGGTCTTGATATTACTACCGCATTCACTGCTTGATGACGTTCAGGTTGGTTTTGGCTCCTCGAGCTGTAGACTGCACTAGCTTCTTTTTTACCAGTGAAGGACTTCTTTTATGCACTTGAATCTACTACCCTAAGTTAAATTTTTGATGATAACAAAATGCTAGATTAAATAAACTGTATAATTCATATGAGACATATATGCTACCTAAAAATTATATTGTGCATTTGCAGAAACTCTGATGGATATCAGCATAAGAATGTCAACATCAGCATCAGAAGATGAATTATCATATGCCAACATCAGAAGATGAAATATCATATGCCAGCATCAGAAGATCAAAGCATGTGCTTACGCTGAAGCTTGATGAACAGATATGCGCGTAACATACTCTAAACTCTGATCAAGACCAAAACAATATCATCAGCACCTAGTAGCGTCAGAATAAGCCAAAGCTAATAACACGCTTAATTGACAATGGTACTGTGCATTCAAGACACTTTATTACCAACGGTTGTATTCCAAGACAAAGATCTTCTCAATATGGAAAGAACATAATGGGCATTGAAATGGAATAATTGACTATAATGTATCTTTTCCAAGGCTATATAAACAAGTCAGTGAGAAATGAATTAGCTAATGCTCTACAACTCTTTACACGCAAAAAGGCAAATCATCTTCATCCTCACTCATACAGCTTGTTATATCTCTCAAATTGCTTACTCTATAGTTATAGCATCCTAGTTTCACATAAGCTTAATTTGTGTATTATCACAGTTGTGATATAAAGTTTTTGTAGAAAACATTCAACACACAGTATTCATTTATCTATAAGAAAGAATTTCCTTGAGAAACCGGTTTGTGGTTTAGACTCAAGAAGGCTTTAGCAGTTGTTAAAGCATTTGTAATATTCAGTTGAATATAGTGGATTAAGACCCCGTTGGAGAGAGGCGAAATCACCTTGACGGGTGGACTGGAGTAGTTTGAGATCAAACGAACCAGGATAAAAATAACGTGTTGTCTGCATTTGATTTCAAGTTTTACAATTCAACCCCCCTTCTTGTGTTTTTCACTTCTTCAATTGGTATCAGAGCGCCTGGTTCTGAGCTAAAACACTTAACCGTGTCAGTACAAGATCCAGCGTCAGAAAAACACAATGGCAGGAACATATCAACACACCAGCAATGACAACAATGAAGATAGAGACAGATTCAGCGACAAACCTCCAGTCTTTGATGGAGAGAATTTTGATTACTGGAAAGACAGAATAGAAAGCTTCTTTCTGGCTCATGATGCTGATCTGTGGGACATGGTGATAGATGGATACACGCACCCAGTGAATGCAAGTGGTCAGAAGATTGACAGGAAGGCAATGTCTGATCAACAAAAGCGTGACTTCAAAAATCACCACAAGGCCAGAACTATTCTTCTCAGCGCCATCTCTTACGCTGAATATGAAAAGATATCTAACAGAGACACTTCTAAGAGTATGTTTGACTCTCTCAGAATGACGCATGAAGGCAACATTCAGGTCAAAGAAACTAAAGCTCTTGCGCTCATTCAGAAGTATGAGGCATTCAAAATGGAAGAAAGTGAATCTATTGAAACTATGTTCTCAAGATTTCAAATTCTGGTGGCTGGTCTCAAAGTTCTGGACAAAGGGTATTCTACTGCTGATCATGTCAAGAAGATCATCAGAAGCTTTCCAAAACAGTGGAGGCCAATGGTTACAGCGTTGAAGCTAGCTAAAGATCTCAACAAAATCTCTCTGGAGGAACTTATCAGCTCCCTTAGAAGTCACGAGATATAGCTAGAAGCTGATGAACCTCAAAAGCAAGGTAATCCTTTAGCTTTAAAGTCTAACAGAAAATATGAATCAAAAGTTTTGCAGGCTGTTGAAGAAACCTCTGATGGGTCCTCATCAGAAGAAGATGAACTTTCCCTCCTCTCCAGAAGAGTGAACCAACTATGGAAGCAGAGGCAAAGAAAGTTCAAAAATACCAGAAGATCAGATCAGAATGAGTCCTCCTCCAGATACAGAAGATCAGACTCCTCCTCTAGATTCAGAAGATCTGAAGGCTCCTCAGGAAGCAGAAAGCCAAACACCAAGGACATCATCTGCTATGAGTGCAACGAGCAAGGACACTACAAGAGTGACTGTCCAAAGCTTCAGAGGGAAAATCCCAAAAAGAAGTTTGGAAGGGAAAAGAAGAAGAGTCTCATGGTTACATGGGATGACTCTGACTCGTCTGAAGCTGACTCAGAATCAGATGATGAGATAGCAAACATAGCTCTCATGGCTAACATATCAGGAGACAGTGAAGCTTCTGAATCAGACTCTGAATCAGACACCGAAGAGGTATTCCCTGACTTTGCAATTAATTTTACTAAGGCTGAACTTGCTTAAAGCCTTAACGAAATTCTGGAAAGATATCAGCAGATCAGAGTTAAATTCAGAAACCTGAAAAGGAATCTTAATTCTGACTCTGATAAAACTGAGTGTCTTAAATTGGAAAATTCTGAGTTGAAAAATAAAATTTCAAAATTAGAAAATCTTTTACAAAACTCTCAGAAGGAAACAATTTCTGAAACTCCCAGCAGCGCTGATGAGATCATCAAGGAGTATGATCACAGCTTACATAAGTTCCTTGCTAAAAGCATATATAGAAGCAAAATGGCTTCAATGATCTATGGAGTTAGCAGAAACGGCAGAAAGGGAATAGGATACCAAGGTAAGGTACCTACACCAAAGAATGCCATGGATCTAGTTATTAAACGCACTCCTCTGAATTCACACTTTGTGTATGGTCACACACATGACATTAAATATACTAGCAGCAATTATTCTGTGAAACCAAAATTCAACCAGAGTTTTGGTAAAGCTAACAAATTAGGACCCAAGAAAATATGGGTACCTAAGGATAAAATAATACATGTTGCAGATATCTTTAGCAGCAAATCAGAAACACCAGTCATGGTACCTGGACTCTGGCTGCTCACGACACATGACGGGAAGAAGGCATATGTTCCAAAGCCTGGAACTTAAGCCCGGAGGCCACGTAGGCTTTGGAGGCAATCAAAAGGGAAAGATCATTGGCTCTGGAACAGTAGGTAATGGAAATCTTCCCTCTATAAATAATGTTCTATTAGTAGATGGATTAATGCATAATCTGTTATCCATAAGTAAATTAAGTGATAACGGTTATGATATAATCTTTAATCAAAAATCATGTAAAGATGTTAGTCAGAAAGATGGGACTATCCTATTTAATGGAAAGAGGAAAAACAACATTTATAAAATCAAACTTTCTGAACTGAAAAGTCAGAATGTAAAGTGTCTTCTGTATCTTAACAACGAGCAATGGATCTGGCACAGAAGATTGGGGCATGTTAGTATGAGAAGAATATCTCAGATTAACAAACTCAATCTGGTCAGAGGACTTCCTAATCTGAAGTTCAATTCAGATGCTCTGTGTGAAGCATGTCAGAAAGGCAAGTTTGCAAAACCTGCTTTCCAATCTAAAAACGTTGTTTCCACCTCTAAGCCATTAGAACTTCTGCACATTGACTTATTTGGACCAGTTAAAACTGCTTCAGTCAGTGGCAAGAATTACGGGTTAGTAATCGTAGATGACTATAGCAGATGGACATGGGTAAAGTTCTTAAGACACAAGTACGAGTCACACTCTGTGTTTGTCACCTTCTGTAACCAAGTTCAGAATGAAAAGGATCTTAGAATCGTTAAATTCAGAAGTGATCATGGTGGAGAGTTTGAAAATAAAGATTTTGAGTCATTCTTTAATGACAGAGGCATTCTGCATGATTTCTCTTATCCTAGAACTCCCCAGCAAAATGGATTTGTAGAACAAAAGAACAGAACATTGCAAGAAATGGCCAAAACCATGATCAATGAGACAAACGTTGCTAAGATCTTCTGGGCAGAGGCAATAAACACAGTGTGCTACATTCAGAATAGAATCTCCGTAAGACCTATTCTGGAAAAGACTCCATATGAATTGTGGAAGAACAGAAAGCCCAACATTTCATATTTTCATCCATTTGGATGTACTTGTTTTATGTTAAATACAAAAAATTATTTGAACAAGTTTGACTCTAAAGCACAGAAGTGTATTATGTTAGGATACTCTGAACGCTCAAGAGGGTACAAAGTATACAATACAGAAACACAGATTGTGGAAGAATCAATCAGTGTTCGTTTTGATGATAAGCTTGACTCTGAAAAGTCAAAGCAGAATGAAGTCTTTGCAGGTATGGAAGTTGAATTCATAGGTTCTGAAGACAAGTCATCAGAAGCTCTCAACAAAGACACTCCTTCAACATCAGAAAGAGGCACTGCGAGCAATCCAGCAACATCTGTTAATCAACCTCAGAAAAGACTATCCAGAAGCAGCATGGATCACCCAGAAGAAACAATCTTAGGAAGAAAGGAAGATCCAATCAGAACAAGAGCCAGCTTCAGAAACTCTGAAGAATCCCTCATGGGACTTGTTTCTATGATTGAACCTTCTTCAATTGATAAAGCACTTCTAGACAACGACTGGATTCTAGAAATGCAAGAAGAGTTGAATCAATTCACCAGAAATGACGTGTGGGATCTAGTTCCCAGGCCAAAAGGATTCAACGTCATTGGAACAAAATGGGTGTTCAGAAACAAACTGAACGAACAAGGTGAAGTCATCAGAAACAAGGCACGACTGGTAGCACAAGGTTATAGTCAGCAAGAGGGGATAGACTATACAGAAACCTTTGCTCCAGTCGCCAGGTTAGAATCTATCAGACTTTTAATTTCTTTTGTTGTTAATAAAGGCATCACTCTATATCAGATGGATGTTTTGATCGGTGGAAATAGAACTGACTGTTTTTTAGCTGGTTCGCGAAATGTCGCGGTAAGCAAGAGTCGCCACCGTCTTTTATTTTCTCCAACAAGGAAAGGACAAAAGCACAGCAAAATTCCTTATGAGATTATCTCTCGGTTTGGGAGTGTGATCGGTGGATCTGGAACTGACTGTTTAACGCTGGTTCGCGAAATGTCGCGGTAAGCAAGAGTCGCCACCGTCTTTTATTTTCTCCAACATGGACAGGACAAAAGCACAGCAAAATTCCTTATGAGATTATCTCTCAGTTCAGGAGGTAGATTTATAGAAAGGGAAGGTGTTAGCACCCTTTCTATCCATGGTTATCCATGGGCTCTTAGATACTTGCTCATTTGTGTTTTCAAAAGTGTTTGCTTTTCAATTGTGAGTGAGTTTGAAAAAGTTTCATTTAAAGATTTCAGATCGACTCTTGTATCAGTCCTCAAGAGTGTTTGAAAAAGTTGTTTTAAAAGCTTTTTGAAAAGTGTCAGTGTGAAAAGAGTTTTTGATTTGTTTTTGAGAGAGCAAGTATCTACCAGTCATCTACCTACCCTAAGGAATTAGGTTGTGTAAATGTCCTTAAGGTAGTGCCATCCCACCATTGAGAGGTAGGTAGCACCACCGTTGGAGGTGTTCGGGTCAATTCGATTGTTAGGGACAGTGTGGTCACCAGAGCAACAGTAGGACACCTTAGAAGCTACCCCTGTGCCATAGATCATGGACATAAGGACTTACTAAAATGTCCTATACTCGACGACCACGTTTCGAGGGCAAGGCAACAGTGAGGCGTACCCTAAGAGTGGTGTGTGAATTTGTGTGTTATTTTCATGTTATGTTTTATCTTGTACATGTATCATGGTGATCTACGCTTGTTTTTAATTTAGGTCATACATTCTTTCATGCGATTAGCGGTTTAAAAGTGCGGAAATTAAAGTGCGGAAAGTAAAGTCCTACGCTATTACAAGGTGCGGGTCTATACATCGCCAAATTAACAAAGACCCGTTTTGAATAAAAATGCGGAAAGTAAATAAATTCCTAATTACTATTACAAGGCTTGAGCAATTACATAATATTAAAAGGAAAATAAGAACAAATGCGCGAAAAGAATAAAAAATGGAACGTTCGAGGGCGTTGGACCCTTTTGTAATTAAATTGAAATTAAAAGTTAATTAATTATTAAATTAAGAAAAGAAATTGTTTTTTTATGTTTTTTTGTGTTTAATGAAAGTAAAGAAAATTAATTGAAATTAGAAGTTAAATAAAACCCTAGTTCTAAGTTGTTTTTAATTAATTATGAAAAATATTCAAGTTTAACCTAATTTACACTAATTAATTAATTACATGGGTATTTACAAAATAAATTAGTAATTAATAATAATAATAATGAGAAAATTAATTATTAAGTAAAAGGATAAAAATGCTAAAAACCCTAATTTCTACATGTTTTAGTTATTTAAGAAAAGATTAAAATTAAAAACATAATTTTACTAAATTAATGGTTTAAAGTTTATTTATAAAAATATTTACTAAATAAATTAATTGACATATTTTAATTTCTGATATTTTTATTATGAAAATTAATTTTATGGTGAAAAGAACTAATTAAAACATTAAAAAGAATTTAAAGAAAATAACATAAAGATAAAAAAATAATGCAAACCATGGGGGGTATCAGGCCCTTTTGGAGGTTTATTGAGAAATTCAGGCCCATTAGAAACCAAGGCCTTGTTGACTTTCCAGTTTGCATGTGGAGTAGTTGACTAGCGTGTATGGTAGTCTCCACGTTTTGGCCATCAGATTGAAGCCCATGGACACTTGGCAGGCACAAGCATATGCGCATATGGTGGACCACTGGAGAGGAATTGCATAGGAACACGCTATAACCAAAATTATGAATAATATGGGGGACCTGGGAATCGAACCCAGGTCCCAGTACCTGCATGACAACTCACCAACCAGTTGAACTAACGCGTTTCTTTGTTAGTATAATGGAACATAAATAATATACATGAAAAATCAACATTATGCTGAAGCACTCAAAAAATGCGCCAATATTCAAATCCTCCAACCATGTCCAGACACGCATGTATCGTCTTCATCTTTTTCCTGTAAATAAAAGCAAATAGCGGGGGTTTTAAACCCCCACTAAACTCAACCTGAAAAAATAGCGATTAGCTCCTGGGTTAACATAAAAAGGGCACGAGTAGTGGTTAGTCTCGTTTGGAGGTCACGATTTCAATGGTACCAGTTTGGTGGCCCAATTTTTCCATATATGTAAAGCCCTAATTCAAAGCTTCTGCAACCCTAGAAAGCGTTAATGGTGAATCATGATACAGGGCTTGATAATTCAATTGGGTTATGTCATTAGCTTCAGAACATCCATATTAGTGTAAATCAACAATTAAAATGCATGAACAATGCCTGGAAATTTAAACACGATAATGAAAATATTTATGAAAAGTGAGACTTCGTTCTACCAATTCTTGAGGTCTGGGGATTGGTTCTTGATTGTAACACGTTCCTGGATGTCTCAGCAAGCGTTTGGAATCCTTTTGGAGCTTTGAAAAACCTTGTAACTAGGTTTTCAGTTTTCAATTTTTTGGTCAAAAGTGCAACTTTGTTCTGCAGCTTGTATACAATATTTCGTGTCCCCTGCATTAGGTTTAGGTTATGCCTATGTAAGTGAATGAATTAGGTTAGAAAGACCAAGCCCAAAGCCCTTGAATCAATGTTTTTGAATATTTGATTTTCCATATCTTTTTTCAATCTTTTTCCATGCCAATTATGCCAATTATGGAAGATTGTTCCCTTGAGAAGGTGCACGAAATATTTATCTCATAATGGAAGGATTTGCTGCACAAAAAGGAATTAAAACCATTGTTTAGTATTTTTCTCATAATTAAATTTAATTAAATGAATTAATAAGATTAAAAATTCAATTAATTAATTAAAAATAATAAAATGACTCCCTTTTAGCTTAATGGGTCGTGCATAGCCTTTGGGTAATGATTCATGGAAGAAATTGAGGCCCATTAGCAATTTTGAGGCTTTTTATGCAAAGTTGACTTTTCAAAATTCCCAGAAATTTCCCAACTTCTACAAGGCATATCTTGCTCACTTTTTAATCTTTGATCATGTTTTTGGACATTTTGGAAAGGTCTTGAAGTCATCTAACCAATGCCTTTGGTCCCATGCCATTTTGGTTTACCAATCTCAAGTTATGGTCTTTGACTTAAAGTGCCTTTTTGTTGACTTTTGAAAATGACCTATAATGTTGAAATTGATAACTTTTTGTGAGAGCATTTCTTGGACTTGAAGTGTGAAGATGAGTTGTAGGAAATGTTATTCTCTTCAAAATGAGCTTTGGATGGGATTTTTCTGATAAACCATGTGGAAGTTATGCCCTGGTCAATTTGCAGTTGACTTTTTCAGCTGTCCAAAAATAGAAACTTTTGCATCTTGAGACTTTTTGAGCCATGCTTTGAGAATCATGATCAAGAATTGATCAAATGATGTTTGTGGCTTCAAAATAAGATGTTGACCAAAAATTTTGACTTTTGACTGTCAAATGACCATTTTGCCCCTGCAGTTGACTGTGAAGCATTTAGGGTTTTTTACGGTGCAATTTGATGTTGTGAGTCTTGAAACTTGGCATATGAATGCTTGTCAATGTATGTAGGCATGCAGGACTTGTTTGGACCCTTGGAACCTTCAATTTCTTTGCCAGAACCAAAACCCTAATTTTGACTGTGTTAGGAGGCAATTGGACTGTGCAACCCTTGGGAGGTTTTGAAGCTTGATATTGCTAAATCTTGAAGAATATGGGAGGGAAAATTTTGGGGTACAAAAGTTGCCCCTGTTCAATCTTCTTAGACCTGAGGATGTAGATTGGTTGGCGTGCCTTTTGTAATCTGAAGGTGGAAGATGATTGAACACTAGAGTGCCCAGAAATTTGCACTCACATAGTAGAGTATCAGCAGTGTGATAGCGGGAATGGGCTTACGAATGCCATTTGGAGACTGATGGATAGGAGAGATGGGTTTATAGATGCCATCTGAGAGTGTGACTGCACCTTGTCGGGAATGGGCTTATTGATTCCATTTGGAGACTGTTGGTATGTGGATGGGCTTATAGATGCCATCTAGGTGTTGATCGCGTAAGAGATTCCTTAGCGAGAACTTGTGTACCTGAGAAAGAAAAATAATTGCCTGGCCTGTTACAGGAGTTGATCTTCAAACCCTTTACGTAGATGTGCCCCGGCTGGATACAGGAGTCGAATCTTTAAACTCTTCAGACGTGCCCTGGCAAGATACAGGAATCGAGTCTGGTAATGTTAGTCGTCAACAGATACACCCTGGCAAGATACAGGAATCGGATCTTCGAACTCTTCAGACGTGTCCTGGCAGGATACAGGAATCGAATCTGGAATATAAAAAGGTTGGTGAGTTGTCTCCACTGACGAGTTGTTTCCATGGACGGGTGGTCTTTAACGACGGGAGTCTATAACGACGAGTGCCTATAATGACGAGTGTCTAGAACGACGAGTGTTTATGATGACGAGTGTCTATAACGACGAGTGTATATAACGACGAGTGTCTATAACGACGGGTGTCTATAACGACGGGTGTCTATAACGACGAGTGTCTATAACGACGAGTGTTTATAACGACGACTGTCTATAACGACGACTGTCTATGACGACGAGTGTCTATGACGACGAGTGTCTATAACGACGAGTGTCTATAATGACGAGTGTCTATAACGACGAGTGTCTATAACGACGGGTGTCTATAACGACGAGTGTCTATAACGACGAGTGTCTATAACGACGAGTGTCTATAACGACGAGTGTCTATGACGACGAGTGTCTATAACGACGAGTGTCTATAACGACGAGTGTCTATAACGACGAGTGTCTATAACGACGAGTGTCTATGACGACGAGTGTCTATAACGACGAGTGTCTAAACGACGAGTGTCTATAACGACGAGTGTCTATGACGACGAGTGTCTATGACGACGAGTGTCTATAACGACGAGTGTCTATAACGACGGGTGTCTATAGCGACGGGTGTCTATAGCGACGAGTGTCTATAACGACGAGTGTCTATAACGACGAGTGTCTATAACGACGAGTGTCTATAACGACGAGTGTCTATGACGACGAGTGTCTATGACGACGAGTGTCTATAACGACGAGTGTCTATAACGACAGGTGTCTATAGCGACGAGTGTCTATAACGACGAGTGTCTATAACGACGAGTGTCTATAACGATGAGTGTCTATAACGACGAGTGTCTATAACGACGAGTTGTATCAGAGAAATCTTTAGGCATTGATTTAACTGGATTTATATTCTTTGACTGGGTTGGTCTCTTTTGACTGTATTCGTCTACATAGATGATCATTTAACTGTATCCTTCCTGAAAGGTAAAGGTCAGTCATATGCAATGCATGATATGAATCAAGCAATGATGTTCTCAACACATGAGATTGTATGATATGATGCGTATATGCATGTATCATGATGTATAACAATGTGATGTTTATGAATGTATCTTCGTCTGGGAAAATAGATCCTTGACGGATGCCGGGAAGTCAAATCCTGGGCTGATGTTGAAGAGTGAGATTCTTCGTTTCCGTTGGGGATGATGATTGCAAGAATACCGGTAGGAGAAGATGACTCCGTTGGGGAATAAACTTGGCGAATAGATTACTCTGCGGGGAGGTAACTCGGTGGGGAAATAGAGGTACTTTGCTGAGGTTGATGAGGATAACTCCGTTGGGGATACCGTTGTTGAGTTATGTTGGAAGGTTTGATGAACTTCGCTGGGGATAGGAAGACTTCGCCGAGGACGATCTTTCCGTGACAATTGGCTGAGGATAACCCAGTTATATCCTGGTAGGGAAATAACCTTCTGAATAAAGCCGGGGGAGCGTTCGTGTTCTGCAGGTGACAAGCTTCCAGAATCTACTGGGGATAAACTTCCTGCTGGGGAGTTTGATTCCACTTTCCTGGGGAAACTTTTGGACTGGACTCTCCTGGACAACTTATTATTGCCCCTGTTCCTGAGGTGAGGGAAGAAGATACCTGTGGAGGTGCTTGATGACTGCCGATTGACAACTCTTCTTCTGGTAGGCGAGTGACGAGATGTCGGGACATAGTCGTACGCTTAAATCCCTAATTTTTGCCTGGACCGCCCTTTCAGATTTTCAGTCCACCGGGATACCCATTTCTGCCCAAGCCGCCTTTTCAGGTTTTCGACTTGCCGGGTGTACAGATTTTTTCATTTCATCCCTCATTTTTCCCGAACCCTTTTGGTTCGCCGGGAAGCCCTTATTTTTGCCTAGGTGTGTCAACCTAGCGGGTCTTTGATTACGCGTAGTATCTTTTTCGACTATGTCCATACTCTCAGGATGTAGGGAGGTGCCCCTGTTATTGTGTTGCCTTGCTACCAGAAGATCTTCGTTTGATCGGCCAATGCCCCAAGTGACTTAGACGGAGATTTGCCCCAAGTTGGTTGGCCTTTTGAGAGATTCTCCGAATCTTGACTTAATTGCCCCAGATGATGGACAATAATCACGTCTTCCCCTTGATTGGAAGTGCTTTTGTTCACTAGGTATTCATCGTGCGAATTTCCCTGCTGTTCAAACAAATAGTCATATGCAAACAATGTTATATCAAAAATGCAAAGCTTATGTTTGTCTCGAAGATTTTGAAAATGCATTTTTTCAATAAAACCAGTGAATTTTTTGTAAACCGTGATGTCAACTCGTTATTTTATCGCAAGCCTTAAGGAGTCGGGATACCTTTCGTAACAGTATGCTTTCGAACTAACCCATGCTTCAGCTAGGACTTTTAAGGGTTATGACGTGGCCTGGTTCATGGTTTAAGAAACAAAGGATAAAGGCTCAAATTATTTGTACCCACCCGCTCTTCGTGATGTTCTTCAAACCTAAACTCAGTTGATCGTGCGTTAGACTTTGTTTGAGTCTCTGCTCTGATATTCTGGTGATGGTTTGGATATTGACAATTTACTTTGAATAGGCAGTCATTTCTTTTTTGTTGAGGGTTTGTAGGACCTCTTTCTTTTTGATTTTGTTATCCCTAAATTTTGCCTGAACTGTTTCTTTTGTGATTACAGTCAGCGGGATGCCCCAGTTTTTGCAAGTCTCCTTCGTAGGTTTTGACTTATTGGGCTTTCATTTTTGAAAGATAACGACTGCCTGTCTTTATGATTATTCGGAACCATCACTGTCTTTTGTTTATTTTATAAGGACCACTTTGGTGCCATTTGTTATGCACTTGAGAGAACTACCCTGCCCCAGGTTATGATTAAGGGTTTTAAATTTCGAAAAGAAAAACTCCTACTTCTTTGGCTCAGAGGGGTTGACGGGGGATTATCTTCCTTATAACTCCAGTGTTTAGGGATTGAAACAATGCATGTACCTCATCAGCGGGGTCTGTTCAAAAGCATACTGTGGATTATGGTATCGTTTTCGTCATCCTCCCTCAAGAGGCTTAGAATTGTTAACCGAGCGTTGAACATCACAAAAATATGAAAACAGTTTTAAGCATAGTAAACATAATTACTTCAAAACAGACACATGTAATGCATTAATGAAATAACAAAGTTTGACATGAATAAAATGTTTGAACGATCAAAGAAAAATACAACTTGAACATTCGAATGAACAAAAGATATTCTCGATGACTTGGTATAGGATCAGTGTTCAAACTTGACCTCCTTGGCGTCAATCAAATCCTGGATCTTATTTCTCAAAGTCCAACAGTCATCTGTAGCATGTCCCGGGTTGTCAGAATGATAGGCGCAGCGAACGTTGGGGTTGTACCTTGAAGGTGTCCTGTTAGGATTCTTTGGAGGGTCCATGAGAGTTACCAACTTGGTTTCCAGCAGCTGTGGCAATATCTGTGACAAGGTCATGTCGAGGGGAGTGAATTGCCTTTTGGGTCTCTCTTCCCTTTGTTGATTGTGACACTGAGGAGCGCCGGCCGGTTTTCCAATAGCTATCGCGTTGGCAGCACTAGATTCCCTCTTGGATGGTTTCTTCTCAGTGTTCGAGGAGTCACCATTCTGTATTTTCCCTGACTTGATGCCAGCTTCTATTCTTTCCCCGGTCAAGACCAAATCTGTAAACCCAGCAGCAGAATTCCCAATCAGGTGGTTGAAGAATGGACCGGACAGGGTCCCCAGAAACATGTCCACAAGCTCACGGTCAGTTAGAGGTGGTTGTACCCTTCCAGCAAGGTCCCTCCATTTTTGAGCATACTCTTTAAAGCCCTCGCCTGTACCCATAGACATTCCCTGGAGCTGAGTGCGCGTGGGAGCAAGGTCGGCATTATACTGGTATTGCTTGTAGAATGTAGTGGCTAAGTCTTCCCAGGTACGGATGTTGGCTCCATTCAGTTGATAGAACCACTCGAGCTGAGTCCCTGAAAGACTCTCCTGGAAGAAATGGATCCATAAGTTCTTGTCAGCCGTATAGGGCTGGATCCTCCTCATGTATGACCTGAGATGCAGCTTAGGACAGGATGCCCCGTCGTACTTTGCAAAGGCAGGTGCCTTGAGTTTGTGCGGGATCACTACCCCAGAAGACAGACCTAGATCTTCGAAGTCCAGGCCGGGCACTTTTTGTACTTCCATAGCACTTAGCCGGTCTTCCAACTGTTTATACCTGTCCTCAGCTGGAGGGTACTGCTCATCATTGTAATCGGTCTCGTTGTCGGAGACCACTGGACTAGGAACCTCCCTTTCTTGGGGACTGTCTTTCCCAACAGACGGGGTAGTCAGCTCAACTTCATTTAATGATCCATTCCCAGATTTGCGTCTCGGGTTGAACAGCACAGTCCTCTTCTTCTTCTTCTTCGAGAGCAGAGTCTTCAAATCCTGCTGGCCCTGGGCTAGACTCTTAATCAACTCCTGGAACTGGGCGTTCTGGGCCTGGAGGGCCTGGATGGATTGCTCAGTAGATGTTTCCGGATTCATGATGAGACTGCTGAAATAAACAGCAAAGAAGGTAAGCAACCTGTGAAAAAGGGATACCTGTAATGCAATGATATGTATGTATGCATGCAATGTTTTCAAGGATCTCGCGGGGTAAACAAGAAAATCGTTAGGGTTGGGGATCCGATAGCTTGATTGAAGGAACTGCATGTTGTTGAGAGTCCTTCTTTAAGGGTCAAAGGCTCACCATATCCAGTGGGTCATAGCCCCTGACTTAAGTTATCATGTCTGGTTTTGATTTCCAAACAACCTTGGTTAGGGGAACCTTCTTCAAGAGTCAAGGCTCACCATGTCAAGTGGGTCATAGCCTCTAACTCAGATCATCAACCTGGCTAGAGGAAAATAAATCCCCTTTGCCCCTTGTTAGACATTCTGATTCATCATGACCTGCATCATAAGCCCTTGAGATCCTTGAAACGGATTAGTCCTTATGTAGGATGCATGCAATGGTATGATGTTATGCTATGCATGGGGTAATGTAGGCAACTCCTATTATGAGTCCCAATTAAGGACTGTAAACAAAACCTGCAAGAAACTCAAGTGTCAGATAACAAGCATGCAAATAGTCAAGTTGGGAGGCACACAAGTCACACAAGAGAAGCCCTTAGAGTTTAGGCCAGCATGGGGTCTAGGTATTACCCTCTTTCAGTTTGTTGGTTAAGACCTGTCCTATCAGAAGTAACCGGGTTCTAGAGGATCCCAATATCACTGACTACCCTCAATCGGTCATAACTCCAGCATCGCAATCTTTTCTTGCGGCCAGAACCATCACGAGAGTTTAGCCTCAATGGGCGTAGCATACTGCTACTGTTCTATTGGCCAAGTTGGGTCATTTAAGGTTCTAAGGTCGGTTGGTGCTTAATGACTCCTCAGAAGACCCATATTCTCCTCGTTGCAACACAAGGGATATCGGTACAGACCAAGGTGCCACACCAACGTAGCCACTGCTTCACCCATGTCGGTCTACGCCGGACAGGTCCCTCACAGCTTATGCTACCTAACAGGGTATCCCCAGATCCGGGTTAGGATCTATGTAACTCCGATGCAGTGCCCACAAATATAAAGCAAACAAACACAGCAATTGAAAACACAAGTCTGAGCTATCCTAAGGTACACCTCACTTTATAAAGTTTCCCCAGCAGAGTCGCCAGTTCTGTGATCGGTGGATCTGGAACTGACTGTTTAACGCTGGTTCGCGAAATGTCGTGGTAAGCAAGAGTCGCCACCGTCTTTTATTTTCTCCAACATGGACAGGACAAAAGCACAGCAAAATTCCTTATGAGATTATCTCTCGGTTCGGGAGGTAAATTTATAGAAAGGGAAGGTGTTAGCACCCTTTCTATCCATGGTTATCCATGGGCTCTTAGATACTTGCTCATTTGTGTTTTCAAAAGTGTTTGCTTTTCAATTGTGAGTGGGTTTGAAAAAGTTTCGTTTAAAGATTTCAGATCGACTCTTGTATCAGTCCTCAAGAGTGTTTGAAAAAGTTATTTTGAAAGCTTTTTGAAAAGTGTCAGTGTGAAAAGAGTTTTTGATTTGTTTTTGAGAGAGCAAGTATCTACCAGTCATCTACCTACCCTAAGAAATTAGGCTGTGTAAATGTCCTTAAGGTAGTGCCATCCCACCATTGAGAGGTAGGTAGCACCACCGTTGGAGGTGTTCGGGTCAATTCGATTGTTAGGGACAGTATGGTAACCAGAGCAACAGTAGGACACCTTAGAAGCTACCCCTATGCCATAGATCATGGACATAAGGACTTACTAAAATGTCCTATACTCGACGACCACATTTCGAGGGCAAGGCAACAGTGAGGCGTACCCTAAGAGTGGTGTGTGAATTTGTGTGTTATTTTCATGTTATGTTTTATCTTGTACATGTATCATGGTGATCTACGCTTATTTTTAATTTAGGCCATACATTCTTTCATGCGATTAGCAGTTTAAAAGTGCGGAAATTAAAGTGCGGAAAGTAAAGTCCTACGCTATTACAAGGCGCGGGTCTATACATCGCCAAATTAACAAAGACCCGTTTTGAATAAAAATGCGGAAAGTAAATAAATTCCTAATTACTATTACAAGGCTTGAGCAATTACATAATATTAAAAGGAAAATAAGAACAAATGCGCGAAAAGAATAAAAAATGGAACGTTCGAGGGCGTTGGACCCTTTTGTAATTAAATTGAAATTAAAAGTTAATTAATTATTAAATTAAGAAAAGAAATTGTTTTTTATGTTTTTTTGTGTTTAATGAAAGTAAAGAAAATTAATTGAAATTAGAAGTTAAATAAAACCCTAGTTCTAAGTTGTTTTTAATTATTTATGAAAAATATTCAAGTTTAACCTAATTTACACTAATTAATTAATTACATGGGTATTTACAAAATAAATTAGTAATTAATAATAATAATAATAATGAGAAAATTAATTATTAAGGAAAAGGATAAAAATGCTAAAAACCCTAATTTCTACATGTTTTAGTTATTTAAGAAAAGATTAAAATTAAAAACATAATTTTACTAAATTAATGGTTTAAAGTTTATTTATAAAAATATTTACTAAATAAATTAATTGACATATTTTAATTTATGATATTTTTATTATGAAAATTAATTTTATGGTGAAAAGAACTAATTAAAACATTAAAAAGAATTTAAAGAAAATAGCATAAAGATAAAAAAATAATGCAAACCATGGGGGGTATCAGGCCCTTTTGGAGGTTTATTGAGAAATTCAGGCCCATTAGAAACCAAGGCCTTGTTGACTTTCCAGTTTGCATGTGGAGTAGTTGACTAGCGTGTATGGTAGTCTCCACGTTTTGGCCATCAGATTGAAGCCCCTGGACACTTGGCAGGCACAAGCATATGCGCATATGGTGGACCACTGGAGAGGAATTGCATAGGAACACGCTATAACCAAAATTATGAATAATATGGGGGACCTGGGAATCGAACTCAGGTCCCAATACCTGCATGACAACTCACCAACCAGTTGAACTAACGCGTTTCTTTGTTAGTATAATGGAACATAAATAATATACATGAAAAATCAACATTATGCTGAAGCACTCAAAAAACGCGCCAATATTCAAATCCTCCAACCATGTCTAGACACACATGCATCGTCTTCATCTTTTTCCTGTAAATAAAAGCAAATAGCGGGGGTTTTAAACCCCCACTAAACTCAACCTGAAAAAATAGCGATTAGCTCCTGGGTTAACATAAAAAGGGCGCGAGTAGTGGATTAGTCTCGTTTGGAGGTCACGATTTCAATGGTACCAGTTTGGTGGCCCAATTTTTCCATATATGTAAAGCCCTAATTCAAAGCTTCTGCAACCCTAGAAAGCGTTAATGGTGAATCATGATACAGGGCTTGATAATTCAATTGAGTTATGTCATTAGCTTCAGAACATCCATATTAGTGTAAATCAACAATTAAAATGCATGAACAATGCCTGGAAATTAAAACACGATAATGAAAATATTTATGAAAAGTGAGACTTCGTTCTACCAATTCTTGAGGTCTGGGGATTGGTTCTTGATTGTAACACGTTCCTGGATGTCTTAGCAAGCGTTTGGAATCCTTTTGGAGCTTTGAAAAACCTTGTAACTAGGTTTTCAGTTTTCAATTTTTTGGTCAAAAGTGCAACTTTGTTCTGCAGCTTGTATGCAAAATTTCGTGTCCCCTGCATTAGGTTTAGGTTATGCCTATGTAAGTGAATGAATTAGGTTAGAAAGACCAAGCCCAAAGCCCTTGAATCAATGTTTTTGAATATTTGATTTTCCATATCTTTTTTCAATCTTTTTCCATGCCAATTATGCCAATTATGGAAGATTTTGTTCCCTTGAGAAGGTGCACGAAATATTTATCTCATAATGGAAGGATTTGCTGCACAAAAAGGATTTAAAACCATTGTTTAGTATTTTTCTCATAATTAAATTTAATTAAATGAATTAATAAGATTAAAAATTCAATTAATTAATTAAAAATAAGAAAATAACTCCCTTTTAGCTTAATGGGTCGTGCATAGCCTTTGGGTAATGATTCATGGAAGAAATTGAAGCCCATTAGCAATTTTGAGGCTTTTTATGCAAAGTTGACTTTTCAAAATTCCCAGAAATTTCCCAACTTCTACAAGGCATATCTTGCTCAATTTTTAATCTTTGATCATGTTTTTGGACATTTTGGAAATTTATTGAAGTCCTCTAACCAATGCCTTTGGTCCCATGCCATTTTGGTTTACCAATCTCAAGTTATGGTCTTTGACTTAAAGTGCCTTTTTGTTGACTTTTGAAAATAACCTATAATGTTGAAATTGATAACTTCTTGTGAGAGCATTTCCTGGACTTGAAGTGTGAAGATGAGTTGTAGGAAATGTTATTCTCTTCAAAATGAGCTTTGGATGGGATTTTTCTGATAAACCATGTGGAAGTTATGCCCTGGTCAATTTGCAGTTGACTTTTTCAACTGTCCAAAAATAGAAACTTTTGCATCTTGAGACTTTTTGAGCCATGCTTTGAGAATCATGATCAAGAATTGATCAAATGATGTTTGTGGCTTGAAAATAAGATGTTGACCAAAAATTTTGACTTTTGACTGTCAAATGACCATTTTGCCCCTGTAGTTGACTGTGAAGCATTTAGGGTTTTTGACTGTGCAATTTGATGCTGTGAGTCTTGAAACTTGGCATATGAATGCTTGTCAATGTATGTAGGCATGCAGGACTTGTTTGGACTCTTGGAACCTTCAATTTCTTAGCCATAACCAAAACCCTAATTTTGACTGTGTTAGGAGGCAATTGGACTGTGCAACCCTTGGGAGGTTTTGAAGCTTGATCTTGCTAAATCTTGAAGAATATGGGAGGGCAAATTTTGGGGTACAACAGGGAGGTAGATTTATAGAAAGGGAAGGTGTTAGCACCCTTTCTATCCATGGTTATCCATGGGCTCTTAGATACTTGCTCATTGTGTTTTCAAAAGTGTTTGCTTTTCAAATGTGAGTGGGTTTGAAAAAGTTTCGTTTAAAGTTTTCTGAATAACTCTTGTATCAGTCCTCAAGAGTGTTTGAAAAATTGTTTTGAAAGCTTTTTGAAAGTGTCGGTTTGAAAAGAGTTTTGAATTATTTTTGAATAGATCAAGTATCTATGAGTCATCTACCTACCCTAAGGAATTAGGCTGTGTAGGTGTCCTTAAGGTAGTGCCATCCCACCATTGAGAGGTAGGTAGCACCACCGTTGAAGGTGTTCGGGTAAATTCGTTTTTAGGGACAGTGTGGTCACCAGAGCAACAGTAGGACACCTTAGAAGCTACCCTTATGCCATTGATCCTTTTTTATTCCGAGGCAACCGTTTCGAGGCAACTGGATCATGTCATGGACATAAGGACTTACTAAAACGTCCTGTACTCGACGACCACGTTTCGAAGGTAAGGCAACAGGTGAGGCGTACCCTAGAAGTGGTGTGTGTATTTGTGTGTTGTTTTCATGTTAAGTTTATCTTTGATCATGGCACGATGAACTACACTTGTTTTTAATTGGCATTCATTCTTTCATACAAGTTAACAGTTAAGGGGGTGCGGAAAGTAAATTGCGGAAAATGTAAATCCTACGCTATTACAAGGCACGGGTCTATACATCGCCAAAAATTACAAAGACCCGTTTTAGGTAAATGAGTACGGAAAAATAAAAAAAAACAGTAAAAGTTCTAATTACTATTACATGTCCGGAGCAATTACATAATAATCGAACAAATTAAATGCGCGCGAATAAATTAATCGGGAATGTTTAAGGGTGTTGACCCTTTTTAGAAAAGAAAATTGATTTTTTTGGTCCTTTTTTGTAATTAAAATGAAATGGAAACTAATTAATAACTAATTAATTTAATTTAATTAAAAGAAAATATTTTTTTGTTTTCTATGTTTTTTATGAAATAAAATAGAAAAAGAAATAAAATTCTAGGTTAACCTAAATCTAAATCTATTTTAATTATTAGAAAGAATGTTAAAATGACCTAATTAAAAAAACTAATTCAATTATGGTTTATTTACAAAATAAAAATAATAATAATAGAAATGTTAATTCTATTTTTTTGGTTTTTTATGAAAATGGTTAATTGATTAATTTGTTAGTAATAAAATAAAACGGTTAAAAAATAATAGGAAAAGACAAAAACAAATAAAAGAAAAAAAAAGAAGTAAAAACCAAGGGGGTGTGGGCCAAATAGGAGGGTGCAAGACTGAAATTGTGGCCCATTTGAGGAAGCCACGTTGACTTTTCTGGATCACCTACAGCATGCTTGACTCCAGACTATGGTGCTCCTTGCTCTTTGTCCTTTGGATCTGCCTTGAAGACACCTGGCTTGTTGGATCTGTGAGGTCTATAGTGTGACCTCCTTGGAATGCTGCACAAGAACATTAAATAAAAAATAGTATTGGAAATATGGGGGACCTGGGAATCGAACCCAGGTCCCAATGATCACTACACAAGCGCTTGGCCATCTGAGCTGTATGCTTTATTTGTTATTCAAATCAAACATAATTATTATATTAAAGAATCAAACATAAGCCTGAAAAAAAAATGTAAAACACACGCTTTTTGAAACAGAAAATGAGAGGGAGACGCGTCAGCGTCTTCTTGCTTAGTAACTGGTTTTTTACCTGCGGATTTCTATCCGCAGGAAGTTTCGCAGGCTGCTTCAAAAATGGTCCTCAGGACATGAAAATGCCACCTAAAGCCATGGACACATTCGTCTTTGTCCCCTGATCACATCCCTACTCATGGTTCGTCTTGATTTCTCCTGAAAACCAAATGCCTAAAAACAAAATACACAAACCCTAGGCACGGATTTGGTCATACAAGGCATAAAAATGGAATTGAATAATGCTATTAGATTCGGAATCAAACAAGCAACGTGATTATACCAAAAATTTTGAGAAAAAATGCAAGGATGGAGAGTATGGATTTCGTGCACAGGGGCGAGTTTGAGACAACTTACAGCGTCGTAGAGGTGATCTCAGGATGCGTTTTTGGTCTCTTCAGCTTCAGGGTGTGGCAATGAAGAAGGCTATGTGCTTCTTTTGATCTCAAAGTGCCTGTAACCTAGCTTTCGATCCCTCACTTTTTTGACAAATTTCAGTTTTGGTTCTGGTTGTTTTAGGGGTCTCTAGCTCGTGTATCCTTTTGTGATGGC
The DNA here is from genome assembly GCA_948472305.1 of Vicia faba. Taxonomy (NCBI): domain Eukaryota; kingdom Viridiplantae; phylum Streptophyta; class Magnoliopsida; order Fabales; family Fabaceae; genus Vicia; species Vicia faba. Next base: position 1,259,129,193 of record OX451741.1, on the reverse strand, counting down.
TTGCATACATGTTATGTAAAGAGTTTTGATCAGAATTAAGGCCATTAACCTTATGCATTCATGTTTGGGATTTGCCATAACCTCCATTGAAACACTTTCCATTTTTGTGTCAAAATTTGAATTCTTGCTTGATTTAGGCCTTGTACGAATTTGGGATGTAAATGATGGTGATTCAAAGCTATTCAACACAAAATATACCCTTTAATTAATTTTCTTGATTTTTATTTGATTTTAAAAGATTTAAAATGAATTAAATCAAATAAAATTAAATAAAAATGGAAAAATTAATTTAAAATCTTGAAATAATTTGTGGGAAGCATGGCTAAGCTGAAACAAGTGGAAAAAGTGGGGCCCTTTTGTCAAAAATGAAGTTTCAAGGATAATTGACTTTGGCCATTTCACAAAAATTTCCCAACTTCTCCAATGCATATCTTGCTCAATTTTGAAGTTATGAACATGTTCTTGGACATTTTGGAAAGGTCTTGAAGTCCTCTAACCAATGTCTTTGGTCCCGTGTCATTTTGATTTACCAATCTCAAGTTATGGTCTTTGACTTAAAGTGCCCTTTTGTTGACTTTTGAAAATGACCTATAATGTTGAAATTGATAACTTTTTGTGAGAGCATTTCTTGGACTTGGAATGTGAAGATGAGTTGTAGGAAATGTCCTCCCCTTCAAGATGAGCATTGGATGGGATTTTTCTGATGAACCATGAAAAAGTTATGCCTTGGTCAAGTTACAGTTGACTTTTCAACTGTCCAAAAATAGAAACTTTTGACACCTTGATGATTTTTGAGCCATTCTTGTGAAATCATGGTCAAGACTTGACCAAATGATGATTGTGGCTTCAAAATAATATGTTGACCAAAAATTTTGACTTTTGACTGCCAAATGACCATTTTGCCCCTACAGTTGACTGTTGAGCAATTAGGGTTTTTGACTGTGCAACTTGACCTTGTGAGCCTTGAAACTTGACATGTAGGTGCTTGACAATGTATATGAGCATATGGGACTTGATTGAGCCCTTGAAAACTTCAACTTCCTTGCAAGAACCAAAACCCTAATTTTGACTGGCTTTAGGAGAATGGTTGACTGTGTATCCCTTGAGTAGACTTTGAACCATTTAAAGTGATGCTTGTCAAAACTTTGAAGAATATGGGAGGGCAAATTTTGGGGTACAACAGTTGCCCCTGTTCAATCTTCTTAGACCTGAGGATATAGATTGGCTTGTGTGCCTTTCGTGATCCGAAGGTGGAAGATGATTGAACACTAGAGTGCCCAGAAATTTGCACTCAAATAGTTGAGTATCAGCAGTGTGATGGCGGGAATGGGCTTACAGATGCCATTTGGAGAGATGATGGATAGGAGGATGGGCTTATAGATGCCATCTGGAAGTGTGACAGAACCTTGTCGGTAATGGGCTTATAGATGCCATTTGGAAGTGTAATGGGAGGATGGGCTTATAGATGCCACCTAGGTGTTGATCGCGTAAGAGATTCCTTAGCGAGAATTTGCGTACCTGAGAGAAAAAGAAAGATAATTACCTGGCCTGTTACAGGTGTTGATCTTCACTCAGTCGTTCACAGACATGCCCTGGCTAGATACAGGTGTCGAATCTGGAACTTCAAAAGGTTGCTTACAAACGTGCCCTGGCTGGATACAGGAGTCGAATCTCTAAGCTCTTCGTGCAGACATACCCTGGCTGGATACAGGAATCGAATCTGGAAATAGTCGTCAACAGATACGCCCTGGCTAGATACAGGAATCGGATCTTCGAACTCTTCAGACGTGCCCTGGCAGGATACAGGAATCGAGTCTGGAATATAGTCGTCAACAGATACACCCTGGCAAGATACAGGAATCGGATCTTCGAACTCTTCAGACGTGCCCTGGCAAGATACAGGAATCGAGTCTGGTAATGTAGTCGTCAACAAATACACCCTGGCAAGATACAGGAATCGGATCTTCAAACTCTTCAGACGTGCCCTGGCAGGATACAAGAATCGAGTCTGGTAATATAGTCGTCAACAGATACACCCTGGCAAGATACAGGAATCGGATCTTCGAACTCTTCAGACGTGCCCTGGCAAGATACATGAATCGAGTCTGGTAATGTTAGTCGTCAACAGATACACCCTGGTAAGATACAGGAATCGGATCCTCAAACTCTTCAGACGTGCCCTGGCAAGATACAGGAATCGAGTCTGGTAATGTAGTGGTCAACAGATACACCCTGGCAAGATACAGGAATCGGATCTTCGAACTCTTCAGACGTGCCCTGGCAGGATACAGGAATCGAGTCTGGAATATAGTCTTCAATAGATACACCCTGGCAAGATACAGGAATCGGATCTTTAGTTGCGACCATTGATAGCAATTATCTTTGTATTAACTTTTGTCCTGACAAGACAAAACATTAGTTGTGTGTGATGTCATGATGTATGACATGCGTGATGTTCTCAGAATAAATGAGTTTGTATATTCATGATGCGTATGTGCATGCTATAATGTATGAAGATGTGATGTTCATGAATGTATGTTTCGTCTAGGAAAGTAAATCCTTGACGGGTGTCGGGCAGTTAACTCCTGGGCTGCTATTGAAGAGTAGAGCTTTGTTGTTTCCGCTGGGGATGATGGTTGCAAGAATACCGGTAGGAGAAGATGACTCCGTTGGGGAATAAACTTGGCGAATAGAATACTCTGCGGGGAGTGAACTCTGTGGGGAAAGAGGCACTTTGCTGAGAGTTGGTGATAACTCCGCTGGGGATACCGTTGTTGTTCTGTTGGAAGATTGGGTGAACTCCGCTGGGGGATAGGAAGACTTCGTCGGGGACGATCTTTCCGTGGCAATTGGCTGAGGATAACCCAGTTATATCCTGGTGGGGAAATAACCTTTGAATAAAGCCGGGAGACGCGTTCGTGCTCTGCAGGGGATAAGCTTCCAGAATCTACTGGGGATAAGCTTTAAGACCTGCTGGGGAGATGGATTCCGCTTTCCTGGGGAAACTTTCGGACTGGACTCTCTTGGGGAAGTCTTGAGATGCATTGGGGAAGTGGCTCCACTGAATGTCTGTATACCACCGGGGAACAATCTTAGATCAAGACTGCCGGGGATGCTTGTTAAGAATGTTTGTATATTGTGCTGGGGAATGTTGAGATCTGCTGGGGATACCCAACTTCCTTAAGGCTGATAGAGTAGGCTAACTCTGCTTGGGGAGAGTATCGCTGACTTGCTGGCTCATTCTCTGGGGAATTAAGATATCTTGGTTATGTTCTTCAGCTGAACTACCTTGGTACCTTGGTGGACAGAGCAATTAGATCGCTTAGACAACTCATTATTGCCCCTGTTTCTAGTGTTACCTGTAATTAATCCTTTGTTTTGCATGCAAATATTTATGAGTTAGCAATTATTGTCGAATGCATATATCAAAATTGAACATTGGACGTTCTTCGCAAAACAAAACAGAAAAAGGAAAAACAATTGGCAATTGGTCTGAATAATGAATTTGTATTGATTTTTGAATTGCCTGTAAATAGGCGTTTTTGTACAAGAGGCTGACGTCCTAGTAAGAGAACGCCGCCGAACAATAGAGTTTATACAATTTTGTGAAAAAGGGAAAACAAAACAGCTATGTGACAAGAATAATCCCACTGGGTTCCAACTCTGCTATCGCCTTTATATCTTCGAGCGTCTCATCACTTTGCTGCTCGGTTGAAGATGAAGCTAATCAATCTATGTCGTCTGAACTTGATGTCTGATACCGGATTCTGGATGCAAGGTGATCCAATGAGACATAGTATTACGCTTTAATCCCTAACTTTTGCCTGGACCGCCCTTTCGGGTTTTCAGACCACCGGGATACCCATTTTTGCCCAAGCCGCCTTTTCAGGTTTTCGACTTGCCGGGTGTACAGATTTTTTTTTTCATTTCATCCCTCATTTTGCCCGAACCCTTTTGGTTCGCCGGGAAGCCCTAATTTTTGCCTAGGTATGTCAACCTAGCGGGTCTTTTATCATGTGTAGTATCTTTTTACTATGTCTGCATTGGCGGGGTGAGGAAGGTCGTCACCATCCATGGTGGTTAGAATCATGGCTCCTCCTGAGAACACATGTTTAACCACAAATGGTCCTTCGTAGGTAGGGGTCCATTTGCCCCTGGGATCTCTTTGAGGAAGAATGATGTGTTTGATTACCAGGTCCCCAACTTGATACTCTTGTGGTCTGACTTTCTTGTTAAATGCCCTGATCATCCATTTTTGGTATGTTTGACCATGACATATAGCAGTGAGTCTCTTTTCGTCAATTAGATTTAATTGATCAAGTCGAGTCTGGATCCAGTCATCTTCGCTCAGATCTGCATCCTTCATTATCCGGAGAGAGGGTATCTGTACTTCTATCGGCAAGACTGCCTCCATGCCATAGACCAAGGAAAAGGGAGCTGCCCCTGTCGACGTCCGTGCTGAGGTACGGTACCCGTGAAGAGCAAACGGTAACATCTCGTGCCAATCTTTATAGGTCACTGTCATCTTCTGCACAATCTTCTTGATATTCTTATTCGCTGCTTCTACAGCCCCATTCATCTTCGGCCGGTAAGGAGAAGAGTTGTGGTGCTGTATCTTGAATTGCTCGTAGAGCTCAGTGATCATCTTGTTATTGAGATTGGTACCGTTGTCCGTAATGATCCTTTCTGGGACGCCGTATCGGCAGATCAGGTTATGCCGAATGAACCGTGCCACGACGTTCTTGGTTACCGTAGCGTAGGAAGCTGCTTCCACCCACTTTGTAAAGTAATCGATCGCCACCAGGATGAAACGATGCCCATTGGATGCCGTAGGTTTAATCTCGCCGATCATGTCAATTCCCCACATTGCAAAAGGCCAAGGTGCAGTCAATACATTCAGAGGAACTGGAGGAACGTGCACCTTATCAGCATAGACTTGGCACTTATGACATGTCCGAGAATGTTGGTAAAAGTCAGCTTCCATTGTGGACCAGAAATATCCTACCCGAAGGATTTTCTTTGCCATGGTATGTCCACTGGAATGCGTTCCGAAGGTACCTTCATGTAGCTCTTCCATGATTCTTTCTTCTTCAGACTTATCCACACAACGCAGCAAGGTTGAATCATGGTTTCGCTTGTACAGAATGTCGTTGCTGAGGAAGAACTTCGCAGCGAACCTTCTCAGAAACTTTTTATCATTGACGGATGCACCTTCAGGGTATCCTTGAGCTTCCAAGTACCTCTTCACCTCATGATACCAGGGTTTCTCAGTTACCTCTTCAGCCTCAAGATCGCAGCAATATGTAGGTTCATCCAATTTCCAGATAATGATCCGGGGAGCCTCATTGTCCCACTTGACTTTGAACATGGAAGACATCGTAGCTAACGCGTCCGCCAACTGATTCTCCTCTCTTGGAAAATGTTCAAAAGTTATCTCTGTGAAATGCGGGATCAATGTCAACACATATTCTCTGTAAGGAATAAGATTCGGATGTTTCGTATCCCACTCGCCTTTGATTTGATTGATCAATAGAGCGGAATCTCCGAAGACACTCAGAAACTTGATCCTTAAGTCGATCGCAGCTTGAAGACCCATGATACACGCCTCATACTCCGCCATGTTGTTGGTGCAGTTGAAACATAGCCGGGCAGTGAGTGGAGTGTGAGCGCCTTGAGGGGATATGATCACAACGCCGATACCGTTACCCAAAGCGTTGGAGGCTCCGTCAAAGTGCATAAACCATCGGGATCCTTCCTCAGGTCCTTCATCTAGTCCAGGTACTTCACAATCAGTCACTATCATGATGCTCTCGTCTGGAAACTCGAAGTTCATTGACTGATAGTCATCTACTGCCTGGTGTGCCAAGTGGTCTGCCAATACACTTCCTTTGATAGCTTTCTGAGTCATGTACTGGATGTCGTATTCTGTCAAGATCATCTGCCATCTTGCTATTCTCCCAGACAGAGCAGGCTTTTCGAATATGTACTTTATTGGATCCATCTTAGAAATCAACAGAGTAGTGTGAGTCAGCATATACTGTCTCAGCCGGCGAGCAGCCCATACCAAAGCGCATCAAGTTTTCTCGAGCAGTGAGTATCGGGTCTCACAGTCGGTAAACTTTTTGCTAAGGTAATAAATGGCGTGCTCTTTTCGGCCAGACTCGTCATGCTGCCCCAACACACACCCCATTGAATTGTCAACTACTGTCAGGTATAGTATTAGAGGTCTCCCTTCAACCGGTGGCATAAGAATGGGTGGTTCTTGGAGATACTCTTTGATTCTGTCAAAAGCGGCCTGACATTCATCATTCTAACATACTACCTGATCTTTCTTTAGCAGCTTGAAGATTGGCTCACAGGTAGCAGTTAGGTGCGAGATGAATCGAGCAATGTAATTCAGACGTCCTAGAAAGCCTCTGACTTCTTTCTCTGTCTTGGGAACTGGCATCTCTTGTATGGCTTTAACCTTGGCATGGTCCACTTGAATACCTTTGTCGCTTACGACGAAGCCTAGCAACTTTCCAGATCTTACCCCGAATGTGCACTTGTTTGGGTTTAACCTCAGCTTGTACAACTTCAGACGGTCAAACAGTTTCTGCAGATGGTCAAGGTGCTCCTCCTCTGTTTGAGACCTTGCAATCATATCATCGACGTATACTTCAATCTCATGATGGATCATGTCATGAAATAAAGCAACCATGGCACGTTGGTAGGTTGCCCCAGCATTTTTCAACCCGAATGGCATGACCTTGTAGCAGAAGGTGCCCCACTGAGTAACAAAGGTAGTCTTTTCCATGTCTTCAGGAGCCATTTTAATCTGATTATAACCTGAAAAACCATCCATGAAGGAGAACACCTTGTGCTGAGCAGTATTGTCAACCAGAGCGTCAATGTGAGGTAGGGGGAAGTCATCCTTGGGGCTTGCCCTGTTCAGATCCCTGTAATCGACACACATTCTGACCTTACCATCTTTCTTCGGTACCGGAACCACGTTGGCAACCCACTGAGGGTAAGAAGTCACTGCTAGAAAGCCGACATCAAACTGTTTCATAACCTCAGCTTTGATCTTCTCGGACATCTCTGGACGCATACGGCGGACCTTTTGCTTAACCGGAGGGCAGTCTTCCTTGGTAGGCAAATGATGGACCACAATGTCGGTATCCAACCCAGGCATGTCTTCGTAAGACCAGGCAAAGATTTCCATGTAGTCATGCAGCATCTGGATCAGCCGTTGTTTCACACTGAGCTCTAGATTAGCACCAATCTTGACTTCCTTTCTGTCTGTCTCAGTACCCAGATTTACCGTTTCCACTGGCTCTTCATGTGGTTGAATGGCCCTCTCTTCCTGGAGTAACAGTCTTGCAAGTTCGCCAGGCACTTCGCAATCATCTTCACCTTCGTCTTCGGTTAAGTTGATCAGATTTTCGAAGTCATAACTGGAAGTAGCAGAGTCGTTATCAGTGAGATCCAGAGTGGATTGAAACCTGTACGAGTGAGTGTGTGTAAATACAACTGTTTTGCAATATATAAAGAAAGAAAGAAAGGGAGCGCAAGATTTGAAATGTGAAAAAACGTCCAATGCTTTTATTCATGATATATGAAAGTGACAAACAAAAGCCCTCACAAATAAAACCACGGTGCCCCGGGTAAGACACCGGGCCATAGAGTTTCAAATTATTGTTTGTTACAAATTCAAAACAAATGAGTTTATTACTGGGTGACAAAAGTAACAGGCATGGAGTCTTTGGCAGTCCAGTTGCTTAGTCCATCTTCGGTTGTTGGGTATATTCAGCTGTCGAATTCGGATTCTTCCACTTCATCTTCAACCCTGATAGCATTTACTCCATGGTTAGGCATGGGAGCAGTCACCACATTAGGCTTCTCGGGAGCCTCAAATTGTACCTCTTTAGCATCAATAAGGTCTTGAACCTTATTCCTCAGAGCCCAACAATCATCTGTAGAATTCCCCGGGCTATCAGAGTGATAAGCGCAACGGGCGTTGGGGTTGTACTTCGGAGATGCTGTGTTTACCATCTTCGGAGCTTCCTTGACAGTTACCAGGCTAGTTGATAGCAGTTGCGGCAGGATCTGAGAGAGGGTCATGCTGAGCCGAGTATACTGCCTTTTGGGCCTCTCAGCTCTTGGCTGGTTGTATTGCTGAGGAGCAGCAGCAGGCTTAGAAATAACCATCGCGTTGACAGCTTGGCGGCGTTCAGGTTTGTCCTGCCTTCTTGGACCATACACAGCACTTGCCTCCTTCTTGAAGGGATTCTTTTCAGAATTGGAGGAGGTACCCTTCTGTATCTTTCCCGATTTTATACCTGCCTCGATCCTCTCACCAGTCAGGATCAGGTCAGTAAACCCAACAGAGGAATTACCAATGAGATGGTTGAAGAATGGACCAGATAGGGTCCCCAAGAACATGTCCACTAGCTCATGATCTGTTAATGGTGGTTGCACCCTGCCAACCAGATCTCTCCATTTCTGTGCGTACTCCTTAAAACCTTCACCCGTTCCTAGTGACATACCCTGGAGTTGGGTACGCGTGGGAGCAAGGTCGGAGTTATATTGATACTGCTTGTAAAAAGCAGTGGCCAAATCCTCCCAGTTACGAATGTTGGTTCCATCCAGCTGATAGAACCATTCGAGGTGAGTCCCTGAAAGACTCTCCTGGAAGAAGTGGATCCATAAGTTCTTGTCTGTTGTGTAAGGCTGGATCTTCCTTACATAAGAACGGAGGTGCATCTTAGGGAAGGAATCCCCGTCATACTTCACAAAGGTCGGCGCCTTGAACTTGTGCGGGATCACCACCCCAGAAGATAACCCCAAGTCTCCGAAATCCAACCCAGGCACATGTTGAATCTCCATAGCATTTAACCTGTCCTCCAGTTGTTTGTACCGGTCCTCAGCAGGAGGATACTGTTCATCGTTGAAGTCTGTCTCGGTGTCAGAGACCACAGGACTAGGGAACTCTCTCCCTTGGTGACTACCTTCCCCCACAGATGGAGTAGTCCTCTCAGCTTCATTCTGCAATGTGTTCCCGAGTCTGCGCCCAGTGTTGAACAGCACAGTCCTCTTCTTCTTCTTATTATTCTTCAGGAGCAAAGCCTTCAGCTCTTGTTGTCCCTGGGCCAAGTTCATGACCATCTCCTGAAATTGGGCGTTCTGGGCCTGGAGGGCCTTGATAGCTTGCTCGGTAGTGAGTTCAGGATTCATGATGCTTGAGTGCTGAAATAAACAACGAAGAAGATTAAGCAACCTGTAGAAAAAGGGTACCTGTAATGCATATGATGAATGAAATGCGTATGAATTATGTTTTCAAAGACAATCGGGAATCAACTTTGTAAACAAAAGGAACACACTTTATTAGATTAAACTTTAAATTGTTCAACAATTTGCCCTTAGGCGTTACAAGAATGAAAATACTGAAAAGGAAATAAAGTTGTAAAAGAAACATCCAAAGCCCGTCACTGCTTCCATGGTCTCCTCTTCTCAGTACGGATATAGTCATTCAAGGTCTGCTCGTTCTCCAATTGCTTGGTCAGCTTCTGGATCTTCTGTTCCTGTTCGTTGAACTTTTCCCGATAATAATCCCGCACTTCCTGTAGTTGCGCCCAAGACCTCTTTAGTGTATCAACATCAGTAGGTATCTGAGGAGGGAGAACAGTTGGAGGAACCCCATCTCCATCAGGACTTTCAAGAATGATAGGCCTGACAGCTTCATATGGCATACCTAACTTCTGAGCACGGACGCGGACCCACTTGTAATCGGGTTCCATTGGTAGAGAAGTCTTCGGTCCCAGCTCTTGTGGGTCAGCTTTGTGAATTCTGTCCCAAGCTTTGATAAATCTACGGCGCAGTTCATCACTATCTACCTGAAACTCAAAACTGATGTGAGGTACCAACATCTCATGAGGCCCTGCTCTTCTGGCTCTTCCAAACTGACGGAGAGCTAAACATGGATTATAAGAGATTCCGCCCTGAGTACCAATCAACGGAACATTAGGATATTCTCCGCAACGATCAATAATAGCCACCTCATCTAAACCTCTGAGAGTCCAAATGATGTCATTATCAGTGAGAGACATTAACCTATGAGCCCAGCCTTTTCCTTCTTGGTTCTTCAGCACGAACTTAGGGAGGTGCGAAATAAACCACCTCACTAACAAAGGAGCACAACACCACAGAGTTCCTCGTCTTCGGGCAGTACGAGCATAGAGTTGTTGCAGGATATCACCCAAGAGAGTGGATACAGGATTCTGAGACATGAAGATCCTTATGGCATTGATATTGACAAAGTTATCAGGATTTGGAAACAATACTAGCCCATAGATTAAGAGAGCCAGAATGTCCTCGTACGCCCTGAAGTCTAAGTCATTCCAGAAACTGTTAGCTTTACCAATCAGAAACTTAGCCAAGAAGCCCTTAACTCCGCTTCTAGTCTCCCAGTTGTCCATTACCTCCTTGTTGGTCAAAGGAAGGGTTGCTGCAATCTCCTCAGGTCTAAGATCCTTTTCCCAGCCAGTGAAGGGAGTATGATCCAAGATAGGGATACCAAGCAAATCAGAGAATTCTTCTAGGGTAGGGACCAGCTGGAAGTCTTGAAAGGTGAAGCAATGGTACAGAGGGTCATAAAACTGGGTCAAGACACTCATCAGTTGTTGGTCCCACTTTGAAGTGACTAAACCGAGAAGAGAACCATGCCTCTGGATGAAGGAAGCAGTGCTTGGAATCCTGTCAACCAACTCTTTAAGCAAATCAGGTGGGTGAACAAAGTTGAGCCGGATAGTGTTCCTTCGCACAGGAATCATGAGGTCCTACAAAACAGAGCAAAGGTGAAACCCACTTGTCTTTGAAATAGGTCAGTCCTTATGCAGGATGCATGCAATGTTATGATGGCATGATGTTATGATAAAGCACACCACAAGTATTCACAAAGGCAAGCATGATAAGGCACACAAGTCACACCACAGCCCTTAGAGTTTAGGCCAGCATGGAGTTCAGGTGCTACCCTCTTTCAGTTTGTTGGTTAAACATGTCCTAATCAAAAGTAACCGGGTTCTAGAGGATCCCAATATCACTGACTACCCTCAATCGGTCATAACTCCAGCATCGCAATCTTTTCTTGCGGCCAGAACCATCGCGAGAGTTTAGCCTCAATGGGTGTAGCATACTGCTACTGTTCTATGGCCAAGTTGGGTCAATTAGGGTTCTAAGGTCGGTTGGTGCTTAATGACTCCTCAGAAGACCCATATTCTCCTTGTTGCGACACAAGGGATATCGGTACAGACCAAGGTGCCACACCAACGTAGCCACTGCTTCACCCGTGTCGCTCTACGCCGGACAGGTCCCTCACAGCTTATGCTACCTAACAGGGTATCCCCAGATCCGGGTTAGGATCTATGAAACTCCAAGACAATGCCCACAATAATAAAGCAAACAAAACAAAGCAATTGAAAACACAAGTATGAGTTATCCTAAGGTACACCTCACTTTAAGTTTATCCCCAGCAGAGTCGCCAGTTCTGTGATCGGTGGAAATAGAACTGACTGTTTTTTAGCTGGTTCGCGAAATGTCGCGGTAAGCAAGAGTCGCCACCGTCTTTTATTTTCTCCAACAAGGAAAGGACAAAAGCACAGCAAAATTCCTTATGAGATTATCTCTCGGTTCGGGAGGTAGATTTATAGAAAGGGAAGGTGTTAGCACCCTTTCTATCCATGGTTATCCATGGGCTCTTAGATACTTGCTCATTGTGTTTTCAAAAGTGTTTGCTTTTCAAATGTGAGTGGGTTTGAAAAAGTTTCGTTTAAAGTTTTCTGAATAACTCTTGTATCAGTCCTCAAGAGTGTTTGAAAAATTGTTTTGAAAGCTTTTTGAAAGTGTCGGTGTGAAAAGAGTTTTGAATTATTTTTGAATAGATCAAGTATCTATGAGTCATCTACCTACCCTAAGGAATTAGGCTGTGTAGGTGTCCTTAAGGTAGTGCCATCCCACCATTGAGAGGTAGGTAGCACCACCGTTGAAGGTGTTCGGGTAAATTCGTTTTTAGGGACAATGTGGTCACCAGAGCAACAATAGGACACCTTAGAAGCTACCCTTATGCCATTGATCCTTTTTTATTCCGAGGCAACCGTTTCGAGGCAACTGGATCATGTCATGGACATAAGGACTTACTAAAACGTCCTGTACTCGACGACCACATTTCGAAGGTAAGGCAACAGGTGAGGCGTACCCTAGAAGTGGTGTGTGTATTTGTGTGTTGTTTTCATGTTAAGTTTATCTTTGATCATGGCACGATGAGCTACACTTGTCTTTCATACATGTCCGGAGCAATTACATAATAATCGAACAAATTAAATGCGCGCGAATAAATTAATCGGGAATGTTTAAGGGTGTTGACCCTTTTTAGAAAAGAAAATTGATTTTTTTGGTCCTTTTTTGTAATTAAAATGAAATGGAAACTAATTAATAACTAATTAATTTAATTTAATTAAAAGAAAATATTTTTTTGTTTTCTATGTTTTTTATGAAATAAAATAGAAAAAGAAATAAAATTCTAGGTTAACCTAAATCTAAATCTATTTTAATTATTAGAAAGAATGTTAAAATGACCTAATTAAAAAAACTAATTCAATTATGGTTTATTTACAAAATAAAAATAATAATAATAGAAATGTTAATTCTATTTTTTTGGTTTTTTATGAAAATGGTTAATTGATTAATTTGTTAGTAATAAAATAAAACGGTTAAAAAATAATAGGAAAAGACAAAAACAAATAAAAGAAGAAAAAAAGAAGTAAAAACCAAGGGGGGGTGGGCCAAATAGGAGGGTGCAAGACTGAAGTTGTGGCCCATTTGAGGAAGCCATGTTGACTTTTCTGGATCACCTACAGCATGCTTGACTCCAGACTATGGTGCTCCTTACTCTTTGTCCTTTGGATCTGCCTTGAAGACACCTGGCTTGTTGGATATGTGAGGTCTATAGTGTGCCCTCCTTGGAATGCTGCACAAGAACATTAAAGAAAAAATAGTATTAGAAATATGGGGGACCTGGGAATCGAACCCAGGTCCCAATGATCACTACACAAGCGCTTGGCCATCTGAGTTGTATGCTTTATTTGTTATTCAAATCAAACATAATTATTATATTAAAGAATCAAACATAAGCTTGGAAAAAAAATGTAAAACGCGCGCTTTTTGAAACAGCAAATGAGATGGAGACGCGTCAGCGTCTTCTTCCTTAGTAACTGGTTTTTTACTTGCGGATTTCTATCTGCAGGAAGTTTCGCAGGCTGCTTCAAAAATGGTCCTCAGGCCATGAAAACGCCACCTAAAGCCATGGACACATTCGTCTTGGTCCCCTGATCACATCCCTACTCATGGTTCGTCTTGATTTCTCCTGAAAACCAAACGCCTAAAAACAAAATACACAAACCCTAGGCACGGATTTGGTCATACAAGGCATAAAAATGGAATTGAATAATGCTATTAGATTCGGAATCAAACAAGCAACGTGATTATACCAAAAAATTTGAGAAAAAATGCAAGGATGGAGAGTATGGATTTCGTGCACAGGGGCGAGTTTGAGACAACTTACAGTGTCGTAGAGGTGATCTCAGGATGCGTTTTTGGTCTCTTCAGCTTCAGGGTGTGGCAATGAAGAAGGCTATGTGCTTCTTTTGATCTCAAAGTGCCTGTAACCTAGCTTTCGATCCCTCACTTTTTTGACAAATTTCAGTTTTGGTTCTGGCCGTTTTAGGGGTCTCTAGCTCGTGTATCCTTTTGTGATGGCTTGCATACATGTTATGTAAAGAGTTTTGATCAGAATTAAGGCCATTAACCTTATGCATTCATGTTTGGGATTTGCCATAACCTCCATTGAAACACTTTCCATTTTTGTGTCAAAATTTGAATTCTTGCTTGATTTAGGCCTTGTACGAATTTGGGATGTAAATGATGGTGATTCAAAGCTATTCAACACAAAATATACCCTTTAATTAATTTTCTTGATTTTTATTTGATTTTAAAAGATTTAAAATGAATTAAATCAAATAAAATTAAATAAAAATGGAAAAATTAATTTTAAATCTTGAAATAATTTGTGGGACACGTGGGAAGCATGGCTAAGCTGAAACAAGTGGAAAAAGTGGGGCCCTTTTGTCAAAAATGAAGTTTCAAGGATAATTGACTTTGGCCATTTCACAAAAATTTCCCAACTTCTCCAATGCATATCTTGCTCAATTTTGAAGTTATGAACATGTTCTTGGACATTTTGGAAAGGTCTTGAAGTCCTCTAACCAATGTCTTTGGTCCCGTGTCATTTTGATTTACCAATCTCAAGTTATGGTCTTTGACTTAAAGTGCCCTTTTGTTGACTTTTGAAAATGACCTATAATGTTGAAATTGATAACTTTTTGTGAGAGCATTTCTTGTACTTGGAATGTGAAGATGAGTTGTAGGAAATGTCCTCCCCTTCAAGATGAGCATTGGATGGGATTTTTCTGATGAACCATGAAAAAGTTATGCCTTGGTCAAGTTACAGTTGACTTTTCAACTGTCCAAAAATAGAAACTTTTGACACCTTGATGATTTTTGAGCCATTCTTGTGAAATCATGGTCAAGACTTGACCAAATGATGATTGTGGCTTCAAAATAAGATGTTGACCAAAATTTTTGACTTTTGACTACCAAATGACCATTTTGCCCCTACAGTTGACTGTTGAGCAATTACGGTTTTTGACTGTGCAACTTGACCTTGTGAGTCTTGAAACTTGACATGTAGGTGCTTGATAATGTATATGAGCATATGGGACTTGATTGAGCCCTTGAAAACTTCAACTTCCTTGCAAGAACCAAAACCCTAATTTTGACTGGCTTTAGGAGAATGGTTGACTGTGTAGCCCTTGAGTAGACTTTGAACCATTTGAAGTGATGCTTGTCAAAACTTTGAAGAATATGGGAGGGCAAATATTGGGGTACAGCAGATGTTAAGAGTGCATTCTTAAATGGCTATATAGAAGAAGAGGTTTTAAATCAAACTCCAGAGGGAACTTACATTCATCAGAGCAAATATGTCAGAGAACTTCTGAAGAAATTTGATCTCTCAGAATGTAAGTCATCAAAGATTCCAATGCATCCCACGTGCATTCTGGAAAGAGAAGAGGTAAGCAAAAAGGTAGAACAGAAGGTCCACAGAGGTATGATTGGTTCTCTTCTTTATCTGACGGCTTCAAGGCCTGATATTTTATTCAGTGTATGCATTTGTGCAAGACTCCAATCAGATCCTAGAGAATCTCACTTAACAGCTGTTAAGCGAATTTTCAAGTATCTGAAAGGTACTACTAATCTGGGTTTATTTTATAGAAAATCTAGTGATTACAACTTAGTAGGTTACTGTGATGCTGACTTTGCTGGAGACAGAGTAGAGCGTAAAAGTACTTCTGGAAGCTGCCAGTTTCTGGGAGAAAATCTGATCTCTTGGTCCAGCAAAAGGCAATCCACAATTGTGCTATCAACAGCAGAAGCTGAATACATAGCAGCAGCAGGATGCAGCACACAAATGCTCTAGATGAAAAGTCAGCTTGAAGACTTCCAGCTATTTAAGAGTAACATTCCTATACTCTGTGACAACACTTCTGCCATTTGCTTAAGTAAAAATCCAATTTTGCATTCTAGGGCTAAGCATATAGAAATAAAACATCATTTCATTAGGGACTACATTCAGAAAGGCATTTTAAACTTAAAATTTATTGATACAGACCATCAATGGGCTGATATCTTCACAAAACCACTTTTTAAAGATAGGTTCAACTTCATTCTGAAACATCTCAGCATGAAGCTCTGCCCAGAGTGAAAATGATTTTACTTTTATATATTAACCTTCAGAATTTGTTTTATTTTACTGTGAACTTCTGATCAATCTTCTCTCAGAAATTTAGACATGCAGATTGTATCAGATTCTATCCATAAAGATCTGAGCATCTCATTTCAAGGATAGATGTGCTATTCACTAAATCAAACAAGTGTCATCCAGTCATCAGCTAATTCCTGAGGCAGAACATGCGTGCACGCTTCTGAGAAGGCAAAATGCTGATTGGATGCATTGAGACACATGTCATGGGTAACCGTTCCAAATATCTTTCTAAATCCCCCAAAATCAGCCAACATTAAATGCGAGTAATCATGATTTAATTTTTGAAACGTCTATGTTTATGTTTTCAAAAAATTTTTGAAACCTATTTAAACACCTTAAACATCATTTATTCACTTTTTACCGTCACTTACAATCTTCAAAACATTTCTGCGTTTTTTCACTTCTTACTGTGTGTTCATCTTTTTTTCCTCAAAGAAACCCTTTTTAAGCTTTTTCTCAAAAACCTTTGTGTGTGAACATGGCATCCTCTAGCACTCCTTCTGCAGGTTCCCAGCAAGATGCTTCTTCTGAACAGTATCAGATTCCTCTCAGAACGCTCCTTACTCCGGTCAAGAACTTGGAAGTTCTGTCAGAATTGATAGTAGACTTCAACAGCTTGAAGGAAAATGGCTTTGATTTGTCTGAAGAAATTAAGGCACAAGAGTGGGAAAGGTACTTTGATAGGTTGGTGGGTCCAACATTCCCCATTTTGGTTAAAGAATTCTGGATACATGCGTCTTCCTCAACTCATCAGGTTACTTCGTTTATCATGGGAAAGAAGATAGTGATTACTGAAGATCACATTGCAAGGCTGATTGGATACAATGGTGGTGGTGTTCGCTGTATAGACATGGCAGAAATATGCTCAGATGCTGCTGTTATAGCAAGGCAGATTTTCACACATGGGGTTCCCTCCAGCAAAATAAGAGATTTGAAAGATCAGCACAGAATTTGGGCAAAGATTATTCTGGGATGTTTTAATCACAGGAAGCCTACAAGCTCTCCTGACTATATAAACATAGATCAACAGTTTCTGATCTATTTTATTAATCAGAAGGTAAAGATTAATCTTGCTCATCTTCTGTTCAACCATCTGAGGACCAGCGTCAAGGAGACTAGAGAAGAAGAAAGGACTAAAAGGGATTGGATACCCTTCGGCAGATTGATATCAGATATTCTAACGGAGAATAGGCTGATTTAACACTTGACATAGGAACAGGAAATAAGCTCTCTAGAACCTTCTGTTGGAAAGCAGTTGAATGCTAAGAATCTCAAGAAGATGAAGCTGATAGAGAACATTAAGAAGGAGCCCAACGTTACTCCTTTTGCTGAAATCTCCAGCAGAAGAATTCCCCTGGACGACTTCCCCATGTTCTCAGAGGTTAACTCCAAGCCTCAAATAGTTCTGAGATACTTGGATGCGTGCAAAGCTGATGGAACAGCACCCAATCTCAACATTCAAGATCTTCAGCAGAAGGCACCAGAGGTTACTCTGAAGAAGACTGAGAAGAGAAAGGCTGTATCAGAAGGATCGTCACAGCAGACCCCAAAGAAGAGAGGTAATCTGTCTTCTGTTAATGTTTTAAATTCATCTACTGTTCCAACATTTATTCCAACCTCAGCTTCAATTGAAATCCTAATTCCTATTCCAATCATTGATGATACTGAACCTGAGTTTGACCCTTCTGAGTCATTAACCCTCAGAAGATCCCGCGCCAAACCTCTCAATCCAAAACCTACAACCACAACAGAACCAGAACCTGAAAAAGTTCTTTCAGAAATTGATCAACACTCTTCCGCTCCCCATACAGAAAATTCAAATCCTCAACCAGAAACTCCCCACTCACCTCAACCAGAAACTACACTCTCACCAATACCAGAAGATCCACATTCACCATAACCAGAAATTCCACAACCTCCATCTCCACAACCAGAACTTAATCCACCTTCACCTCCACACGAATCATCTCAACAACCTGAGTTTCAACACTCTGAGGCTCAAACCCCTGAACCTCAATCATCTGAATCCTCTGAACCACAATTCTTAGCCATACAATTTCCTGGTGGTACTACTGTAAACATACCTCAACTACCATCCTCACCAAAAATTACTCCACCTAATACCCCATCCACTCCAATAATCATTCCTGATTCTCCTACTCCCTCACCCAAGCAAAATCCAGATGACCACAGCAAGACCTTCATTGATCTAACAGTCCTTGAACGCTTTGCTGCCATTATCAATAAAACTGCCATTCCCAAACCCAAACAACCAGATGTTGGTTCTAGCATCTTGAATTTTGAAACAGACATGCAGAAGTGGATTTCTTCTCTAAAACAGGCTAGTCCGGGAGTGATTGATCCTGCTGTTTCAGACCAACTCTGAACACAATTCAGAGGATGGGTATGCGCTGAAACCTTTAAGCTGAAAGACCTAAACTATGAACAGGCTCAACAGAACTTCAGCAATCTGCTGAAAGAAATTGAAGGTCCAGTTTTGAGTCAGCTGCTGAAGGAGGAAGTACTTCATCTGGACAGTGAGCCTTGGTCTGAAAAGCGTCCAGCTTCAACAGTTCAACCAGCAGAAGAACAGACGATTCCAGCTGAAGATTTAAGTCAAGAAGAAGTTATTGCAGAAAGCTCTCAGAAGCATCCTGATTCTGACATCTCTCAAGCTGCATTGGACAGGAAGACTCTTGAAGAGCTGAAGCAAAATGATCTTCAACTGCAGAAGAGAATGGATGAGAATGATCAACGAATGAAGGAAAGGATGGATGTTCAGGATAGTAAGATTGACTCTGTAGTCAGCATGGTGCATCAGCAGAAGGAAACCACTGATCAGATTAAGAACATGCTAGAAGCTCTGTTCACACGCCTTCCTCCCCAACCATAGACTTTGATTCTTGATGTTTTCACTGTTTTCTTTACATATTATCTATAATATTTTCTGAGCTTTGAACTGAATACAATTGTTTTTCTGCACTGATCGTTTTTAACTTCAATTATTTGCACTTTTTGATTGCTGACAAAAAGGGGGAGAAGAATGATATTTTTCAATAACGGATTACTAAGACAAAATTCTCAAACATTCTAACACTCTGATATACTTGAATGTTTCTGTGTTCTGCATAAGCTTACAGGTAAAAGAATTTAATTATCTCTGATACACTGAAGCTCTGCTCTAGTAAAGGAAAGATCTGATGCTCAAAGAAAGTTCAATAAAGATTTGATGCTAAAGAACTCATGGAATTAAAGGGAAGTAATAAACTCAGGGGGAGTTTTTCTGATCATAACTCTGACAGTTCTTTTTATCTTCTTAACTTTGATACCTTTTTATTCCCTATCTTCTTATCTTTGATACCTTTTTGTTTATCGCTGATACAAATTTATTATTTAGTTATCACTGATATTTTTTTCTTCTTTTAATTTCAATTGAAAATATCCGGTTTTTGTCATCATCAAAAAGGGGGAGATTGTTAGAACAAAGTTTGAATCTACTACCCTAAGTTAAAGTTTTGATGATAACAAAATGCTAGATTAAATAAACTGTATAATTCATATGAGACATATATGCTACCTAAAAATTATATTGTGCATTTGCAGAAACTCTGATGGATATTAGCATAAGAATGTCAACATCAGCATCAGAAGATGAATTATCATATGCCAGCATCAGAAGATGAAATATCATATGCCAGCATCAGAAGATCAAAGCATGTGCTTACGCTGAAGCTTGATGAACAAATCTGCGCGTAACATACTCTAAACTCTGATCAAGACCAAAACAATATCATCAGCACCTAGTAGCGTCAGAATAAGCCAAAGCCAACAACACGCTTAATTGACAATGGTACTGTGCATTCAAGACACTTTATTACCAACGGCTGTATTCCAAGACAAAGATCTTCTCAATATAGAAAGAACGTAATGGGCATTGAAATGGAATAATTGACTACAACGTATCTTTTCCAAGGCTATATAAACAAGTCAGTGAGAAATGAATTGGCTAATGCTCTACAACTCTTTACACGCAAAAAGGCAAATCATCTTCATCCTCACTCATACAGCTTGCTATATCTCTCAAATTGCTTACTCTATAGTTATAACATCCTAGTTTCACATAAGCTTAATTTGTGTATTATCACAGTTGTGATATAAAGTTTTTGTAGAAAACATTCAACACACAGTATTCATTTATCTGTAAGAAAGAATTTCCTTAAGAAACCGGTTTATGGTTTAGACTCAAGAAGGCTTTAGCAGTTGTTAAAGCAGTTGTAATATTCAGTTGAATATAGTGGATTAAGACCTCGTTGGAGAGAGGCGAAATCACCTTGACGGGTGGACTGGAGTAGTTTGAGATCAAACGAACCAGGATAAAAATAACGTGTTGTCTGCATTTGATTTCAAGTTTTACAATTCAACCCCCCTTCTTGTGTTTTTCACTTCTTCACTTCGGACACCAACTTCTACTCTCTCTCCAGTCAGAATCAATTCAGTAAACCCAGATGACAAACTGCCAATCAAATGATTGAAAAATGGACCAGACAACGTCCCAAGAAACATATCAACCAACTCCCTATCAGACAAAGGGGGTTGGACTCTTCCAGCCAGATCTCTCCACTTCTGAGCATAGTCCTTAAAACCTTCACTTGCACCCATAGACATACCCTGAAGCTAAGTACGAGTGGGAGCAAGGTCGGCATTATATTGGTACTGCCTGTAGAAAGCAGCAGCAAGGTCCTCCTAGTTTCAGACATTAGCTCCTTCCAATTGATAAAACCATTCAAGCTGAGTCCCTAACAGACTATCTTGAAAGAAATGTACCCACAGATTCCTATCAGCAGTGTAAGGTTGAATTTTTATGACGTATGAGAGGAGATGGAGTTTTGGACAGAATACTCCATCGTACTTAGCAAAAACTGGAGCTTTGAACTTATGAGGGATCACCACCCCCGAGGCTAGTCCCAAATCTCCGAAGTCCAACCAAGGAACCTTCTGAATCTCCATAGCACTTAGACGGTCCTAAAGTTGTTTGTACCTATCCTCAGCAGGAGGGTACTGTTCATCATCAAAGTCAGTATCATTATCAGAGACCACATGACTAGGACCCTTTTCTTCTTCTTGATTCTCTCCTCCTTTGGATGAATGAGACAGATCAGCTTCTTGTCGCAACCTATTCCCAAATCTGTGACCCATATTCAGAAGAACCACCTTCTTCTTCTTCTTCTTCTTCTTCTTCTTCTCTTTCAGGATGAGAGTCTTCAAATCTTCTTGCCCTTTAGCCAAGTTCAAGAACATCTCTTGGAATTGGGCATTTTGTGCCTGAAGAGCTTTGATGGCTTGATCGGTAGGTATTTCAGAAGACATTTTATGCTGAAATAAACAACAAAGAAGATGAGAAACCTGTAATGGTACCTGTAATGATGTGCATGATAATGGAGTGCATATGAAATGATTTCAAAGACTTTAGGAGATTTAAATTTGTAAAACAAAAATAAAACACACTTTATTAGATTAACTTGAAAAAATGTTTAACAATGCCTTTAAGGCATTTACAAAAGAAATAACTGAAAAGAAAATCTAAACTAGAAACAATAAAAGATATCAGAAATCCCATGGTCGTTTTCCCTTCGTGCTGACGTAATCATTGATTGTCCTTTCATTCTCAAGTTGCCTTGTGAGCTTCAAGATCTTCCTTTCTCGCTCATGATACTTCTCCCGGTAGGTATCCCTCTCCTCCTTCAACTGGATCCAGGATCTCTTTAATGCCCCAAGATCGGTAGGCATGTATGGATAAAGGACCGTATAAGGAATACCCTCTTCATTGGTATGCTCCACAATCACTGGAAGCACAGCTTCATAGGGCATCCCAAGCTTGTGAGCACGAGCTCAGACCCACTGGAGATAAGGTTGCATAGGGAGAGAAGTCTTTGGTCCTAGCTCGTGAGGGTCAGACCTGTTCACCATACCCCAAGCTCGTATGAACCTTCGGCGATGCTCCTTAGTGTCTTCCTTGTAGTCAAAGGCAATATCCTCAAGAAGCAACTCATGGGGACCGTCTCTCCGAGCACGACCAAACTGTCGTAAAGCCAAACAAGGACTGTAGGTTATTCCCCCTCTGATTCCAAGCAATGGGACATTAGGGTATCCCCCACATCGGTCAATGACAGCAGTGCCCTCCATAGCCTTAGAACTCCAAAGAATGTCTGTATGGGCAAGGGACATTATCCTGTAAGACCAACCTAAACCTTCTTCATTCTTCAATACAGACTTGGGGAGGTGTGAAATAAACCACCTCGCCAGCAGCGGCATACAACACATGAGGGTCCCTCTTCTTCGCAGAGTACGAGTATAGAGGGCATGTAGGATATCACCCAGAAGAGTAGGCACAGGATTGCGGGACAGGACGATCTTAACCATATTCACATCTATGAAGGAATCTGGATTCGAGAAAAGAACCAAGCCGTAGATGAGGAGAGCCAAGATGTCTTCAAAAGCCTGAAAATCCAAGTTATCCCAGAACTGTTGAGCTTGATCCATCAGAAACTTAGCCAAGAAACCTTTAACCCCGCTCTGTGTCTCCCAGTTGGATACTACGACAACCCTTTTTAGATGTAAGGCTGAAGCAATTTCCTCAGGTCTAGGAACCTCTTCCAAACCTGTGAAGGGTGTCTGCTCGAGGATGGATATGCCCAGTAAATAAGAAAACTTCTCCAAAGTGGGAACTAGCTGATACTCCAGGAAGGTGAAACAATGATGCACCGGATCAAAGAACTGGAAAAGCACGCTCATCATCTGCTCATCCAACTTTGAGGTAACCAAGCTAAGAAGCTGACCATGTCTCCTAATGAATGATGAAGTATCAGAAACTCTCGAGGCTAAATCTTTGAGTTGAGCAGGTATTTGCACAAAGTTAACTCGGATGGTGTTTCTGCGCATGGAAGCCATAATCTGCAAAACAGAATAAAGATAAATCCCCTCGGTCTTTGAAATGGTTAGTGTAATGAAGTATGCATGCTATGTTATGATGCATGATGTCATGATAAAACACACAACAGATATAGCAGATAACAGACATGGTAAAGGCAAACAAGTCACACAAGAGCCCTTAAGGTTCAGGCTTGCATGGGGTCTAGGGACTACCCTCTTGAAGTTCAGTTGGTTCAACCTGTCCTAATAATAGTAACCGGGTTCTAGAGGTTCTCAATATCAATGACCATCCTCCATCGGTCATGGTTTCAGCTCATGCAATCTTTTCTTGCGGTCGGAACTATCTCGAGAGTATGGTCTCAATGCGTGTAGTATCGAGTATCAACCAGTTCCGACTATCTCACTACTTCCTATGGCCAAGTTGGTCAATTATAGGTTCTAAGGTCAGTTGATGCTTAACGAAACACATAGCATCCACGTATTCTCCTAGTTTCTCCACAAGGGATACCGGTACCAACCAATGTGCCACATCAACGTAGCTGCTGCTTCAACCGTATCGGTCTATGCCGTACAGTTCCCTCACAGTCTATTGCTACTTACCTACAAGGTGTCCCCCAGATCCGGGTTAGGATCTATAGTAACTCCCAATACAAAGCCCTAAAAAGTAAAGCAATCAAATCAAACAATAGAATCAAATATGATGAATTAATCCTAAGGTATACCCCACTTATATACTCCCCAGCATATTCGCCAGTTCTGTGATACGGTGGCAGAACCGACTATTTTGGAAATGCTGGTTTGTGTTTTGCGTTTGTGTTTGCAAAATGTCGCGGTAAGCAAGAGTCGCCATCGACTTTTATTTTATCCAACTGGAAAGGAAAAAAGCACAGAAAAATTCCTTTTTCTAGATTTTGAGTACGGGGGGTAGATTATAGAAAGGGAAGGTATTAGCACCCTTTCTATCTGTAGTTTTCTACGGGCTCTTAGATACTTGCTCATCATTTTTAAAATTGCTTCTGTGTTTGTGTGTTTGAAAAGTTTTTGTTTTACTTTGATTTAACCCTTGCTTTTGTCTTCAAGAGTGTTACGAAGTTTTTTTTGAAAACTTTGTTTGAAAGAGTGTTTGGTGTGAAAAAAGTTTGATTTGATTTGAGCAAGTACCTAAGAACTAATCTACCTACTCAAAAAAAGATTGTTTCTGTTCTCGCTTCCTTTAGACAACGCTATCCCACTATTAGTGAGTAGGTAGCACCATCGTTGGAGTTGTAAGAGTCAATTCAAAAGGGACGTACGATCACTAAAGCAACGTTAGGACGTCTTAGTAATAACCCTAGTGTCTTAAGATCATATTCGAGGCAACATTTCCGAGGCAACCTTTCCGAGCGGGACATTTGATCTTTGTTTAGACAAAAGAGCGACCACTAAAATACCCTATACTTAATTATCGTTTACCGAAGGCAACCGAAGTGAGAGTATACCCTAGGAGGGCACATGTGCGAGTGCTTCAATTTTAGTTATTATCTTTGCACATTTAGGATTTGCTAACTGTTTTAAAATTTACATACAGTCTTGTCATGCAACCCTACTGTCATACATCTAACAATTAATATTTGCGAAAATAAAAATGTGAGAAGTAAAGCTACGCTATTACAAGGCTTCGGGTGGGGAACTAATTACATAGCCAAAAACCCGTCAAAACGATAAATAAATGAAAAGTCCTAATTAAGCTATTACATCCCATGAGCAGTTACATCAATATTGTAAAAAATAAATAAACGCGCGCAATGAACTAAGAACGAGAAAAAATTAGGGTTTTGACCCCGTCAAACCTAATTACAAAAAGAATTATTTTTTGTTGTTTTTGATATTTGAGAAAAATAGAGTTTAATTGAAGAAATAAAAATCTAATTACTAATTAATTTTATTTAAGAAAAATAATTAAATCAACATATTTTTGTATTTTTTTATTGTGAGAAAGAAAATAAAAATTAAATCAAGCTAACCCTAAGTTCCTAATTTATTTTAATTATTTACAAAAGAATTAAAGTTACCCAAAAATTAAATAAACTAATTAAATTAATTTTTGATTAAAAAAACCTAAATCTAATTTGATGAAAATTGATTTTAAGATTTTATATAAAAAAGAATTAATTTTTGTGTTAGTAAAATAATTTAAATGAATTAAATAAAGAAAATATAAAAGAAAAGAAAAAGAAAATGGGCCTGATAAATAGCAGTGGGAGGGGTGCCATTAACAATTTTCTGGGCCCAAAGTCCATTGACCCACGTTGACTTCCTTGATCCAATGCTTGCACGTTGATTGGGATGCATGGTTGACCCTCACGTGATGGCCTTCAGATCTGGCCTTCTGGAGATCCAATGATTGAATCCTGAGGGTATATGGTGGTCTTCACGCCTGTGTAGGCACCTGATCATACAAGTAAAAATAATATGAAACACATGGGGGACCTGGGATTCGAACCCAGGTCCTATGGCCTTTTCCATCTGCCTTCATACCAACTGAGCTGGCACGCTTTTGTTGTATATGAAATAATAATAATTAATAATATGGAAAACAAACAAAATAAAAATTATTTGCATGCAAATTCAAACGAAGCAATCAGGGCTTGCCACGCCATCGTCTCTAACCTCTCTCAGTTGCTAAAAGTCCAATGACTTTTACCTACGGACCAGAAGCGTAGGTACAAACCAATGATTTTCCAAAATCGACCACAGACACGATAAATGGAGCCTGAAGCCATAAACCAGTTTGGCTTGGCCTGGTGAGCATCATGGTGCCTTTATTTTGGGCCAATTTTACCTGTACCAAAAGATCCCAAAACACAACAAGAAACCCTAACAATGTTGTTTCTCTATAGGGTTAGCAAAAATGCAATTAACTGTTATGAATAGCTTGCAAATGCTTCCAGGATTCAGAATATATACATGATTCATGCTACAAATGCTTAAACAAAGATATTTGATTTCAAGAATATGTCCAATTCGTAAACCACTTACAGTGAGTTCTAGCACACGAGAAGGCTTGCTTTTGATTGCTATGGCTTCCTTGAGTTCCCAGGAAACGAAAGAGATGGCTTGGGAGTCTTCAAACTGCCTGGAAATATGAAAACAGATCACCATTTTTCCTTGATTTTTTCAAGTTTGTTCTTCCTCTTACACGCCTCCAAACCTTTTGTTTTTGATCTACCTTTGTCCACTATATACCAATGATCTAATCAGGGTTACAAATATGCCTTCAATCTTTTTCAATTATGGTCTTTGATCATGATTTGATTCTCATGAAGATCTTTCCAAAATAAGCCAAAAATCAATCTTTTCATGCACAAACATGCCTTGCACGATTTAATTTTGTTGCTAGCTGTATAAGGGACCTGAAATATGCACAAAATCTTAAGGTTTGAATGATTTGGATATTTCCATGATTTATTTTGATTTAATTTGATTTAATTGAAATAAAAAATAAAAATAAATGCAAAAAATAAAATAAAGGCAAGTGGGAAGAGTTAGGGCTCGTGGACCATGTTACAAACTCAAAACAAATGCCAAAAGTTAGGCCCATTTGACAAAAATTGCAATTTGAGGCACTTTTGACTTTTGGCAATTTTGCAAAAAAAGGTCAACTTCAACAATGCATAACTCCTTAAATTTTGACTCTTTGAAGGTGTTCTTTGACTTTTTAGAAATCTTGAGATGTCCTCTAAGCAACTCCTTTGGTCTCATCTCAATTGAGTCTTCCATGTTCATGTATGAAGCTTTGACAAAAAAGGTGTTTTCGTTGACTTTTCAAAATGACCTATAATGTCCAAATTCATAACTTCTTGTGAGTGAATATTTTGAACTTGGTAGATGAAGATGAATTGTAGGTAATTGCATCCTATTCAAAATGAGCTTTGGATGGGTCATTTATCATAAAGTATGAGAAAGTTATGCTTGGTCAAAGTTAAGTTGACTTTTCCTACAAAACCCTAATTTAGCAACTTTTGGATTTTGATGAATTGTGAGCAATCCTTGAGGAATCATGATCAACCCTTGATCAAATGATGAATAATACTTAAAAATGATAATGTTGACCAAAAATCTTGAAGTTTGACTGTATGTGGGCCACATTTGACTTTTACCCTAGCACAGTCGATTTTCAGGTCTTTGAGCAATTGACTGAGCAAACTTCATCTGCAAGGCTTGAAACTTGACATGGATGATCTTGAGAACATATTAGGACAATTATGAGCATTTGAGACCCTTTGTATTCAAACATCTTGATCCAAACTGAAACCCTAATTTGAGGTAGACTGCCTTAGGAGAGAGTTTGTCTGGTCAACCCTTGGACTTCCTTGAGCAATTTGAGGGCCACACTTAAAATGTTTTGAGAAATATGGGAGGGAAAATTTTGGGGTACAACACATGTGTTTGCCTTTATCTTAGTTGGATATTGTTTATGACTCTATTTGTTTCTTGGTGAAGCTTGCTCGACGCGTACTCCCTGCTTCTCCGTTGCTTTCGTCCGCTCTTGACGATTTGCTCGCTTTTGGTAGTCGTTGCTACTACCCTTGTACTTCTTCGCACTTTATTGCATTCGTTATTGCTTTTCTAGATACCATGAGAAGTAGGAAATAAAGAGCGTGCGCTCGAAGTCGCAGTTTAAAGACCTGTAGCAAGCATTCCGCACTTCATTTGCTATATGTGTTGTGCTTGTGTTTGTTTACTTTCTTGTTGATCGATGAGTCACTCAATTTAGGAATTGAGATCACGACGTCTCTCTCAGTGCATGATCCCTATAGGATTTTATCGCTTTCCTTTATTTCTTGTTGATCAATGAGTCACTCAGTTTAGAAATTGAGATCACGACTTGGCTCTCATTGCATGTTCCCTATAGGATAGTTTTGTTAGACTTTCTTTGGCATGCTAACCTAGATAGGATCTTTCCCCAGGTGTGCTCTCTTGAGTTTGCCGGCTTGTTTGCTTTGCCCTTGTACATACTGTGTTCCCTTAGGATGTGCTTGATCCGTTCAGATGCAAGTTAGAGCTTAGGTTGTAAACCATGCATGCTAACATTAGGTAGATGTTTCCCTTTCATTCATCCTTGACTTAGGGCTACCATTGTATGATAACATTAGGTTTAGAAATAGGCTAGTCTCCCTTAGACTCTTTTCTTCCCCTTTTTGCATCCTTGTATTCAAAACAAAAACTTCTCTTCTTAGCAAATCAAAAACATGCTAATCATACTTAAACCCTTTTTCAAGGTAATAAAACACAAAACCAATTCAAATCATTTTGTGCGCTCGAGCGCCTTTTCTCTAAAACCCTTTTCAGGTAAAGACATGATTAATTTACTTCTGTGCCAACGTATAAGTCTCCAAAGGTCGAGCTACGGCAGAAGGCGGAATTAACATTTGTCTATAAAAACACAAAACAAAGAAAACATATGAGCCGAACTACGGTAGCTCTGATTCCTCAAAAAGGATACGTAGGCATTGGGGTAGGGCCCAAGCAAGCATAATTTTATTTTCCCTACATTATTTTCTCCTTTCGTTTGCATGAATTCTCCCTTCATTAGTATAGTAAACAGTAAGCATAGATTGAACACACCCATAAGATAGATAACAAGAGTGGATAACGTAGAGTACTACGGGCGTGTGGGGTGCTAATACCTTCCCCTCGCGTAACAGACTCCCTTACCTGATCTCTCGGTCGCAAGACCGTGACTTCTCCCTTCTCAGGTTTTCTCGATGTTTACCTTTCCCTTCATGTGGGATAAAAGACGTTCAATAGCGACTTCATTGTTTGGTGATTTTCAGCCGGTTGTTTCACTTGGCAACCATGTCTTCAATGTTCAAGGTCAGATGGGACAATGAAGCCCCTAGGATTGCAATTAAAAGGTTCGATGAATCTGCACATTGCTATGAGCTCGACAACAATGCGGAAAAGCCATGGTACTATGAGGTGATGAGATACCTTGAAGCACAAGAGTACCCAGGGGGGCATCTATCAATGATAGAAAGTTCTTGCAAATATTTTCAGCCAAGTTCTTCCTAAGTAACGGGATATTGTACAAGCGCAACCATGATTCAACTCTACTCCGACTTATGGACAAGAAGGAGGCATGGGAAATTATGGAAGACATGCATGATGGTCTCTTCGGTACCCATTTAAGTGGACATACGATGGCTAAGAAAATCTTAAGAGCTGGTTACTATTGGTCAACGATGGAGACTGATTGCCATCAACATTCAATAACTTGTCACAAATGTCAAATCTATGCTGACAAGGTCCATGTGCCTCTTATTCCTCTGAATGTCATGACCGCTCTGCGGGCATTTGCAATGTGGGGCATTGACATGATTGGAGAGATCAAGCCCACAGCTTCCAACGGACACCACTTCCTTCTTGTTGCTATAGACTATTTTACCAAATGGGTCGAAGCCGCCTCATTTGCCTCAGTCACTAAGAATGTGGTAGCCAGATTCATCAGACACAATCTCATTTGCCGTTATGGTATCCCCGAAAGGATTATCACCGATAACAGGACTAACCTTAACAATGCTATGATCACGGAACTTTGCACTCAGTTTAAGATGAAGCATCACAATTCTTCTCCATATAGACCGAAAATGAATGGCGCAGTCGAAGCGGCCAACAAAAATATCAAGAAGATTGTGCAGAAAATGGTAGTAACCTATAAGGATTGGCATGAGATATTTCCATTTGCTCTACATGGCTACCGTACTTCAGCTAGAACATAAATTGTGGCAACTCCCTTTTCTCTAGTATATGGCATGGAAGCCGTTTTTCTAGTGGAAGTTCAAATTCCCTTGCTGAGGATTATGATTGAGGCAGGCCTAGGCAAAGACGAGTGGATCCAAACGAGATTGGATCAGCTGAACTTGATTGACAAAAAAAGATTAGCTACTATTTGCCATGGTCAGACGTATCAAAAACGAATGATCAAGGATTTCAATAAAAAGGTCAAGCCTCGAGTATATCAAGTTGGTGACTTGGTGATAAAATGCATCATTTTACCACAAGGCGATCCCATAGGCAAATGGACTCCCACCTATGAAAGGCCATTTGTTATCAAGAGAGTTTTCTCTGGCGGTGCCATGATGCTGACTACCATAGATGGTGAAGACTTCCCACATCTTATAAACGCGGACATAGTTAAAAAATACTACGCATAAGAGACTCGCTAGGTTGACACACCTAGGAAAAATAAGGGCATCTCGGTAAACCAAAAGGTCTGGGAAAAAATTAGGGATATATGCAAAAAATTGTACACCCGGCAAGTTGAAAACCCGAAAGGGCGACTTGGGTAAAAAAGGGTATCCTGGTGGGCTGAAAACCCGAAAGGGCGGTCCAGGCCAAAGTTAATGATTAAAAGCGTATGACTATGTCCCGCAAAATCAACACAATCAATTTTATCACCAAGGTCCAAGTTCAAATGGTCCAAGATCAATCCAATCAACTTCTATCAACCGGCAAGGGACATTCGAAGACATTGGGGCAATAGTAGAGTTGGAAGGCACTGAGATCATTTCACATGGCTATTTGTTTTCATTCTCAATTTTGTTTTCCTTTCGACGATTTCCTCTTACTAGGATCTCCGTCTCTCTGTACAAAAATGCCTGTTCATGGGCAAAATATCAATACAAATACACTTTGAAGTGCAAAATTTTTGTCTTTGTTTTGAATGCAAATTTGTCCAATGACTAAAATTGAATGAACATATGCATATGAACATAATTAACACTATTTGGCACATGTGTCCTGCTAAGCAGTAGTAAGCATCTCTTTAATGTATATGAAATATCCCACAGAGTTATCTCATTATCATTATCCCCGCGAGGACGGCTGCAATAAACCCTTCTCCAACGGGTTTTATTTCCCAAACAATAATCAAGGAATCACAAAAAATCCCCAACCGAGTTCCAATTTCCTCAACATATAACAATCGAGACACTGTGAAGTTCCCCAGCTGAACCTGTCTTCCCCAATTGAGTATATCTTCCCCAGTCAAGACTATTATCCCAAAACGGAGTCTATTCCCACCAGTTGAGTGTGTCCTCCCTGAGCTGAGTCTGTCCTACCCAACTAAGTCGACACTCTCTAAATTGAATTTCTCTTTCAGATTATTGCAAATCACAGGGCCACAACCCCTGACCCACAGTAAAGCCGTCAGCAAAACCTTTACTATTTCCAAAAAGATGCTATAAAGCCTGGATCCGACCAGATATTAGCACAAGTTTCAAGTTATTACTGAAGCCTGGACCCGACCAGATAATAGTTTAACTTCTTCAATTACTGAAACCTAGGCCCGACCAGATAACAGTTTGAGTATTTGAAACCTGGATCCGACTAGATAATAGTTGATCTCAATTTCAAGATGCTACGAAACCTAGACCCGGCCAGATAATAGTCTAACTCTTCAAAGATATAGAAGAACCTGGACTCAATCCGACCAAGGTTTAACTTCTTTTCCCCAGTAGAATTTGCCTCTGCCCCAACAAATCACCATGAAACCTGGATCCGACCAGATATCCATTTTCAATTTCATCTTTTCAAGCAAGTTGTTGTGAAACCTGGATCCAACCATATAGAAATTACCCTCAGAGATTTGTTGTGAAACCTGGAAACCGACCAGATAATAATTAAATCCCCAAACAGTTTGTTGTGAAGCCTGGATCCGACCAGATAACAATTAACCTCATCAACCTCAGAAATCTGCAAAGCTTGGACCCGACCAGATAACAGTTTTCAAATAGTTTATTGTAAAGCCTGGAGCCCGACCAAATAACAATTAACTGTGATCCCCAGAGAGACACTATGAAGCCTGGACTCGACTAGATATTAGTACAACTTCCCAAAACTATGAAACCTGGACCCAACCAGATAGTAGTTATCACTTCAAGTTACTGTGAAACCTGGATCCGACCAGATAACAGTTTAAACTTTTGTATCCCCAGCAAGTTGTTGTGAAGCCTGGATCCGACCAGATAACTATTCAATTTCAAGAAATTTTCTGCAAAGCCTGGAATCTGACCAGATAACAGTTATTTCGTCTCTTCCTCCAGTAAGTTGCCGTAAAGCCTGGATCTGACCAGATAACAGTTGATATTCAAGCAATATTCCCCAGCGGAAGCATCCTTTCAACAAAATTTGAAGATATGCATATTCTTCATCTCCAACGGTAATCAGGGATTCAACCTCCCAGAATTTCCTCAGCAGCAGTCAGGGATTTATTTTCCCAGACAAAAACATACATCTCACATTCATACATCGTAGCATGTACATACCATATGCATTTAGCATAATACCACATCTGGTGAACATCATGCAAGCATTTGCATTTTACTAACTCTTGTCTCCCACAGGTAAAACATCAAGTTTTAGTAGAAATCAACAAGAGATTTGTGATGTTACTTCTTCCAGTGTTTACCAACATTCCTCCAAATGGAATCTATAATCCCATTCACCATCCATCTTCGAGTGCAAATTTATGGGTACTCTAGTGTTCAATCATCTTTCACCTTCAAGTCACGAATGACGGATCCGCCAATCTAACTCTTCAGGTTTAAGAAGATTGAACAGGGGCAGTTGTTGTACCCCAAAATTTGCCCTCTCATTTATCAAACATTTCTTCACAAAAATCTCTCTTGGTTCAAGACTACACTAGGGTTGATCAGCTCAAGACATCTCCTCAAGCACTGATGACCAAAATTTGGGTATGAGATTGCACAAGGATAATTTGACTCTCAATACTTCATATTACTTTCATGGATCATTATGGACCCCCAAGATTACCCATGTCAAGTTTCAAGCCTTGGATCACACTTTTTCTCAGTCAATTGAGCAGTTGACCTAAAAATCAGTTGTATTGGGGAAAAAGTCAACTATGACCAATTTACAGTCAAACTTCATAATTTTTTGATCCACATCAACATTATAAACTCATATGTATCATTTGATTAAGTTGGGACTGTTGTACCCCAATTTTTTCCCCTAAGATCCCTCATCATACTTTGTACATTTCGCACATAGCATTGGTCTCATGGTTATAAGATCGAAGCGCTTTGGCATTAGGGTTTCTCTCTATGAATTGAGTTTGATATCTTACTCAAAATTGATTCAACTGGCGCTCTCATTCTTCTTGGTATGAGATTAGGGTTTTGGATCTCAAGCAGCATAGATGTCTTCTCTATCAGGTTTCCTCAAGATACAAATTTTTCTTCATTCAAGGTTCTTTCAAGGAACAAAGGCATTAGGGCCTAACTCAGCCAGAGAATCAGGATTTCTCTTCATTTTGTTTAAGCTTGGTAATGATTCTTCTATGGAGGTTTATTGATTTAAAGTCTCACTTCAAGGCTACATTGAGCGCTACTCTTCCCTTAATGAAAGATTGCTTTGAGTTTTGTCAAGTTTAGATATGTACTGTTGGGTAAGCTATGGGTTAGGAGCTCATCCAGCTCATTTCATCAAATGGAGGTTGGTCGCTTCAAATGCAAGGTGACTAGAATTTGTGGATTTAATTGAGATTGAGGTACATAACCTTCATTAGGTCATCTGACACATCATGCATCATTAGTCAATAGTCAATAGTTTGGCTTGGGATCAGGGATTTCGAGGAATTAGGTTTGTTGTATGGATTTAAGGCTCTTATCTTTGCACAAGCTTGTTTCGGTTGATTTCTCCATCAATCATTTGTTCGAGTTAGGATTTTATTTCCTAGACTTCTTTATCATCAAACTACATGGATATTCTTTCTTCTCAACATCAGGTTGCAATCTGTCTTCGAGGCTTAAGAATTAGGGTTTGCATCTATTATAATTCAATTGGGGATCACTGGATTAGGGCTCGATCTTATGGTTGTCTGGAGCCTCTCCTTCTTCAACATTGTGGACTTGTTTTGAATGATATAGTTTTGGTTCTCATCAAATACTTGTTACTTCACTTGCAAGTTAACTTGAATTACTGAGAGAAATTATTATTGATTTCGATTCGTTGAAACTTCTAATCATGCTCGGATTTAATATTGATCTAGGGTCTTATTAAGTTCATGATTTTGTTAATAGTTGATTCATTACAGTGCATGGGTTACAAGACATGTGCGTTGGATTTTAAGCGAGGATTGAGATTACATGTTATTTTATGGATCATTTCAAGTCTGAAGGACATCTAAAGTTAACTTTGACTCTTGGTCAAAGTCAACCATGGAAGGTTGACTTCTTGACCAATGTCCATGACATGCTACTTTTTGGGCTTTCATCTCATTTCATGGTTCATTCAAACATGACTAGTTGAGATAAGATTGATTTTATTAATTGAAGAAATGAAGAGGGATTAAAATTTCAAATTTAAAAAGTGGCAGGGAAAAGTATTTCATTCATTTCTTGGAAAATGATACAAAAGCCTTCAGTTATATTACAATCATTGTAAGAAAAAGAGAAATTAAAGAGTTGCAAAAAAGAGGGCAATTGTTGACTATTGACTTTTGACCAGCTGACTTTCCTACACCCAGTCTCTTCAAAAACTCAATCCTATTCCTTCTAGTTTTCCACATTAGTCCATGATGATCTTCTTCATTTGTGACAAAGCCATCTTCTCTCTTCATGCTCCGATCCCTTGCCAACACTGTGTTGTGATCCAAACAATCAAGCGCATATTATGAACAATCTACCACAGATCTGCAACATCCAAGAGGAACCAAATAACCATCAGACCATGAACAAAAACTGTTGCAATATCACATCAAAAAACAATTAACTCAACAACCAATTTCTCAACAGAATCCTAACAACCATAACAGACCTAACTAACTTCCCTCTTAACTGTCAATACAGAAATAACAAAACAGAATTTCAACAAACTCTCAACATAATTTCATAACCCCTAACTGTCAAAACTTCTTTCCAACTAACCTCTCAAACCCTCTAACAAACCTTCAACTAAATTCAGCAATTAACAAACTTTTCTTAACTGTTTTTTAACAGTTTTCAACCTCAAAAATAGCTAACAGAATGTCAAACAGAAAAATACCCCTTAGCTAATTTTCTAACCACCTAACAGATTTCCAACCAACCTTATAACAGTTTCTAGCTAACTTCTGAATTCCGTAACAAATAACAGAAAACCAAACAGAGGTTTCTAATAGAACTCTAACCTGTAACTAACTCTCACCCTCTCAACCATCAAAGACCAGTTTTCTAACTGCCCTGCATAACCATAAATCCCACCCTGCAATTAAGACCTGAAATACTAAACTCTAACAAAATTTTTGAAGCTCCCAACTAACCACATAACAAACTTCTAACCTCCTCAATCTAGACCCTTCAATCCTATAACAGATTTTATTAATCCAAGGGCTGAAATCGGATTCCATCTAACTAACTTTTCTAGATCTAACAGAAAGATAAAAAAACAGAAACTGACCTCAATTGATTCTCCATTTTTTCTGGGAGAATCACAAAACTCTTCAACAACCTCTCTCTTCTCCTGTCATCTTCATCTTCATCATTCTTCAACTTCCAGAAGAATCACCAAAAAATATCTTTAAAAAGTCTCTCAATCTCCATCACCAAACTTCTTCACTTCATTCTTCATCTCTATACATCATCACCTTCACACTTCTTCTAGAAAATCACCTCAATCCTCATCTTCATATGAAATTTTTTATCTCTTCATCAACAATCCGCAAGAAGGATTTCTCAACATGGCTTCAGTCATCACCGCATCTGCAACCTCTATACAATAGCTTCATCTCCATTGCGTTTTCGACAAATTGCATCGCTATTGGATTTCCTGCGATTGATAACATTATCAATTTTGCATCATGCGTTGAACACAACAACAATTCAGAGGCAAAAAAATACAGAAACAACAGAAATCATTTCGAATCGCTACGAAAGCACAAAAAGCGGAACTGCGGATATGGAGAAGAAGAAGAATAGAGCGAAGAATGTACCTCTGAATTTCTCAGCGTCGCCATTGAAGACGCATCAGACCGGTCTCTGGTAGGTAACATCTCACAATCTATTACTTTAGCATATGATGTGTGTTCGCCCTCTCTGTTGAATCGAATCTGAGATTACACGAATTATAATGAAGAAAGAGAGCCGCGACCTTGGAGCTTTGAGATCGGAGACAGAAATGTTCATATGATAATGAGATGGAAAACAAAATGGAAAGTTGAGATGAAGGGTTGGTTCTTTTCCGATAATAATGGTTATGGAGGAGCAAAGAAGAGCTGAAGAAGGATCAGCGTCGCACCGTCTTGAGAGAAGGAAGGAGATCGTATCCGAGTTGTGAACTGAAGGGCCATATAATTGAACCCTAATTTCATGATTCTGCCCCTTATCATTTGTTAGTTTTTTATATAAATAATACATAAAAACTAAATAACTAAAAAATATTTCTTATTGGATCAGATTATAAACCGAACCCCCTATTAAGCTCATGTTATCTGTCATACCCCAATTTTTGACCAAAGATTCCTGCTTCATCTGCATTATTTTACATACACATCAAGGTCACTGAATACGGTAGGTTTCAAACGCTTCGCTTTCGAGCCTTGACTGTGTAGATATTTTTGAGTGTCGTGAGCATTTTATTTTATGAATGACTAACCACTAATCAAGCACGAAGTGTATGTTTTGCTATTTTATTTCCATGTGCAGAAAATAGGTCTAAAATAAGAGCATCAGACGTTGTACGTCGATCAGGATTTCGAGTCTCAGAACAAAAATGTTGTTGTTCGTTAATTCCCAAAAGACTGGTTCATCAAAGAATTTCAGAGAATTATGCGTTTATTTCCACATTCTATCCAGCAAATGGTCTCCGTTTTTCTCCGAATATTTTTCAGGAAGAACAGTCAAAATTCTACCAGCTTTGGTTCATGTGTGTTTCACATTGTTCTAAAATACAAGAAAAACCAAGTTATACCGTCATTTTCGATTTCTTGGACCAAAATTCATCTGCAAATTTTCTCATGACGCGGGTCGAATTTTGCCAAAATGGGATAATTAAATTTAAAACCGTTCTAGAAGAATTTATTCGGAATATTTGGAATTTTCTTTATTTGAATCCAAGTGATAATTAAAGAGGAGCTATCAATCTGATCCAAGAATATTCATTTATCGCATGAAATATTTATTCAAGATTATTTTTTTGATTATTTTGGAGGATCTACATCATGGTTATTTAAATACATGAAGCATTATTTCAAGAAGTTAGTGAGGAATTCTATTTAATTACATGAGGAATTCTATTTGATTACAAAATTAATCCATGTGATTTATTTGGATTTCTATTACATAAGTGCAAGATTAAAGTCCAAGACTTGCAATATTATTTATTCTTCATTCAACAATTCATCCAAGTATTATTCAATTATTTCCCAAATTTAAATGGAAGATCTCGAATTTTTATCAAGATATATCAAGATTGATGTTTATGTGAAGATTCAAGATTATTCATAACTACCAAAAGAATTGAGAATATATTGAGGAATGCATGTTTATTCATGTCACAATTTATTTGAGTTTATTACAAGGTTGCAAAGAAGCTACAAGTGTGTACAGATGTATTTTCAACACTAAAAAAAATTCAGCAAAGTTGCTAATGCAGTCCACTTTGCAACCCATCTTCAAGCCCAATTTTTGTTGTATTTTTGTTGGTCAACAATGCTCCAAACAGCCTGGGGAAAAAAACAGCAAAGAGAGATGTTATAAAATGCTACAAACAGTAAAAAAACAGCAACATACAGCAGCTCCAAGTGCTGCCAAAATCTGCTCCAACCTGCATCAAAATAGTCACAGTTTGCATCAAAATGGCTAAACTAATTTGTGTGAACAAAGCATGGAAACAGCTTGCCAAAATAGTTCAAATCTCTACTGTTTTTCCCCTTACAATCCCACACACTCCACTATAAATAAGAGCCTTTGTCAACACAAATGGAGGGAGAAGAAAAAATTCAGCAAGGAAAAAAACCCAGAAAAATAGAGTTTTATTCTAAAGTTTCAACAAGAGTGAAAACAGAAAATTGGTGTTGTTCTAAAAAATTTCAGCAAGTGAGAAAAACAGGAGAAAAAAATAGATTATTTGTTCTAAAAATCCAGCAAGGAAGAAAGATAGCAAGCTCAAGGAAACTTACTATTTTTTAGAAGCCCCATCGGAGAGGCTCCGATAGGTATTACTTTTTCCTCCTCTCTATCTACTGCTGCATATATTCATGCTTAAATCACTTGTTGTACCATGTTTTCTCTGCCATGCCATATTTGCCTTATCATTCTTTTCTTTGTTGTATTGTATTTGAGTTGAGTTGTTGCATGATTGTTAGCATTTAAACATGTTAGTATTCATAATATTGGTAATAATAACAAGTGTAATAAAAAGCATACTTCTTCCGTCGCGTAATACCGATTTATCGCTTGTTGTCCGGTTTAGAACTTGTTGTCCCAAAACTTGTTTAGAACTTATTGTCCCAAAAACTTATTTAGAACTTGTTGTCCAAAAAATACCTGTTATCCTTTTTGCTGGTACAAAATCCAAACACCATTTTGCTGTTACAAAATCCAAACACCATTTTGCTGTTACAAAATCCAAACACCATTTTGCTGTTACAAAATCCAAACACCATTTTGCTGTTACAAAATCCAAACACCATTTTGCTGTTACAAAATCCAAACACCATTTTGTTGTTACAAAATCCAAACACCATTTTGCTGTTACAAAATGCAAACACCATTTTGCTGTTACAAAATTTTCAAAACACTTGCTGTTACACAATTAAAAAAAAACCCTTGCTGCGCCAAAACCCAAAACGGCATTATAATCTCCAAACCTAAAAAAAAGTGTCAGAAACATATAACAATACCATCCAAAACAATAACAACAACATATTTTGTTTATCACCTCTCGGATCCCACTCCTTGCCTCTGTTTATTGACTAATCGCACAACAACATCCAAACATAAAAAACCTCTTCTAATCTTTGCCACAGCCTAAACTTATTTTACTCATTCGTTTCTCAATCGTTCTCTCTTCAGCTTCTCGTGTCCTCACCCTCACCGACACTGTTTATATAAAATTGTCCAAGGCTTAGAATTTTGTTTGGCTGCTGCATCTGAGTTTTTAATTTTTGAACGTGTTTAAGATTTTGATCTAGTTTAGCAGAAGAAAAGGAGAAGTATATTTGTCAAAAGAGGAAGGGACGGACGATATTATTGAGAGAGGAAGCGGCGAAGCGTTGTTGTTACAGAGAAGGGACGGACCTGCTTGGAGGAAAGGGAAGACGGATCTGTAATTGAGAGGGGAAGAGGGCTGAATGCGTGTGAGAGAGGAAGAAGATAGGTGAACCTGTGAGAGAGAGAAGTGACCTTGCGTTGTTTCTTTACAAAACTTACCGACTGTTTCTTTTCTTGTTTTTATTGAAAGCATATAACATAATAATAATATATTATTCTTTCCCTCTTCCCAAAACATATTAATAATAATTTTTGTTTTTCCTTCCCTATGCATAAAGTAGTAGCGCCGCGCCTCCCTAGCTTTAGGTTTATATGTTGTTTTGGTTTTTACAAGGAATGACTTTACTATTTTGTTGTTTTTTTATTAAAAATATAATAATAATAATAATATGGTTCCCTCTTTTCAAAAGCATATTATTAATAATAATTTTTGTTGTTCCTTTCCATGCAAGTACAGTAGCCAGCGGCACCCTTACTTAGATTTAGGGTTACTTTGTTTTTGTTTTGTTTCTTTCTTGACCCGGTGGCCCATTGGGTCTATTTTGATCCAATTTCAATTTTAATTTTTCCTTTATGTTTCAATTAACTCATGCTAGTAATGAATAGCAGTTTAGTTTAATTGGCAAAGTATGTTAACAGCAACCTAAAGGACTTGAGTTCAATTCCTTGTTGGGTCATTAATTATTATAGAAAACACATAAAAAACATGCTTAATTAAAATTTCATCTTTTATTTAATTTGTCAACATACTATTAGTATTTATTTTTATCTTTGTGTTGTTGTTTATTTAATTATTCTAAAATACATGTTTCATGATTTAATTTTTGTTATGTGTTTAATTATTAAAAATCTATGATTTCGTAATTTAATCTTCATGTACTTTCGATTATTTATGTAATCGTTAATATGCATGCTAGTATGATTTAATTTCATTAGTTAATTGTTCAATTGTAATTTTAATTAATCGATCTTTAATCCGCATATCTTTCGTCCGTCTCAAATCCAAGGGAATTATTTAATTTTTGTCGACTTCATGTCATCAAACACATCGTGCGAATACCCTCATTCATCTTCCGTTTATTATTTTGTTAAAAACTTAAGATAATTCTCCCAAATATTCAATTTTTCAAAACTTACCCCTCTTAAGTCAAAACTTCGACGTTAGGTCGTCGTATCTTCAAAATCTCGTCCATACCCATTTTTGGCCAAACAATTTATTTTTAATCGAACAAACATTTTTAATAAACAGATATTTCAAAAGGTTCCTATAGAATACTATAGATACATTGGGTGCTATTACCTTCCCATTGTATAACCAACCCCCGAACTCCATATCTCTTTTCAAAACGCCTTGTATTTTCATTACTTTTAAAGTATTATTTTACATTGCATATTTTAGGGTTTTATTTCGCTCTTTTCCCTTTTCCCTTGGAAATTATAAAGCGCGATGGCGACTCTTGCTTTTGTGAGACGAGTTAATTAATAGCTCGATCTCCGATTTACCCCGCTACATTTTTTATCGCTACAGAAATGGCGACTCTGCTGGGGAAAGATTGACCTCTTGCTGGTCCATCCCTAAGTGGGTTAAGCCTAGTTTGTTTTATCTGTTTTATTATTTATTTGATTTGTTTGATTATATGTTTATATTGGGTCGACCTTGGATCCACAAAGCTGGGGCAGTGACCTCTACCTTGCACCAGAAGCTAAAATACCCTGTCAGAAGGAAGATCGTCACTGTGCAGGGAGAGGAGGAGTATATGGTGAGCCATTTGAATTCCTTCAGGTATATTGAGATGGACGGGGAGTTTATTGAAACCCCCTTTCAGCATTTCGAAGAGGTACTTCCAATTTCAGCAGCAGCAGAAACAGTGGTCGAAGAGGATGTTCCTTTGAAGATGGCTTCCCTAAAGGATGCCCGGGCTGTGGTTCAGAAAGGTGAATGTACTAACTGGGGCAGGCTCCCTGATTTTACACAGAAAACTGACAAGTTCGGACTGGGTTTTACTGCAGAGGGACAGAAAGCTATGCGGAAGGCAAAGACCAGAAGACCTCCTGTGCTCATTACCAATCCAGGGGTGAATGTTGTTGGGGAGGATAATGAAGTAGATGAAGCTGAGTTCAATAGCTGGATCTACCCGACAACTGATGGCGGATTGACCAATTGGATTGCCAAAGACCATACTCCTGTTACTTTTGTTACGCAGTAATAAACTTCTTTGTTTTGTTATTTGTAATAAACAATTTGAACTCTATGGCCCGGTGTCTTACCCGGGGCACCGTGGCTTCATTTGTGAGGGCATATAAATTGTCATTTCATATATCATGAATAAAGATCTTGGACGTCTTCTCGCATTTCAAATCTTATGCTCCTTTTCTGTCTTTCCTTCCTTTATAATTTTCAAAACAGCTGTATTTACACACACTCACTCATACAGGTTCCAATCCACTCTGGATCTCACTAGTAACGACTCTGCTACTGCCAGTTATGACTTCGAAAATCCGATCAACTTAGCCGAAGACGAAGGTGAAGATGATTGCGAAGTGCCTGGAGAACTTGCAAGACTGTTACTTCAGGAAGAGAGGGCAATTCAACCACACGAAGAGCCGGTGGAGACGATAAATCTGGGTACTGATACAGACAGGAAAGATGTAAAGATTGGTGCCAACCTAGAGCTCAGCGTGAAGCAACGGTTAAATCAGATGCTATATGATTATATGGAGATCTTTGCCTGGTCCTACGAAGACATGCCCGGGTTGGATACTGATATTGTGGTCCATCATTTGCCTACTAAGGAAGACTGCCCTCCGGTTAAGCAAAAGGTCCGCCGTATGCGTCCAGAGATGTCTGAGAAGATCAAAGCCGAGGTCATGAAACAGTTTGACGCCGGTTTTCTTGCAGTGACTTCTTACCCTCAGTGGGTTGCTAATGTGGTGCCGGTACCTAAGAAGGACGGTAAGGTCAGAATGTGTGTCGACTACAGGGATCTGAACAGGGCCAGCCCCAAGGATGACTTCCCCCTACCTCACATTGATGTCCTTGTCGACAATACAGCTCAGCACAAGGTGTTCTCTTTCATGGATGGTTTTTCAGGTTACAATCAGATCAAGATGGCACCTGAAGACATGGAAAAAACTACCTTTGTTACTCAGTGGGGCACCTTCTGCTATAAGGTCATGCCTTTCGGACTAAAGAACGTTGGGGCAACCTACCAACGTGCCATGGTTGCTTTATTTCATGACATGATCCATCATGAGATAGAAGTGTATGTTGACGACATGATCGCAAGGTCCCAGACTGAGGAAGAGCACCTAGATCATCTGCAGAAGTTGTTTGACCGCCTGAAGTTGTACAAGCTGAGGTTGAACCCGAACAAGTGCACCTTCGGGGTAAGATCTGGAAAGTTGCTAGGCTTCGTGGTAAGTGATAAGGGCATTCAAGTGGACCCTGCTAAGGTTAAAGCTATTCAAGAGATGCCAGTTCCTAGGACAGAGAAAGAGGTCAGAGGCTTTTTAGGACGCCTGAATTACATTGCTCGGTTCATCTCGCACCTAACTGCTACTTGTGAGCCAATCTTCAAGCTACTGAAGAAAGATCAGGTAGTACGTTGGAATGATGAATGCCAGGCTGCTTTTGACAGAATCAAAGAGTATCTTCAAGAACCACCCATCCTTATGCCACCAGTTGAAGGGAGACCTCTGATCCTATATCTGACAGTACTTGACAACTCAATGGGGTGTGTGCTGGGGCAGCATGACGAGTCTGGCCGAAAAGAGCATGCCATTTATTACCTTAGCAAAAAGTTTACCGACTGTGAGACCCGATACTCACTGCTCGAGAAAACTTGCTGCGCTTTGGTATGGGCTGCTCGCCGGCTGAGACAGTATATGATGACTCACACTACCTTGTTGATCTCAAAGATGGATCCTATAAAGTACATATTTGAAAAGCCTGCTCTGTCCGGGAGAATAGCAAGATGGCAGATGATCTTGACAGAATACGACATTCAGTATACAACCCAGAAAGCCATCAAGGGAAGTGTATTGGCAGACCACTTGGCACATCAGGCAGTTGACGACTATCAGTCAATGAACTTTGAGTTTCCGGACGAGAGCATCATGATTGTGACTGATTGTGAAGTACCTGGACCGGATGAAGGACCTGAGGAAGGATCCCGATGGTCTATGCACTTTGACGGAGCATCCAATGCTTTGGGTAACGGTATCGGCGCTATAATCATATCCCCTCAAGGCACTCATACTCCACTCACGGCCCGACTTTGTTTCAACTGTACCAACAACATGGCAGAGTATGAGGCATGCATCATGGGTCTTCAAGCTGCGATCGACCTAAGGATCAAGTTTCTGAGTGTCTTCGGAGATTCCGCTCTCGTGATCAATCAGATCAAAGGAGAGTGGGATACGAAACATCTGAATCTTATTCCTTACAGAGAATGTGTGTTGACCTTGATCCCCCACTTCACAAAGATAACCTTTGAACATTTCCCGAGAGAGGAGAATCAGTTAGCGGACGCGTTAGCTACAATGTCTTCTATGTTCAAGGTCAAATGGGACAATGAGGCTCCCCGGATCATCATCTGGAAACTGGACGAACCGGCATACTGTTGTGATCTCGAGACTGAATTGGTGACTGA
This sequence comes from Vicia faba, assembly GCA_948472305.1. NCBI lineage: Eukaryota > Viridiplantae > Streptophyta > Magnoliopsida > Fabales > Fabaceae > Vicia > Vicia faba. The sequence goes on along the minus strand of OX451741.1, from coordinate 1,259,085,445 downwards.
GAAGCCTTGGTACCATGAGGTGAAGAGATATTTGGAAGCCCAGGAGTATCCTGAAGGTGCCTCTGTCAATGATAAGAAGTTTCTGAGAAGGTTCGCAGCGAAGTTCTTCCTTAGCAATGGCATCTTGTACAAGCGAAACCATGATTCGACCTTATTGCGTTGTGTGGATAAAGCTGAGGCAGAAAGGATCATGGAAGAGCTACATGAAGGGACCTTCGGAACACATTCCAGTGGACACACTATGGCAAAGAAAATCCTTCGGGCAGGGTATTTCTGGTCCACCATGGAAGCTGACTGTTACCAGCACTCTCGGACATGCCATAAATGCCAGATTTATGCAGACAAGGTGCATGTTCCTCCAGTTCCTCTAAATGTTCTGATTGCGCCTTGGTCGTTTGCAATGTGGGGCATAGACATGATCGGTGAGATTAAACCTACGGCATCTAATGGGCATCGCTTCATCCTGGTGGCGATTGACTATTTCACGAAATGGGTCGAAGCAGCTTCCTACGCTACGGTAACCAAGACTGTTGTGGCACGGTTCATTCGGCACAACCTGATCTGTCGATACGGCGTCCCAGAAAGAATTATTACAGACAACGGTACAAATCTCAATAACAAGATGATCACTAAGCTCTGCGAGCAGTTTAAGATACAGCACCACAACTCTTCTCCTTACAGACCGAAGATGAATGGGGCTGTAGAAGCAGCAAATAAAAATATTAAGAAAATCGTGCAGAAGATGACAGTGACTTATAAAGATTGGCACGAGATGTTACCGTTCGCTCTACATGGGTCCCGTACCTCAGCCAGGACGTCAACCGGGGCAACTCCTTTCTCCTTGGTCTACGGTATGGAGGCAGTCTTACCGATCAAAGTGAAAATACCCTCTCTCCGGATAATGAAGGATGCAAATCTGAATGAAGATGATTGGATCCAGACACGACTTGATCAGTTAAACCTTATTGATGAAAAGAGACTTGCTGCTATCTGTCACGGTCAGACGTATCAGAAACGGATGATCAGGGCATTTAACAAAAAGGTCAGACCACAGGAATATCAAGTGAGGGATCTGGTAATCAAGAGAATCATCCTTCCTCAGAGTGATCCAAGGGGCAAATGGACCCCTACGTACGACGGGCCATTTGTGGTTAAACATGTGTTCTCAGGAGGAGCCATGATTCTAACCAACATGGATGGTGACGACCTTCCTCAGCCTGCTAATGCAGACATAGTAAAAAGATACTACGCATAAAAAAGACCCGCTAGGCTGACATGCCTAGGCAAAAATTAGGGCTTCCCGGCGAACCAAAAGGGTTCGGGCAAAATGAAGGGATGAAATAAAAAAAAATCTGTACACCCGGCAAGTCGAAAACCTGAAAAGGCGGCTTGGGCAAAAATGGGTATCCCGGTGGACTGAAAACCCGAAAGGGCGGTCCAGGCAAAAGTTAGGGATAAAGCGTAATACTACGTCTCATTGGATCACTTTGCATCCAGAATCCGGTATCTATATCAAGTTCAGACGGCATCGATCAGTCAGCTTCATCTTCAACTAAGGTCATCAAGTGATGAGACGCTCGGAGATATAAAGGCAATAGCAGAGTTGAAACCCAGTGGGATCATTAATTTCACACAGCTGTTTTATTTTCTCTTGTACAAATTTGTATAAACTCTCTTGTTCGGCGGCGTTCTCTTACTAGGACGTCAGCCTTTTGTACATAAACGCCTATTTACAGGCAAATTCAAAATTAATACAAAAAATCACTTTTCAGTTGAAATGGCCATTTGTTTTTCCTTTTCTGTTTTGTTTTGCGAAGAACGTCCAAGGTTCAATTTGTGATATATGCATTGACAATAATTTGCGAACTCATGAATATTTGCATACGAAACAAAGGGATAATTACAGGTAACATTAGAAACAGGGGCAATAAAGAGTTGTCTAAGCAATCTAATTGTTCTGTCCTCCAAGGTACCAAGGTAGGTTCAGCTGAAGAACATAACCGGTATATCTCAACTCCCCAGAGAGTGAGCCAGCAAGTCAGTACACTCTCCTCAAGCAAAGTTACAGTCAAACTTAAGGAAGTTGGGTATCCTCCCGCAAATCTCAACATTCCACAGCAGTATATATGCATTCTTAGCAAGCATCCCTGGCAGTCTTGGCCTAAAGATTGTTCCCCGGCGGCATATCAAACATTCAATGGAGTCATTTCCCCGATACAGCTCAAAACTTCCCCAGGAGAGTCCAATCCAGTTTCCTCAGGAAAGTTGGAACCCATCTCCCCAAGCAGCAAGCTTATCCCCAGTAGATTCTGGAAGCTTATCCTCGCAGAGCACGAACGCGTCTCCCGGCTTTATTCAAAGAGTTATTTCCTTAACAGGATATAACTGGGTTATCCTTAGCCAAAAGCCACGGAAAGATCATCGTCGATACAGTCTTCTTATCCCCAGCGAAGTCTAGTAACACTTCCAATACAACAAGGGTATCCCCGGCAAGTTATTATAAACAACTCAACAAAGTACCTCTCTCCCCTCAGAGTATTTCTCCCCAGCAAGATCGTTAGAGTACTTTTCTCCCCGCAGAGTAATCCATTCGCCAAGTTTATTCCACAACAGAGTTATCTTCTCCTACTGGTATTCTTGCAACTATCATCCCCAGCGAAAGCAAAGCACTATTCTCCAACATCAGCCCAGGATATGACTTCCCGGCATCCGTCAAGGATTTACTTTCCTAGACGAAAATATACATTCATAAACATCATATCTCCATACATTACAGCATGCATATACGCATCATACCTAACAAGTCTCATCTATGTTGAGAACGTCATTGCTTGATCCATATCATGCATTGCATATGACTGACCTTTACCTTTCAGGAAAGTTTCAGTTAAGTTCTCAGCTATATTCAAGACCTAGACCGGTTCAGTTAAATCGACCCTAAGATTTTTCTGTTTCTTATCCCGTCCAAGGCCTTCTCTGGTTCAGTCAGATCGACCCTAAGATCTCCCTGTTTCTTATCCAGTTGAAGACATCAAGACCTAGACCGGTTCAGTTAAATCGACCCTAAGATTTTTCTGTTTCTTATCATGTCCAAGGCCTTCTCTGGTTCAGTCAGATCGACCCTAAGATCTCCCTGTTTCTTATCCAGTTGAAGATTTCAAGACCTAGACCGGTTCAGTTAAATCGACCCTAAGATTTTTCTGTTTCTTATCCAGTCAAAGGCCTTCTCTAGTCCAGTTAAATCGACCCCTAACAGATTTTCCTGATAAAGACTCAGTAGAAGATATCCAAGATTCTCTCAGCGTTACTGTTGAGGTTGAAGTCGTCCAAGATTCTCTCAATGATACTGTTGAGGTTGAAGTCGCCTATGGTTCTCTCCCCGTTACTGCGGAGGTAGTAATCATCCCAAGATTCTCTCAATGATTACTGTTGAGGTTGAAGTCGCCTATGGTTCTCTCCCCGTTACTGCGGAGGTAGTAATCATCCCCAGATTCTCCCAATGATTACTGTTGAGGTTGAAGTCGCCCAAGATTCTCTCAGCGTTCCTGTTGAGGTAGTAATCATCCAAGGTTCTCTCACCGTTCCTGTTGAGGTAGTAACCATCCCTGGTTCATTCATAACCTTTTGAAGCTCCAGACCAGTCAGGGCACATCCTTACAAAGAGTTTGAAGACCAGCTCCTGTGACGGGTGAGGTAATCATTTTCTTTTGCAGGTACGCAAGTTCTCGCTAAGGAATCTCTTACGCGATCAGCACCCAGATGGCATCTATAAGCCCATCCACCTATCCATCACCTCTTAGCATGGCATCCATAAGCCCATCATCCTATCCATCAATCTCCAAATGGCATCTATAAGCCCATTCCCCACCATCACACTACTATGTGAGCGCAAATTTCTGGGCACTCTAGTGTTCAATCATCTTCCACCTTCGGATTACGAAAGGCACGTCAGCCAATCTACATCCTCAGGTCTAAGAAGATTGAACAGGGGCAACTGTTGTACCCCAAAATTTGCCCTCCCATATTCTTCAAAATTTGCCAAGAGCATGCTTCAAATCTCCCCAAGGGTTGCACAGTTCAAGGACCTCCTAACAGTCAAAAACTAGGGTTTTGGTTCTGACAAAGAAATTGAAGTTTCCAAGGGTCCAATCAAGTCCCATATGCCTACAAACATGTTCAAGCATCCTCATACCAAGTTTCAAGACCTACAGCATAAAATTGCACAGTCAAAAACCCTAATTGCACTACAGTCAACTGTATGGGCAAAATGGTCATTTGACAGTCAAAAGTTCAAATTTTTGGTCAACATCTCATTTTGAAGCCACAAACATCATTTGATCAATGCTTGATCATGATTCTCAAAGCTTGGCTCAAAAAGTCTCAAGATGCAAAAGTTTCCATATTTGGACAGTTGAAAAAGTCAACTGTAACTTGACCAAGGCATAACTTCCACATGGTTTATCAGAAAAATTCCATCCAAATCTCATTTTGAAGACAAAGACATTTCCTACAACTCCTCTTCACACTTCAAGTCCAAGAAATGCTCTCACAAAAAGTTATCAATTTCAACATTATAGGTCATTTTCAAAAGTCAACAAAAAGGGACTTTAAGTCAAAGGCCATAACTTGAGATTGGTAAATCAAAATGACATGGGACCAAAGGCATTGGTTAGAGGACTTCAAGACCTTTCCAAAATGTCCAATAACATGAGCAAAGCTTAAAAATTGAGCAAGTTATGCCTTGTGGAAGTTGGGAAATTTTTGGATATTTTGAAAAGTCAACTTTGCTTCAAATGTCTTAAAAATGCTAATGGGCCTCTTTTTCTTCCAAGAATCATTATCCAAGGCATGTGCACGACCATTTGGCCCAAAGGGAAGTTTTTCATCATTTTTATTTTATTTATTTGAATTTTTAAATGCTAATAATTCATTTAATTAAAATAAATATGTGGAAAATACTAAACCTAAGTTTTTAAATCTTTTTATGCATGGAATACACTCAATATTTCGTGCATGATCAGATTTGGAAAGAATCATGGTGATTGGACATGATTTGAATCAAATTAGCTTGAAAAAGATTGAAAAATTATGGCATGGAAATCAAATATTTTCTCATCAATTCATTAATTCTTTGGACCAAATTTTGAACCCTAATCGTTCACACATATATACCAATACAAACCCTAGTATTTAGAACCACAAAGCTGCGCCATACATCCATAACCAGGTTTGAGTTTTTGACAAGAAATTCCAAAACTGAAAACTAGGTTCTAGTGCGATTCAAGCCAAAATAATTGTTCCATTGTCTTGCTGAGACATCAAGGAAGGTGCCTGGATCAAAATCATAGCTTGAAACATCAAGAATTGGTAATTATAAGTCAGACTGTGTTCTTCTTTTTGCATAATCGTGTTTTATTATTCAGGCCATATCCATGCATTATGATTCTTGATTCATACTCATTGATTGATTCTAAAGCTAACTGTGTGCTTTAATTGAGTTTTTACGCGTTGTATGAAGAATCACCATTAAAGGACGCTAGAGTTACAGGACTTTCAAATTAGGCGTTTCTAAATACTGTAAAATTAGAGAACCTCAATGCCATGGTTGAAATCAGGGAGCTGGGATGAATACAACACACCCCTCGCGCCTAATTTATGTGACCACATGGGCTATTCGCTATTATTGAAAAGATGGCATTTTGGGGGGGTTTAAAACCCCCGCTAACCTTTTTTATATTTCAGGCAAAAGCGCAATATGGAGAAGATGATGAAGTGTCAAGACCTGATTGATTAATTTGAATTTTCGCGCTAAAAGCCCCACTAACCATTGTTTTATCTTATATTGTTTGTTTGTTATTACATAATCAAAACGCGCAGTTGAAGCAGTTGGCAAAGCATAGTATTGGTAATCCCTGGGACCTGGGTTCGATTCCCAGGTCCCCCACTCTCTTTCAATATTTTTTCTCTCAATCTAATCTCATGCAGATCCAATCCTAAGGTTCACCATACTCTCCATATCTGGGCTTACCACGTGCTCACTGAGATCCATCAAAAGGCTATAATTTGAAGAGCATCATAGGCACAAGTCAAAGGTGCTACACGCTAGCAGAAAAGTCAATAAGGCCAGAAATCAATTGGGCCAAAATGATGATTTAACCTCCCTATTGGGGACAGAACCCCCCAAGGTATTGTATTTCTTTTCTTTTCTTTATTTTGTTTGTTTCAATTATTTTTTTAATTAATTCCTTTAATTTAATTTATTTTCATAAAATATAAAAAATAATACAAAAATCAGAAAAAGGCAAAAGTTAAAATATGTTTCATTTAAATATTATCTTTTTGTAAATAAAATCTCACCAATTAATTAGTTTTATTCTAGGGTTAATTTTAAAATCTTTTCTTAATAAACTTAAAAACTTGTAGAATTAGGTTTTAATTATTTTAATTAATTTTTCTTTTATTTTATCATCTCTAATAATTAATTATTTACTATTATTTTTATAAATCAAATTGCATTAATTAATTAGGTTTAATTTTAGGTAATTTTCATATTTTCTTAATAAATAAATAAAAAACTAGAATTAGGTTTTAATTTCATTAAACTCTCATAAAAAACCATAAATACAAAAAACTCAAAAAAATAATTTCTTTTTTCTTTTTAATTGCATTAATTTAATAATCATAATTTAATTTCATTAAAAAGGGTCCAACGCCCTCGCTTGCGATTTTTTTATTCTCTTTGCGCATTTTATTTCTTTCCTTCTTTTAAATATTTATGTAATTCTCCCAAAGCCGTGTAAATTTAATTTCTCGCACTTCTTTATTTTCTGTCAAATCGGGTCCTGGATTTAAATTTGGCGATGTGGACCCGCGCCTTTGTAATAGTTTAGGAACTTTTAATTTCCGCACTTTTTAACTGTTAAATAAATGCATGCAAGAATGAATGACAAAAATAAAAAATAACGCGTAGATCACCTGACATGAACAAGACAAAAATAAATGAATCTGACACACAAATCACACACCACCCCTAGGGTACGCCTTATTGTTGCCTTGCCTCGAAAGGTGATCGTCGAGTAGAGGATGTCTTAGTAAGTCCTCATGATCCGGGAACCTGGCATGAGGGTAGCTTCTAAGGTGTCTTCCTATTGCTCTGGTGATCACCATGTCCCGAACCTCGAATTGACCCGAACACCTCCAACGGTGGTGCTACCTACCTTTCAATGGTGGGATGGCACTATCTTAAGGACATTTACACAGCCTAATTCCTTAGGGTAGGTAGACGACTCTAGATACTTGCTCTAAATTTCAAAACAAATCAAAAATACTTTTCACACCGACACCTTTTCAAAAAGCTTTCGAAAGCAACTTTTCAAACACTCTTGAGGACCGATACAAGAGTCGAACTGAAATTTTCAAAGAAACTTTTTTTAAAACCCACAGTTGAAAAGCAAACAAACAATCTTTCGAAAACACAAATGAGCAAGTATCTAAGAGCCCATGGATAACCATGGATAGAAAGGGTGCTAACACCTTCCCTTTCTATAATCTACCTCCCGAACCGAGAGCAATCTCTTTAAGGAATTTTTCTGTGCTTTTGTCCTTTCCATTTGGAGAAAATAAAAGACGGTGGCGACTCTTGCTTCCGCGACATTTCGCGAACCAGCGTTAAACAGTTAGTTCCAGATCCACCGATCACAGACATGATCTCAATGATTCAAATGCACCATCTTAACCTAATTGCATAGTTCAAATCACCTCTCAAGATCATTGGATTGACAGATAAATTTCAGTCAATTGATGAAAAGTCAATTGTACACTGAAAAGTCAAACTTTGACTTTTTGATCAAAATCAAGTTTCAAAAATCATATTTCATCAAGACATGTCAAAATATGAAACGTGTTCATCAAGAAATTAAAAAGTCAAAATTATCTTTGAAAAGTCAAAATTCTAAGACTTAGAAATTTTTCTAAGTGTTAGAAAGTTAACATTTTTCATAACTTTGTGCCAAATTTCCACCATAATGCAAGATGATTCAAGGAAAACTTCCAACATGAAAGTTTTAGATCTCAATGATATCTAAAACATTGTAGGGCAGAACTTTTTATATAAATTCTTGGATTTCAAGTTATGAATTTATGAAGACATGTCCATGAAACTAAAATACTTGTGAAATTTTGAGTATTTTCGCCAGAATTTTGACCTAACTTCATGGAAACCTTTCACCTAGTTCCAAATTAAATCCTCAAAAATGTCCAACATGAAGTTTGTAGGGGATGTTACAAGCTTTCCAAAATATCCAAGAACTCATCAAGACCATACTTGAGCTAAGAGAATCGAAGGCAATAAGTTAGGGTTTCAAACTTGTTTTGCAAGACATATTTTGTGATGAACATGAACCAAATCCGTAGCCATGCTGCATAATCCTCACTTTGCAGGACTCAAACTTGTTTTTCACTCCATAATTAATGATTTACACAACTGATTATGCCCTTATCCAAGTGTTTCAAGCTTTGTCCAAACCAATTTTCCATTTTGGGGAGAAAGTAACATATCCATTCTTGTAAAGCAAGCTTTATGCACAAAGTCGGCTTCTTGAGCTCCTAACTTGTTTTCTTTGGGTACACTCCATCCACAAAGTCAGAGGTATTGTGTTTAAATTAGTTAACAACTCTATGAACCAAGTACAAGGCATGGAAACTTGTTTTGTCAAAAAATCATATGTTGAGTTTAAACATGTAAATTCAAATTTTGAGTTGTTTCAAGTCTCAAAACCTTTTGCCTATAAGTAAATACACTATTTGCAAGCTAACACATGAATTTACAAGCCCTTAAGCCCTATCATACACTCTCAAACTCTAATTAACCAAAAATTACCATTTTTAAGCTTTTGAAACCTTAACTTTGAAACTCATCACTCTGGCAACTATTGTCCAAACAAATCATCCAAACATTTCATATATATCATATAGAAACTATCCATACCCTTGTTTACTCAATGTAACATCATTTTCATCATCCACCATTTTCAAAATCCACCACTGTAACTTGACTTGAGAAGACCAATCTAGACACTTTCAAGGCAAAGTAAAATTTGTAACATACTCACTAAGGTCCCAGGAAGCTAAAGCAATCATCGTATTGCTTCTGGAAGTCGTGTAGAGGCCATTGAATTTTTGCATCAAGAGGTAAGTTTTTCTAACTTTGAAATCTTGATACAAGTATCATTTGCACTTACTTTCAAAAGATAAAATGTAGATATCATGTATATGAAGCTAACCATATCCTTAAATTTCATTTTAATTGACTGTAGGATGAGAATTTTGAAACTGAATTTTTTGGATATATAGGTTTTCAGTTTGGTACAAGTAGAAATTCGTGAGTGTGATACGGTGGGAAGAACTGACAGTTTTTTGGAATGCTGGTTTGCGTTTTGCGTTTGTTTTTGCAAAATGTCGCGGTAAGCAAGAGTCTCCACCGACTTTTATTTTATCCAACAAGGAAAGGAAAAAAGCACAAAAAAGTTCCTTTTTTTGAGATTTTTTGAGTACGGGGGGTAGATTATAGAAAGGGATGGTATTAGCACCCTTTCTATTCGTAGTTATCTATGGACTCTTAGGTACTTGCTCATCATTTTCAAAATGTTTTCTTTGTGCTTGTGGGTTTGAAAAGTTTTTGTTTTTTAACTTCAATTTAACTCTTGCTTTTGTACTCAAGAGTGTAATGAAGTGTTTTTGAAAACCAGATCTGGCCATCTGGCATATGAATGAAGGATGAACATGGTGGACTTTAGGCTTGTATACGCACTAGATCTCCTGAAAATAACCAAGAAAAATGAAAATTCCTGGAGGCATGGATCAAACCCCTGACCTCCAGCCTTTGGGTCCTTTAAGGCTTATGTGGCTACCACTGAAGCGCGTTGTTGTTTTTGTTATAATAATACAAACAATGTATAATATATAAAAACAAAGCATATGGCCAGAAAATAAAAAACGTGCGCAATGTATTTGAATGGTCCAATGGGTGGACGACACGTCTTCGTCCCTGTCCTCCAAAATTGTAACTTTTACCTGTGGATTTTTATCCGCAGCTAAAAGCGTAGCCTCGTTCTAAAATCCTCTTCAGGCCATATAAATGGAATCCAACACTATAGTTAGCCTCGTCTCATCCCTCTGATCACAGCCATAACCACCATTAAGGCCAATTTTACCTGAAAATAAAAGCCCCAAAACCAAACACCAAACCCTAGCAATGGTGATCTGTGATACAGGTCGTATAAATGAAATTCATTATTGTGAAAAGCTTGCAAATGATGTGAGGGTTAAGAATATACAGTTATTTCATGTTAACAATGCCTAAATCTGGAAATACGAAATCAAGAACATAGCCATGTTACGAATGACTTACAGTGCGTATGGAAGCTTGAAAACGCGTGGTTTGGATTGGTTTCGCTTGTGGAGATGGCCAGCAAACGATTGAGATACTTGCCAAGCCCTGAAACGACCTCTAACCTTGATTTCGATCTCCCACTTTTTTGTGTTTTTGCCGATTTTTGTTCTGCCTCTAGAACTGCTCTCTAACCCTGATTCTTGTGTGTTTCACTTCCTTATGTATTGTACAATACATTAGGGTAGCATTTGTTGTTCAAATCTTCCTCTATCAATGATTTTGAGATTTGATTTTATCCTCCATTAAAACTTTCCAAACTTGGCCTAAATCCAATATCCTTGTGCATAATGACCTTGATACGAGTTTGATTTCAAAGTTAGCTGTAATTGGAGCCTGAAATGATCACAAGATCTTTAGCTTTCAATTTTTTTGATTTTATGTGATTTTATTTTATTTAAAATGAATTAATTCAAATAAAAATCAAATTAAATAATAAAAATAAGATATGGACACATGGCCAAAGTTGGAGCACGTGGGCATTAAGGAAAACTCAAAACAAGTGAAAAGAATGGGCCCATTTGGCAAAATTTGATGTTTTGGAGATAGTTGACTTTTGGCAATTTTGCAAAAAAGTCCAACTTCAACAATGCATAACTTCTTCAATTTTGAACTTTTGGAGGTGTTCTTGGACTTTTTAGAAATCTTGATATGTCCTATAACCAACCCTTTTGGTTTCATCTCATTTTGATATTCCATGCTCAAGTTAGAAGCTTTGGCAAAAAAGGTGTTTTTGTTGACTTTCAAAAATGACCTATAATGTCAAAATTCATAAATCCTTGTGAGTGCATATTTTGATCTTGGGGTATCAAGATGGATTGTAGGGAATTGCATCCTCTTAAAAATGGGATTTGGATGGGTCATTTATCATAAAGTATGAGAAAGTTATGCTTGGTCAAAGTTGAGTTGACTTTTCCTGCAAAACCCTAATTTAGCAACTTTTGAATCTTGATGAATTTTGAGAAATCCTTGATGAATCATGATCAAACCTTGATAAAATGATTAAATATCATTAAAAATGAGAATGTTGACAAAATATCTTGAAGTTTGACTGTCTTTGGGTCACAGTTGACTTTTGTCATAGCATAGTCGATTTTTGGACCTTTGAGCAATTGACTGAGCAAACTTCCTATGCAAGGCTTGAAACTTGACATGGATGATCTTGAGAACATATTAGGACATTGGTGAGCACTTGGGGTCACTTGGACTCAAGGATATTGATGCAATGCAAAACCCTAATTTGGGGTAGACTGCCTTAGGAGAAAGCTTGTCTGACCAACTCTTGGACTACCTTGAGCAACTTGGAGATTTTTCTTGCAATGTCTTAAGGAATATGGGAGGGGAAATTTTTGGGTACAACAGCTTCCCCTGTTCAATCTTCTTAAACCTGAGGATGTAGATTGGCTTTCGTGCCTTTCGTGATCCAAAGGTGGAAGAGGATTGAACACTAGAGTGCCCAAAAATTTGCACTCGCATGAAGTAGTATCAGCCTTGTGATGTCGGGAATGGGCTTACAGATGCCATTTGGAGATTGCTGTCGGGAGGATGGTCTTAAAGATGCCATCTGAAGGAGTGTCGATCGCATAAGAGATTCCTTAGTGAGAGCTTGTATACCTGTTGTTGTGGAAAATTCCGCTGGGGAAGTCTGATCTTTGTTGAGGGAAAGGAACTCGTCCGTAATCCGACTGAGGTGTTGAGATTTAGGAACTTGCCTATAATTCAACTGAGGTGTTGAGATTTAGGAACTTTCCCATAATTCAACTGAGGGGGAAACATCTTCATCGAGATTTAAGAACTTGCCCGTAATTCAACTGAGAAAATTGCTCTGCTGAGATTTAGGAACTTGTCTGTAATTCAACGGAGGAACTTTGTCGAGATTTAGGACCTTGTCTGTAATTAAACTGAGAAAAACATCTCTGCTGGGATTTAAGAACTTGTCAGTAATTCGACTGGAGAGAAACATCTTCATTGAGATTTAAGAACTCGCCCGTAATTCAACTGAGAAAACTTCTCTGTCGAGATTTAGGAACTCGTCTGTAATTCGACGGAGGAACTTTTCCGAGATTTAGGACCTTGTCTGTAATTCAACTGAGAAAACATCTTTGTTGAGATTTAAGAACTTGTCAGTAATTCGGCTAGAGGGAAACATCTTCGTCAAGATTTAAGAACTTGCCCGTAATTCAACTGAGAAAAACTTCTCTGCTGAGATTTAGGAACTCGTTTGTAATTCAACGGAGGAACTTTGTCGAGATTTAGGACCTTGTATGTACTTCAACTGAGAAAACATCTCTGCTGAGTTTTAAGAACTTGTCAGTAATTCGACTGGAGGGAAACATCTTCGTCAATATTTAAGAACTTGCCCGTAATTCAACTGAGAAAAACTTCTCTGCTGAGATTTAGGAACCTGTCTGTAATTCAACGGAGGAAATTTGTCGAGATTTAGGACCTTGTCTGTACTTCAACTGAGAAAACATCTCTGCTGAGTTTTAAGAACTTGTTAGTAATTCGACTGGAGGAAACATCTTCGTCGAGATTTAAGAACTCGCCCGTAATTCAACTGAGAAAACTTCTCTGATGAGATTTAGGAACTTGTCTGTAATTCAACGGAGGAACTTTGTCGAGATTTACGACTTTGTCTGTAATTCAACTGAGAAAAACATCTCTGCTGAGATTTAAGAACTTGCCAGTAATTCGACTGGAGGGAAACATCTTCGTCGAGATTTAAGAACTCGCCCATAATTCAACTGAGAAAACTTCTCTGCTGAGATTTAGGAACTCGTCTGTAATTCAACGGAGGTAAAAGCTTCATAGTTTTGAATTTTGTGAGAATTTAACCGCATCCTTCCTGAAAGGTAAAGGTTAATTGTATGTAATGCATGATATGTATCAGGCAATGATGTTCTCAAAATAAATGAGATTGTGTTGTACGATGCGTATATGCATGTGTCATGATGTATGGAAATGTAATGTTTTTAGCAGGGGAAAATAAATCCCGGATAGCTGCTGGAGAAGAGAGCTGAATTTTTCGTTTCCGTTAGGGATAGTAAATGAAGATGTTTGTGAGAATAAACCTGCAGGAGAGGATAACTTCGCTGGGGAATAAACTGATGAGGAGATTACTCTGTGGGGAAGAGATGCTCTGTAGAGGATTCCGCTAATAAATTCTGCTGGGGATGAATTATCGCTGCTGGTGATACCGAATCCTGTTGGGGATTGAATTCCTGTTTGTGAAAGGCATGAACTCCGCTGGGGATGATCTTCAGTTGCGACTTCACTGGGGATAACCTTTTAGGCTCTACTGGGGACAATCTTGCAGAGTCTCATGGGGATGATTCTCCAAACTCTATTGGGGAGCTTCTTCAGACTGCGCTGGGGAGAATTTTCAAACTCCACTGGGGATATTTTATACTCCGCCGGGGATGGTAAGACTTTTTAGTGCTGATGGTAGATAAACTCTGCTTGGGGAGAATATTACCGATTCATTCGCGGTTGTGAGTATCAGCTGGGGAGAGCTAACATTACTGCCTTTTCTTACTCTGCGGAGAGTGAAAGCACCTTAGCCATATTCTTCAGCTAAATTTACCTTGTACCTGGTGGACAGAGCAATTGTACAGTTTGGACATTTCTTATTTGCCCCTGTTTCTAATATTACAAGTAATCGTCTTTTGTTTCGCATGTAAATTTTTATGATCAACAATTAATGTCAAATGCATATATCAAAAATGAACATTGGACGTTCTTTGCAAAACAAAACAGAAAAAGGAAAAACAGTTTGAAATTTCTCTAAAAATGAATTGTATTGATTTTGAAGTTAGCCTGTAAATAGGCGTTTTTGTACAAGAGGCTGACGTCCTAGTAAGAGAACGCCGCCGAACAATAGAGTTCATACAATTTTGTGAAAAACTAAACAAAACAGCTATGTGAATAATCCCACTGGGTTCCAACTCTGCTATTGCCCTTATGTCCTCGAGCATCTCATCAATTTGCTACTTGGTTGAAGGTAGATCAGATTGATTAGTGCCATCCGAGCTTGATAGTCGATATTGAAGTCTGGTTACAAGGTGATCCAATGAGACACAGTGTTACGCTTTGATCCCTAATTTTTGCCTGGACCTCCCTTTCAGGTTTTCAGTCCATCGGGATACCCTTTTTTGCCCAAACCGCCTTTTCAGGTTTTCAACTTGCCGGGTGTACAGATTTTTTATTTTCATCCCTTATTTTTACTCGAACCCTTTTGGTTCGCCAGGAAGCCCTTATTTTTGCCTAGGCCAGTCAACCTAGAGGGTCTTTGATTATGCGTAGTATCTTTTCACTATGTTTGCATTGACGGGGTGAGGAAGGTCGTCACCATCCATGGTGGTTAGAATCATAGCTCCTCCTGAGAAGATATTCTTAACCACAAATGGCCCTTCGTAAGTAGGGGTCCATTTGCCCCTGGGATCACCTTGAGGTAAGATAATGCGCTTGATAACCAGGTCCCCAACTTGATATTCTTGTCATCTGAATTTCTTGTTAAATGCTTTGATCATCCGCTTTTGATACGTCTGACCATGACAAATAGCAGTAAGTCTCTTTTCATCTATTAAATTCAGTTGATCAAGTCGGGTCTGAATCCAGTCATCTTCTCTCAAACCTGCATCCTTCATAATCCGAAGAGAGGGTATCTAAACTTCAATGGGCAAGACGGCCTCCATACCATATACCAAGTAATATGGTGTTGCCCCTGTTGACGTCCGCGCTGAAGTACGGTACCCATGAAGAGAAAATGGTAACATCTCGTGCCAATCTTTGTATGTCATCGTCATCTTCTGCACAGTCTTCTTAATGTTCTTATTAGCCGCTTCGACAGTCCCATTCATCTTCGGCCGGTAAGGAGAAGAGTTGTGATGTTGTATCTTGAACTGCTTGCAGAGCTCGGTGATCATCTTATTGTTGAGATTTGTACCATTGTTTGTAATGATCCTTTCTGGTACACCGTATTGATAAATCAGGTTGTGCCGAATAAACCGTGCCACGACGTTCTTGGTTACAGTAGCAAAGGAAGCCGCTTCAACCCACTTCATAAAGTAATCAATTGCTACCAAGATGAAACGATGCCCATTGGACGCTGTAGGCTGATCTCACCGATCATGTCAATGCCCCACATTGCAAAAGGCCACGGAGCCGTCAAGACGTTTAGAGGAACTGGAGGTATGTGCACCTTGTCAACATAGACTTGGCACTTGTGACAGGTCTGAGAATGCTGATAACAGTCGGCTTCCATTGTGGACCAATAGTATTCTTCCCGTAGGATTTTCTTTGCCATGGTGTGTCCACTGGAATGAGTCCCGAAAGTACCTTCATGAAAATCTACCATAATCCTTTCTGCTTCATTCTTATCCACACATCGCAGTAAGGTTGAATCATGGTTGCGCTTGTAAAGAATACCGTTGTTGATGAAGAATTTCGCTGTGAACCTCCTCAAAAACTTCTTATCATTAACAGATGCACCCTCAGGGTATTCTTGGGCCTCAAGATACCTTTTTACCTCGTGAAACCAGGGTTTATCTATTTCCTCTTCAGTCTCAATATCGCAACAATGTGCGGGTTCGTCCAACCTTTCAATGGTAATCTGGGGAGCTTCGTTGTCCCAATTGACTTTGAACATAGAAGACATTGTAGCCAGCGCGTCCGCCAACTGATTCTCCTCTCTCGGGAAGTGTTCAAAAGTTATCTCCTCGAAATGTGGAAGCAACGTCAACACATACTCTTTGTAAGGAATAAGATTAGGGTGTTTCATATCCCACTCGCCTTTGATCTGACTGATCACGAGAGCGGAATCTCCGAATACACTTAAGAACTTAATCCTTAGGTCAATTGTTGCTCGAAGACCCATGATGCATGCTTCATACTCCGCCATGTTGTTGGTGCAGTTGAAGCATAGTCGGGCGGTGAATGGAGTATGAGAGCCTTTAGGAGATATGATCACGGCGCTAATGCCATTGCCCAAAAGCGTTCGAAGCTCCATCAAAATACATGGACCATCGGGATCCTTCCTCAGGTCCTTCATCCGGTCCAGGCGTCTCACAGTCAGTCACCAACATAATATTTTCATCCGGGAATTCAAAGTTCATAGACTGGTAATAATCCACTGCCTGATGTGCCAAATGATCTGCCAATACACTTCCCTTAATTGCCTTTTGGGTTGTATATTGGATGTCATACTCAGTCAAGATCATCTGCCATCTTTCTATTCTTCCGGACAAGGAAGGCTTCTCGAAGATATACTTGATTGGATCCATTTTTGATATCAATAGAGTAATGTGAGTCAACATATACTGTCTCAGCTGGCGAGCAGCCCATGCCAAAGCGCAGCAAGTTTTCTCAAGCAACGAGTATCAGGTCTCGCAGTCGGTAAACTTTTTGCTAAGGTAATAGATAGCATGCTCTTTTCAGACAGACTCGTCATACTGACCCAACACACACCCCATTGAATTGTCGAGTACTGTCAAGTATAAGATCAGAGGTCTCCCTTCAACTGGAGGCATCAGAATAGGTGGCTCTTGGAGATATTATTTTATCCTTTCGAAAGCGGCCTAACATTCATCGTTCCATCTTACTGCTTGATCTTTCTTCAGTAGCTTGAAGATTGGCTCACAAGTAGCAGTCAGGTGTGAGATAAATCGGGCAATGTAGTTCAGACGTCCCAGAAAGCCTATGACTTCTTTTTCTGTTCCGGGAGCTGGCATTTCCTGTATAGCCTTCACCTTTGTAGGATCCACTTGAATGCCTTTATCACTTACGATGCAACCCAGCAGCTTACCTGATCTCACCCCGAAGGTGCACTTGTTCGGGTTTAACCTCAGCTTGTACAACTTCAACCTGTCAAACGACTTCTGAAGGTGGTTAAGGTTTTCTTCCTCAGTCTAGGACCTTGCAATCATATCGTCGACGTATACCTCAATCTCATGATGAATCATGTCGTGGAACAAAGCGACCATGGCGCGCTGATACGTTGCCCCAGCATTCTTCAATCCGAAAGGCATAACCTTGTAGCAAAAGGTACCCCATTGAGTAACAAAGGTTGTCTTCTCCATATCCTCAGGAGCCATTTTAATCTGATTATAACCGGAGAAACCATCCATAAAGGAGAAGACCTTATGTTGGGCGGTGTTGTCAACCAGAACGTCGATATGAGGCAGAGGGAAATCATCCTTGGGACTTGCCCTATTCAGATCCCTATAGTCAACACACATTCGAACTTTACCATCCTTCTTCGGCACAGGAACCACGTTGGCCACCCACTGTGGGTAAGAAGTAACTACTAGAAAACCAGCATCAAACTGCTTCATCACTTCAGCCTTGATTTTCTCAGACATCTCTGGGCGCATTCGGCGGACTTTCTATTTCACTGGAGGACAGTCTTCCTTGGTAGGCAATCGGTGAACCACAATATCGGTATCCAACCCAGGCATATCTTCATAAGACCAGGCAAAGATCTCAACATAGTCACGCAGCATCTGAATCATCTGTTGCTTAACACTAGACTCCAGATTTGCACCGATCTTGACCTCTTTCTTGTCTACCTCTGTACCCAGATTTACCGTTTCCACTGGCTCCTCATGCGGCTGTATGGCCCTCTGTTCTTGAAGTAACAGTCTTGCAAGTTCACCAGGCACTTCGTAATCTTCTTCACCTTCGTCTTCGGCTAAGTTGATCGGACTTTCGAAGTCATAACTGGCAGTAGCAGAGTCGTTATCAGTGGGATCCAGAGTGGATGTAGACCTGTATATGTGAGTGTGTGTAAAATAGCTGTTTTGCAATATATAAAAAGAAAAACAAGGAGCGCAAAATTTGAAATGCAAGAAACGTCCAATGCTTTTATTAATGATATATGAAAATGACACACATAAAGCCCTCACAAACAAAGCCACGGTGCCTCGGATAAGACATCGGGCCGTAAAGTTTAAAAGAAATGTCTGTTACAAATTCAAAAGAAAGTCTCATTACTGGGTAATAAAAGAAATTGGGACGAAGTCCTTTGCCGTCCAATTGCTTAGTCCGTCATCAGTAGTCAGGTAGATCCAACTGTCGAACTCAGATTCTTCAACATCGTCTTCAATGGCATTCACTCCTGAATTGCTAATAAACAGGGGAGGTCCTCCGATCCGTTCGCGCCGAAAAGCCCTTTGAGCTTCTGCAGTGAAACCCAAACCAAACTTGTTAGTCTTATGTGTAAAATCAGGGAGTTGGCCCCAATTTGCACACCCACCTTTCTCAACAACAGCCCGGGCATCCTTTAGGGAAGCCATCTTCATTGGAGGATCTTCAGTAACAGTTTCAGCTGATTCCAGTGTCTGGGGTACTTCTTCAAAATGTTGAAACGGGGTTTCAATGAACTCCCCATCCATCTCTACATATCGGAAAGAGTTGAGGTGGCTCACCATGTACTCCTCTTCTCTCTGTACCGTAACAATTTTCCCTTTCACTGGGTATTTCAGCATCTGGTGGAGCATAGAAGTCACTGCCCCAGCTTTGTGGATCCACGGGAGATCCAGCAAACAAGAATAAGATGGGTGAATGTCCATCACATAGAATGTAGACGCGAAAATCTGAGAACTAACCTTCACTAGAATATCCACTTCTTCGTGTACCATTCTCTTGGACCCATCAAAGGCCCTAACCACAATGTTACTTGGCTTCAGCTCCAACCCTTCGCAGTCCAACCGGTCTAGTGCCTTCTTGGGTAAAACATTCAACGAGGATCCAGTATTCACCAATACATGAGCTAGAGTAGTGCCCCTGCACTCGATGGAGACATGCAGGGCATCATTGTGATTCTTCCCCTTAGTAGTCAAGTCTGCGTCGGAGAAACCCAACCCATTATCTGCTATCAAGCTAGCCATACAATCTTTGAACTGGTCAGCAGATGTCTCCTGCGACACGTACGCAGTCTTCAGGAAAGCAATCAGAGCCTTAGCATGGGCCTCTGAACACAACAATAAAGACAACATAGAGATCTTCGACGGGGTTTGCCCCAACTGTTCGACTACATTGTAGTCGCTCTTCTTGATGATCTTTAAAATTTCCTCTATCTCCTATCTAGAGGCTTCAACAGTAATCTTCTTCGGTGCCTCCGTCTGGGCAGGCTCACCGGTGGTCCCTTTGCCCCGAGTGTCAGCTGACTCGGTGCCAGGGGTAAGAATTGGAACTTGAGTAGGGACAGTAGCAGATGTACTGGTCGGCATAATAACAACGGGCTTCTGAACAGTTGGTGGAGAGATCTCAGGGGAGAAAAGTCTTCCGCTGCGGGTGACTTTACTAGATCCAAAAATATTGCTGACATCAGTATCAGCCTCTTCATCCTTTAAATCTTGTTTAACCCCGTGATAATACACGTCAGCCCCATAGTGCCACGGGACAGCCTTATCTGACGTATAGGGGATAGGTCCAGGAACAGTAATGATCAAGGGAGCAATTCTAGGAACAGATGTAATTCTAACAGGCTTTCTCGAGGAAGCCTTGGAAGAATTGTCGAAAATGGTGATTATAGCAACTTCTTCAACAGGAACCAAAGGAACAAAAGTCTTCTCAAACAGAATTTCTTTATTATCCATCAGGCGTTGGACACCTGACTTCAATAGATGGCAACCGGTAGGTAGGATGGAACACAGACGGCAACCTTCGCCACAGCCCGAAAATAAACCGGCTAATACAAGGTTCTTCTTCACAGTCATCAATGGAGTAGCAATGTCTTTTATGGAAGTCACAAATGAGTCTTCATCTACAGCATTCACTCCATGCTTGGGCATAGGAGCAGTCATAACATTAGGATTTTTAGGTGCTTCAAACTCAATCTCCTTAGCATCAATCAAGTCCTGTATCTTATTCTTCAAGACCCAACAATCATTCGTATCATGTCCCGGGCTATCGGAATGAAAAGCACAGCGGACATTCGGATTGTACAGAGGTGATGTTATATTGGGATTCTTCGGGGGCTTCCTTCGGAATCACCAAGTTGGTCTTTAGCAACTGCGGCAGAATCTGAGACAGGGTCATATGGCGCTGAGTGAATTGTCTCCGCGGACTCTCGGCTCTTGGTTTATTGTTGCATTGTGAGGCAACAGCAGGTCTTGATATAACAACCGCATTGACTGCTTGGCGGCGCTCAGGTCTATTATGGCTCTTTGAAATGTAAACTTCACTAGACTCCTTCTTAAAAGGCTTCTTCTTGGTACTTGATGAAGCACCCTTTTGTATTTTACCGCTTTTAATACCGGCTTCAACTCTTTCCCCGGTCATAATCAGCTCAGTAAACCCGGACGATGAACTTCCAATCTTATGGTTGAAATATGGACCAGACAAGGTCCCCAGAAACATATCCACTAACTCCCTGTCAGCCAGGGGGGGTTGTACTCTTCCAGCAAGGTCCCTCCATTTATGAGCGTAGTCTTTGAAACCTTCGCTCGCACCCATAGACATACCCTGAAGTTGGGTACATGTGGGAGCGAGGTCGGCATTGTATTAGTACTACTTGTAAAAAGCAACAGCAAGGTCTTCCCAATTACGGATACTAGCTCCTTCCAGCTTGTAAAACCATTCAAGTTGAGTCCCTGAAAGACTATCTTGAAAGAAGTGGATCCAGAGGTTCTTATCAGCAGTGTATGGCTGGATCTTTCTAACATACGAATGGAGGTGTAGCTTTGGGTAGGAGACCCCGTCGTATTTAGCAAAGGCTGGTGCTTTAAACTTATGGGGAATCACCACCCCAGATGACAAACCCAAATCTCCAAAGTCCAATCCAGGGACCTTTTGGACCTCCATTTCACTCAACCGGTCTTCAAGCTATTTATATCTATCCTCAGCCAGAGGATATTGGTCTTTGACAAAGTCAGTCTCATGGTCAGATACCACAGGGCTAGGAACCCTCCTTTCTTCTTGGTTTTCTCCCCCTCCAGATGAGTGAGATAAGTCAACATCCTGCAAATTGTTCCTGAATCTGCGACCCATATTCAGGAAGACTATCTTCTTTTTTTTCTTCTTCTTATCCTTCAAGATAAGAGTCTTCAGATCTTGCTGACCCTTGGCCAAATTCATGAACATTTCCTGAAACTGGGTGTTCTGAGCTTGCAGAGCCTTGATAGCTTGATCAGTTGATGTTTCAGCAGACATGATACTGAAATAAACAGCGAAGAAGATGAGAAACCTGTAAGGGTACCTGTTATGAGGTGCATGAGAATGATATGTGTATGATATGATTTCAAAGACTTTAGGGATTCAAATTCGTAAACCAAAATGAAACACACTTTTATTAGATAAAAACGTGAAACAATGTTCAACAAATTCCTTTAAGGCGTTACAAAAAGAAATACTGAAAGTAAATCAAAACTAGAAATTAAAAGACATCAGCACTCCCATGGTCGTTTCCTTTTGGTGCTGACATAGTTGTTGAGGATCTGCTCATTCTCCAATTGTCTTGTAAGCTTTAGAATCTTCTGCTCCTGCTCATGATACTTTTCTCTGTAAGCATCTCGTTCTTCTCTCAACTGCATCCAAGACCTCTTTAATGCCCCAATGTCAGTAGGCATGTAAGGGTGAAGGATGGTAGGAGGAACCCCTTCTTCATCAGCATTCTCAACAATTACGGGTAAGACAGCTTCGTAGGGCATCCCTAGCTTCTGAGCACGTGTACGAACCCACCGGAGATACGTTTCCATTGGAAGAGAGGTCTTTATCCCTAACTCATATGGATCAGACCGGTGCACCCTGTCCCAAGCTCGTATGAACCTGCGGTGAAGCTCGTCACTATCCCCTTGGAAGTCAAAGACAATGCTTGGCATCAGCAACTCATGAGGTCCTTCCCTCCTAGCTCACCCAAACTGACGTAAGGCCAGACAAGGATTATAGGTGATCCATCCTCGAATTCCAAGTAGTGGAACATTGGGGTATTCCCCACAGCGATCAATAATGGCCACTTCTTCCATGTCTTTAGTGCTCCAGATAATGTCAGTGTGAGCGAGAGACATAATTCTGTAGGCCCAACCCATGCCTTCCTTGTTCTTCAAAACTGATTTAGGGAGGTGAGAGATAAACCACCTCGCCAGCAATGGTGCACAACACATAAGGGTTCCCCGTTTCTGAGCAGTACGGGCATAAAGAGAGTGCAGAATGTCACCCAAGAGAGTGGGCACTGGATTACAGGACATGAAAATCTTCACTGCATTCACGTCGACGAAAGAATCTGAGTTAGGAAACAACACTAAACCATAAATGAGAAGGGTCAGGATATCCTCGAATGCTTGAAAATCCAAACTGTCCCAAAACTGATTAGCCCGATCAACCAAGAATTTAGCCAAGAAGCCTTTTGTCCCACTTCGAGTCTCCCAGCTAGACATTACCTCGGCCTTTGTCAGATGGAGGGCTGAAGCAATCTCTTCCGGCCTAAGGACTTTCTCCCAACCTGTAAATGGCGTCTGCTCTAGAATAGAAATACCAAGTAGATCAGAGAACTCTTCCAAGGTAGGGACCAAATGATAGTCCGGGAAGGTAAAGCAATGGTACAATAGATCAAAGAACTGGCACAAAACACTCATCATATATTCATCTAATCTGGAAGTGACCAAACCAAGGAGGTTCCCATGTCTTCTGATAAAGGAGGAAGTATTTGGAACCTTTGCAACCAAATCTCAAAGCTGAGTAGGAATCTGAACAAAACTGATCCGAATAGTGTTTCTATGCATAGGTGCCATGACCTACAAAACATAACAAAGATGAATCCCATTGGTCTTTGAAATGGTTAGTCCAATGCAATATGCATGCAATGTCATGATGCATGATGTCATGATAGAAACACGTCACAAGTATTCACAGATGGAAAACATGGTAAGGGCAAACAAGTCACACAGATATCCCTTAGATTTCAGGCTGGTGAGGAGTTTAGGTATTATCCTCTTTCAGTTTAGTTGGTTCAAACATGTCCTGGAAATAGTAATCAGGTTCTAGAGGATCTCAATATCACTAACCACCCTCGATCGGTCATAATTCCAGTTTGGAAACCTTTTCTTGCAGCCGGAATCATCGCGAGAGTTTGGTCTCAATGAGTGTAGCATACCACTACTGTTCTATGGCCAAGTTGGTCAATTATAGGTTCTAAGGTCAGTTGGTGCTTAATGACCCCTTAGAAGACCCATATTATCCTTGTGCCACCACAAGGGATATCGGTACAAACTAAAGTGCCACACCAACGTAGCTACTGCTTCAACCGTATCGGTATACACCGTACAGTTCCCTCACAGTCTATTGCTACTTACCTAAAAGGTATTCCCCAGATCCGGTTTTGGATCTATAGTAACTCCGATACAAGCCCACAAAGATAAATCATACAAATCAAGCAATTGAAAACATTATGAACTAATCCTAAGGTACACCCCACTTATAATTTCCCCAACAGAGTCGCCAGTTATGTGATACGGTGGGAAGAACTGATTGTTTTTTGGAATGTTGGTTTGTGTTTTGTGTTTGTTTTTGCAAAATGTCGCGGTAAGCAAGAGTCGCCACCAAATTTTATTTTATCCAACAAGGAAAGGAAAAAAGCACAGAAAAATTCCTTTTTTTGAGATTTTCTGAGTACGGGGGGTAGATTATAGAAAGGGAAGGTATTAGCACCCTTTCTATCCGTAGTTATCTACGGGCTCTTAGGTACTTGCTCATTATTTTCAAAATGTTTTCTTTGTGCTTGTGGGTTTAAAAAGTTTTGGTTTTTTAACTTCGATTTAACTCTTGCTTCTGTCCTCAAGAGTGTAATGAAGTGTTTTTGAAAACTTTATTTGAAAAGGAGTGTAAGTGTGAAAAAGTTTTGTTTTGGATGAGCAAGTATCTAAGAACTATCTACCTACTCGAAAAAAGAATCATTCTATGCTAATTTCCTTTAGACAATGTTATCCCACTATTAGTGAGTGGGTAGCACCGTCGTTGGAGTTTGAGGGTCAATTCGAATGAGGGGCATACGGTCACTAAAGAAATGTTAGGACGCCTTAGCGGTAACCCTAATGTCTTAGATCATTTGTTCGAGGCAACAATATCTGAGGCAACCATTTCGAGGCAACTATGATCTTTAGACAAGAGGACGACCTCTAAAACGACCTATACTCAATGACCGTGTACGAAGGCAACCAAGTGGGGTGTACCCTAAGAGTGCGCATGTGCGAGTGTGTCGTTTTCAGTTATTTTTATCTTTGCACATGTTAAGGGTGATCTAATTTGATTTTAAGATTAAGCATTCATTCTTGTCATGCAAACCATATTATCAAACATATAGCAGTTATAATTTGCATAAATTAAAATGCGGAAATTAAATTACAAGGCGTCGGGTATTTACATCGCCAAAAGCAACCCTTTGAAAATAAAATAAAGCGGTAAAATAAATAAATGTCCTAATTAATTATTACATACCGGAAGCAGATACATTAATTGGATAAAGAAAAATAAAGCGCGACGCGAAATTAAATTGGATGCGAAATAAGGTTTTGACCCTTTTAAAAGAAAATGCTTTTTTGTTGTTTTTATTTTTTAAGAAAAGAAATTAAATCCTAAATTAAAATACTAAATTGGAAATTAAATAAATTAAATGAAAAAAATAATTAATGACATGTTTTTGGAGTTTTTGATTATTTAAGAAAGAAATTAAAATAATTAAATTAGAATTAAAACCTAATGATTTCTAATTAATTTTAAATATTTACAAAAATAAATTAAAGTTTCCTAGAATTAAAAACCTAATTAATTAGTTAGTATTTATTAATAAAAAAGAATTCTGAAATTTTATTGGATAAAAATATTTTTTGTGATTTTTGATAAAAAAAGGAAATTTTTTTATTGGTTAGAAAATAAATTAAATAAAATAAAGCAATTAAATTAAATAAACAAAATAAAGAAAAGTAGAGAAATTGGGCCTGATTTGGGTGTGTAGAAAGCAATTTTGTTGGCCCATTAGCATCCAGTCCAAATGACTTTTGGGATTCCATGCACGTGCATTGACTTGCTTATGGTGCGCCTTCAAGGATTGGCCACCAGATCTGGCCATCTAGCATATGGATGAAGGATGAACATGGTGGACTTCAGACTTGTAAACGCACTAGATCTCTTGAAAATAACCAAGAAAAATGCAAATTGCTGGAGGCAGGGATCGAACCCCTGACCTCCAGCCTTTGGGTCCTTTAAGGCTTATGTGGCTACCACTGAAGCGCGTTGTTGTTTTTGTTATAATAATACAAACAATGTATAATATATAAAAACAAAGCATATGGCCAGAAAATAAAAAACGTGCGCAATGTATTTGAATGGTCCAATGGGTGGACGACACGTCTTCGTCCCTGTCCTCCAAAACTGTAACTTTTACCTGCGGATTTTTATCTGCGGCTAAAAGCGTAGCCTCGTTCTAAAATCCTCTTCAGGCCATATAAATGGAATCCAACACCATAGTTAGCCTCGTCTTATCCCTCTTATCACAGCCATAACCACCATTAAGGCCAATTTTACCTGAAAATAAAAGCCCCAAAACCAAACACCAAACCCTAGCAATGGTGATCTGTGATACAGGTCGTATAAATGAAATTCATTATTGTAAAAAGCTTGCAAATGATGTGAGGGTTAAGAATATATAGTTATTTCATGTTAACAATGCCTAAATCTGGAAATACGAAATCAAGAACATAACCATGTTACAAATGACTTACAGTGCGTATGGAAGCTTGAAAATGCGTGGTTTGGATTGGTTTCGCTTGTGGAGATGTCCAGCAAACGATTGAGATACTTGCCAAGCCCTGAAACGACCTCTAACCTTGATTTTGATCTCCCACTTTTTTGTGTTTTTGCCAATTTTTGTTCTGCCTCTAGAACTGCTCTCTAACCCTGATTCTTGTGTGTTTCACTTCCTTATGTATTGTACAATACATTAGGGTAGCATTTGTTGTTCAAATCTCCCTCTATCAATGATTTTGAGATTTGATTTTATCCTCCATTAAAACTTTCCAAACTTGGCCTAAATCCAATCTCCTTGTGCATAATAACCTTGATACGAGTTTGATTGCAAAGCTAGCTGTAATTGGAGCCTGAAATGATCACAAGATCTTTAGCTTTCAATTTTTTTGATTTTATGTGATTTTATTTGATTTAAAATGAATTAATTCAAATAAAAATCAAATTAAATAATAAAAATAAGATATGGACACATGGACAAAGCTGGAGCACGTGGGCAATAAGGCAAACTCAAAACAAGTGAAAAAGAATGGGCCCATTTGGCAAAATTTGAAGTTTTGGGGATAGTTGACTTTTGGCAATTTTGCAAAAAAGTCCAACTTCAACAATGGATAACTTCTTCAATTTTGAACTTTTGGAGGTGTTCTTGGTCTTTTTAGAAATATTGAGATGTTATCTAACCAACCATTTTGGTTTCATCTCATTTTGATATTCCATGCTCAAGTTAGAAGCTTTGGAAAAAAAGGTGTTTTTGTTGACTTTCAAAAATGACCTATAATGTCAAAATTCATAACTTCTTGTGAATGCATATTTTGATCTTGGGGTATGAATATGGATTTTAGGTAATTGCATCCTCTTAAAAATGGGCTTTGTATGGGTCATTTATCATAAATTATGAGAAAGTTATGCTTGGTCAAAGTTGAGTTGACTTTTCCTGCAAAACCCTAATTTAGCAACTTTTGAATCTTGATGAATTTTGAGCAATCCTTGATGAATCATGATCAACCCTTGATCAAATGATGAAATATCCTTAAAAATTAGAATTTAGACAAAAGATCTTGAAGTTTGACTATATTTGGGTCACAGTTGACTTTTGTCCTAGCACAGTCGATTTTTGGACCTTTGAGCAATTGACTGAGCAAACTTCCTCTGCAAGGCTTGAAACTTGACATGGATGATCTTGAGAACATATTAGGACATTGGTGAGCACTTGGGGTCACTTGGAATCAAGGATCTTGATGCAATTCAAAACCCTAATTTTGGGTAGACTGTCTTAGGAGAAAGCTTGTCTGACCAACTCTTGGACTACCTTGAGCAACTTGGAGATTTTTCTTGCAATGTTTTGAGGAATATGGGAGGGAAATTTTGGGGTACAATAGTGAGTTATATTGGGAATAAATAAAAACTAATTACATATTTTAAATCCTTGTGAAATTCTAAGCAAGTTTCATTTTTACATTTTTGAATTTGGTTGAGAAATGAGGAAGTTAGAGTTTTTTTGAAAAAAATGGAAAATATATGTTATTACAATAATTGTTAGCGTGCAGGAGGAAGAAGGAGGATGGCTTGGCCATTTTCAAATTTTTACATCTAAGTTCATTTTATATTTAATGATTTTTGTTTCATTAACGGATGTAACAGCCACCCCAGTGGCAAGCAATGCTCGTTTCATGTCACTTCTTATCCTAAGGGCGCGGGTTCGAACAATAGTGAACCCCCCTTTTGCATATTTTATGTTATTTTTGTGATTTTTGTGATTTCAGGAAGCAATCTTCTCATATAATATTACGCAAGTGCACGGTTGACAAGGAAACATTCCTGGCCTAGTGGTATTCTTTTGAGCCAACAACCTGAATATCTTGAGTTCAAGCCTTGGCAGGATCAAAATCTTATTTTTATCACTTGACTCATTTTACATTTTTAACAAATTTCAATAATTTATTTAACCCATCAAATTAACTCCTTTTGAACTAATCTTTTGCACACTACTATTTTATTAGGTTTATTTTATGAATATATAAAAATCTCACCAAAAATATTTTTATTTTCATTATTCATGATTTATTCATAGAAGCATCTTTTAGGGTTTTTTTCTTTATTAAAAAACAAAAAAAAAAACATTTTTCTTAACAATTTTCTTTTCTTGATTAAATTAATTTTTAACTTAGTTTTTGCTTTGAATTTCTTTTCTAATTAAATCAACTGAGAATTTAGGGATTTTAATTAATTAAATTCTTTCCTTTTATTAGTTTAATTAAATCAAGACTTTTCATAAACAAAAACAATTTTCTTTTTCTTTCACATTGATTTTATATTCTTGCATGTTTTATCTTGCAATATTCAATATTATCGTAATAGTATAATTATAACTTTATTGCTTTCATCCCCCATTTGTAAATTTATATACCCCATCCCCAAAAGATTGTAATAGCGTAGAATATTTACTTTCCGCAATTTATCGCTTTCATATAAATGCTAGTAATTAGTATTTGTATGGAAAGATAAAAATCAACAAGTAGATAACCCTAATCAAAGATTAAATGCATGCAAATCAAACACACTATTCACACATGCACCCCTAAGGTTAACTCCACTTGTTGCCTAAAAAATGGTCATGTTATGCATGTGGGATGTCTTAGCAAAAACAATAAAAAATACAAGATCATAGTCCCTCGATGACGCTTCAAATGTTGCCTTACAAGTGATCTTAGTCCCTCAAGAGAAATGCTAAGATATCTCACAACATTGCTATTCATGACTGTACAATGACCCACGCCCGTCCCTTTTACATCCAAAGATAAGGCTTCTTACCAATCAAGGGCGAGATAGCAATATCAAAGGAAGAGAGAAACGAACAAAAAAAAAGACTTTTGAGTAGGTAGAAACGTTGTTAGTTGCTTGCTCACTTTCAAAACAAACACACACACACCAAACACTTTTAAAATATGAAATATTTTCAAAAGTCCAACACTTTGTATACGTTCTTACAAAATGAGAACCATTACAAAGTTCGCCTAAACGAAGGCATCTTTTCAAAAATACTTTCAAAACCACCACAAAGCATATTTTCAAACAAAGCAAGTGATCTAGAAAACAACTAAGAGCCCATAGATAACTATGGATGAAAAGGGTGCTAACACCTTCCCTTTTCATAATCTACCCCCCGAACTCAAGAAATAATCTCAAAGGTCTTTCTTGTTCTTTTCACCCTTTCCTTTATTTGGATAAAAGAAAAGTCGGTGGCGAATCTTGCTAACTGCAATAATTGTGATAAACACAAAACATCTCAAGTTAGTTCTCCCGCCGTATTACAGAACTGGTGACTCTGCCGGGGACACTTAAAAGTGGGGTTACCTTAGGGCTAGATCACCTTTATTTGCTTTCATTGTTTGATTTGCTTGCTTTACATTTTGGTTCCTTGTTTGGGTTTGTTTTGATCCTCCACCCAGATTTGGGATACCTTATAGGTAAGTAGCAATACATTATGGAAACTGTGTGGGGTATACCGACATAGTCTAAGCAATAGCTACGTTAGTGTGACACATTTGTTGGTACCGGTAGGCCTTGAGTAGTCAAGGAGAATATGGGGCCGCTGTGTGGTGTCATGAAGCACTAACTGACTTTAGAACCTTTACTTGACCAACTTGGTCAGTAGGAACTAGTGAGATATCCGGCTTTGATGCAGTCTGAAATTGATTGATACTCGATACTACGCTCATTGAGATCAAACTTCTCGGGATATTTAGGTCGCCATTAAAGAGGCTTGCGCTGAAACAATTCCCGATAAGAAAGATAAGTGATATTGAGATCCCTTAGAACCCAGTTACTATTACTAGGACAGGTTGAGCCAACTAAACTTCAAGAGGGTACTTACCTATAAGACTCCATGCAAGCCTAAACCTAATGACTCGTTTGTCTTGTGTGTATATTCTTACTTGTACATAACATCATAAACATCATAACATCATAAGCATTCTCACTAATAATTTCAAGGATTATTGGGATTTATCTTTGTAGGACATGTCTTCCATCCGCGAGAATACTATCCAAGTCAATCTTATAAGAATTCCTTCTCAACTCAAAGAGTTAGCATCAAGGGTTCCTGAGAATTCTTCATTTATCGAAAGACATGGTTGACTCCTAAACTTGGTTACCTCAAGCATTGAGGATGACATGATGAAGGTGCTTTTTCAGTTCTTCGACCCTTTGCACCATTGCTTTACCTTTCCCGATTACCAACTTGTACCTACTATAGAAAAATTCTCTCAACTCTTGAGGATTCCTATTCTCAATCAACTACATTTCAACGGTACTGAAAGAGACCCGATCCCTGAAGAGATTGCCCGAGCGCTACACTTGCAGCGATCCGATGTCACGGATAATTGGGAGACAAGAAGTGGTATCAGAGGATTCTTAGCCAAGTTCTTATTTGAAAAAGCTCAAGAGTGTTGGAACACCCTGGATTTATAAGATTTTGAAGAAATCTTGGCCCTTCTCGTCTATGGGATGGTTTTATTTCTAAACCCTGACCAACTTATAAATGTAAATGTTGTCAAAATCTTCATGTCTCACAATCCGGTGCCTACTTTGTTAGGAGATATGCTACATTCTCTCCACTCTCGCACTATGAGGAAGAGAGGGACCCTCATGTGTTGCACTCCTCTTTTGGATAGATGGTTTATCTCGCATCTCCCCCGGCATGTGTTGAAGAACGAGTAAGGTTTA
Source organism: Vicia faba (assembly GCA_948472305.1). NCBI lineage: Eukaryota > Viridiplantae > Streptophyta > Magnoliopsida > Fabales > Fabaceae > Vicia > Vicia faba. Next base: position 1,259,054,538 of record OX451741.1, on the reverse strand, counting down.
AGATGGTCCTATAGACTGATGTCGCTTAGCCATTCAGATATTCACTGGTGTTCTTGATCCTTAGAGAATGTTACTATCATCGACCATTGTGGAGAATTCTCTAATGTTCCTTTGCTTGGCATTAGGGGAGGTATCACTTACAACCCTTGCTTAGCCTTAAGACAGTTTGGGTATTCCCGAAGAGATGGTCCTTATGATATGCTCATCCAAGGAGTGGTATTCGACTACGAGAGCAGCGATCAAGGCTACCGTCAAACGTTTGTACGAGCTTGGAGGATGGTAAACAAAGTGGATAATAAGATGTTGGGACACAAGAATTATATTCCCCCTGAGCCTTACCTTAGGTGGGTACGAGCTCGTGCTCAGAAGTTGGTAATGCCTTACCCCTCCATCCTACCTATTATCGTGGAGCCTGTTGCTGAAGGAGAAGTCTCGTATACTGTCCTCCATCCCAACATGCCTACTTCTCTTGAAGACTTACAAAAAGGTTGGATTCCGTTAAAAGAAGAACGAGACACCTTCGAAGCTCAATTCTACGCTAGTGAGAAAAGGGTTTTAGAGCTTACAAACCTACTCCATGAAGAACAAAGCTTGGATGCTTACCTTGCGCCGAAGAGGATGCGTTTGACCTTTTTGTCTTAGAGATTTATTTTGTAAGCCCAAAGGGCACGTTGTAACCATTTTGAACTGATTAATTAAATTTGACGTTTATTCATTCTTTGTCTAGACAAATTTAAATTTCATAAATCCTTGAAAACATAGCATCCATATAACATGCATCATATCATGACAGGTTTCTCCCATGCAGGTCTCCTTATCTCCTTACTGTTTATTTCAGTAAGGATAGCCCTAGAACAGACCATCAAGGGCATTCAGATTCAAAACGCTCAACTTCAAGAGATGTTCTTGAACCTATCTAAGGGACAAGAAGAGGTGAAGGAGCTCCTCACCAGGGGCATGATCATGGGAAACTCTAGGGATGACATAGATGACCAGTTGGAGCGACTACAAACCAAGATAACCATAATGAAGGACCAAATGATGGGACAACTGGTGGGCCATATGGCTCTTATCCAAAACCTGGCTCAAGGACAAGAAGAGTTAAGAGCCCCTGTCAACCAACTTCATTAAGATGGTTGTAGCTGTATGAAACAAACAGTCAAGATTAGGGATCAAGTCACTACTCAGCCGCCCATGAGATAAGAAGCTGGTTCAAGGGAAAACAGACCATTCAGAGTTACTGCCACATCACGGGCCCAACAACGACCTCGTCAACATCAACAGGAAAATCAGCAAAGGCAAAATAAGCCCGAGAGACAGTTTACTAACATCAACATGTCATTGGCTCAATTATTACAACACATGTTGAAGATGGAGTTGATTACATTGACGGATCCTCCTCGAAATCCCAATACCTCCGCTCTTAACTATCATCCTAATACAATGTGTGCATACCATTCCAATAGTCCTGGACATGATACAAATAAATGTTGGGCATTGAAAAATAAGATTCAAGACTTGATCGACGAAGGAGTGCTGGAGTTCACACAAGATGGTTAGACTGAATTCTTCTGCCATCCCTCAAAGACTCACCACCTGAAGTGATAAGTTCAGACAAATATGCTTTTGTTCATTTGAATTTTCAATTGTAATTTCTTTTGCTTGTTCAAACACTTATCTATTAATGTCAAACTCTATTTCATTAATGCATTTCATATGATTGTCTTGAATTGGTCCATTCGCTTTCATTACATTTAAACTATGTTGTTTACTCCCTTTATGATTCTCAACTCTTGTTTTTTTTTATAAAAAGTTGCAAGCCTTTAGAGGGAGGATGACGAAAACCATGCTTGAATCTCATACAGTATGCTTTTGGACAGACCTTGCTGACGACGTACATAAATTCTTTCAAATCCTAAACATTGGAGTTATAAGGAAGATAATCCCTAGTCAATCCCTTTGAGCCAAAGAAGTAGGAGTTTCCTTTTTACACAAATTGAAACCTTTAATCAAAACCTGGGGCAGGGTAGTCTCTCAGTTAATTCAAATGTGCGTTCAGTCGCAAACTTTCACTTTGTATACAACGAATGACATAAAAAAACATTCCTCTGGAATCAAAATATGGTGATGGTTCCCTATCACATATGCAGTCATTATCTCTCAAAAATGAAAAGCCCACTAAGTCAAAACCTACGAAGGAGACTTAAGAAAAACGGGGGCATCCCGCTGACTGTGATCTCTAAAAACAAGAATAGTCAGGCAAAATCAGGAATAATAAATCAAAAAGAGGTCACTACGAATCCTCAACAACATGAAAAATGTTGCAAAAAATGCCTGCCTTCAGATAAACTAAACTTGTCTGAACCATCACCAAAACGTCATTGGAGTTTGAACGTACAACTAACCGAGTTTAGGACTGAAGAACGTCACGAAGAACGGGTGGGTACAAATAAAATTTGAGCATTTATCCTTTGTTTCTTAAACCGTGAACCAAGCCACACTACAACCTTCAAAAGTCTTAATTGAAGCATGGGTTAGTTCGAAAGCATACTGTTACAAAAGGTATCCTGACTCCTGCAAGGCTTACTCTAAGTCCTGAGTTTTAATTCACATTCTTACAAAAATTTCTTTTATCTGCAAAAACGCGTTTTCAAATATTCAAGACAAGCATAAACTTTGCATTATTTAAATATTGTTGTTTGCATATGGCTAATTGTTTGACAGTGGAGAAATTCACACAAGGAAGATCCAGTGAACAAAAACTCTCTAAATGAACAAAATCATTTCAAGCGGGAAGAAGCTTCCCATAACATATCTCATATAAGCAAGGGGCACGACATGATCATTATCTAGCACATCTTGGGTAGTCCAGTCAAGATTCTAAGGAATCTCTCAAGAAACGCTGAATATACCAGGGGCAGGTCTCCATTTGAATCACTTGGGGCATTGAATGCGAATCCCAACAAAGGGTCACGTACAGTCAAACATTTCCTGGAAGTGTCACAAACACCTGCTACTAGGGACAGCGACAAATCTCCCCTAAAATCCTGTTTATAGGATGACCCCTAGCCAGGGTTTCAAACTTTGAAGACGCCTCTCCAACAGACTGGCGACATGGTTTATTTCCCCAACAAACTACATATTCCCCAGTTTGAGTTTGCCTCTCCGATTGTTACAAATCAAGGGTCCACAACTCCTCTCCCCAGTAGACTCCTCTACAATCCCCAACAAGTTACTGCAAAACCTGTAAATCGACCAGATAACAGTTAACTTCAGTAAGCTATTGAGAAGCCTGGACCCAACCAGATATCAGTTTAACTTTATCCTTTCAAGTAGCCTAAAATCCGACCAGATAACAGCCTAACTTCACTCTCCCCAATAAATTTTATGTGAAGCCTGGAATACGACCAGATAACATTCAATTTAATCTTTCCCGAGATAACTCCCCAGTAGAGCAACAGAGACTCCTGAACTCTTTTCCCCAAACAGAGATCAACACTCTCCATAGAGCCTTCTCAAGCAAATCCAGTATTCCCCAACAGAGTTTCTCCTCAATCAACAAAATAGGAATCCCCAGTGGAAACATCCTAAAACAAGGTCGAAGAGAAGCTTACTCTTTATCCACAGCAGCGGTCCGGGATTTCATTTCCCAAAGCTCCCCAACATTTGTCAAGGATTTATTTTCCAAGACAAAAGATACACTTCATTAACATTTCACATTTACATACATGATAAATGCATACGACATAATATCATTTATTTTGAAGACACCATACATTTCATGCATCATGACATTGCATACAACCAATGTTTTACCTTTTTAGGAAAAGTTCAATCAGCAGATGGCTATCATCAACAATTTTCAACAGGTCCAAGTTTAGTTTCTGAAGCAAGACAGAGCAACTACCTATGTGACCAGATGCAGCTTTACACAGGCTCATCAAGAAAGAATCTTACATGGATTCCTATTCATCATTGAAGTAAACATTTCCAAGTTCTAGATTAATACTTGTAACAAGCTAGGAAACTATCTGTGGACGACTGATTGTTGATTAACACCTGTAACAAGCCAGGAAAACTATCTACATGAAGAGATTGAAGATTAATACCTGTAACAAGCCAGGAAAACTATCTTTCTTTCTCAGGTCAGAGATTAATACCTGAAACCAGACATGACAACTATCTCAACGACCGACAAAAACAAGTTCCAGATTAATACTTGTAACAAGCCAGGAAAACTATATGTGGATGACTGATTGTAGATTAATACCTGTAACAAGCCAGGAAAACTATCTACATAAAGAGATTGAAGATTAATACTTGTAACAAGCCAGGAAAACTATCTTTCTTTCTCAGGTCAGAGATTAATACCTGAAACCAGACAGGACAACTATCTTAACGAACAACCTTTTCAAGTTCTAGATTAATACCTGTAACAAGCCAGGAAAACTATTTGTGGACGACTGATTGTAGATTAATACCTGTAACAATCCAGGAAAACTATCTACATGAAGAGATTGAAGATTAATACCTGTAACAAGCCAAGAAAACTATCTTTCTTTCTCAGGTCAGAGATTAATACCTGAAACCAGACAGGACAACTATATCAACGACCAAACTTTTCAAGTTCCAGATTAATACCTGTAACAAGCCAGGAAAACTATATGTGGACGACTGATTGTAGATTAATACCTGTAACAAGCCAGGAAAACTATCTACATGAAGAGATTGAAGATTAATACATGTAAAAAGCCAAGAAAACTATCTTTCTTTCTCAGGCCAGAGATTAATACCTGAAACCAGACAGGACAATTATCTGCACGACCACCTGAAGCAATCCTACACGAGCTCCTTCTCATACACTCTTCTAGATACAGTCCATATACGATCCATATGCGAATGTCATTCTGACACTCATTCAGTACATCTTTCAAATACGAGTCGGATACAATCCATTTATGGATAATATTCTGATATTCATCCCACTACATATGTTGTTTAAGTTTAAATATCTCAATGGTTTATCTTGATTCCTTTTTCGTAGACATTTTCTCTGATTCAGATAAATCACTCCAAAGATTTATTCTGATTCTTCTCCAGTTGAAGTCAAAATTTAGACTTTGTCTAAATTTTGTCAACAATCACCTCTGGATGGCATCTATAAGCCCATCTACGACAACTCTCCATCATCCCTCTGAATGGCATCTCTAAGCCCATTCCCTACACAGTCAACTAACACATCATCAAGTGCAAATTTTTGGGCACTCTAGTTTTCAATCATCTTCCACCTTCAAGTCACGAATGGCAGGCGTGCCAATCTAACTCTTCAGGTTTAAGAAGATTGAAAAGGGGAAGTTGTTGTACCCCAAAAGTTTCCCTTTCATTTCTCAAGAAATCTCTCATAAGATCTCCATTGATTCAAGACTACACAAGGTTTGATCAGCTCAAGACACCTCCTCAACACTGACAACTCAAAATTAGGGTTTGAGTTTGTACAAAGATAATTTAATTTATAATGACTTATATGACTTTCATGGATCATTTTGGATCCCCAAGATTGCTCATGTCAAATTTCAAGCTTTGGATCACATTTTTGCTCAGTCAGTTGATCAGTTGACCTAAAATCAACTATATTAGGGAAAAGTCTACTGTGGTCAATTTGCAGTCAAACTTCGTGATTTTTGATCCATATCAACATTATGAACTCATATATGTCAATTGATCAAGTTTGGATCATAATTCCTCAGAGAAATTTGATCAGAACACCAAAAGGGCGAAAAAGTGAAAATTAGGGTTTTGATTGAGAAGACTCAGTGCTTGACTTTTGACCAAGAAAATGACTTATTGGTTTAAGACATGATCTCAAGGATTCAAACGCACCATCTTGACCTAATTTCATAGTTCAAATCACCTCTCAAGATCATTGGATTGATATATGAATTTCAATCAACTGATGAAAAGTCAACTGTATACTGAAAAGTCAAACTTTGACTTTTTGATCAAAATCAAGTTTCAAAAATCATATTTCATCAAGACATGTCAAAATATGAAACTTGTTCGTCAAGAAATTAAAAATTAAAAATTATCTTTGAAAAGTCAAAATTCTAAGACTTAGAAATTTATCTAAGTGCTAGAAAGTTAACATTTTTCATAACTTTGTGCCAAATTTCCACCATGATGCAAGATGATTCAAGGAAAACTTTCAACATGAAAGTTGTATATATAAATTAGATATAAAACATTGTAGTGAAGAACTTTTTCTAGAAGTGCTTGGATTTCAAGTTATGGATTTATGAAGACATGTCCATGAAACTAAAATACTTAGTGAAATTTTGAGTATTTTAGCCAGGATTTTGACCTAACTTCATGGAAACTTTTCACCTAGTTCCAAATTGAATCCCAAAAAATGTCCAACATGAATGTTGTAGGGAATGTTACAAGCTTTCCAAAATGTCCAATAACTCATCAAGACCATACTTGAGCTAAGAGAATCGAAGGCAAGAAGTTAGGGTTTCAAACTTGTTTTGCAAGACATATTTTGTGATGAACATGAACCAAATCCATAGCCATGTTGCATAATCCTCACTTTGCAGGCCTCAAACTTGTTTTTCACTCCATATTAATGGTTTACACAACTGATTATACCCTTATCCAATTGTTTCAAGCTTTGTCCAAACCAATTTGCCATTTTGGAAAGAAAGTAACATATCCATTCTTGTAAAGCAAGCTTTATGCACAAAGCCAGCTTCTTGAGCTCCTAACTTGTTTTCTTTGGGTACACTTCATCCACAAAGTCAGAGGTATTGTGTTTAAAGTAGTTAACAACTCTATGAACCAAGTACAAGGCATGGAAACTTATTTTGTCAAAAAATCACATGTTTAGCTTAAACATGTAAATTCAAATTTTGAGTTGTTTCAAGTCTCAAAACCTTTTGCCTATAAGTAAATACACTATTTGCAAGCTAACACACAAATTTACAAGCCCTTAAGCCCTCTCATACACTCTCAAACCCGAATTGACCAAAAATCACCATTTTTAAGCTTTTGAAACTTTAACTTTGAAACTCATCACTCTTGCAACTATTGTCCAAACAAATCATCCAAACACTTCATATATATCATATAGAAACTATCCATACCCTTGTTTCCTCATTGTAACATCATTTTCATCATCCACCATTTTCAAAATCCACCATTGTAACTTGAGTAGACCAAACCAAACACTTTCAAGGTAAAGTAAAAGTTGCAACATACTCACTAAGGTCCCAGGAATCTAAAACAATCATCATATTGCTTCTGAAAGTCATGTAGAGGCCATTGAATTTTTGCATCAAGAGGTAAGTTTTTCTAACTTTGAAATCTTAACACAAGCATTATTTGCACTTACTTTCAAAAGATAAAATATAGATGTCATGTATATGAAGCTAACCATATCCTTAAATTTCATTTTAATTGACTGTGGGATAAGAATTTTGAAACAATTTTTTTTGGATATTTAGGTTTTCAGCTTGGTACAAGTAGAAATTCGTGAGTTATAGTGGGAATAAATAAAAACTAATTACATATTTGAAATTCTTGCGAAATTCTAAGCAAGTTTCATTTTTATATTTTTGAATTTGGTTGAGAAGTGAGGAAGTTGGAGTTTTTTTGAAGAAAAAATGGAAAATATATGTTATTACAGTAACTGTTAGCGTGCAGGAGGAAGAAGAAGGAGGGTTTGGCCATTTTCAAATTTTTACATCTAATTTCATTTTATATTTAATGATTGTTGTTTCACTAACGGATGTAACAGTCACCTCAGTGACAAGCAATGCACGTTTCATGTCACTTATTATCCTAAGGGCGCGGGTTCGAACCATAGTGAACCCCCTTTTTGTGTTATTTTTATGATTTTTGTGATTTCAGGAAGCAATCTTCTCATATAATATTATGCAAGCGCATGTTTAACAAGGAAACATGCCCAACCTAGTGGTATTCTTTTGAGCCAGCAACCTGAATGTCTTGAGTTCAAGCCTTGGCAGAACCAAAATCTTATTTTTATCACTTGACTCATTTTACATTTTTAACAAACTTCAACAATTTATTTAACCCATCAAATTAACTCCTTTTGAACTAATTTTTTGCACACTACTAGTTTATTAGGTCTATTTTATGAACATATAAAAATCTCACCAAAAATATTTTTATTTTCATTATTCATGATTTATTCGAAGAAGCATCTTTTAGGGTTTTTTTCTTTATTAAAAAAAACATTTTTCTTAACAAATTTCTTTTCTTGATTAAATTAATTTTTATCTTATTTTTTGCTTTGACTTTATTTTCTAATTAAATCAACTTAGAATTTAGGGATTTTAATTAATTAAATTCTTTTCTTTTATTAGCTTAATTAAATCAAGACTTTTCATAATAAAAAAAAATTTATTTTCCTTTCACATTGCTTTTATATTCTTGCACATTTTATCTTGAAATATTCAATATGGTTGTATTAGTATAATTAGAACTTTATTGCTTTCATCCCCCATTTGTAAATTTGTATACCCCATCCCCAAATGATTGTAATAGCGTAGAATATTTACTTTCCGCAATTTATCGCTTTCATATAAATGCTAATAATTAGGATTTGTATGGGAAGATAAAAATCAACAAGTAGATACTAATCAAATATTAAATACATGCAAATCAAACACACTATTCACACATGCACCCCTAATGTTAACTCCACTTGTTTCCTAAAAAATGGTCATGTTATGCATGTGGAATGTCTTAGCAAAAACAATAAAAAATACAAGATCATAGTCCCTCGATGACGCTTTAAATGTTGCCTTACAAGTGATCTTAGTCCCTCAAGAGAAATGCTAAGATATCTCACAATATTGATATTCATGACTATACGATGACCCACGCTTGTCCCTTTTACATCCAAAGATAAGGCTTCTTACCAATCAATGGTGAGATAACAATATCAAAGGAAGAGAGAAACGACCAAAAAAAAGACTTATGAGTAGGTAGAAACTTCTTAGTTGCTTGCTCACTTTCAAAACAAACACACACCAAACACTTTCAAAACATGAAACATTTTTAAAAGTCCAACACTTTGTATACGTTCTTACAAAACGAGAACCATTACAAAGTTCGCCTAAACGAAGGCGCCTTTTCAAAAATACTTTCAAAACCACCATAAAACACATTTTCAAACAAAGCAAGTGATATGGCAAGCAACTAAGAGCCCATAGATAACTATGGATGAAAAGGGTGTTAACACCTTCCCTTTTCATAATCTACCCCCCGAACTCAAGAAATAATCTCAAAGGTCTTTCCTGTTCTTTTCACCCTTTCCTTTATTTGGATAAAAGAAAAGTCGGTGGTGACTCTTGTTAACCGCAATAATTGCGATAAACATAAAACATCCCAAGTCAGTTCTCCCACCGTATTACAGTATCCCACTTCGGCTGCCTTCGGAAAATAGTCACAATTCTCGAAACGTGAGAGGTTTTAGTGGCTACCCTCTGGTTCAAAAATATCATAAGTCCCTCGATGACCCGCTCGACATTGCCTCAGTAAAAATATGATCTTAGAACCTTAGGGTGGTTATAAAGCTTCTTGCCCAGTTGCCTTTGTGACTATAAAACGTCCCTTTGAATGTCCCTCATACATCCAATGATAGGACTACCTACTCATTAATAGTAGGATAGCGATGTCTAAAGGATAGGAGGAAAAGAACAAACCTTTTCGAGTATAAGTAGATATTTGTTAGATGCTTGCTCAAAAACAAACTTTTTGCACTTACACAAAATATTTCAAAACACTTTCAAAAAACATTCGCTTTGTCAACAATCTTGAGGACTGATACAAGTTATCATAAAGCGAATCGCCGCACTAAGGCATTTTCAAAACTATCTTCTTTTCAAAAACATAAAGCATAAGGTATTTCAAAAAATGAGCTAAGCCTTTAATAGCTCATAGAAAACTACAGATGGAAATGGTGCTAACACCTTCCCTTTCCATAATCTACCCCCCTTACTCAGAAAATTCTCGAAAAGGTCTTTTTATGTTCTTTTCACCCTTTCCGTAATTTAGATAAAAGAAAAGTCGATGGTGACTCTTGCTTACCGCAACATTTGCGAATACAAATGCAAAACCAGTACAAGAGTCGGTTTCGCCACCGTATCACATTACTGAATCTTTCTTGACATTTTTCTGGCCAATCCTATTCCTTAAGCTCATCTATGATCACGTCCCTGCTGATCACAATCTGTTTATTCACTGGGTCGAACAACTTGTAACCTCTCATCGAATGATATCCTACTAGGATCATCTGACTCAAATTGTCATCACATTTTCTTCTTAAATGATATCCAAATACCTTCATATGACTCAAGATAGGATTCACACCATACCAACATTCTTCTAGACTAATTTCTTCTAGCTTCTTCGTTGGACATCTGTTTAAAATGTATGTTGTTGTTGACACAACTTCACCCCAAAACTCTTTAGGTAAATGGTTGCCTTTCAACATACTTCTCACCATATTCATGATGGTTCGATTCTTTCTTTATGTAGTTCCATTATGTTGTGGAGTGTATGGTGGCACCACCTCATGCATAATCCCTTATTTTTCACACAATTTATCGAATTCTTTCGACACATACTCTCCACCACCATCAGTTATCAAAATTTTAAGCTTTCGACCACTTTGTCTTTCGACCATAGACTTAAACTTGATAAATAACTCAATCACTTCACTTTTCTTCTTGATCGAGTAAGTCCATAATTTTCGACTAAAATAATTTATGAATGTCACAAAGTATTTGTTACCTCCATTCGGATCCACCTGGATTGGTCCAAATACATCAGAGTATATGATTTCAAGAATAGCCTTCGACTTGCTTCCTGCATCCTTGATGAAGCTTTTTTATGTTGCTTCACCTGCACACATTCCTCACACACCTCATTTGGAATGTCGATTTCTGGAAACCCTGAAACCATATTTCTTCTTTTCAAATATTTGATGTCTTTGAAGTTTAGATGGCCTAGTCGATAGTTCCATATCCATTCATCTCTGCTAGTTGCAGTCGAAAGGAACTTGTGCTCCATCACATTAAGTTTAATCTTGAAGGTTCTGTTTTGAGACATATGAGTGTTGGCTCCTAAATTCGACACCCATGTTTATTATCATATAGACCATTAATTATGAGTCAGAAGAGTTTCCTACATAAGAAGGCTTTGACCAACTGATCATGTCGAAGGCTCATCAAAGAATGACAAGATACTTAGAGAAATTCCTTTAAGTTGGAATCTTGTTGTCTTCGACGTCGAAGGAACCTCTCGACAAAGGTCCCTGATGCCTAAGGTCGAACGATTTGAGATTTGAATTGTTGGAGGGAAAACGGTTCCTAGAAGTTACCAAGTGCAACGTGTCGAGAACATATGCGTCGAAGGTTGTGAGCGTGCCATGTGGCGTCATCTCGAAGCGGTGTAACTGCCCAGCGGTTACTTAGGATTTTTCTTAGTATAAATACTAAGTTTTTATGTAGTTATGAGTGTGTTCATCATTTTATACAAGTCACTCATTTAGATTCAAGTACCCAGCGTGAGAGAAAGAATCATTGAGAATGTATGTGTAAAACATCATTTAAATTAATCAAAATCTTTTATATTCAAGCAATTTACCGTTGTTAATTTATTTACTTCCGTCGAAGCCTTTTATCTAACAATTCCTTAACGCTTTTATTTATTCTATCAAGCTTTTCTCCATGCAATTTACTTAAAGTGTCTTTACTTTACTGGCATTAATCACCATTAGGATTAGTCAAACTCCAAAAATCAACCATGTCTTAGGATCAATCTGATCGATCCTGCGAGTCACCAAATAAGTAACCTTTTGGAGGATCAGCGGTTGTTTACCATTTTTCCCGGTAAAAAAATTGGCACACCTGGTGGGACCTTGTGTTGATTTTCTCACGATTAACCGTTTTATATAAAATATCCTCCTTTTTCGAGAGTATTGCATGTTATTAAGAAGTGGTAGAATATACACCAACGAAACCAATACTAGGAGAAGAAGTGAAGAAATGGTGAATCCGCCAAACAATGGAGAAGTCCCACAGACAAACGTGGGAGCAACGGTTATCCCAACCGTGAGTGAAGTGGTAACTGTTGGTTCAACGCCAGCAGTAACGGTTACACAAACGGGGCCATTACCTCCATTTACAGGCCCCAGAATGCCTTCGGGAACTCCCCCACCAAGGGGAAACCAAGGAACTAGGCCATATGTTCCCCCAGGCTTTTCGACAGTCGGTTTAAATCGAGAACCACTCTATGGCATGCCAACTTCTGAATTGGCTAGCCTGACGAATGCTACATCCACTTTTTCAGATCCTTTAGTGAGCGCCTCTTCGCCACTCCAAGGATCTGGGGTTGGTATGGCGAACATGGGTAGGACCCAACTCTTAGGAGGAACGTCCCAAGTAATGCATGGCCTTACGAATGCCTCGACAACAGTCTTGAGGCAACAAATGGATGAAAGCAACCACAACATGGTTCAAATGTTGGCGCAAACTTTAAGTACAGTGTTAAATCCTCTAATACAGAATACCACCCAGTCGAATCAGCAAATGACAGCGCAAATGTCGCATCTGGCTGGCTTTTTTGGGGTACCCCAACCTATTCGACAGCCTCAAAGGGCACAAATAAGGGGGAACCAAGGCATACTTCTAGAGGAAGAAACCACTATTAACCAAGTCCAGCAGCCTATCGAAGAGAACCTTAGGGTACAAATGGAACAACCCGGGGTCGAAGAGCCTAGAGTTATAGCCCCGGAAATAAGGATGGTTAATAGAAACCAAAACGCTGACGAAGTAGTTCAACAGATCCAATACCAGAATGTTGGTTTGGAGAATAACTTGATAGCCATGATTGAAAGAATCATGATGCAAAATGGGATGAATACGGGCTTCCGTAGGCCTAACTTCACATCCCCGTTATCAGAATATGTGTTACAAACGGACTTGCCTCCTAGATGCAAAGTCCCTAAGTTCACTAAGTTTTCAGGGGACACAACAGAATCCATTGTCGAACATGTGGCAAGATATTTAATCGAAGCGGGAGAAATCTCAAACAATGAGAACCCGAGGATTAAGTATTTCCCAAGTTCGCTAACAAAGAATGCGTTTACTTGGTTCACAACTCTCCCCCCCCAATTCGATCCACCATTGGACCCGGTTGGAGATATTATTCCATGAGCAATTCTACATGGGACAAACCAAGATAAGCCTGAAAGAGTTGGCCAGTGTAAAGAGGAGATTCATTGAGCCTATAGACAAATACCTAAATAGGTTTAGATTGCTCAAGGCAAGATGCTTTACGCAAGTGCCAGAACATGAGTTAGTCGAAATAGCCGCAGGAGGTCTAGATTACTCCATTAGGAAGAAATTAGACACTCAGTACCTGAGGGACATGGCCCAATTGGCCGATAGGGTTCGACAGGTAGAACGCCTTAAAGCTGAAAAAGCCAGGGCGACGAAAACTCATAAAAGAGAAAGGATAGCGTATGTCGAAATGGACGATGAAGATCCAGAAACATTCAACGAACCTATAACCGTCAAAGAAAGTGAGGTCGATTTAGATGAGTTAAAACAAGGGCCACCATACTCTTGCAAACTACTAGTCCCCTCAAGTGGAAAAAACCCCACTGGTTCTGAAAAGGCCAATGATAGGTTCCCTAAAAAGACTTACAGTTTTGATATTACGAAATGTGATGAAATTTTTGATTTACTTGTAAAAGATGGCCAAATGATAATACCCCCAGGGGTAAAAGTGCCTTCTCTTGATCAAAGAAAGAAAAGAGGCTATTGTAAATATCATAACTTTCTGGGTCATAAAACATCTCAATGTTTTCTTTTCAGGGATCTCGTGCAGAATGCTATCGAAGAAGGGAGGCTGAAGTTCGCTGATAAGGCCCCCGTGAATGTGGATTTTAGCCCTTTGCAGGCGGAAGCCCACTATGCTGAACCTTCAGAGGTGAATGTGATCGAAGCTTCCAGGAGTCAGGTGAAAAGGCCAGGGATAACTATGGTCGAAATCACCAAAGATCATGTCAATATGCTAATCTTTGGCAGTTTTTTTGGGAACCTTTCTAGAAAGACAATCTAAGCAGTCCAAAAGGCCGCCGAAGGTCCAAAATTGGAGACAGTTGGAGCCTCAAAATCTGGAACTAAACCCGTTTCCTACTTGGCTGCAGTGCAAGGCCAGATAAAAGACCTGGAGGCTCAAATGAAGCAAATAACTCTTGCTACTAAAGACAACATGAATGTCAACATGGTTGAAATCTCTGAATCAAAAGCTTCAAAGGAGACCATTAGGCAAGAGCAAGCAAACAAAACAGCTTTTCCTCTGGAGAACGAAAATCTGGCACAATTCCTGCAACGATGCCAGAAGAAGAAATCAGAAGTGATATTGTGTCCTCGATGCAGCTCTATTTTTGACAAGAAAGCTGCTGAACACATCGAAGGCGTGAGAGAAGCAAACAGAAATTGGAGCAGAAATGCCCAAAAAGGTGCAGGCTCTGATGCTCGACACGATCCCAGAAGAACCTACCAAAAGGGTTCAAGTCAGGAAAAGAGGCCACCAACTTTCAGGCCTCCAACCAATGTGCCAGTTGATACATGGCTCAAAACATCGAGTCAAAAGAGACCCAACGAAGAAAGGTGGCATTCCTTTGAAGTTCCAAGAGGTTCATATTTGACACTCAAGAAAGAACCTCATGTAGGTGCCTCCAAAGTGACCCAAGTATCAAGTAACTACAAGGGAAAGAACCCAATGTCTCGATCCCAGTGGAGAAGATACCAAAAGCGGCGCAAGGCTGAGAGAGAAGCTGTCAACGAACTAAAACCAGAGTCAAGTTCAAATGTCCCCCAGCGAAAGCAAAGAAAACCTTGGAGAGGGAACTGGTGTCCAATAGGTTGGTATGGCCTGAACAAGGCAAAGCTGGTGACGAAGATGGCTCTGAGTCTGACGACACATTAGACATCATGGTAAATATAGTTTCAGTTTTGCCAATAGAATTCAACCGCCAAATGGAAGTCGAATCGAACGACTGGGAAGTCGAACAAGAGATGGCCAAGCATAGGCCAGTTTGCTACTTTGTCATGGGTAATGGCTGCACTGAAGAGCAGAATGGTTTCTTCGAATCACCAATTGAGGCGATGAAAAGTCACCTCAAGCCTTTATTCATAAGGGCAAAACTCGAAGAGGCCACTGTAAACAAAACCTTGGTGGACTGTGGGGCAACCATCAACATAATCCCCCACTTCATGCTAAGAAAAATAGGCAAGAGTGATGAAAACATCAAGCCTCATAATATGGTCCTATCGAACTACGAAGGCGGAGTAGGGACCACCATGGGTGTGATTCAACTAGATCTCAAAGTGGGATCCATCCTTCGACCAACCATGTTTATGGTCATATCGGCTAAACCAAATTACAACCTTTTGTTGGGCCGAGAATGGATACATGGTGTAGGAGCAGTACCATCATCAATGCACCAAAGGGTGATATTATGGCGTCTTGATGGAATTGTCGAGAATATAGAAGCAGATTAGAGCTACTACTTAGGCGAAGTAAATCACCTAGGGAGAGCTGACTTTGACAAAAAATTGGCTCACATTGGGCCATGTCCAGCACCTGACTTCGACATGGCGCCAGCGCCAAATGCTTTTTGTTCCTTGTACCTGCATCCTGATCATGGGTTTCAATGGGATAAAGAAGACTTGTCCCACATTGATTTCAGTGGGCTAACTGATATCCAGCCAACTGGTTGGGGAAGTGAATTCAGTGATAATGACTGAGTCACAAGCATTGCAGCGAATTTCGGCTTACGTAGCCGAAACAAGAATTATAGCGGCTCTCGAAGCTGAAGTAAAATATATGGCCACCAAGGCCAACGACCCAGAACCACCAGATATAGGTCCTGGAAAAGATTTCGACCCAGAACCTCCTAATATCGTGACAGAAGGAATGCAGGATCAAAGGCTCGACGCCATCTACGACGATGAGCCTTTGGGATTCGAAAAGGACCCCCTGGCGAACAACATCAAAATGTTAGCACAAGATCCTTTAAAAGAAATCAACTTGGGTGAAGGGTTAGATAAAAGGCCCACTTACATCAGCGCCAAAATAGACCCAGAGCTCAGGGTTGAAGTGATCCAATTATTAAAGGAGTTCAAGGACTGCTTTGCATGGGATTATGACGAGATACCTGGTCTCGACAGAGGATTGGTAGAACTTCAGTTACCAATCAAACTTGGAAAAAAGCCAGTCAAGCAATGTCCAAGACGCTTCGCTCCAGAAATACTGTCGAAGATCAAAACGGAAGTCGAAAGACTGCTGAAGTGCAAATTCATACGAGCTACGAGGTATGTCGAATGGATTTCAAACATTGTGCCAGTAATTAAGAAAAATGGTACGTTGAGGGTGTGCATAGAATTCAGAGATCTGAATGCTGCAACACCCAAAGATGAATATCCTATACCTGTGGCGGAAATGCTAGTCGACTCTGCCACTGGCCACGAGTACCTGAGCATGCTCGACGGTTACTCAGGATACAATTAAATTTTCATTGCCGAAGAAGATGTGTCGAAAACAGCTTTTCGATGCCCCGGGGCTATAGGCACTTACGAATGGGTAGTAATGCCTTTTGGTCTGAAAAACGCTGGGGCAACATATCAGCGAGCGATGAACTCTATCTTCCATGATTTTATTAACACTTTCATGCAAGTATATATTGATGATATCGTTGTAAAATCTGTTTCTAGGAAGAACCATATAGACCACCTTCGACAATCATTTGAAAGAATGAGAGAGCATGGTCTGAAAATGAACCCTTTGAAGTGTGCGTTCTGTGTGAAAGCTGGAGATTTCTTGGGCTTCATCGTCCACAAGAAAGGAATCAAAATCAACCAGAACAAGACAAAGGCAATCTTGGAAGCGAAAGCGCCAACGAACAAGAAGGAACTGCAATCTCTGCTGGGCAAGATAAACTTCTTAAGGAGATTTATATCTAACCTAAGTGGAAAAGCGCAAGCCTTCTCACCCTTACTTCGATTGAATAAGGAAGGATTCGAGTGGGGGCAAGAGCAACAGGATACCTTCGACAAGATCAAAGGGTATCTCACCAAGCCACCTATTTTGGTGCCTCCTTGTAGCAATAGGAGTATGAGATTGTACATAGCTGCATCCGACAAAACTTTGGAAAGCATGTTAGCCCAAGAAGATGAAAATGGAGTCGAAAGACCCATTTACTACCTTAGCAGAGTTTTGAATGATGCAGAAACTAGATATAGCGAAGTTGAAAAATTATGTCTATGTCTTTATTTCTCTTGTACAAAGCTCAAACAGTATATAAAACTAGTTGATGTGTATGTTTCGTATCATTTTGATGTTTTCAAATACATGTTGTCGAAACCCATCTTGCACAGTCGAATTGGCAAGTGGGCGCTAGCATTAACTGAGTATTCATTGACCTTTATGCCTCTTAAGGCAGTAAAAGGACAAGTGGTAGCAGACTTTATAGTCGACCACTCGATTCAGGTTGAAAATATAAATTACGTGGAGATAGAACCCTGGAAATTTTACTTCGATGGTTCCAGCCATAAAGATGGAACGGGAGTAGGGGTCTTAATTATTTCTCCAGAAAAAATTCCAACAACATTCAAGTACAAGATAGAAGGTACTTGTTCGAACAATGAGGCTGAATACGAAGCTCTAATTACTGGCCTTGAAATATTGTTGGAATTGGGGGCAACTCGAGTCGAAATAATGGGAGACTCAGAGTTAGTCATTAAGCAAGTCACAAAAGAGTACAAATACATAAGAGAAAATCTCATTATGTACTTTGTGATAGAAAATCGTTTATTGAAAAAATTCGAAGTGGTTAATATTCGACACATACCTAGATTGGAAAACCAAGTAGCCAATGATTTGGCACAAATTGCATCTGGGTACAAAATTTCAAAAACGAGATTACAAAGAGCAATCAAAGTTCGAGAAAAAATAAAAGCAACCAGCTTGTCTCCAACTGATTTGGAATCGACAAGACTAGGGTATGTTGATCGAAGGAATTTCGAAATTTCGTTCATAGACAATTTATCAGAGCAGGATTGGAGGAAACCCATTGTAGATTATCTACAAAATCCAGCAGCTTTGACAGAACGAAAAATAAAATATAGGGCGTTAAGTTACGTACTCATGGGTAATAAGTTGTTCAAAAAGACGCCTGAAGGGGTATTATTAAAATGCTTAAGCGAAACCGAAGCATACATAGCCCTTTCGACTATGCATGCTGGAGCATGTGGAGCTCACCAAGTAGGTCATAAGATGAAATGGTTGTTGTTTCGACAAGGACTATATTGGCCCACTATCTTGAAAGATTGTGTTGAGTTCGCGAAGGGTTGCCAGGAATTCCAAGTCCATACTGGTATCCAACATGTACCAGCAAGCGAACTTCACTCAATAGTGAAACCTTGGCCTTTTAGAGGATGGGTGTTGGATCTTATTGGAGAGATTCGACCAGCATCATCAAAGAGCCAGAAGTATATACTGGTAGGCATTGATTATTTCACTAAATGGATCGAAGCTATCCCTTTAGTCAATGTAAACCAAGAAAATGTCATTGAATTTATTCAAAAGAACATTATCTACAGATTTGGAATCCCTGAGACTATAACAATTGATCAAGGGTCAGTGTTTACTGGTCGAAAGATGCAGGAATTCGCTCAAGAAACAGGCTTCAGACTCCTAACATCAACACCTTATTACGCACAGGCAAATGGTCAAGTCGAAGCAGCGAATAAAATAGTGATTGGCCTGATAAAAAAGCATGTAGGAAAGAAGCCAAAAAATTGGCACAAAACGCTAGACCAAATCTTGTGGGCCTGTCGAACGTCCCCAAAGGAAGCCACAGGTACAACACTATATCGGCTAACTTATGGTCATGACGCAGTACTGCTAGCAGAAATTTGTCTTCAATCAACAAGGGTTCAAAGACATCAAGATATTCCCTCTGAGGTTTATTGGGATATGATGTTAGATGAATTGGTAGATTTAGACGAAGAAAGACTACGAGCTCTCGACCTACTGAGAGTTCAGAAGAAAAGAGTGGAAGACTCTTACAATAAGAAAGTAAAACCTAAGGCATTCACGCCTGAAGAACTAGTTTGGAAGGTAATTCTTCCTATGGATCAAAAAGATCGAAGCATGGGAAAATGGTCACCCAAGTGGGAAGGACCCTTTAAAATTATTCAAACTTTTTCTGGTGGAGATTATGAGGTCGAAGAGTTAAGCGAAGATAAAAGACTCTTGAGAGTAAACGACAAATATTTTGAAAAATATAAACCTATGCTCCAAGAGATCAAAATAAGTAATAATTAATGACTAAGTTAACCATAAGGCCAAAATGGAAAATGACATTGATTAACCAAAATGGCTACATTGTATTACAAAAATTACAGTACATGGTCAATGAGGTGCAGAGCAAAATTAAAAAGGGATGGAAGCTTTGAGACGAAGATATTTGGCTCGCTGCAACTCCAGTCGTTTGTTACACAAGGCATTCGCTTGAGAGATTTTGGCAATCTGGTCATCTAGGGCTTGGGCCCTTTCAGCGAACTCTAGACCTCAAGCAACTTCATCTTGGCTCTCTGCGTCTGAAATGGTCGAAAGGAGTTCCTCTTTGCGCTTAGTGTTAGCGTTTAGCCTGGCTTCCAACTCCTCGATCTGCGCCCGTATAGAGGCATTATCCTGATCTATGGCTTCGATTTCCTGTTGCTTGGATGTCTTCTATTTCGACAATTCTGCAATTCGAGAAGTCAATTCAGCTACTTCAGTCCAAGCAGAAGAACTCTTGCCATGCAGCGTTTCGAGTTGGCTATTGAACCCCCTTCGACGATTATAATCCGCAGAGACTTGGTCAATAATGGAGTATAACTCCAAGATGAAGCTGGAAATCTCTGGAGAAACAGCAAGCAAATCGACTGCACCCAAGACAACCCCCAAACAAGACTGGGCAGTAGGATCCCCCTCCAAAGCCTTCATTAGATCCCTCTTGAAGAACTGAGCCTTGACGAGAGAAGAAGTCGAAGTAGACTTCCCTGATGCAGTAGAAGCATCATGGCTAGGGTCAGATGAATTTTACCTTCTCTCGATGATGGCATTCAGGTAGCTAATTGGATCGTTTTGCTTCAAGAGGGCCAAGTCCTCTTTAGACCTGGGCTTTGTTGAGGTAACCGTTTCTGCAGCAATGTGGGTTTGGGGTTAAGCATTTTCAGCAGCGTCAGCGTCAACATGACCCTCTTCATCATGTTGCTCTTCTGTCTCATTAACCACTTGAGCTTCCTCCTGGTGATGCTTCTCAGGGGCACCCTCTGTTTCAGCAAGAACTTCATCATCCACCAGTTCCTCCTCTCGTTGTCTGCTATAGTCAGCAGAATCTTGTGGCTCCGAAGTTTTATTCACTTTGTTAGCAGAACTGACGAAAGAAGAAGGATGGTAAGTGGGTTCCCCTGCGCTGTTTACAAAGGTATCAGAACCTTCGACAGGATGCCCAGTTGGCGCTGAAGTTCCAGTTGTTTCCTACAAATAGAAAAGAAAAATATTCTGATTAGAGAGATGCACAATCGAAGGTGATCATCGACACCTAAGTTAAAAGTGGTCGAAGGCACTACCTGTAAAGGAACCTCAACCCCAGGGCTAGAGTTGTCACTCTCAACGGGTTTGCTGAGCAAGACATTTAGCTCTTCCTCCGTGGGTTCTTCGATGATCACAGGAGGTGGCCTGGGTTTATTCCCTATGACTTTAGTTCTAATCACAGGTCGAGGCTCAGGAGCAGGGGCAGCCTTCTTCAGCTTTCTCCGTTTGAGAGGAACAGGAGGAGATTCCTCCTCATTGCCACTCGAATATTCGACCGTTAATACAAGTCGCTTCTTAGGCGCAGGTTCCTGAAAATCCCAAATGGAGTCGATTTAAAACACAGCGTCGGGAACAAGAATATTTAAAACCAAAGAAGGAAACAAGAGAAATTTTATTACCTGTGCTGGAGGTTTTGTAGAGGGACCTCCACCTTGATGGTTGTCTGTGGCCTTCTTAGCCACAGGTTTTCGAACAACTGAAAGAAAAAATGTTCACAAGTTATAATTGACAGATGTAGGTCAAAATGGAAAGACATACAATTTGAAGAGGGAACGTACATTTCTTTATTTTGTCGAGAATCAAGACGAAGGACTTCTGGAGTTCGTCTGCAAAATCCTTTTCTTCGTAGTCTTCAAAAGATGGTGAACAGAGGAAGTTGAGTTGGTAGTCAAACAATGATAGTACGGTCCGACCAACGTACCTACTAATATGCCTAGTAGCGGCATCTTCAGAGTAGTCATTACAAAAGTACAACAACGATTTCTCCCGAGGATAAATTGGAGAAGAAAGCGATTGGATAATGCCAAACTGTCGAGAGACAAGATTCGGCTGGTAGGCAATCAGGCTCAGTTGATTCTTTGAACTCTTGAAGCGCAATGGCATTATCCTTAGAGTGAGAAACGCTTCCCACATTGTTGTGTGCTCTTCAAGGTGAGGATCCTCTGATGATTTAGGATGGGGCCTGGTAAACCACCCTGGACCAAACTTTCGACCGGCGAAAGGGGCCATGGTCGAGGTAAATTCCTTCCTCTCTGCAAACATCTGAACGAAGTTTGCAAAGGTCTTTTGTAGTTCCAGCCCATCTTCAGTAGGAGTTAATAAGGCAAGCCTGGTGCCTTCGACGCGCCTTCTGGCTATCTCAGGAGCCTTTTCATTTATTTGAGTCTTCTGGGGTAGAAATGACTCAAAAGTGGCATTTAGCTAGAGTTGAAGTAGCCAGAAGGGACCAGCAAGCAGCAAGCTGGCTCTATTTTCTATTATTTTTAATTGAGCCGCTCCACTACTTATCGACTCATACAAGTTTTCCAGTATTAATTTGGCCAAACAGATGTTTTGGCCGTGATGAAGCTGAGTAGCGAGGGTGACCATTTTTTTCGTCACCTGTAGGGATTTCGTGCAGAACACGAAGCGCGACAGCCAAAGGGCTAGAAACGCGATGTGCTCCACATCAGTCACCACAACCGTCGATTTGTCATGGTAATGGTTGGTGTAGGTGGTATAAGTGGGTTTGGTAGCAGAAAACCCAATCTGGTCTTCAGACATTTCCTCTGGGTCGAAGTAGTCCCCAGTTGGTCGAAGACCAGTAATAGCGGCCACGTCGAAAAGAGTGGGCGTTACCATTCCACAAGGCAAGTGGAAGGTATAGTGAATATAGTCCCAAAACAGCAAAGAAGCTACCAGCATTTCAGGACAGTAGTTAAGACCAGTTTTGGACAGCATGACTAGGTCATAAATCCCCATGCCTTTCCAAATCGAAGCCTGGCACTTCTCCATCTTGTTGAGCCAAGCGTTGTATTCTGGTGTAAGGTTAGGGCTAGACCTAAAAGCCCTAACCCCCATGTTAAAAAACCGAAGATCTATTTTCTCTTTTGCAGGATCTTCGGTATCATTTGTCGCCTTCTTTGAGCACCCAATGGGTTTGAGTGCCTCATGCACGGGGAAGAAACCCTCGATTTTTGTTGGGTCAGCAATGCATGTTGAAAGAGGACCTGACATGGCAAAAACCTGGTTGGAATACCCAACAGGAATCAGCAGTTGAGAACCATAAGTTTCACGCTCAGCGTCTCCCATGGGTTCAGGAACCCTTCGCATTCCCATGGAGTTAACTATCGGAGTGGTTGAGAAGATTTCCGGTTGAGTAGTTTTAGAGGGAGTGCTAGATCTGGGGACATTGGAAGCACGAGATGAAGATGGATGAAGATGAAGAACAAAGATTACTGGGTTTGGAGAGGAATAAGCAAAGGTTTACTTGCAGAAAATTTTGTTCGTCTGAAGATTTAGATGCAAGAAAGCGTAAAGAGTCCAACAGAGGCACTTAGTGCTATTTATAGTGATTAAAAAATCACAAGGCTCGAGGTCATTTAATTCCACAAACAAGAGTGGGGCACGTGGCACTCATTTGGTGTTGTAACCATTTTGAAGAACGGAAACGTTGCAGCGTGCATCCTCGATTTCGGGAAATAGTCATGATGGCGACATTTGAAAGGACATCATGCGTGCAAAAATGCCTTACTGAAGTGACGTCTTGGGAAAAGGGTGAAATGATGACTTTTTGAGATTGTCAGTTGGTTGGTAGGAGACAAAAAGCACACAAACTAATTTGTGGCTGAGAATGAAGGACAGGTGTCGAATGGAATCTCAAAGAATGCCTTTTTCTTTTTAGTGTCGAAATAAGACATTCTTGGAGGGAAATTTGTTGGCTCCTAAATTCGACACCCATGTTTATTATCATATAGACCATTAATTATGAGTCAGAAGAGTTTCCTACATAAGAAGGCTTCGACCAACTGATCATGTCGAAGGCTCATCAAAGAATGACAAGATACTTAGAGAAATTCCTTTAAGTTGGAATCTTGTTGTCTTCGACGTCGAAGGAACCTCTCGACAAAGGTCCCTGATGCCCAAGGTCAAACGGTTTGAGATTTGAATTGTTGGAGGGAAAACGGTTCCCAGCAGTTACCAAGTGCAACATGTCGAGAACATAGGCGTCGAAGGTTGTGAGCATGCCATGTGGCGTCATCTCGAAGCGGTGTAACTGCCCAACGGTTACTTAGGATTTTTCTTAGTATAAATACTAAGTTTTTATGTAGTTATGAGTGTGTTCATCATTTTATACAAGTCACTCATTTAGATTCAAGTACCCAGCGTGAGAGAAAGAATCATGAGAATGTATGTGTGAAACACCATTTAAATTAATCAAAATCTTTTATATTCAAGCAATTTACCGTTGTTCATTTATTTACTTCCGTCGAAGCCTTTTATCTAACAATTCCTTAACGCTTTTATTTATTCTATCAAGCTTTTCTCCATGCAATTTACTTAAAGTATCTTTACTTTACTGGCATTAATCACCATTAGGATTAGTCAAACTCCAAAAATCAACCATGTCTTAGGATCAATCTGATCGATCCTGCGAGTCACCAAATAAGTAACCTTTTAGAGGATCAGCGGTTGTTTACCATTTTTCCCGGTAAACAATGAGCCTTCAAGATTAATCTTCTACTTGCATCGATGACTCTCATCATCTTGTCTTTGATTGACACTTTATAGTTCTTTTCGACCAACTGTCCTATACTGAGCAAATTTCTCTTCATGCCTGGTATGTACAACACATTAGAAATTACTGACCTCTTGCCATCTTTCCTCATAATCATAACATCACTAATACCTTCAGCTGTTAGAGTATTGTAATTTGCAAATTTCACCGTGTTCTTTATCGAGGGTTTTATGTTGACTAACCAATCTTTCCTTCCAGACATATGTGATGAGCATCCTGAATCTAATTACTATTGGTCCTTGAATTTCTCTTCATCTTTTATTGTGGTCATCAACATCATCTCTTCTTCTTCATGTTTTTCAAACTTTGTATCACTTTCTCGATTCTTTCGCTTTTCTGGACAATCACTAGAATAGTGACCATACTTTTGACAATTGAAACACTGAATGTGACTCTTGTCAGGTTTTCGACCACCACCTATTCTTATATTTACAACACCACCTCTTTAGTTTCCTTGGTATAGTCTTCTCTAATTCAACACGTTTTCTTCATGCTAGTTTCCTCTACGAGTTGGATTGTTGTAGCCTCCTCTACCTTTATTGTCGAACCACTTTCCTCTGCCTTTCTTATCTTTTGCTGATTGAACCTATAAAGCCACATCACTCTTCGACTTGCCTGCAGCTCTTTCAGTCATTCTTTGTTCATGAGATTTAAGCGTCCCTTGAAGCTATTCCTTTGACAAAGTTGACATGTATTTCGACTCTTCTATGGCTACTACCACATGGTCGAACTTTGGCTCTTGCTATTAACGTCTCTCCATAAACCCTGATTTGATTAACTAGTTTTATAACCCTAGTGAAGAAATCAGATATACTCTCGCTATCTTCCATCTGAAGCAATTCATACGTTCTTTTGTGAGTTTGTAACCTCACCTCTTTCACCTTTTCTGCACCTCCAAAAGATTTCTTAAGAATCTCCCATGCTTCTTTTGCAGATTCTACATCACTAACCTTTTCGAAATTGTCCGGACTCAACATTTATGAATTATAAAGAGAGGTTTATAATTTTTCTTCTTTGATTATTCGTATTCCTTCTCTTCTTATGAGACGTTTTCTTCAAACAATTCTAATCCATATTTCACAAGATCCCAAAGATCTTGACAACAAAAATACAATCTTCATCTGTTTGCACCAATTCTCATAGTTATCAGCTTTAAGAATTGGAAGACTTACTGGAAAATGCCTATTTGTATGATTCATAGTCATCGTTATTCTCTTCTTTTACTTCTTCTTCTCTTGATTGCTCAATTGGAGCTCGTGATACCAAATGTTGGAAATCCGTCAAAACCTATGATGAATTTCTATCAATCTTGATGAACAAGATTGTTATCACCATACAATGGCAATGAAAAAGAAAAAAAATTAAAGAAGAAAAAATATTTAGGGTTTCTGCAGAGTTTCTCTCTGCCCACAAACTGTGAAAAACTTCTTTATTCACTTGCAACTGCAACTACTGTGAATGAATAAAATTACAAAAATAGGAGTTACTCCCTCTATTTATAGTTGAGCTTGCTTTCTCTCTAAGCCAAAAAACTCAAAACTCTAAAAAAAATTAGAACTAAATCAAATCGGTGTATAACAACTGCTTTGACACACCTAACACAACTCGACAGACTAAGCTTATTCGACACACCTTGTGCCAAGCAACAACCTGCTTCAACACAAGGAATTACACTTTTAATAAATTTTATCCCATACCCGAACAATTATCCCCTAACCCTACAAGAAAAAAAAACTAAAAAGAAATAAATTTTTTCAAGACTTATGTTAAATTATCTAATGATTACAACAGATATGACTTTATGCAACAGTAAAAGCCGTGGTATAAAGTAAACAAAACCACTATCTATTCAACGAAAATCTTTCTAAAAAGTTATTCGCTCCGTATTATGTTTTGAAAAAATATTGCATTTTGGATAATTTATAGGTAAGTTATTCGGCGATTACAATAAAATGAGTTAAGACCAATGTTAAAAAACATAGTCTAAAGTAAAGAAAAATGTTTCTGTTACCTTACTTGCCATACCAAATTAGCTTTTGACAATGAGAAATTCTCTTTACACCTAATAGTGGTGATTTTCACCTCTGAAAATCTAAAAATATCCTTCAGATATGCACTTCCGAACACATCTTATAAATTTGGGATATTTGATGACTTTAGATATGCATATCCGAAATAACCCATAAAAAATTAAAATTTGATGATTTTGGATATGCATATCCGAAGTCACCCAATATCCCAAATTTGTTTTGATTTCATTTTGAAAAGATATTTATTTATAATATAATTATAATATAATTAAATTGAATTATTATTAATAAAAAATAACTTAAATTTATAATTAAAAAGTAAACATTAAAGTAAATTTATGATATGAAATTAAATAATGAATGCAATAATTAATTTTTTAATTATAATGGTGAAATCTAACTGTCTTTTAATTATTTATGAATAATTTTTTATAAAAAATATAAGAAATATTTTTTAATTATAATTTTAAAAATTAAATTAAATTTAAATGACACTTTTTAATTTTTATTATAGAATTGATAATTAATTATCATGTTGTAATTAAAAAATTTATCATATTAAAAAGATAGTTATATTACAATTAAAAATTGAATATTATTAATAATTAATAATATTAAAATAGAATATTTAATATTAAATAAATATATTTTTGTAAAAAAATAATGAATAATTTATAAACTATAGAGATCTTCTATATTAAATAGATATATTTCATAAGAATAAAAATTAAACTAAAATAAAAATAAATTTGAAATATTAAATTATTTCGAATACATATAAAGTCACTAAATTTCAGTTTTTTATATATTTTTTCAAATATACATATTCAAAATAATTAATATTTAATTATTAGATTATTTCGAATATACATATTAAAACAAATCTGAAAAATTAAAATTTGGTGACCTCAAATATACATATCCAAAATTTTAAATATTTTAAAATTTTTCACTAAAGATGCACAAGAAGCCTACTAAATGAAGAAAAAAATTCTCTCCGATAATACTTAAGTGATTTTTCCACTTTGACAATGCTTTCTAATGGTTGTCTTTTCACTTTTGGTAACAATTTTCAAATCGATGTCAATTATATCATTGCAAAATTAAAAAAACTTTATTGGAGAACTTATAGCAAGTTACTTGGTGAATAAAAATTTGATAAAAAGTTATAATATCGGATAATCTTTTAGATAAATTATTTAGTGAACATATAATCTACTAGAATACTTAATTGCAAAGCCTCATTCATTTTCTCTTTTGTAAAAGGTAGGAATTAAGGAATAATTGTTGGATTATGAGAAAGTTTTCTTGTAATCATCTTAATGAACCACGCGTATTTAAGAGATAATTAACCACCTAAATTCCCATCGAAAATGATTAAGAAATTAATGAAGTCTATGCAAAAGAGAGAGAACGTGGCGAGATACAATTGGGAACTATCACGTGGAGAATAAGACCACATTGGTTAAAACACGTCGCAGAAAGTGTGACTTTGAGATCTATAACCGCAACCGCTTTCGTCTTCCAACAACAACACTAAAATTTAAACCACCTATTTACAATATTCAGATCTTAATCATAATAACTTCTCTTAGGGTTTCATCGCGAATATGGAAGAACGAAACCGAATCTTTGCACTGCTCTTCTTCGTGATTTCTACCTCATTTTTGCAGCTTCTCACTGCTTCCGATTATGCGGTAGTTCATTTTCTCCTTTTTTATTTTGTTTTTATAATTTGTTTCCATTTTTGTGTTTATTGAATAATTGGATCTTTGTTTTTATGATTCTTCAAATATGGAATTGTTTTGTGTTGATTTGTTCAGATCTTCTATGAGTCATTTGACGAGCCTTTTGATGGTCGTTGGATTCTTTCCGATAAGGATGAATACAACGGTAATTAATATACTCTTAACTCTGGTTATTATTATTATTATTATTATTTTTTTGGAATTTGTTTGATTGTGGATCACTGGAATGTTTGCCGTCATGAATAGGTAGTTGAAGTGAAAATTTCTTACTGAGTCACATAGTGAACGAATCTATTAGCATTTTCCATGATTATAGGGTGTAAACAAATCTTGAAAAGTACTGCTTTAGTTGTAAGCAAGGTTTTAAAAAAACGGTTGCGGTCGAATAAAGACTTTTGTGATTTCGGTCGGTACAGGTGTTGCAACACTGATTGCTATTGTTGCGATGTGAATTAACCATAAATTGGTCTTTAACATGAAAACGGTGAATAACGGTATCGGTATAGGCACCCGCCATGTTAATACTGTTTTGTCGCGGCCGATTTTGCTTGGTTGTAGGTGTAATAGTAGTGTTAAATTATAACTACATTGGCTCCCTTGATGTAAATTCTTATTACTCCACTTTCTTCTTATTTAACAAATTAAACTTACCTTCAAATGAATGTAAAATAGGGGACTTGGGTATAAGAAGCCTGAATTCCAGGGAAAATGAATGTAAACTATGTCCAAACTCCGAATGAAATTAGCAAATGGCTTATTTGTTACCAAGGCATTGGTTAAAGAATAAAAAATGTATTTATATCAACCATCTGGATTCTCTTTCTTTTGGTTGAAAGAATCCAGAGTTGCGGATTTGTTGTCAATAAGTATTTATGTAATGTTTGATTCATTAATGAGAGTGTCTGAAGGGTTTCTATTCGAAAATAGAAAGCACTAAATGAACAATAAAACTCTGAACGCTGCAATGTATTAAATGCTTGTAATTTTCAATAAACAGTTTTATCTCTTTTTCAATTAGTATTCTTTAAGACACTCATCAGCAAAATCCCTCTAAAAGAAATAGTTATAGAATATATTTTGGGAAAGTAAAGCATTTTGAGCTACCGATGTACTCAATTGATAGCAATGGATAGAGCCGACTGGTATATTATAATTGAAAATGTGGATGAATCATTTTTTATTACAACAATGGCCGCACTTCGAGGGTATGTCTACCTCCTAATTTCAAAAGGCCCTATTCCTTTCAAATTGATAAGATAATATAATTCCCTTCCTAATCCTCCTCTCTATTTATAGGCAGCCTGTCTTATATGGCCCAACCACATTTCAACAAACAACTAACTATTCACTAACTAACTAGCCAACTACTTAACTAGCAAGTAACATCTTCCTAACAAATAACTACTCTCTAGAATGGAATCTAAACAAAAAGGGTATCGGAAAAGTTTATGCATCTAGTATTGATATATAATCAAATACATCAACTTTCCATATACTATTTTTCATTATATCCCATTATGGGAGGAGTATGTATATATGCAGTCATTGACTGGGTTTTTGTGATGAAAATCAAAACAAGAGTCGACTATATAAAAGCATGTTGTGGCTTTCCAAGAAAGGATACATTTTTAATCTACAAATTTCTGTTACTTATTTTTTATAGAATGGAGCATCGGAATATGTTTACTTTAGGATTTCCTTAGATTTGCCTGCATACTTTGTCCTTAAAGTTTAGTTCTGTATGGACTTTGGCTTATTAGTTCCATTGGTAGTTGATGCATATTGGAAGCGATTGGATGAATAAATATCGAAATATCTCTTCAGTTATAGTGGCTTGATAGATAATTTTTTTCTTGTAAAACTTGTTATACTAATATTTGATTTTTTCCTGCACATTGTAGGTGTTTGGAAGCATGCAAAGAGTGAGGGACATGAAGATTACGGGCTTCTTGTCAGCGAGAAAGCAAGGAAATATGCGATAGTAAAAGAACTTAATGATGCTGTGAGTCTTAAGGATGAATCAGTTGTTCTTCAGTTTGAGACCCGCCTTCAGAATGGCCTTGAGTGTGGTGGCGCATATATAAAATATCTTCGACCACAGGAGGCTGGTTGGAAACCCAAGGAATTTGACAATGATTCTCCATATTCAATTATGTTTGGTCCTGACAAGTGTGGAGCCACAAACAAGGTGCATTTCATTTTCAAGCATAAGAATCCCAAGAGTGGGGAGTATGTTGAA
This sequence comes from Vicia faba, assembly GCA_948472305.1. Taxonomy (NCBI): domain Eukaryota; kingdom Viridiplantae; phylum Streptophyta; class Magnoliopsida; order Fabales; family Fabaceae; genus Vicia; species Vicia faba. The sequence continues at coordinate 1,259,024,283 of OX451741.1, read as the reverse complement.
CATCATCTCAAGTTTCCCCCATCTATTCCTTCTGACAAATTATCTCATGTGTACACTGCTATTTTAAAACCAGACAACGAGTTACAAATTTTAATTGATGGAGAAGAGAATAAAAAAGCAAATTTCTTATCTTCTGATGATTTTGAGCCTTCCCTTATCCCTCCCAAGACAATCCCTGATCCTGAAGATAAGAAACCTGTAGACTGGGACGAGAGAGAGAAAATTCCAGACCCAAATGCAGTAAAGCCAGATGACTGGGATGAAGATGCACCCTTGGAAATTGTTGATGAAGAAGCTGAGAAACCTGAAGGATGGTTGGATGATGAGCCTGAGGAAGTAGATGACCCAGAAGCTACAAAACCAGAAGATTGGGACGATGAGGAAGATGGTGAGTGGGAAGCCCCAAAGATTGCCAACCCAACGTGTGAAGCAGCCCCTGGTTGTGGTGAGTGGAAGAGACCAATGAAAAAGAATCCAGCATATAAGGGAAAATGGCATGCCCCCCTTATTGAAAATCCAGCTTTTAAGGGTATATGGAAGCCTCAGGATATTCCAAACCCTGATTACTTTGAGCTTAAAAAACCTGATTTCGAGCCTATTGCTGCTATTGGTATTGAGATTTGGACAATGCAAGATGGTATATTGTTTGACAATATTTTGATAGCTAAAGATGATAAGATTGCAGCATCATACCGAGAGACTACATGGAAGCCCAAGTTTTTGGTTGAGAAAGAGAAACAGAAGGAAGAAGATTCTACCACTGAATCAAGTGGTCTTGCAAGTATCCAAGTAATGTCATCTTGCTGTTTTCTCTTTTTCTCTCTTTAACTCCTATTTTAGTCTGGTCTTTGTGTTCTAGCATTTCCGCATCAACTCTTCTTATGCATGATTATGCTTTTTTATTTCTTGCAGAAGAAGGTATTTGACCTGTTATACAAGATTGCAGACATTCCATTCCTTAAAGCCTACAAGCTTAAAATACACGTAAGTAAAAAGAAAAAGTTGCAAATTTTGTTGGGGTATCTGCTTCACTTCTTGTATCCGTAATAATGTTTCACCTGATGGAGTATGACTTGAATTCTATGCTGCATTTGCAGGAACTCATTGAAAAGGGTGAATCTCAACCGAATCTCACTGTTGGAATTCTTGTAGCCGTTGTGGTTATTGTCTTGTCAATTTTCCTCAGGGTCGTATTTGGTGGGAAGAAAACGCCAGTGAGTAGACACTCCCTGTAGACGAACTACTAGCTCTTATCATTTTATATATTTCCTTCCTTTGACCTAAGTTTTGGACTATATGTTAATCACTGGATTATGTCTCTTGTGCAGGCAAGAGTGGTTGAGACAGACACACCAGCCACAGAAGCTTCCACTAGCCAAGGTGATGGAGAGAATGAAGAAAACAAAGAGGAGGAAACATCGAAGGCTCCACGCCGAAGGGTAAAGAGAGACAATTAAAATGATTTAAACCATACAAGGGCGGCCAAACAAGATCACTACCAAACACAAATTTTGAGCTTAGTTGGAGATTAGGTCAATTGCATCATCCCATATTGCAATTTTCTCATTCACTTTCTGACAGATGATATGCATAAGGAGTATAGATAAGATATTATGCGTAGTGCTGGTTACTTTGGAGATTTGAGTTTTTTAGCTAATTCAGATTGTACAATAATTTTTCTTAATCTTTCTCTTAAACTTTCTAGTTATGTAGCAAAGAAATCAATTCACTATAATCCTGATTTAAGCACGTTCTTGATCCAACGTTGTGACTACTAGGAGGCCATAATGCTTGAAAAATGCGATGTTTATTCTGCGTATGAATCAACCCATATATTTTTCTGAAACTCTGTTCATGGATCAACCGCCTTTGTTTTATTAATATTCTTTTTGTTTGAGATTTGAAAATACGTATTTTAACCACTGATTTATACAGTAATTTAGTTTTTCCACTTAATCAATAAAATGTAATTGTTGTCAACTTGTTATATTAAGCTCTTGTTTGACTTGTTTTTCTGTTTTATCTTGGTTCCTAAATTAATAAAACATACTTAAAGGTTCTTAAACTTTCTCCTCCTCCTACTACTATATTATGGTGTGTTTGGTGTGCAGAATAAAAGATATGATATATCGTAGGATAAGAGACCAGATATGATATTTGTATCATAGCGTGTCTCAATTTAGTGTTTGTGTTTGATAACACAATATTATATGATAAATTAATTTTGAAATTTATTATATCCTACTTTATTAGTTCAAATTGTTATTCTGAATTTGAACTGAATTAGAATATGACAAAATAGGATAAAAATATAATTTATAAATTTATCTCTATAAAATATAATTCAAAATAAAAAGTTAAATATGATAAAGGATAAATAAAAATTAATTTATTGTTAAAATATAATTCAAAATAAAAAGTTAAATATGACAAAAGATAAATAAAAATTAATTTAATATTAAATTAAAAAATGTTAATAAATAATTTTTTAAAAAATATGTATGTTTGTTATAAGAGTAATTTTTTAACTTTATATAATATAAAAAAATTAAAATCTAATAAACTGAAATATTTAAAAATAAAATATTAAAATCTTAAAAATATGTAGACTAATTTTATTTTTATCAAGTTAAATATATTTTCTTGCAATATATATATATATATATATATATATATATATATATATATATATATATATATATATATATATATATATATATATATATATATATATATATGATCTGACCTGATCAGAAATGGACCATCACGGTTGGCTCCGAGCAGAAAGCTTTTTGAACGAAGTGGGGGGGGGGGGGGGGGGTACCTGCAAGGCACTCCGATGCTGAAGTAAGTAGAAGTACGAGCAGGTAATAGCAAGTGTATGGTTAGAATGATGAATACCTGACCCTCTGGGAACAGAGGATATTTATAGCCCCCAGCGCTGGGCCAAGGTTCCTTCATTGGGCCGGGCAGGTTTGGCCCAATGGAGGAACTGCCAGGTTCTACGTGCGTAGTGGGGACCCGCATGTGGTCCCCTTCCTGGATATTCTGCGTGAAGTGCGGGCGGACAGAGACGCGGTCTTTTCGGGGTCTCGTTGGGAGAGCAGTGGACTGAGTCTGCCCTAGTTGGGGTGCTCGAGGTAATGTCGAGCTGGACAGTAGGATGTCAAGCTGGACAGCAGTATGTCGAGCTGGAGGTGTAGCTGTCGAGCACGTGAGAGTACGTCGGGCACGAATGTGACCCTTTGGTCGGCGTGGTCCTCAGTAAGTCCATTTGGATTGGGCCTTAGCAATGCTTTTGGGCCTGTCGGGCCCAGTCCAGAACAGGAGCCCCCCAAGTCGTGGTTCCTTTGTGAGGAGCCATGGCTTGAACTCAGGTCATTTCCACATCGGGGTCTCGCGCCCGGGACAGAGATGCAGGCCCTCGAGGGCCTCTCCGTGCCGTGATCGGGGACATCTTCTGCGGTGGATGCCCGGAGGATCCTCACCGGCGCGTGTCTGTCGAGCACACGAGGTATCTTTCGGGAACTGTACCGCCACCCTATGGTGATAGGGTCATCATTGCGTTGGGAGCAGCGCGTCGGGGAGAGAAACTCCGTGGTTGCCCGAGGTGACGTTTGGTATTCCACGTCATCACTATAAATAGGAACCTTGGGCCCCATAACACGTTTCTACTCTTTGTGCTCCCACTGCTGCTGTTCTTCTAGATTTTTCCCAGTCGCGATCTTCTGTTACAGATTCTTTTACTCCGTAGCCGAATCCTACTTTTTGATTCAAGTAAGTGGTTTATCTTCTTCATTTTCCTGTTGTAATGCATGATTTTCAGCGTTTGTAGATGTTTTAGGGACTGTGCGCGTGGGACTAGCCCGGTAAACTCATACTTAGCTCGACATATTCATGCTTAGGATCGGCAAACGCATGCTTGTGGCCGGTATATTAATAGTTTTAGGTGATAATCAGCAGCGCTGCCCGGGGTCTTCATGATCCAGGGCGCCTGATTCATGATCGCGCCCGGTATGTTCATGGTCCTGGCCGTAGGCCTCATGATGTTGCTCGCCATGTTCATACCTTGGGTCGACATGTTGGAGAGTGGCCGCGTAGTCGGTTTGGAGAAGAACACATCGAGTTTTCTGGATGTCGGGGAGGCGACTACTCGTGTAAACTGACTTTTGTGGTCGTGCATGGGACGACGTGGTTTGTCGAGCGTATGGCTTCGTGCCCAATTGACTGGTTTCCCGTGCTCTGCAGGTAACCATGGCGGACGAGCCGTGCTCCTCCGGGCGCCACGAACATGAAGAATAAAGTGTCGATGAGTCGGTCAGCTTGATTGATACTGTCGATGACCCTTTGCTGGATTAGGTGGGCGCCGAGCCCCGAGGGATCGCGTCGATATATAGCCGGCGTGACCGAAATCCGTATGCTGTCCTCGAAGCGGGCCAGGGCCAGCCTGACTTCCAGAAGAATTTCGTTGTCATGCGCCCGACCTCCCGTGCACGGATCTGCTCGGTGTACCCAGAGTACAGCTTCCCGATGTACGAGATCGCGTTTAAAGATCTTGGGCTGCAGCTGCCCTTTAGTGACTTTCAGATCGGGGTCTTCACCCATCTGGAGTTGGCCCCGTCTCAGCTACATCCGAACTCACTCGCCTTTATCCGGGCGTTTGAGCTGACGTGTCGCTTTCTGAGGATTGGGGCGACCATACCGCTCTTCTTCAGGATTTTTCATCTGCAGCGCCAGTCCCGAGGAGGGAAACACAGCTGGGTCTCCTTAAAGCAGTCGAGGAGACTCTTCAAAATGTATATGGACTTCGTAAGGGGTTTTAAAGACAAGTGGTACGTTGTGCGGCCAGTTACCACCTCTGCTTTGGGATCCCTGTACGAGGAGGAGGCGCCCATAAGCGATGATGACGGGGAGGCGGTTTTGGGCGACGATGGGAATCCTGTGATGGCCCGTACGGCCAAGTTCCCTGTGCACTGGATGTTCAGGCACTACGAGCACGGGACTGGATACTACCATACTGCTGCCGGGGACATGTGCTCGGAGGACGAGGAGGCGTACGCCACACTTTGTCGGTTCGTCGACAGCTTCCACCCTGCCCGGTGGGCCACGAGGCAAGGGGACGATGTCTTGGATGCAGAGGGTTATCCGACATTTGAGTCTCGGCCGATTGATACTAAGGCACTCGTGGAGTGTCAGACGTACAGGCAGGCTGCTCGTCTGCTAGGTTGTTTATCGCTTGAATTTCTTTGCTCGTCATTTATTTATGAACTTGCTCGATACTAACCCGTCTTTTATTTTGTGTAGGTTCGATGGCCGGTCGACGGGAAAGGCTTTTGAAGTTGTCTTGCGACCAGAAGCGAGGTAGGAGGGTCGTGAAGGCTCCCCAGGCGACGAGGATGGGCCCGCCACACAGTCCGAGTGCTCCTCAGCCGGTGAGGGTGGATTCGTCGCCCAGCTCGGGGGCCGCGTCTGACGGGACCCCAGAGGTTGAAGAGGTCGATCCTAATGCCGTCCTGATACAAAGGAAGAGGACCCGGGTGGAAAGTGGTCCGGCTGTCAGCGAGGACGCCAGCGCTGTCAGGTCTTTCGGGTTTCCCCCTTATTTCAAAGAGGAGGGTTTCTTCGAGAGATTCCCTCTGTCAGTGGTTGCCGACGAGGCTGAGACTATTAAAAGGATGAGCAAGGAGGATCGGAAGAGGCATCTGGCTGCCAGCATGGACGGGCTGGTGAAAATGGCCGAGATGGCCCTGGTGTTGTCCGAGGAAGGGGGGGATCCTGTCCGTATTGAGGAACTTGAGCAGGAGAAAACGGCTCTCACCTCGAGCTCGCGGAAGTTGAAGACTGCCCTGGAACGCTCCGAGGAGATGTTCCGCGAGCAGACATCGATGCTGGATGCTGAGAGGGAGATGTTGGTCCTGGAGAAGGAAAGGTCGGGGAAGCTGGCCGAGGAGGGGGAGCTTCTCCGCGCAGACAGGGATCGTCTGGAGACCGAAGTCGGGCGCTTGGCCCACCAGATCGAGGAAATGAATGTTGCCATGCTGCCTGCCGAGGACGAGCCGGAAGACATAACGGCTTTGAAGAGTCGATCGGAGCTGGTCGCTCATATCCGGCTGCTCGGGGCAGATTGCGTTGGTGCTTTGGAGGAGGGGTTCGACTCCGCAGTCGGCCAGCTTTCCTTGTTAAACCCTGGTCTGGTCACTGAGGGTATAGGCCACACACATCAGATCGTGGATGGCGTGATCGTGCCCCCGCCCGACTCTCCAGGTGTCGACAATGATGGTTCTGGGGAAGCCTGACTGTAGGATAGCGGGCCTGCGTGCCTTTGATATTTGTACTTTTTGGGCCTGTGTGCCCGTCGGTTGTACGTTATGAACATCGCCGGCCTTCTTGGTCGGTTTTATAATTGTTGCTTTGTTGCCTTCGGGCATTTTTATTTGAATGAATGCTGTTTTACATTTGAATGTTTTGCTCGTGCTTGAAATCATATATTTGCATAAAATTTTAGCCTAAGTCATGGGCCCGAGGAGTGCCCGTAAGTGGCTGTGATTTAGCGAGCGAGTCTGCCCGTCTTCCGTTTGTATATGTGCCCGGCCCTCTTTCGCTGGCCAGAGTCACCTAAGTGTTGCGCTCGAGGGGAGAGACTTCCCTTTGACCCTTTTAGATGGCCCGTCATTCTTGACGATTTGCCGGGCATGTGGAGCGAAGTTGCTCAGTCGGGCGCGAAGCCCGGTAGGGACTATTCGCCCTTGGCGTGAACTGCCCATCGCGAGATGGGTGTTCTGCCTTACGGGTACAACGACGGTGGTGCTCGGTGTAGCTGTCCACGTCGGGCACTATCGATCGTCCTCGTTTGCCGAGCGATGTTGTGCGATTTGGCCGTATGTCGGGCTTGTACCTTAACCTTTATACGAAGTCGGACGTTTTTCCTCGTTGACCGAGCGCGGGTGTCGTTGGTCGAGGGTCCCAGGTGTTGATAGTTTTTAACTGTAGTACTGCTTTAGCTTAGCAGCGTTCCAGGGTCGTGGTAATGGCTCTCCGTCTAATTGCTCGAGGTAGTACGCCCCGGTACCCGTGGTGCCGTGGACGCGATAAGGTCCTTCCCAGTTCGCGGCCAGCTTCCCTTCGCGGGAATCTTTCTGGTTCCTGCGTAATACCAGGCTTCCGATTTCGAACTCGCGCTTGATGACCTTGTCGTTGTGGCGTAGAGCCACACGTTGTTTTAGGGTGGCTTCGCGCAGGGCTGCACCCGATCGGATTTCCTCGACTAGGTCGAGTTCATCCTTTAGTGCCTCGTCGTTCATTTCTTCGTCGAGGGGGTTCTCTGTTCGTCGGGATGGTTCCATGATTTCGACCGGGATGACAGCCTCGGTGCCATATGTCAGTCGAAATGGTGTCTCACCCGTCGTTGAGTGGGGTGTGGTGCGGTATGCCCACAAGACGCTGTGGAGCTCCTTGACCCATCCTCTCTTGGCTTCGCCGAGTCGACGTTTGAGTCCTCGGAGGATGACTCTGTTCGCGGCTTCGGCTTGCCCGTTGGTCTGAGGGTACTCGACTGACGTGAAATGTTGTTTTGTCCCTAGTTTGGTGACGAAGTCCTGGAACCCGTGGTCGGTGAACTGGGTACCTTTGTCGGTCACCAGGGCCCGCGGAATTCTGAATCTGGCGAGGATGTTTCTTTTGTAGAAACGGAGGATATTGTGCGAGGTGATTTTTGCGAGGGCTTCAGCCTCGATCCATTTTGTGAAGTAATCCACGGCGACAATGAGAAATTTGTTCTGGTAGGTTCCTTGCACGAAAGGCCCGAGGATGTCCATACCCCACCAGGCGAACGGCCACGGGGACGACAATATTCTCAGCTCGTGCGGCAGGGCGAGGTGCATGTCCCCGTGCTTCTGGCACTTGTCACATTTTTTGACGTGTTCCTTGGCATCCTGCTGCATCGTCGGCCAGTAGTATCCTGCTCGAAGGGCTTTCCTTGCTAAGGATTTACCGCCCATGTGCTGGGCGTTGATCCCTTCGTGTATCTCCCGCAGTACTTCGGGGATGGTAGACTCATCGATGCATTTCAGGAGGGGAATGGAGAATCCTCTCCGGTACAGTTTCTACTCGAGCACCACGTAGGAACATGCTCGTCGCTTGGTAACGGCAGCTTCGGCCTGGTTCGACGGGAGTTCTCCTTTTGTCAGGAAATTATAAACCGGGGTCATCCAGGACGTGGCATCCCCGATGGCATGGATCTCGACTGTAGTCAAGGGCCGTTCGACACTTGGACGTGCTAGAGATTCTTGGATGATGGATTTGTTCCCGCCCTTCTTTCGTGTGCTCGCAAGTTTGGACAATATGTCCGCCCTCGTGTTTTGCTCGCGGGGAACATGTGAAATTTCTGCTCGTACGAACTTTGTCATGTGTTTTTTGACTAAGTTCAAATACTCGACGAGGTTGTCGTTTTTGGCCTGGTAGCTCCCCTGTACTTGAGAAACGACGAGTTGGGAGTCGGTGTAGATCTGTACCTCGCGGGCTCCCAGGTCCTCGACCAGTCTCAGTCCTGCGAGCAGGGCTTCGTATTCTGCCTGGTTGTTTGACGTCGGGAAGGAGAGAGCTAAGGAGTGCTCGATTACTACGCCTTCTTCGTTTTCCAGGAGGATTCCTGCGCCGCTTCCGGACGAGCTGGACGCTCTGTCGACGAAGATGGTCCACTTGTGTTCCTTCCCCGGGGGAAGGTCGTGAGTGGTCATTTCCGCGACAAAGTCGGCCAAGGCCTGTGCTTTCAGGGATTTCCTGCTTTCGTACTGAATTTCGAATTCGGAGAGTTCCAAGGACCACTTCAGCATCCTGCCCGCCATATCTGGCCGACCCAGGAGTTGCCTCACCGGCTGATCGGTTCGCACGATGATGGTGTGGGCTAGAAAGTAGTGTCTGAGCCTCCTCGCAGCGTTGACGAGGGCCAGAGCAACCTTTTCTATCTGCTGGTATCTGCTTTCGGGTCCCTGTAAGGCTTTGCTCGTGAAATAGACGGGTTTCTGCCCGTCGGGGGTCTCTCGGACAAGAGTTGCGCTGATGGCTTCGTTTGAAACGACCAAGTATAAGTACAGCGGTTCCTCGTCGTCGGGTCGAGATAGCACGGGCGGCTGAGACAGGCTCTGCTTCAGATGGCGAAGTGCCTGCTCGCATTCCTCATTCCATTCGAAGGCTGCTTCCTTTCGAAGGAGTTTGAAGAAGGGGAGGGCGTGCTGAGCGGACTTCGCGACGAAGCGGGACAGCGACGTAAGCACGCCGTTCATGATTTGTATCGACTTCTTCAACTTCGGTGTTGGGAGGTCGGAGAATGCCCGGCATTTGTCGGGGTTGGCTTCAATCCCTCGTTCTATTAGATAGAATCCAAGGAATTTTCCTGCCTTAACCCCGAACGTGCATTTCTCGGGGTTGAACCTCATTTTGCACTGTCTTGCTTGGGCGAAGACTGTCTTGAGATGAGCTGCGTGATCGGTGTCTGCTTGGGATTTGACGATCATGTCGTCCATATATACCTCGAGCATGTCGTCGATCTGTTTGTTGAAAACTCTGTTCATCATGCGTTGATAAGTTGCTCCGGCATTTTTCAGTCCGAAGGGCATTACGTTGTAGTAATAGTTGCCCGAGCTGGTCATGAATGTCGTGCAGTGTTTGTCGCCCAGGGCCATTGGGATTTGGTTGTATCCCGAATAGGCGTCCATGAACGACAAAGTTTTGTAGCCGGCCGAGTTGTCGACCAGCATATCTATGTTAGGCAAGGGGAAAGCATCTTTCGGGCAAGCCCGGTTGAGATCAGTATAATCAACGCACATTCTCCATTTTCCATTATTCTTTTTTACAAGTACAACATTTGACAGCCAGGTGGAGTACCGGGCTTCAGAAATAAAATTTGCCTCTAGGAGGTCTTTTACAGCTTTTTCAGCAGCCTCCGCTTTTTCTGGAGACTGCCTACGCCTACGTTGTACTACGGCCTTGGCGGCTGGATCAATGGCGAGGTGGTGACAGGCGACCTCAGGGTCGAGTCCGGGAATCTCCGCAGCGCTCCAGGCGAAGAGATCAGCATTCTCGCGCAGACAGGCCTTGATTTGCTTCCTGGCCAAGTCGGGGAGGTCTTTGCCAATCTTCACTCCCTTGGTCGGGTCTGTGCCGAGGGGAACGAGTTCAAAATCCCCGTCCAAAATTGGTCGGAGTGGGATTTGCTCGTTGCTGGATGGCTCGTCCTGATCGAAGCGGGTGTCGAGGGCTATGGAGTTGACCTTTGGTGGAGCCTTCTGGGCTTCTTCCTCGGGGGATGCTTTCATGTCGGGCTCCTGTTTTGTCCTTTTAGCGGGTCTGGTCCCTATGTCGACGGTATCCCGTCCCTTGGAAGCAGCGTTGAAGCACCTTCAGGCAGCGGCTAGGTCTCCTTGGATGGTGGCTACCCGTGCCCTCCTGGTGTAGAACTTCATCTTCAGATGGACGGTCGAGGGCACCGCTGTTAGCTCTGCCAGTGTCGGTCTCCCCAAGATGCAATTGTATAGAGACGGGCAGTCAATGACGAGGAACCGGACCTTAACTTGTCTCGTAGCCGTTCCTTCGCCGAACGTTACCAGGAGCTCGACATAACCCCAAGGTTTGGAAGTCGAGCCGTTGAAGCCTTGTAGATCCGACCCCACATACGGAGAGAGATGTGAGTCGTCCAGCTGTAAGGTTCGGAACAGCTGGCTGTACATCACGTCGACGGAACTTCCCTCGTCGACCAGGATGCGATGCACGTCAAAATTGGCCATTCTTGCCCTTATCAGTAAGGGGATGACCGCGTTCGAGGCTCCGCCGGGGAGTTCTTCTAGGTAGAAGGTGATGGGCTCTGACCTTCCCTTCACCCTTTCGAACGTTACTGTTTGCGGGGGAGCCGCGTCGACCAGCTCGTCCAACTTCCTCTTAGCTGAATTGATGGTGAGGTCGTTGAACCCGCCCCCGTTGATGACCATGGCGGAGGGAAAGTATTCCCACCTGCTGTGCGTTGTCAGCGGCTCCTGCAGGTGCTCGGGAATGTCGAAATCCTCGGGCCGGGTTACCGAGAAGGCGGTCTGGATAGGCACCGACTCGTCTGATGGTCGGGCGTCTTCTTCTGGCTCCTTGGCTTCATGGGTGTCACGACGAGGAGCGTCGTTTCGCCTGTACTGCGCGAGCCTCCCTCTCTTGATGAGGGTTTCAATGGCGTCCTTGAGGTGGACGCAGTACTCTGTCAAATGACCATGACTCCTATGGTATTAACAGTATTTATTTTTATCCGCCCCTGGCTTGGCGGGAGCAGGTCGGGGACGCTTGACGCCGCCGTCCTTGAAGTCTGTACTGGAACACTCCGCCAAAATACGCTCGCGGGAAGCTGTGAGCGGAGTGTACTCGGTGAAACGGCCCGAGGGGCCCCTTTGTTCCCAGACTTCCCGGGGTCGATCTTCTTTCCTTTTCTCCCTAGTACGTCGGGGAGGAGCCTCTTGGCGTGAGCTGCTGCTGTTGTTGGGACCCCGAGCCCTAGAGTCTCGGGCCCTGTTGGCAGCTTCCCTCTCCTCGTAGTCCATATATGCTCGAGCCTTATCGAGGAGGGCATCAAAAGTCGGAGGTGGCTCAATACCCACAGCCTTTCTGAATTCTGTGCCGGGGAGGAGACCCCTTTCCAGCAAGTATCTTTTCATATGGTCTGCGCAGGGGACCTGTATTGCTTCTCGGTTGAAGCGGTTGATGAACTCCCTCAAGGTTTTATCCTGTCTTTGGATGATGGCCTCGAGGGCCGCCTCGGTCTTCGGATGGCGCCGAGAAGCTGTGAAGGAACTGATGAACTGGTTCTTCAGGTTCCGCCACGACGTGATTGAGCCCGGGGCGAGTCCTTTATACCAGTCCATGGCCGCCTTCCTGAGAGTCGTGGGGAAGAGACGACACTTGATGGGCCCCCCGACATTATGATAGTGGAGCATGGCTTCGAACCCGTCAATGTGGTCGACCGGGTCCGCAACTCCGTCATACTCCTTCAGATGTGGGGGCTTCTCCATGCCCGGGGGGATGGGTGCATCCATGATGGCCTGCGACAGGGGACCGCGGGGGTCGTCCTCGTCGCTCCTCTCCAGAGAAAGAGATGGGGACCTGTAGTATTGTCTGGCACGGTGGTCGTGCTGAGTTTCCCTCGAGCGTGATGCTCGGTGGTTGAATGTCACACGCCCGTCCCCGGCGTGCCTCTTGTCGTGCCTTGCCGGGTCGCGACTGGGTTCTCCGACAGGGATGGCGAGTTGTCTCTCCAAATAGGGGCGCCTTTGCTTTGGCCTGGGAGAGGGGCTTCTGGAGTTCTCCCTGTAGTGTCTCCGCGGGGGAGAAGGGTGTCGAACTTCTGTGACCCGAGGAGGTGGAGAATATGGCCTCCGATGCCTCCTCGGGGGTCGTCGGTCATCTTCAAGGGCCCTTAGTCTTTTTCCTTGGGCGAAGATGAGATAGTTTGTCTGATTAATGGCCGCGAACAGTGCCTGAGTCGTGGCATCTGCCCCGGCGGGAACTGGGACTTCGTGGAACCGGGCAGCTCTGTAATGAGCGAGAGCTACCGGGTCGTCTTCAAGTGGTGGTGGGATCGGGGAGGATGATGCAGTAGCCCCGTCCCTGTAGGAGGAAGTTCCAGGGGCGGTCGTCACAGGAATGGTACTGTGGCCGGGATCACCGGGGTTATCGAGGTGTCCATTCTTGTCCGCGGTGCCGTTATTAGTGTCGGCGACACGGACGTGCTGCTCGTCGCGAGCTGGATCAGCCATGACAGGTAGTTGAATTGAGCTTTGGTCTTTTGAGTTGTTTGTTAGACGGGGAAGCTAGTTTCCCACAGACGGCGCCACTGATCTGACCTGATCAGAAATGGACCGTCACGGCTGGCTCCGAGCAGAAAGCTTTTTGAACGAAGTGGGGGGGGTACCTACAAGGCACTCTGATGCTGAAGTAAGTAGAAGTACGAGCAGGTAATAGCAAGTGTATGGTTAGAATGATGAATACCTGACCCTCTGGGAACAGAGGGTATTTATAGCCCCCAGCGCTGGGCCAAGGTTCCTTCATTGGGCCGGGCAGGTTTGGCCCAATGGAGGAACTGCCAGGTTCTACGTGCGTAGTGGGGACCCGCATGTGGTCCCCTTCCTGGATATTCTGCGTGAAGTGCGGGCGGACGGAGACGCGGTCTTTTCGGGGTCTTGTTGGGAGAGCAGTGGACTGAATCTGCCCTAGTTGGGGTGCTCGAGGTAATGTCGAGCTGGACAGTAGGATGTCGAGCTGGACAGCAGGATGTGGAGCTGGACAGTAGTATGTCGAGCTGGAGGTGTAGCTGTCGAGCACGTGAGAGTACGTCGGGCACGACTGTGACCCTTTGGTCGGCGTGGTCCTCAGTAAGTCCATTTGGATTGGGCCTTAGCAATGCTTTTGGGCCTGTCGGGCCCAGTCCAGAACAATAAATATATATATATATATATATATATATATATATATATATATATATATATATATATATATATATATATATATATATATATATATATATATATATATATATATATATATATATATATATATATATATATATATATATATATATATATATATATATATATATACTTTTATTTTACTTATCTATCATATATAATAGAATTCATGATATTTTTCAAGAGAATTTAAAATTATTTATTCAGTAGTGTTAATGAATTTTCTTTTAAATTATAGAAAATTATTAATTTTTTTATCAATTTTAAAATATTTTTTAAAATATATAGAAAATGTTATTATATTTGGTATCTTGTGTGAACTAAAATATATATGATATGATAAATCTTATCATGTCTATATTATATCTTATCTTTATCCTGTTTTATATCCTATTATGTGTCTATCATATCCTGCGCACCAATCGTACCCTAAGAACTATTAACACTAAACCAAATGGGTTGAAAGTATTTTTTTAATATGAATTTTTTCACGATTTTTCATTGAGGATTTATATAGATTATAGGATTAAATATGTTTTTAGTTCCTATAAATATCTCAAATTTTATTTTTAGTTCCTATTAAAAAATAATAAATTTTGATCCTCAAAATTTTTTATTCATGTAGTTTTAGTTTCTGCTATTTTATAAAAATTTAAAAACTGTTTAATTATTCTTAAAATTTTAAATTTTTGAATAATTTTTTCATAGTACTTAGAATACTATCAAATGTTTCTTTATCAAATTTTATAATTTTTTAAAATGATAAAAATTAAATATGAATTTTTTAAATTTCAAAAAATATTGATAAAAAGTAATGAAAATCTCGACTTAGAAATTAAATTTTGAGTTCCTTTTTTTTCGAGGAATTTTTTATAACGTTTTAAATATGTCTCCAAAATAATCATTCAAAAATACACATCGATTTAACAATATGGATTAAAATTACGTGCATAATAATTTTATAAAAACTAAAATATGTTATATTTTTTTATAGGGACTAAAAACAAACTTTAGTAATTTATAAGGACCAAAAACATATTTAATTCTAAATTATACAAATAAAGTATAAAAATATATTCTTCAATGCCTCAAATCAATTAATTCAATCTTAATTTACTGGTATATTAGTTTTCTTTTTTCAAAGTTTACTAAAATAATTCATAATATTACTCATATCCAAAGAAACTTTCTATGGAATGGTTCCGTAGGAAAATGTAAAATAACTTGATAAAACTGAAAATCTATATGCAAGTTTAAGGTTGAGGGTGGACTGTGAATTAAAGATGTATCATGCTTCAATCAAGCACTGTTTTGCAAATGGTTATGGAGAATTGCTACGGATCATGAGGCAATTTGGGTGAATTTATTGCGGAAGAGATATGGTGATCTTGGTACTAGGCTGTCGGGTGATGATGTACTGTTGAAGAATTTCAAAAAGTCTCTTTGGTGGAGAGATCTTATGATGATATAGGGGACCGAATCAAATCCTAGTTTCACTCAATGAGCAACTTGGCGTCTTGGTGAAGGGAGGGTGATACCGTTATGAAATTCTAAATGGATTGGAACATCAAAACTATGTAATCTGTTTCCAAACCTATCTGGTGTTTCTGTTTGTTGGAACTCAACGGTGGGGAATAATGGTTGTTGGGTGGGAAATCGTTGGCAGTGAAATATCACATGTGATTTTGATGTGGAAAATGGTGAGTTATTGGCTCAAGCGAGGGAATTGGAAAAGTTATTAATGGAGGTTAATTATGTTCGACACTAGGAGGATTGCTTAGCTTGGTCGTTTAGAGGTGGGCACAGTTATTTTTTTTTTGTGAAAAGCACATATGATAGATTGATGTAGGAACAGCTGGAGACAGTGATTAATAATGAAATTGTTAAAGTATTGAAGGTCTTATGGAAAGAAAAAGTTCCCACAAAATTAAGACATTTGGATGGAGATTGCTTCATGATAAATTACTAACTAGAATACAACTTGTAAGGAGAGGAATAATAGTCAATGATGATGATAAGTTGTGTATTTTATGTAAAGCGCTTGTCGAAGACATTAATCATATCATGATTCTCTGTCAGATTTCAAAACAAATTTAACACCTAATATTTGAGTGGTTAAACATACAAGGGCAGAATCCAAGCATGAATGGTTGTTGTGACCATTTCATGTGGTTCAATCTAGTTTGAAGGGAAGGATATCTAGTGGGAGGGAGAAATTTGGTTAGCAGTGACTTGGTGCCTTTGAAAGTCAATAAACGACATCCTACTTAATAATGAGGAAGGAGATATGAAAGAGATTATATTTAAAATTAAGATGTTTTTTTGATAGTAACTTCAAATTGGTGCGAAAAGATTAAATTGTAACTTCTATGAGTGGTATAAATATTCTCAAAATTTCCTTTGATTTTATTACTTTGTAGTTTCAAATTGTTTTTATATTCAGGTTTGAATATACCTAACACTTATATTTGAATATAAAAATGCTTATTAAAAAATTAATTCAATCTTCCAATCACTAATTTATTCATTTTTAAATTGCAAAATTAATCAAGTATTTAAATGTTCTTTGGATTAGCATGCATCTTGTTTACTTAGCCAAGTGATAGTTTAATGATGAAATTGGCCTAGAAACTTTTGAGTAAAATCCCTAGTGTTACGGATTGGGCCTGCCCTTGGCCCAACTTCCAGCGAGGTCCAATCCAAGTGTGCCAGCCTGCGCCAGTGACCGGTGCTACCCTCTAACACAACGGATAACTACCTACCTTTTCCAACGAGGAGATAACCTCACCACGCAGGGACAACGCCCGAATAGACCGAGGACACTCACGCCCCAACCACGAAGGCTTTGAGGACACCTTAGCTATCTCGTCGACTAAGACTGGTCCCCTATCGAGCTCATATATGGCAGGGGTCACCCACGACGAGCAGGCACTCCTCCCGAGCACTTTCCTCGTAGGGCTGACTACCAACGTCTTCGGATATTGCGGAGTCTTTGTGGTCCCAAAAAGATCGCATCCATTTCCTCTTGATCTTGCGAAGGACGTAATCCAGGTAGGGGGGCACTCGATCGAGCTCTGTTGTCGAGGTACCCGACATGGCAAAACACCCAGCTCGTAATGGGAAGTTCATGCCACGGGCGTAGGATCCCGACCGCGATCATACGCTCGTCCCACGGATTCCCACTCCGCGCCCTCAACACATTTCGACATGTATCGAACTAATATTTGGGTCGAGTGCATATCTCCACACGGAGAACACAAACTAAGTGGAAAATTTGTAACGACCAAAACAATGGTCAAGCACGTATATCCACAGGATATACCAATCATTCATTAAATAACCAAAGTAAAAAACAATGACAAACAGAAATAACGATAAGCATTAAAATAAAGTGAAATAATTGCCAAAGGTGACCACTTGGGTCGAAGATGTCTGAATATTACAAAAATTACGGGAACACAGGCCCAAATACAAATGAAAAAACAAAATTGTCAATCACTCCCCAGAGTTCTAACTTCGACATCAGGAGAGTCAGGAGGAGGGACCACCCGACCATCAACAACCTGGGACAGAACCCCAATTCCTTTAGTATTTAACCCCGGGTTCAGCATGGACACTTGATTCATAGCAGACTCAAAGCCATCGGCCAAGGCGTCAACGCAGTCCGACTCCAAGAGTTGAATCCGAGCAATAAAATCAGCACGCGTGTGCAAGCCAACTACCCCTTCAGGCTCACCCTTAGCGAGCATCGTAGCATCCCTCGGATCTGTAACCTCCCTTATCAATCGTCGGTTGTCACTCTCCAACCGCTCCTTATCAAGCTGGAGGCATTATTTATCTTCGAGGGCTTTGCCGGCTCTCTCCTTCTCCCCCTCTAGCATGTTAGACTGCTCACGAAACATCTCCTCGCTTCGTTCAAGAGTAGTTTTCAGCTTGCGGGTTTTTGTCACAAGAGTCGCCTTCTCTGACTCCAACTCCCTGACCCGATCCGTGGAGTCTGACCCTTCGCCCGCCAGGACAACCGCCATCTCTGCCATCTTCACCACCCCGACCATGCTGGAAGCAAGGTGCTTCCTTCGACATTTCTTGTCGAGCCGCCTGATGATGTCGGCCTCGTTGTCATACATAATCAAGGGAAACCCCTCGAAGAAGTCTTTTTCCATGAAGCAGGGTGGTAGGCTGAAGGCCCGGGCACCCGCCCCTCCGCCAGTCACATCAGCATGTCCGCCTTCTAGTTGAATCCACTTTTTTCTCAACAACGCAGCCTGGCGCTCGACGTTACGAGAACACGAGGACCCATTAGATCCTTCCCTGTCCGGCTCGGGGGCTGGACCCATACGTGTAGCTTGCTGCGGTTTCACCAGCCTTTTATTGCTCTTATTCTCTTGGATCAACTTCAGTAATCTCTCTCGTTGTTCCTCCATGTGACTTGCAAAAACAAAGAAAATATGCCCGGGTCAGCTACGTCGAAGAAACAAAAGAAGGCTATCAATATAGTAAAGGTAAGTAAGAAACCTAAGAGATCTACGACCCGCCTGTAAGATTGACACTCGACGAGCGCCTTGGTATTGATCGAACGTGCCTCGAATGTTGGCTCACTGTCCTCGTCAAGGACGTCGTGTCCTTCCCTCGTACCCCACCTAGTGGGGAAGAAACCGTTGACGAATTGATTTAAGACGCCATATGCCTCTTCGTCCTCGACGCTCATACCGCCGACAAAAGTGTGGTAATATCCGGGACCATGGTCGTAGTGGGCCGAGCACCAGTGGATGGGAAACTTTGAGATTCTTCCCATCTCAGGATTACCCTCGGCGTCCAAACACGACTCCTCATCCTCATCCACCACGGTAGTCGGGTCGAACAGTGAACCCACGACTGTTTGGGTAGATGGTTGCAAGATATACCATTTGTCCTTAAAATCCCAGACATAATCCATGTACATCCTAAACAGCCTTTTTGAATGTTTAAAGATACCCACCCTTGTTTCCCTCCTTGTGACTGTCGTTGCAAGTGAAAAACCCTGAAGAACAGGGGAATCGTCGCCCCGATCCTCAGGAACCGACATGTAAGTTCGAATGCCTGGATAAAGGCAATCGCGTTGGGATGAAGCTGGGAGGGCGCCAAGTTCAAATGATTGAACACCCCCATCTAGAAGTCGTTAAAAGGAATCTAAATCCCAAGGTCTTTGAACACGATCTCATACATGGGGAAGGCATCCTGAGTGAAATCCTAGCATATGCGAGCGTCTTGTGTCAGCCTCATGATTTTGAAATTTCGTCAAAAACTCTCCTGGCCGCCGCCATACTCGACGACCGTATAGGCTTGCCTCCCGGTGTAACTGTAGATCGAGGCTATCCCTCGGGGTTCCGCACCAACCCAATCCAGAGTAGAATCATCGACGGTGTCGACCAGATTAACGCTCTCCTCGGTTGCGCTGGTTCCCTCGGTGTCCATATGCTCCGATGACTCAGGAGTGTCGGCCATTTATCTGTAAAGTACAGGAAACTGGTGAATTTGACAACAAATCCACCTTTCTGTGACGCAGATGAGGAGGTTAAGCAATGCCCAGACCAAGTAGATGGCCATTCGCACAAAAAGGGGAAATACGTGGACCTCGATCAAGCAGCGATCCTTACGACAAACGCCCATGTCTATCATAAATATACTTGGCATATGAAGAATTTGGTGAGCAAACTATGAATCTCACGACCGAGTTCATAAATTTGTTAGCCAGACACAAGGAGATCACGGGGAAAACTAGCCTAAATACTGACGAAAGAATGAATCTCACGGCTAAGTTCATAAATTTGTCAGTTAAACACATGAATGTCACGGGGATAATCATAAATCATATGCCTAAATGCATGAACGCCACAGATATGATCATAAATCAAACGCCTAAATGCATGAACGCCACAGATATGATCATAAATCAAACGCCTAAATGCATGAATTCCCCGGGCGTAACCCCCAGATACGAAACCCTACTACTAAATATCATCAAAATCTATCTACACACAAGATATCAAGGAAAAAGAACGCTTACTTAAAGAAAAGATGAAGAGCGGCGATTGTTAAGGAAGGATACGCGGTAGACTATGCGGCGGTCTCAAGGATTCTAGAAAAATGCACGGTGTTGACGACAGAGAAAGTGTAGAGCGCGAAAATGTGTAAGTAAGTTATGAGCCCCAGAGCCCTATTTATAGAGCTGACGTGGAATATGAAACGTCGCGTCGGGCAGTCACAAGCCGCCTTTCTCCCCGACACCTGCATGTACAGGAAATGATGGCCCCTGCTCCCTAGGTCCTCATTACTGTTCCCAAGAGCAACGCCACGTGTCTGACAAGCGTATCATCTTCTCCCCGCGATTCATCCTCGAACTCGCTCTGACCGCTGCCCGGAGCAAAATCATAAACTGATGACGTTCTCCATCCACGGTATAAAAACTCCATGTCGAGCATAGCACCGCGCGAAAGTACAAACTTGAATCAAGTCACGACTCCTTCACCAGGAGAAACGACTTGGGGGGCTTCTGTTCTGGATTGGGTCTGCCCTTGACCCAACTCCCAGCGAGGCCCAATCTAAGTGTGCCAGCCTGCGCCAGTGACCGATGCTACCCTCTAACACGGCGGCCAACTACCTACCTTTTCCCGCGAGGAGACAACCTCGCCATGCAGGGACAACCCTCGAATAGACCGATGACACTCACTCCCCGAACACGAAGGGTTTGAGGACACCTCAGCTAGCTCGTCGACTAAGACTGGTCCACTATCGAGCTTATATTTGGCGGGGATCACCCACGACGAGCAGGAACTCCTCCCGAGCACCTTCCTCGTAGGGTTGACTACCAATGTCTCCGGATATTGCGGAGTCTTCATGATCCCGGAAAGATCGCATTCATTTCCTCCTGACCTTGCGGATGACGTTATCCAGGTAGGGGGTCACTCGCGGGTCCCCACTACTCACGTAGAACTTGGCAGTCTCTATGTTTGGCCTGCTTGGTCAGTCTAATAAAGAGACCTTGGCCCAACGCTGTGGGCTATAAATACCCTCTCTTTCGAGAGGGTCAGGTATTCAACACTTTCTAACTCTTACGCTTGCTTGCTCATTACGCAACTTACTTTGCCATCGAAGTGTCTTGCAGGTATCCCCCCATCTCATTCAACTTCTGTTCGAGCCAGCTGTGACGGTCCATTCTGATCCGGTAAGATCACCTAGAAAATTCATTTCATTTACTTAGCAAAGTGATAGTTTAATAATGAAATTTGGCTAGAAAATTTTAGCAGGTTTTCAGTAAGAATTTCTTTCAGCTTAATCAGAAATCTTAGGTTCGAACATATCTTTAAACATGCAATAATGTTAAATTTCTTAAGAATTTTTTTATCAACTATGATCATTTTTTACTCAAAAATTAATCTCTACAATTGTACGTAAAAATACCCGATTTATAAAAAAAAACTTTAATATCTCATGTGAAAAAGATCATAATATTTCCTTCAAAAAAGATAGATTAAATGTGTCTGAAAGATAACCTATCAAAGGGATATTTTTTAGATTTGTATAGGTTTTGAAAAAATATATGGGTGTATTGCACAACCCTGAAACAAAATATTAGAAAAGTTTTCCTGAGATTTAAATGAATTTGATTGTTTTTTAGTGTTGCATTAAAATCTTAAAGCACAATTATTTATTCCTCTTTAAAAAACGGAACATGTACGATTTATTAAGATTTTTTTTTTGTAATATTTAATATTAAATATGTTTGTTGTTTCATAAATATTCTAATATTAAATTTTAATTCTCAACTTTTTATATAAATAATGACCTTTTAAAACCTTTGTCTTCAATATTAATTTTTATGTAAAATTTATATGTTTTTCATATGTAGAAAAGTGCACAAAAATTTATAGTTTAAAATCAACCTTTTCTTAAAAAATAATATTTTTACACTCATTTATATGTGAAAGTGACGTGCAACAACTTACACAAATTAAAATTTAAAATACAAATACTTAGATATCATTATTAAAAAAAAATCTTATAAACTTAAATTGAATGTTGCGAAGATTACATACATATTTTTTTTAAGTCTCTTTCAACCTCGTGTGATTTTTGTGTATTTGTGATAATTCTTGATTTTTGTGTGTTATGTGATAATTCTTTTTGTCAGTGGCTTTTGTTGCAAGTTACATTATATAGCTGATTCAATATTAATTTATTCAATATTAATTTATTGTTGCTATTATTCACATTGCATCATGAGAAACTACACGAGTGAGAGATACACCGTATATTCACTTAAGAAAATCTTAAGGTATTAGATATATGTGTCATCTCATTTATAAAATACTTAACCTCTACTTTTTTTTCCAAACAATGTGAGATTTCTAACTCACTCTTATATCATAATTTTCCACTCAAGTGTGAATCTATTTAATTATAAACTCCTTCAAGCGAAAGCTCTTTTATCCGTATACACTAGCGTTGTTGACATCCTTACCATGTCACAAACACTTTAACATGATATGTCGCCTGACCACCACTTTAGAGAGACACCACATATCCGCTAATAATCTTAAGGAATTAGACATATGCGTCGTCTCATTTATAAATTGCTCCAACCTCTATTTCTTTAGTAATGTGATATTCTAACTCTCGCTTGGATCACTTCTATGCTATTTTGATGTTTTATTGTAAACTAGTTGTCTAAATGATTGTGTTTTCAAAAGATTCAAGGCATTAGTAGAAAAGTATCACAACACTTCTATGCTATTTTGATGTTTTATTGTAAATTAGTTGTCTAAATGATTGTGTTTTCAAAAGATTCAAGGCATTAGTAGAAAATAAATAGGTTGTCATATCCAATGTCGTAAAATGATTGTGTTTTCAAAAGATTCAAGGCATTAGTAGAAAATAAATAGGTTGTCATATCCAATGTCTTACGACAGGTAGAAGAGGTGAAAGAAAGAAAGAATATAATTAGAAAGAAAGAATATAGGATATTGATAAATGTAATTAGAAGTCTTAGAATGTGTGGGTTGAGAGTCCAACTCGACCCTACAAAAACAGCTTCTTAGATAAGGCTCTAAGATACCATCTTAGAATGTGTGGGTTGAGCCTAACTCGACCCTACAAAACCGGCTTGTAAGGTGAGGATTACTCCCACTTATAAACTCATGTTTAGACTATATATTATCCGATATGGAACTCTTAACAAGAAACATGTTGAGTGGAAGAAGTGTACCAAACAGGTTCTGGCCTGAAGCAGCAAAATGGGCTGCTATGTGCTCAATAGGAGCCTCACTCAATCTATGAAAGATATTAACTCCAGAAGAAGCTTGGAGTGATGTGAAGCCATATATGTACATCATTTTAGGGTATTTGGTTGTCAAGCATTTGTAGACATCTCTGATGTACATAGAAAGAAGCTAGATGCCAAAAGTATTACAGAAACGTTATTTGAACACTAAAATGGACACCTATACCGTATCATAATACAGTTTTAAATTTTTTAATATTAATTTCTGTTTCCACTTTGCATGTGAAAGCAAAAATTTATGCTTATTTTAATGTATGGGATTCGGTGTTGCATACTTGGTCTTGAATTTAGGTGTCCATATAACAGAACTCAAAGTATTAGGTGTGTGCACTTGGGAATGAGTCATGAATCCAAGGCATACAAACTCTCTGATCCAGTTGAGAAGAAAATAACAGTGAGCAGAGATGTTTGTTTGAAGAATCAAAAGGATATAAGTGGGGCAAACAACATCAGAAAGTGACTGCAGGGTCAGCTAGCAATGCTGACAATGATGAGGACATCAATGAAATCGATAAGGCCAACGAAACATCAGTAGAAGAAAAGGTTGACACAACAATGGTTCTCAAGATGACGGGGACATTGAGGAAGATTTAAGAGAAACAGAAGAACATGAACTCCCTCCTATACTCAAGAAGAAGCCAAGTCATTTAGATGACTATGTGGCTGGTCTAGAATGTGAAGAAGAACAGTTACAAAACTTTGTTGTGTTCTGCAATAATGAAGATCCTATCACATATGATGATGCAGTCAAGCATGAAACATGGAGAAAGGCACTAGATCAAGAGATTCAATCAATTGAGAAAAATGACACATGAGAGCTAACCAATCTACCATCAGGAGGTAGAAGAATAGGTCTGAAGTGGATATATAGAAAAGTGCAATGAGAAAGGACAGATTGAGAAGCATAAGGCAGACTTATGGTCAAAGGCTACTCACAACAACATGATAAATACTATAATGAAGTCTTTGAATCTGTTACCAGATGGGATACTATAAGAGCTATCTTATCTTTAGCAGGATGCAAGATGGGAGCTGCAGCAGAGTTTGTGGCAGCTGCATCATGTGCATGTCATGGAGTTTAGCTCAGGAAAGTTCTTTCTCAATTGGGGCAGGCACAAAGGAATGAGAGAGTGATACTATGTGCAATAGTTCAACCATCAAGCTTATAAAAATCCTATAATGCGTGAAAAATGCAAACAAATTGATGTTAGATTTTACTTCCTAAGAGATCTCACAAGAAATGGAGTGATATAGTTGAGCCACTGCAACACTGAAGCCACTGCAGCACCGAAGAACAACTTGCATATGTAATAATGATATCATTGAAGCTAGACTCATTTTGGAATTTAAGATCAAGACTTGGAGTGTGTGATTTACCTGAGATAGCTTTATGTTTTTATGTTTTGATTGTATGTTTAATAGGAAATTTTTTCAATAAGTTTCAGATTATGGGGTGTGTTAGGAAAATTATTTTTTGTTAGGCAAGTGAAATTACTTGCATTGCAAGTAACAATCTCTCTTGTAATCAAGCATATATATAAAAGCATTGTCAAGTAACAATCTCTCTTGTAATCAAGCATATATATAAAAGCATTGTCATATTGATAAGACGAGGATATTACATTTTATCCTTAGCACACCCACCCACCCTCACCATGGGAGGTCATCTATAGTTTTAGAGTGACATTAAATTAAATTACAATGCTCAATAAACATGATTAATACTTAAATAGAAGACCTATGACAAATTTTATTGTAAAAAAACTATGATAAGTACAACAACAACAACAACAAAAAAGAATCCCGTCGCATGCATCTTTTATCACACTATCTATAAAAAATTTGTCCCATCAATCTAACAATAATATTTCCTTTCTACCTCGAAGTAAAATGTTTATGACTATAACTTCACTTATTTTCTTTGAATTTGACTATTATTATTTTGTAATAATTTATCTCCCTGTGATAAAATTACACTCACTTCCTGCCACCAGGCTTTCTTGCAGGAGGAGCATTGTCCTCGTCATCTGACTGGATATCTCCATACTGCCACATTCCGCGCCTACTGGTCCGGGCTTCTCCCTGGAATGTCTCCAAACTCTCAAGTGCAAGTTGTCTTTCTTTTCTGTCCCGCCTGTTTCTTTTTTCTAGCCTAGCAAGTCCTTCCTAGGAAATTCACAATGGAATAAAATTACATATATCAGACAAGATATGTTTTGTATCGTAGGTATTGTTGTATGCATTTAATCAAAGTATATAAATTTGGAAGCAAGCAAAAAAGTTAGAGACAGTAAATACCCGCAACAATGTAGCATTAACGCTGATCTTAGATTCCTCGTCAACAAGAGTTACAGCAAAAACTGTTCCGGTTCCCTGCCCTTTTATTTTCGCACTTGAAGTATCTTTCTCCTCAACCTTTGCTTTAAACACTTTTCCACTGCTTAAAGTGAGCTCGCTAAAATATTCAGCGGCTTCTTGACCAAAATCATCTTCCAAGTTTGGAATCTTCACGTATGCAAGGGTGCACAATTGTGCGAGACCAGCAGAATGGGATATTGATGGATCAAGAGGACGTAGTTGACTGTATGTCACTTCTTCTTGATTTCCATAATCAAGGTAGAATACTTCAAATATGTCGTTAGGAGATTCAACTGGTCCTTTAGGTCCATTGACAATCTACATATGTAAAAAAGAGAGTAGAATTAGACGAAGTGATACAAATTATGTAATTACATTAAATTTCAAAAGTGGAGTGTCCGCAGTATATTGAAATGTATGACTGAATATAGCACGCCTCAGGCAATTGCAGAAAAATTAAAGTTTTCATTACTTGAATATCAAATGATGTACTTCTCAGTACTCACCAATGGACACATTTTTCATCAATAACATCGAAATGCTTTCTTGCTAGAATGGAACTCAAACTAAGAACTTACCATTGCACGGTACCAAGCTTTATCTGCACCAAAAAGACAAAGGACTGTGTCTCCCTTCTTTGGATTGAAAGTTCCAAGCAGTGGAGTTTCTTTAAGGTTCAAGGTAGCAAGTTGTTTTTGAAGGGATGCTATATTTGAATCCTCAACGGGCTGAACATAGAATTTACCACCACCCAAGACTTCTGTAACCACTACCTAAGAGCATATAAAAATGGGAAAAACATTCAGACTTTTTCAATACAAAAAGAAGTGTCATTTATACAGCAGTATACCAAGTACCTTAAGTACTTCTTGCTGTTTTTTTTCAACAGTTGTGCCATTAGATAATTCCTCCCCTTCAACATAATTTTCCCATATCTGCAACACAACACTTTAGAACAGAAAATAGAAAAAGAAAAGTGGTATTTTCAAGAATGGTTTGCATCCTCCTTACTTTCAGCTTTTCCCTCTTGGCAGATTGTTCTGCTTGCTCCAGAAGGTGAAAATCAGGAATTCTGTCACTGCCAAAGGAGGTTCGAAGTTTTGCAAGACCAGCTTCAAGTAGAGTAACTGCCACATTGGTCTTAGACTCCCATAAGGAACCCAAGAAATTTCCATTTCTATCAACAGTTTCCACCTCAATCTGTAAACATTGAAAATTACATTTTTAAGAAACAAAAAAGTAACTATGAAGAAATCTCAATTTCATGGAGGAACAACTAATTACCTCAACGTCTCTCTGGATTATCTTTCGCCTCATTAGTGCAATTGCTTCACCAGAATACGGTTCATCACGACCAGGACATCTGACACTGGACAATGAGAAAGCAATGCTGCAAGTTTCTTTTGGAATTAACAATTTAAAACGATGACCACTGAGGACATATTCCACAACTGCAGGGACTTTTCTACTTCGGTGAAGAAACGGAAGGAAATCCTTGGCTTTCTTTGCTGATGTCTAAAATGAATCAAACAGTAAATATTAATTAGAATTATTAAGAATATGTAGTACTAAAACGAAAATTTAGCACAATCACAATTTTTCTCACAGTGGTCAAGTCAGTTATATGCATGACTGGAGAATCCTTGGCAGAATGGATCCCTTTCCTTCCAGAAATAGCACGTGATTCAGCAGCAAGAAGAGTATCATAGAAGTTTGATCTCTCTTCAAAGTCACGATGTCTAACAACACTTCCAAATCCGCGACCAACTACAAACTCGGCAACATTCACCCCAACTTGCTGACTTCCAGCAGACGCAGCAGCTGATGGGGCATCGTCAGCTTCAGCTTTGCTGGTGGACAGCAGGAACACTGATCCGAAATCCATTGTTCTAGCTTCAGGAGCTCCTTCTGGAACTGCAGACCCATCTGCTGTACCAACCTTTCTAGAATACTCCATTTGAACATTCACCTGAAAACATGCACAAGTATTAGAACTGAGTTTACCAATGATGTCAAAATACCATCACATAATGTTTCCATACTTGACGACCAATGAGGCGTGTTCTCAAGATTTCCTTTGCTTCACGGGCATAAGGAGCTGGTTTTTCATCTCTACGAGGATTGCCTATTTTTGGACACCTAATACTCGAAAGGTTGACTCTCCGCTCTGCTAGCGGACTTCCGTATGGAATAGAATCATCTGCAACAATGACGCAATCTCCACTAACAACCTCAACTACCTGGAAAAAGAGAGCCAAATATTATACATTTGTATCACTTGAACTGAATATTAACGTATTTGGGATAAATCCATGGTTGGAGAAAACTTTACCTTTCCCGTAAAATTCTGGCCATGAATTGCCTTTGAATTTGTAGGTGGTGGTACATAGTTTGTCCACAGCTTTAACTTGCTCTTCTTTGCCTGAAGCTCAGCTGTCTTCAATCTCCGCTTCGCCTCGTCTTCCATCATATTTGCACTCCATTCGACATATTTGGCAAAACCCTGTATTATTGAAGAAATCAAAATGACAGATATTTTCATGATAGTTTTAATGATATCTTATCAGATGAAGAAACTCCTCACACTCGAGTGGCTACAGCTTACAAGCTTGTTGCTTACTTACTCACATAACCAGTGTAGTCATGCTAGTCATGCTGAAGTAGAAAATAATTGCAGGAAATATTCCAACAAGAATAGAGTTAAACAAACTAAACCACATCAATATCACCACATAAGTGAAGAGCATACATTTTCCACAAGCTCCAGTGCCAGGTCTTTTGCCGATTCACCATCAGGATAATACACTGAACCAATCAAGTTGCTGAACTTATCAACACCTTCCAGGACAATCCGAACCTACATATCCACTTGGGATTTAGAAAACATGAAGAAATTCAACAAGCTATACAAATTAAAGAAGATTACCCACATCTCGATTCAATACTCTCATCTCAGTGAAGAACTTAGCTTCAAGAGCAAAAGGATCAGCAACTGTTTCAGCAGATGTTGAAACTGCAAGCCTTTGGGAAACTGTGAGTGAGGCTCGAGGTTCTCCGCTAACACCTCCATTAGTCTCAACAGCCTTCACTTCAGGTTCGACAACACTTTCAGGTGCAACTCTCTTTCCCATTTGTGGGGCCTAGTTCAAAGGATCTTGGTTATCAAAGAGAGATATAAATCGTGAATTGGAAACCTATTTTCTTAATCGTGAATTGAATCTTATAATGAATCTTAAGATACATTACCAATAAAAAAAAATGACATTTAAGAGTTAACACAAGTGACATAGCAAACTAATAAGCTCATATATCAACATCATATATGAACAACAAAATAATTCAAGATTCAAGTTATAAATCAATTGACAAAAGAAAAGTGGTTGACTACACAAGTTTAGCACTAGTGGTTCATTAGAACGAATTGAGATTCAAATAGTGAATTGGATTCATCATAAGGAATCTGGATTCAAAATGAGATTTATCTAAATACTGGAGAATCATAAATATTGAATCAGTTTTTATTGAATTGACATATAACTAAAATATAAAGTAAGCTATTGATAACCATGATTCGATGGCTAAAAAGGGATCTAAAAATTAAATGATGCACTCATCATACATACCTGAATTCCGGCAACGAAAACTTGGACAAACTGAAACTCTGGCAGTAAATAGACGCGTATGGTACTGCCATCACGAACCTGCTCAACAATTCCTTCCATGGGCCTTCCCTTGTTTGCAGATAATAAACCCATTGCATCCAAGTTGCTAGGGTCACCGATGGCTGATGGTGGTAGGTTTCTGATAGACGCCTCGGCGGCGCCAGGAGTCTGCAATCAGCCATAAAATTGTTTATAGCTCAGTCACTTTATGTCATCATCATGTGTGGAATTTTAAACAACACACAACATATTGGACGACAGAACATATTCCCATTCTATGATCAAACTTTATTTCGTAAAACAACAAGAAAGTTCATCTTCATAATAGGACATTTAATATTACATATTAACATATGCAACATTTAATTAGGTCCATGCTAAGATAACGAACATGTGTACAATAACATTTAACATCAGTCGTATTATGTTTAAATGCATGGAATAATTAGGTCAACATTGAGATAACAACAAGAGATAATAGATAAGATAACAGTTCACATCAGCAAAGATGCCAAAGAGAACTTGTGTTGGTTAGAAGTAAACCAAGTTATGAATAAAGCAAGCGGTTTGCATTAACTTTAATGATAACTAAAACAGATTAATTTTTATGCTAGGTAATTGTGTAATAGTCTAAGTCCAAGATTAAAAAATGAACACCCGGAACCAAACCTTGGTCCATCGGCCGAGGCCTTCCTGTTTAGCTTGTTCTTCCAATCTTAACAATTCTGCAAGGTAGGGACTAACTTCTCCCCTCTGCTGTCCCTGCTCTCTTGTCTGCTCAAACAAAACCCCAACAACAACACAATTCAGCAATGCAATGTATATATAATTCAAACCGAACAAACAGAGTACCCAATCGAACCTTGGCCCATCCTCCAGAAACAACCAGCATTGCAACATTCTGATTCCCAAGAAAAACTGAACCAAAGTCACGATTTATCGACGGTACATTATAATCAACCCTGAAGGCCACCTCCTATTCGAATTCCAATAAACAGCACATCAAGTCAAAGATTCGTTACACCTTATCAGTTATCATGAGAACAAAACAAACAACAAGCTACACTAGCTACAAATGAAAGCAAAAACTTAATTTATCACAAACCTTCCCTATGCAGAGCTTCCTCAAAAACTCTCTACATTCCCATGCAAATGGCTCATCTACACCACCTCTACGAGCCTAAATCATTAATCATTCATACAATTCAGTTTTTCCAATATACATATAATAATAATAATTATTATTATTATCAGAACTGAAGATACATTTGAAGTGATTAGTAAACTAAATTACCAGTCTAGGAGCAATCAAAGACGATAAAGTAATAGTCCTTTCAGGCAAAGTTTGACCAGGCTTTGGAGTAGAAACCGCCACAACAACCAAACAATCACCTGAAGGAACAGCTTTCACTCTTCCTTTATACCATCCCGTCGTCGCAGTCGCAGTTGATGACGCCATTAACGATCTACAAACAGAAGGAAAAAAAAGCATGCATTAACATTCAATAATCGCGTAATTGGAAGAAACAAAGGATGAAAATGGAACGCATGCAATGAATGATGTGTGATTAACCTTTTCCTGTTTTGAAGAACCGATACGGAGAGAGAGAGAGAGAGAGAGAGAGAGAGAGAGAGAGAGAGAGAGAGACTTGTACTGAAATTTTGAACTATCCGTTTTTACTGTTGAGTGTGTAGTGTGTAGACCTATTTTTTTAGAAGAAAATACCGGAAATGCCACTGTTTTCTATTGAGTAATGAATTTGTGCATCTTCTTATTTGGCCTCAATAACCTCATTCTACATTTTTTTTAAATAATTGAAATAATAATAATCCTAGTAAAAATAGGAAAATTTAATTCTTATCCTCTTTAAATCACTTGACTACTTTTTTGACCACTTGTTTTGGTGCGCGTGTGATTTTGCATTGCGTTTTCGATATTAAAGTACAAATTTTTCTCGTCATTAATGACAACAGGAATCTATATGAAGCTTCAACACCAAAATTCTTTTTATTTTATTTTACTTTTCTTTTACTGCTTGGATAATAATTTTCTTTTACTTTCTTTACTTTCTATATACTAAGTCCAACCGTTTGAAATACTTCCTAGCTTTACTAGGTTTATTAAATGGCTCCAACTTCTTAACCTAATAAGAATATTGAGTAACTTTTTAATTTTTTTTTTACTATTACACCGTATTTACTGTTTATCAATACTGTGAGAAGTTTTTATTAAAAAAAAATATTTTTTTTTGAATTTAAAAATATTAATATAAAAATTCGTTATTTCATTAATCAATATTTTATAATTTATTAATTAATTTTGTTTTATTATTATAACTTAGTTTTAATATCAAAGTGTTGTCAATTTTATTATTTTATTAATTAATATTTTATATTTTATTATTTAACTTTTTTTTTACTTTTAAGAATTACTTTATATTTATTAACTAAATTATATATTATCTTAATCTATTTTCTACATTCAATTAACCAAATTTATATTATTACTCTTTAGAGACGAACACATAAAATTTTTGTTACGGGAAAATTTAAATTAAAATATAGTATTAAAATTTATATACTTCATTTTAAAAAAAAAATTAAGATATTAAACATTTATATCTTCAAAAAAATTGTTAAAATCTTTAAGTGTATTTAATTGAAATATACTCTATATATTGTAATATTTTAAAGATATATAATGAACATGTATCTCTCCATTATGTACTTCACACACAACACACAATGAATATAATATTTATATAAAATAAATATATAGAAACATATTACACAAATATGTATTAATTAACAAATAAATCCATTATGTACTTCACACACAACACACAATGAATATAATATTTATATAAAATAAATATATAGAAACATATTATATAAATATGTATTAATTAACAAATAAATGATTTGTAGTGGGATCAGAATATACACAAATTATAAGATTGGAGTTTAAATTCAAACTAATTCAAATAAAAAATTGAAAATTGAAAATAAAAAAGATTAAAATTTATTGAATGTGTTTGAATGCTATTTTCTTAAAACTGATCGGTTCAGATCATATTTCAGATTAATTTTTCAAAATCGATTCAAACCAAACTGAATCGCGTACATATATTTTTATATTTATTTATTTTTTATTAATATGATATACTATGTAAATTTATTATTAGATCATGTTCTGGACTGGGCCCGACAGGCCCAAAAGCATTACTAAGGCCCAATCCAAAGGGACTTACTGAGGACCACGCCGAGCATATGGGTCACATCCGTGCCCGACATCCTGATGTCCAGCTCGATATCCCGCTGTCCAAATCCACGTCCTGACGCCCAGCACGACACCCTGCTATCCAGCTCGACGTCCTGGCGTCGAGCTCGGCACCCTGCTGTCCAGCTCGACGTGGTCCCGAGCATCCCAGCTAGGGCAGACTCAGTCCACCGTTCCCCCAACGATACTCCGGAAAGACCGCGTCTCCGTCCGCTCGCACTTCACGCAGAACATCCAGGAAGGGGACCACGTGCGGGTCCCCACTACCCACGTAGAACCTGGCAGTTCCTCCATTGGGCCAAATCCGCCCGGCCCAATGGAGGAACCTTGGCCCAGCGCTGGGGGCTATAAATACCCTCTATTTCCAGAGGGTCAGGTATTGATCATTCTAACCTCAACTTCTATTATCTGCTCGTACTCCTACTTATTTCAGCATCGGAGTGTCTTGCAGGTACCCCCCCCACCTCGTTCAAAAAAGCTTTCTGCTCGGAGCCAGCCGTGACGGTCCATTTCTGATCAGGTCAGATCAGTGGCGCCGTCTGTGGGAAACAGCTTCCCCGTCTAACGAACAATTCCAAAGACCAAAGCTCAATTCAATTACCTGTCATGGCTGATCCAGCTCACGAAGAGCAGCACGTCCGTGTCGCCGACACTAATAACGGTCCCGCGGACAAGAATGGACACCTCGACAATCCCGGTGATCCCGGCCACAATGCCATCCCTGTGACAACCGCCCCTGGACCTACCTCTCACAGGGACGGGGTTACTGCGTCGTCCTCTACGACCCCTCCAGCACTCGAAGACGACCCGGAAGCTCTCGCTTATCGCAGAGCTGCCCGGTTCTATGAAGTCCCAGTTCCTGCCGGGGCAGATGCCACGACTCAGGCACTGTTCGCGGCCATCAACCAGACAAATTATCTCATATTCGCCCAAGGAGAAAGACTAAGGGCACTAGAAAATGATCGACGACCCCCGAGGAGACACCAGAGGCCACCTTCTCCACCTCCTCGGGTCGAAGAAGTTCGACACCCTTCTCCCCCGCGGAGACACTACAGGGAGAACTCCCGGAGCCCTTCTCCCCGACCAAAGCAGAGGCGGCCCCAATACGAGAGACAGCCCGATATTCCAGCCGGGGAACCCAGTCGCGACCCATCAAGGCACGACAGGAGGCACCCCGGAGACGGGCGTGTGACCTTCAACCACCGAGTATCACGCTCGAGGGAATCTCAGCACGATCATCGTGCCAGACATAACTACAGGACCCCTTCTCTTTCTCCGGAGAGGAGCGACGAGGACGACCCCCGCGGTCCCCTGTCGCAGGCCATCATGGATGCACCTATTCCCCCGGGCATGGAGAAGCCCCCACATCTGAAGGAGTATGACGGCGTAGCAGACCCGGTCGACCACATTGACGGGTTCGAAGCCATGCTCCACTATCATAATGTCGGGGGGCCCATCAAGTGCCGTCTCTTCCCCACAACTCTCAGGAAGGCGGCCATGGACTGGTATAAAGGACTCGCCCCGGGCTCAATTACCTCGTGGCGGAACCTGAAGAACCAGTTCATCAGTTCCTTCACAGCTTCTCGGCGCCACCCGAAGACCGAGGCGGCCCTCGAGGCCATCATCCAAAGACAGGATGAAACCTTGAGGGAATTCATCAACCGCTTCAACCGGGAAGCAATACAGGTCCCCTGCGCGGACCATATGAAAAGATATTTGCTGGAGAGGGGCCTCCTCCCCGGCACAGAATTCAGAAAAGCCGTGGGTATTGAGCCACCTGCAACTTTTGATGCTCTCCTCGACAAAGCCCGAGCATACATGGACTACGAGGAGAGAGAAGCTGCCAACAGGGCACGAGACTCCAGGGCTCGCGCTCCCAATCATAGCAGCAGCTCGCGACAAGACCCTCCTCCCCGACGTACCGGGGAGAAAAGGAAGGAAGATCGACCCCGGGAGGTCCGGGAACAAAGGGGCCCCTCGGGCCGTTTCACTGAGTACACTCCGCTCACGGTTTCCCGCGAGCGTATTTTGGCGGAGTGTGCTAGCACAGATTTCAAAGACGGTGGCGTCAAGCGTCCCCGACCTGCTCCCGCCAAGCCAGGGGCAGACAAAAATAAATACTGTCAATACCATAGGAGTCATGGCCATTTGACAGAGGACTGCGTCCACCTCAAGGACGCCATTGAAACCCTCATCAAAGGAGGGAGGCTCGCACAGTACAGGCAAAACGACGCCCCCCGTCGTGACGCCCACGAAGCTAAGGAGCCCGAAGAGGATGCACGACCATCAGACGAGTCGGTGCCAATCCAGACCGCCTTCTCGGTAACCAGGCCCGAGGATTTCGAAATTCCCGAGCTCCTGCAGGAGCCCCTGACAACACACAGCAGGTGGGAATACTTCCCCTCCGCCATGGTCATCAGCGGGGGCGGGTTCAACGACCTCACCATCAATTCAGCCAAGAGGAAGTTGGACGAACTGGTCGACACTGCTCCTCCTCAAACTGTGACGTTCGAAAGGGTGAAGGGCAGGTCAGAACCCATCACCTTCTACTTAGAAGAGCTCCCCGGCGGAGCCCCGAACGCAGTCATCCCCTTGCTGATAAGGGCAAAGATGGCCAATTTTGATGTGCATCGCATCCTGGTCGACGAAGGGAGTTCCGTCGACGTGATGTACAGCCAGCTGTTCCGGACCTTGCAACTGGACGACTCACACCTCTCTCCGTATGTGGGTTCAGACCTTCAAGGCTTCAACGGCTCGACTTCCAAACCTTGGGGTTATGTCGAGCTCCTGGTGACGTTCGGGGAAGGAACGGCTACAAG
This sequence comes from Vicia faba, assembly GCA_948472305.1. Classification (NCBI taxonomy): domain Eukaryota; kingdom Viridiplantae; phylum Streptophyta; class Magnoliopsida; order Fabales; family Fabaceae; genus Vicia; species Vicia faba. The sequence goes on along the minus strand of OX451741.1, from coordinate 1,258,989,352 downwards.
ACAGGTGAAGGTCTGCTTCCTCGTCATTGATTGCCCGTCCCTATACAATTGCATCTTGGGGAGGCCGACATTGGCGGAGCTGACAGCGGTGCCCTCAACTGTCCATCTAAAAATGAAGTTCTATACCAAAAGGGCAAGGGTAGCCACCATCCAGGGAGACCTCGCCGCTGCCTGCAGGTGCTTCAACGCCGCTTCAAGGGGACGGGATACCGTCGACGTGGGTACCAGACCCACCAAGAAGACAAAGCAAGAGCCCGACAAAGCATCCCCCGAGGTAGAAGTTCAGAAGGCTCCACCAAAGGTCGACTCCATAGCCCTCGACGCCCGCTTCGACCAAGACGAGCCATCCAGCAGCGAGCAAATCCCCCTCCGACCTATTCCGGACGGCGATTTTGAACTCGTTCCCCTCGGAGCAGACCCGACCAAGGGAGTGAAGATTGGCAAAGACCTCCCCGACTTGGCCAGGAAGCAAATCAAGGCCTGTCTGCGCGAGAATGCTGATCTCTTCGCCTGGAGCGCTGCAGAGATGCCCGGACTCGACCCTGAGGTCACCTGTCATCACCTCGCCATTGATCCAGCCGCCAAGGCCGTAGTACAATGTAGGCGTAGGCAGTCTCCAGAAAAAACGGAGGCTGCTGAAAAAGCTGTAAAAGACCTCCTAGAGGCAAATTTTATTTCTGAAGCCCGGTACTCCACCTGGCTGTCAAATGTTGTACTTGTTAAAAAGAATAATGGAAAATGGAGAATGTGTGTTGACTATACCGACCTCAACCGGGCTTGCCCGAAGGATACTTTTCCTCTACCTAACATTGACATGCTGGTCAACAATTCGGCCGGCTACAAGACTTTGTCGTTCATGGACGCCTACTCGGGATACAATCAAATCCCAATGGCTCTGGGCGACAAACGCTGCACAGCGTTCATGACCAGCTCGGGCAACTATTACTACAACGTAATGCCCTTCGGACTGAAGAACACCGGTGCAACTTACCAACGCATGATGAACAAAGTGTTCAACAAACAAATTGGCGACATGCTCGAGGTATATATGGACGATATGATCGTCAAATCCCGAGCAGACACCGATCACGCAGCTCATCTCAAGACAGTCTTTGCCCAAGCAAGACAGTGCAAAATGAGGTTCAACCCCGAGAAGTGCACGTTCGGGGTTAAGGCAGGAAAATTCCTCGGATTCTATCTAACAGAACGAGGGATTGAAGCCAACCCCGACAAGTGTCGGGCGTTCTCCGACCTCCCGACACCAACGTCGAAGAAGTCGATACAAATCATGAACGGCATGTTGACGTCACTATCACGCTTCGTCGCGAAGTCCGCTCAGCACGCCCTTCCCTTCTTCAAACTCCTTCGAAAGGAAGCATCCTTCGAATGGACCGAGGAATGCGAACACTCACTTCGCCATCTGAAGCAGAGCCTGTCTCAACCGCCCGTGTTGTCTCGACCAGATGACGATGAACCACTATACCTATACTTGGCAGTTTCAAACGAAGCCATCAGCGCAGCTCTTATCCGCGAGACCCCTGACGGGCAGAAACCTGTCTACTTCACGAGCAAAGCCTTACAAGGCCCCGAGAGCAGGTATCAACAGATAGAAAAGGTTGCTCTGGCCCTCGTCAACGCTGCGAGGAGGCTCAGACACTACTTTCTAGCGCACACCATCATCGTACGAACCGATCAGCCGGTGAGGCAACTCCTGGGTCGTCCAGATATGGCGGGCAGAATGCTGAAGTGGTCCTTGGAACTCTCCGAATTCGACATTCAGTACGAGAGCAGGAAGGCCCTGAAAGCACAAGCCTTGGCCGACTTCGTCGCGGAGATGACCACTAACGACATTCCCCCGGGGAAGGAACACAAGTGGACCATCTTCGTCGACGGAGCCTCCAGCTCGTCCGGAAGCGGCGCAGGGATCCTCCTGGAAAACGAAGAAGGTGTGGTAATCGAGCACTCCTTGGTTCTCTCCTTCCCGACGTCAAATAACCAGGCAGAATACGAAGCCCTGCTCGCAGGACTGAGATTAGCCGAGGACCTAGGAGCCCGCGAAGTTCAAATTTACACCGACTCCCAGCTCGTCGCTTCCCAAGTACAGGGAAGCTACTAGGCCAAAAATGACAACCTCATTGAGTACTTGAACTTAGTCAAAAAACACATGGCAAAGTTCGTACCTGCAGAAATTTCTCATGTTCCCCGCGAGCAAAACACGAGGGCGGACATATTGTCCAAACTCGCGAGCACACGAAAGAAGGGTGGGAATAAATCCGTCATCCAGGAATCTCTGGCACGTCCGAGTATCGAACCACCCTCGACTACGGTCGAGGTCCACGCCATCGGGGATGCCACGTCTTGGATGACCCCGGTTTATAATTTCCTAACAAAGGGAGAACTCCCGTCGAACCAGGCCGAAGCTGCCATAATCAAGCGACGAGCATGTTCCTATGTTGTTCTCGAGCAGAAACTGTACCGAAGAGGATTCTCCATTCCCCTCCTGAAATGCATCGACGAGTCCGCCATCCCCGACGTACTGCGGGAGATACACGAAGGTATCAACGCCCAGCACATGGGCGGTAAATCCTTGGCAAGGAAAGCCCTCCGAGCAGGATACTACTGGCCGACGATGCAACAGGACGCCAAGGAACACGTGAAAAAATGTGACAAGTGCCAGAAGCACGGGGATATGCACCTCGCCCCCCCGCACGAGCTGAATACATTGTCGTCCCCATGGTCGTTCGCCTAGTGGGGCATGGACATCCTCGGGCCCTTCGTGCAAGGAACCTACCAGAACAAATTTCTAATCGTCGTCGTGGATTACTTCACGAAGTGGATCGAGGCCGAGGCACTCGCAAAAATCACCTCACACAATATCCTCCGTTTCTACAAAAGAAACGTCCTCGCCAGATTCGGAATTCCGCAGGCCCTGGTGACCGACAACGGTACCCAGTTCACCGACCACGGGTTCCGAGACTTCGTCACCAAACTGGGGACCAAACAGCATTTCACGTCGGTCGAGCACCCTCAGACCAACGGGCAAGCCGAAGCCGCGAACAGAGTCATCCTCCGAGGGCTCAAGCGTCGACTCGGCGAAGCCAAAAGAGGATGGGTCGAGGAGCTCCACAGCGTCCTGTGGGCATACCGCACCACACCCCACTCAACAACTGGGGAAACACCATTCCGACTGACCTACGGCACCGAAGCTGTCATCCCGGTCGAAATCATGGAACCATCCCGACGAACGGAGGAACCCCTCGACGAAGAAATGAATGACGAAGCACTAAGGGATGAACTCGACCTAGTCGAGGAAATTCGATCGGGGGCTGCCCTGCGCGAGGCCACCCTAAAACAACGAGTGGCTCTACGCCACAACGACAAGGTCATCAAGCGCGAGTTCGAAATAGGCAGCCTGGTACTACGCAGGAACCAGAAAGACTCCCGCGAAGGGAAGTTGGCCGCGAACTGGGAAGGACCTTACCGCGTCCACGGCACCACGGGTACCAGGGCGTACTACCTCGAGCAATTAGACGGAGAGCCATTACCACGACCCTGGAATGCTGCTAAGCTAAAGCAGTACTACAGTTAGAAACTGTCAACACCTGGGACCCTCGACCAGCAGCACCCGCACTCGGTCAACGAGGAAAAACGTCCAATTTCGTTTAAGGCTAAGGTACAAGCCCGACGTACGACCAAAATGGCACAGCATCGCGCGGTAAACGATGACGATCGATAGTGTCCGACGTGGACAGCTATACCGAGCCCCACCGTCGTTGTACCCATAAGGCAGAACACCCAGCTCGCGATGGACAGTTCATGCCAAGGGCGAATCGTCCCTAACGGGCTCCATGCCCGACTGAGCAACTTCGCTCCGAAATGCCCGACATTCCATCAAGAATAGCGGGCCATCTACAAGGGTCAAAAGAAAATCTCTCCCCTCGTGCGCAACACTCAGGCAACTCTGGCCAATCAAAATAGGGCCGGGAACGCATACAAGTGGAGGCGAGAAGATTCGCTCGCCAAATCAAAGCCACCTACGGGCACTCCTCGGGCCCGTGACTTAGGCTAAAAATTCATGCAAATGTACGATTTCAAACAAGGGCAAAAAATCCAAAATGTAAAACTGCATTAATATAAATGCCCGAAGGCGACAGAAATAAACCGACCAAGAAGGCCGGCGATGTTCATAACATACAATAAACGGGCACGCAGGCCCAAAGAATACAAATATCAAGGGCACGCCGGCCCGCTATCCTACTCAGACTTCCACGGAATCATCATTGTCGGCGTTAGGAGAGTCGGGCGGAGGAACGATCACGCCATCTACAATCCGGTGTGTGTGACCGATACCCTCAGTGACCAGGCCAGGGTTTAGCAAGGAAAGTTGACCGACCGCAGAATTGAACCCGTCCTCCAGGGCACCGACGCAGTCCACCTCGAGGAGCCGGATGTGGGCGACCAGCTCCGCCCGACTCCTCAAAGCTACTATGTCCTCGGGCTCATCTTCGGCAGGTTGCAGGGTAGCATTCATTTCCTCGACCTGTTTACCCAAGCGTTCGACTTCGGCCGCCAGGCGATCCCTGTCTTCCCGAAGAAGCTCCCCTTCCTCAGTCAACTTCCCCGATTTCTCCTTCTCCAGGGTCAACATCTCCCTCTCAGCATCGAGCATCGCGGTCTGCTCTCGGAACATCCCCTCGGAGCGTTCCAGAGCGACCTTCAACTTCCGCGAGCTCGCGGTCAGCGCCGCCTTCTCCTGCTCGAGTTCTTCAACACGAGCAGCATCCCCTCCATCCTCAGATGGCACCAAAGCCATTTCGGCCATTTTTACCAGCCCATCCACGCTGGCGGCCAGATACGCCTTCCGTTCCTCTTTACTCATCTTTTTTATGGCGGCAGCCTCATGGGCAACCACTGTCGGAGGAAATCGCTCGAAAAAGCCCGCCTCCTCGAAGCAAGGGGGGAAGGCGAAAGATTTAACAGCACCAGCGTCCTCACCGACAGTCGAACCACCTTCCACACGGGTCCTCTTCCGCTGCATCAAAACGGCACTGGGGTCGATCTCCTCGACTTCTGGATCCGACGCATGTCCCGAGCTCGACGGCGATTCCACCCTCGCCGACTGAGGAGCGTTTGGACTTTGTGACGGGCCCATTCTCGTCGCCTGTGGGGGCTTCACGACCCTCCTGCCTCGCCTCTGGTCGCAGGATAATTTCAGGAGCCTTTCATGTCGGCTAGCCATCGTACCTACACGAAATAAAGGAGAAGTCAGTATCGAGCAAACTTCATGAGTAAATGACGAATAAAGAATTTCAAGCAACAAACAACCTAACAGGCGGGCAGCCTGCCTGTATGTCGGGCACTCCACCAGCGCCTTGGTGTCAATCGGACGGGACTCGAACGTCGGGTAACCGTCTTTGTCCAGGATATCATCCCCTTCCCGCGTAACCCATTGGGCGGGATGGAAACTGTCGACAAACCGACAAAGAGTGTCGTACGCCCGCTCGTCTTCCGAGCACATGTCCCCGGCGGCGGTATGGTAATAACCGGTCCCATGCTCGTAATGCCGGGACATCCAGTACACCGGGATTTTAGCCCTACGACCCAACACGGGGCTCCCATCGTCGCCCATCATCGTTTCCCCATCATCGTCGCTCACCGGCCCCTCCTCCTCGAAAAGGGAATTTAAAGCAGCGTCGGTAACTGGCCGTACCACGTACCACTTGTCTTTAAACCCCCTCACGGAGTCCATATACATCTTAAAGAGCCTCCTCGACTGCTTCAGGGAGACCCAGCTATGTTTCCCTCCTCGGGACTGACGCTGCAGGTGAAATATCCGGAAGAAAAGCGGGATGGTCGCCCCGATCCTCAGGTATCGACACGTCAACTCAAACGCCCGGATGAAGGCGAGAGAGTTTGGGTGTAGCTGGGACGGGGCCAGCTCCAAGTGCATAAAGACCCCGGCCTGGAAATCAGTGAATGGTAGCCGCAGCCCTAGGTCTTTGAACGCGATCTCATACATCGCGAGGCTGTAATTCGGATAAACCGAGCAAATCCTTGCACGGGTTGACGGAATCATGACTACGAAGTTTTGTTGGAAGCCGGGCTGGTCTTGACTCTCTTCAATGACAGCGAATGGATGTCGGTCATCCCGACTATATACCGACGCTATCCCCCGCGGCTCGACGCCCACCCATTCCAGCAATGGGTCGGTCACGGTATCAATCAGAGTGACCGACTCGTCGGCACTCCGTTCTTCGCGGTCGCGGCGTCCGGAGGAGCTCGGCTCGTCCGCCATGGTTACCTGCAGAGCACGGGAAACCAGTCAGTTGAGCACGAAGTCCTACGCTCGACAAAATCATGTCGTCCCATACACGACTACATAAGTCCTTTTCCCAAATGGTTGCCTCCCCGACGTCCTGAACCCGGTGTTCTTCCTCAAACCAACTGCGTGGCCACTCTGCAAGCATGTCGACCCGAGGTATGAACATGGCGAGCCGCACCATGAAGCCCACGGCCAAGACCATGAACATACCGGGCGCGATCATGAATCAGGCGCCCTGGATCATGAAGACTCCGGGCAGCCCTGAAGTTTATCACCTAAACTATGAATGTGTCGGCCACAAACATGCGTTTGCCGGTCCTAGACATGAATGTGTCGGGCTGAGCACGAGTTTACCGGGCTAATCCCACGTGCACGGTCCTAAAACATCTACAAACGCCAGGAATCATGCATTCTAAACGGAAAAATGAAGAAGGTAGATCACTTACTTGGATCAAAGAGTGGGATCTGGCTACGAAACGGAAGAATCTGTGACGAGAAGTCGCAACTGGAGAAAGTCTGGAAGAGCAGCAGCAGAGAGAGCACAGAGAGCAGAAAACGTATTATGGGGCCCAAGGTTCCTATTTATAGTGATGACGTGGAATACCAAACGTCACCTCGGGCAACCACGGACTCCATCTCCTCGACGCGCTGCTCCCAACGTAATGATGGCCCTACCCCCATAGGGTGGCGGCACAGTTCCCGAAAGATACCTCGTGTGCTCGACCGATGCGCCCGGTAAGGATCCTCCACGCATCCACCTCCGAGGACGTCTCCGAGCACGACACGAGGAGGCCCCTCGAGGGCCCACACCTCTATCCCGGGCACGAGACCTCAGCGAGGGAATAACTTGGGTTCAAGTCATGGCTCCTCGCAAAGGAACCACGACTTGGGGGGCTCCTGTTCTGGACTGGGCCCGACAGGCCCAAAAGCATTACTAAGGCTCAATCCAAAGGGACTTACTGAGGACCACGCCGAGCATATGGGTCACATCCGTGCCCGACATCCTGATGTCCAGCTCGACATCCCGCTGTCCAAATCCACGTCCTGACGCCCAGCACGACACCCTGCTGTCCAGCTCGACGTCCTGGCGTCGAGCTCGGCACCCTGCTGTCCAGCTCGACGTGGTCCCGAGCATCCCAGCTAGGGCAGACTCAGTCCACCGTTCCCCCAACGATACTCCAGAAAGACCGCGTCTCCGTCCGCCCGCACTTCACGCAGAACATCCAGGAAGGGGACCACGTGCGGGTCCCCACTACCCACGTAGAACCTGGCAGTTCCTCCATTGGGCCAAATCCGCCCGGCCCAATGGAGGAACCTTGGCCCAGCGCTGGGGGCTATAAATACCCTCTGTTTCCAGAGGGTCAGGTATTGATCATTCTAACCTCAACTTCTATTATCTGCTCGTACTCCTACTTATTTCAGCATCGGAGTGTCTTGCAGGTACCCCCCACCTCGTTCAAAAAAGCTTTCTGCTCGGAGCCAGCCGTGACGGTCCATTTCTGATCAGGTCAGATAAGATCATAATAATTTTTTTAATAATATTTATTAATTTAGTATAATTTATTTATTTTTATTATTTCAATTATAATTGATCATTATTATTTTTGTAATATTAACTTTTAACATATTATATATTATATATTATATAAAATCTATGATGTATAAGTAGTTTTATAATATTAATAAAAATATAATATATAATTTAGATATTCAAAAATCGATCCAAATTAAATTGTATAAAATTAAATCAGATATAATTAAATAATTTTAATATATTATTTAAAATCAAATCAAATTATAAATAAATTTATCTTTAATTCAGATAAACTTTTACTTTAAAATTGATCTAGACCGAATCACAAAATGAACTTTTACTTATTCCTAGAGTGTAAGTGTAAGAACCCCTATATAAATAGCATTGCATTTTGTACCCGTTTCACATGTCTCACGTATATGAATTATTAATAGTTTTCAATTATGTAATTTATAAAGTTAAATCTCTACTCATATCGTTATTTATAAAATATATTTTCTCAACTTTATAAAGTATATTTTCTCATTCTCCAAAAAATATTTTCTCTGAAGGGTGGGATGGTTGTTTCTGAATAAAGTATATTTTCTCATCTTTCAATTTATTTTTAATTATTTTCTTTATGTAAAAAATTTCAACTCTCCAACAAATTTCCTTGTGTTCTATATTTCTATTTTTCTTCTTCTTTTTATCATTAATGTTCCTTCTTTTATCTTATTTCTTACCTTCCATATTCTTTTCTTCTTCTTTTTCTTCTTCTTTCTATCATATTATTTTATGCAAAATAAATATTTTACTATTCTTTTTTTTGGGTACAAAATACATATAAAAAGTATTTAAAATATATTTTCGTTATATAATAAGTAGTGTTGTTTTCTTTTAAATTTTTCTAAACTAAAATAAAATATATATATTTTTTAGTGATGGATTATTTCAAATCTGAATAAAAGATTTTTAAAAGAAAAAGATAAATAAAACCTGAAATTGAAAAGAATAAAAATTACTTTATTACAAATGTGTAAAAAAATAAGTATTTTTTTTCTAGATCAACAATATCTAGATTTAGAAGAACTTAACTCAAATTATTTACATCGCTAAAATAGATTGATACAATACAAGTAGATAGAAGAAAAAGACTAAAAAATATTGCAAAAATTCAAACATAAAAAGATCTATTTTTTTAAAACAAATTCCTTTGTTACATTTATGTGATAATGACATGTTTTTAGATGAAAATAAGTGAAGCATATAGAAGTGAAGTTTATTCTTTTATGGGAGATAGAGATACGTTAATTCTTGATTGATTTTCTTTTTAAGATTATGATTGAGTATGTGATGGTTGAAATTTTGTGAGGATTAAATGATTAAAAGGAAATCGTTGAAGTATTTGTGATATTGAGGATTGAGAGGAACGAAGAAGGTTATAAAAGAGAGATTCGAAGGATTGTAAAGGAAGAATGAGATTACAGAAAGCCTAGATTTAAGTTTGTTGGTTTATAAAACGAAAACATAAATTATACTTTTGTTGAAAAATGCACCAATGAAAAAGTGATAATACTAGTTTTAATCATTTTTATCGGTCTATTTTTATTAGTTTATGATCTATTTTATTTTGTTTTATTATAATTTTACTTCCGTTTTTGTTTTTCGTTGTGTTTCAAGAACATGAAGAGGCGTGGAGAATTAAAGCTCATATTCAAGAGATGTAAGAGTTAAACATGAAAGATGCCTAAACATCTCAAAGAAATTGAGAAAAAATGGAGTAAATGTGACATAAAATAGTGGGAATTATGGATAGTCTATAATAATTATTATGCATGTAGTGAAGTCTTTATTGAAGGTGCGAGAAGCACAAGAAATGAAGATTTGAATTGGATTTTTCAGAATGAAGTCTTTTTAAAACTAAACACTTGAAGTTAATACAAGAACAAAAATAAATGAATAAAATTATGTTTTATCATGGTTCGCTGTTAGCTAAGTTATTTTAGTCCACCTGTCAAAGTGATTTTCCATTCTCAATAAGAACTTAATCCACTATGACCAAACTGATTACAGACACAAACAAAGACTACCTGTCAATATTTACAACCACAAAGACTATCCGTCAATATCTTCTTGAGAATTCCGACTAAAACCCTAGTCTCTCAAGGAACTATCAACCCAAGGTTGAAATGCAATATTGCGTGTTTACAAGATGCTACTAAGAAAGCAGATTTACACAAGTTGAAATACACAGAAATAACACAATAGTGTTAGAAGCAAGTTAGCAAACAACAATTCCTTGCTAGCAAGTTAACGAACAAAAATTCCTTGTGTTACAAAACTTTACAAAAGATTTACAATGAAAGTTCAACAACATTTTAGTAGAATGATTCAGTGCAAAAGTTATTTTTCAATTCTTCCAAGTCTTCATTTTATAGCCAAAAATAAATATGTTGGAGGATAGAATAAGAATACCAGAATTTCAGTTGTCTTCTTGTATAACGGTTAGTGCGAGTGGTAGACAACATCATACCAATAGTACAATCCTTTTTCCACAAAATCAAAGTAGTGGAAGAAGGTGATCTTGTACTATTTCTCACGTAAATACTTTTGACCTTATCTTCTAATCTTTAGAGGTTTTAAAATTGTATGAGTTGAAGCATGTTTAGAAGGATCAAAACTTGTCTTCACAACCTTTGTCTTTAGAGTCTTCAGAACTTATTCATCAGAACCTTGTCTTCAGTACGTTGGTCTTCAGAACCGTTGATCTTCAGAGTCTTCAGAACTCGTTCACCAAAACCATGTATTTAGAATCTTCAAAACCTTGGTCTTCATAGTCTTCAAAACTTGTTCATCAGAACTTTGTCTTCAGAATATTGGAGCAAGAGAGCCTAGAATCTTCAGAGCTTGAGAAGCCTTCAGGAAGCTCTACCACCAGATTCACAATCAGGAACTTTAAAAGCTAACGTTTCTCAGAACGGTTGTTTTTTATAAACATTATAATCTTTGTAACACACACTTGTATCACTTAGTGTGTTGAGTCTAGAGTCTGGTGGTGTCACACGCCATATCTTCAGAGTCAGAACCTGTTAGCAAAAGTTATACACTAGATAAAACCATTAGGATACTAAATTGTTATCTAATCCCCCATGTATTGTTATTATCAAAACAAAAGGTCAGATGTAGAACCAAATCTTGTTCTTACAATCTCCTCCTTTTTGATGATGACAAAACTATGTATTTTGATAAACAATTTATATTAGGTTTAACCATATAAAACATTTCAGAGTTATCTAAATAACCCCCCTGAGTTCGATACTCTCAAAACTTATTTAATCTTGTTCAGAGTCTCCCCCTGAGTTCAAGACTTAAAGAAGTTTTGAGATATAACACGAATCAATCAGCATGAAGGAATACTTCTCTGATTGAATTACCATCAAGAGTCTGACTAGTGATGCATAAATCTTCATCTCAGATTCTGGCTTACTATTAGAACATGGTGATGTGTCTGCACTATATTGACCTAGTGTACCATCAAAGTCTGACTAGAATTGTTGAAATATTCATCTAAGATTTTGGCTTGCTATCATAACATAATGATGTATCAGATCAGAGTTTGGTGAAGTCTCAGAGCATGGTTGTGAAAAACCAAAGCTAGATTATTAAGTAACATAATTTGATCAATATCGTCACTCCATCAGAGTCTAGTTGAATTTCCTTTGAGAAAAGGTCTGATAACCCATAACTTCTGAGTCTTTAGATTCTGAATCTCCTTCAGAGTTTTGGAATTGTCCTGTTAAGAAAAATTCAGTGAAAATTTCTCAAATTTCCTGATTCAAACAATGTTAGAGGCAATAATATTAGAAACAGATTCTGAGATAAGATATATCAAAATCATTTATCCCCACTTTGTCAGAAATCAAAGAGATTTAAAGAGACAAAGTAAAATTCCTTAATCAAATACCAAGATACAAAAGTTTTTAGAAACATGAGAAAACACTTAAGTTCTAAAAAGCAAAGGTAAAACAAATGATCTACGTGTTTGGTGGTGGAGGAGGAGGTAGCCTTGCTATGATGTCCTTCGACAAGTTGGTGAGGGAAGAGTGATTTGCACCATGCTCTTCAATCGGTTGGTCTTGCTTGTCCATACGTTGTTGGATGATGACATTTATCTTCTTCAACTCTTCTAAAGTATTCTTCAACCCAGGTGGCATCTCTGCGGCAACAACAGTCTTCACAATCCCAAAAGGGGTACCATCTTCAGCAGAAGACTTGTCAAATACAACCATCTCGGAAGCAGAAAATTCTGTAGGTTGTTCATTCATTGCAAAAGCAAGTTCTTCTTCTAGAATGACTACTTCAGGAGCATGCGAGCAGTGGAGGATATGATGAGGTGCCTTAGCAACAAGTATAACCTTATGCTTCTTCCTTGATTCCTGGTTATAGAAGACTTTAATGATGTTGGATTTGATCATCATCCATCTTTTGAAACCATACCAATAGAATTGGTATGTTCAGGATCCATGTTGTCAGAAGTGCTACCTACAACATAAATGAGTGTGTCACAAGTAGTATATTTAAAATAATACATCAATTCATCCAAGGGTGTTGGACGAATGTCGGTTATAAGGAAACGTCTTGAGTGGGTGTGGAGTCAGGGCAATAAGGTTTGTCTTGTACAACAATGATTTTTAGGATATCTTCTTCAGACACAAAGTCCTCAAAAGTAGTATCTTGAGCATTAGAGTTGTAAGGCTCAGGTTGAGGGGATGAAGAAGGGAGGTTTTGGAGAAGAGGGGTGGGATTTATATCAGATTCTCTAAGTTGATGAAGGAGCATTTTTGGTGGTGGTTGAGGTTCCGCCAATTTGGTTATAGTGGGAATGGGTTCAGAGAATATGGTGGAGGGTGGTTGAGGAAGAGAAACAAAGATTTATGGTGACGAATAGAGTGAGGGAGGTACAAAATAATGAAGAAGTGACTTCAGAATTATTTGGATTATTTGGGTGGTTTAGGATCATAAGGAGATGCTTCTGAAACTTTTGGAGTTTTCGGTGGGGGAGCAGTCACTGTTCCAAACGTGGAAATAAAAGGTGGAGTAGGTGGAAGTGAAGTTTTTATCGAGTTTAGCTTCAAACCATAAATAATCCCTAATTGAACAATATTTAAGCAAGGTGTATATAAACTATTTCCTTGGTAAATTTTACAATTCTATCCTTTCCAAAATTATACAAGTAACCTCACTCACAAAGATATTTTCCTCACAAAAGTATTTGGCTATAACGTCTAGTGTGAGAAAGTTAAAATAAAATTTAAAGAGAGAGTGTGGGAGATGGTAGTGCCAAAACATGATTCTGGATGATTTAAAATGAGAAAAAAAGTCTTTATTTATAGGCAAGAGGTGTTCCCAAAATGAAATTTGCAATTAAAGATTTTTCTCGTTATCTAATAAATTAGAATTTAAAAAATAATCAATTATGAGTTTTTTAAAAGGAAGGAAAATATATCTAGTCATTGCACATCATTAAGATGTTGTCTAAATAGCTTGGGGCATAAGTTTAAACTAATCTAATCGATTAGACAAAAGCTCCAATCGATTAGATAAGACAAATTTTTCCTCTAGCTATTTCCACAACTCCTAAGTCATCTAGCACAACTCAAAGACATTTTTAAAGATGTTTACTCTTGAAAAAAACATTTTAAAAAACGTTTTGTATGTTTGTGTGTGTGTACACACTTATTGTTAGAACAAAGTTTGGTTCTAATCATATCTTAGAGTTTTGATGATAACAATGAAATAAATTTTGTGATATATATTTTATACTCTGACATATATGTTCTCTAAGTTCAGATGATGTTCTGACTTATGCATCTTAGAAAGAAATAACATTTTACGCAAGTCCAAAGCAAACTCAGAAGGAAGCACTCCAAAGCAAACTCTGATGAAGAGAAATCCTAAGAAACCTCTGATAAAGCTAGCTGAAGCAAAGATCTGATAGAAGCACGCTGAAAGCAACATCTGATAAATGCAAGATTAAAGCAAACTCTGATGAACATATATTGAAGAATACTCTGATAGAAGAAAAGATCAAGTAAACTCTGAAATAGCAACGCTGCAAGAAAACACTTCAACTTCCAGAGACAAGCTTTGACAGTACCGTTGGTTATTAAATGCTAAGACGGCTAACGCAATCAAGTATACTACGTGCACGAGCATTGGAAACGTAAAGACCAAGCCTACATGCTACACACAACACGCATCATTGCAAACACGCTTCATTAAATGCATGCACTATCATCAAGGCATAAACGGTCAGGAATTGGAAGCTATATATAGAAGACCCTTTGTTTCAAAGAAAGGTTACTGACTTACGTGAAACATACTTACGCTCATTGTTTTCATACTTGTAATCTAATACTATATAGTGGGTAGATCTTAAGTATTGGGCAACAATCTTAGTGATAAATCGCCGTTGTGATAAAGCTTTTTAGAAGCAAATCTGTTTCACTACTATTAAGAGATGATTTTGTAAGTGTTCCTTGAGAGACCAGTTGGGTCAGATTTCTCAAGAGGGCTAGGACTAGTTTGAGTCTTAGAGATGTTAGTCACTTGCAGTTGGCTTGTGCATTGTATTATTAGTCACACCAGTTTGGTTGTGTATTTGTAATCAGTTTTATTATAGTGGATTAAGTCCTCGTTGGGAGAGGCAAAATCACCTTGGCGGGACTGGAGTAGTTTGAGTTTCAAACGAACTAGGATAAAAATACTCGTGTCCTTCCATTATTATTGCGCGAGAAAAAGGAAAAACCTTATTCAACCCCCCTTCTAAGTGTTTTCTCACCCTTTAATTGGCATCAGAGCTCTAGTTCTGGGTGCAAACACCTAACAGTGTCAAAAAAAGATCCAGAAGGAAAACACTATGGTATATGAACAAAATAACAACAACTGCACCAAACCTCCTGTATTTGATGGAGAAGACTTTGAATACTGGAAGGATAGACTAGAAAGTTTCTTTCTAGGTCATGATGCTAATCTATGGGATTTGGTCCTAGATGGGTACACTCATCCAGAAGACAAAGACGGAAACAAAATTGACAGAAAGAACATAGATAAACAATAGAAGTTAGATTTCAAGAATCACCACAGAGCCAGAAACATCTTTCTGAATGCTATATCTAAAAATGAATATGAGAAAATCACCAACAGAGATACAACACATGACATGTTTGAATCCCTCAAGATGACTCATGAAGGAAATGCTCAATTAAAATAGACAAAAGCTCTGGCTCTCATCCAGAAGTATGAAGCATTCAAAATGGAAGAAAACGAGTCTATTGAAGCTATGTTCTCGAGATTCCAAACTATGATTTCCGGCCTGAGAGTTTTTAACAAAGGATACACCAAGGCATACCATGTTAAGAAAATTATCAGAAGTCTACCCAGAAGATGGGCACCTATGGCCACTGCATTTAAAGTGTCAAAAGATCTGAATGATGTTTCCCTTGAAGAACTTATTAGTGCTTTAAGGAGTCACGAGATAGAACTTGATGAACATGAGCCTCAGAAGAAAGGTAAGTCTGTAGCCCTTAAATCCATTAAAAAAATTGAAACTAACACTTTTCAGGCAGAAGAAGGAAACTATGAAGATTCTGCATCAGAAGAAGATGAGTTATCTCTGCTCTCCAGAAGGATCAACCAGATGTGGAAGCACAGACAAAAGAAGTTCAGAAACTACAAGAGGTCAGAAGATAAACCAGAATCTTCTAGACATAAGTAGTCAAGCAGAAGAGATGTAGTCTGCTATGAATGTAAAGAACCAGGACACTACAAAAGTGACTGTCCTAAGTTGCAAAGAGAATGACCAAAGAAAAAGTTTGGAAGAAAGAAAGGCATAATGGCCACCTGGGATGATTCAGAATCTTCTAAAGCTGAATCTGACTCAGAAGATGAACACGTTAATCTAGAGTTTATGGCTACCATAGCAGATGACGATGAATCAGACTCTGACTCAGAACCAAAAGAGGTATTCTCTGAATTTTCTAGAACTGAACTTGATGAAAGCTTATCTGAACTGCTTGAAAACTACAGTAAACTCAAAATCAAATACAAGAAACTCAAAAAGAATCTTGCATCTGATTTTGAGAAACTTGAAACAGAAAACTCTGAACTTAAAGAAAACATTTTTAAACTCAAAGAGGAAGTTCAAAAATTTGAAAAGATTTTTATTTCAGATTTTGCTTCAAGTTCAAAAGATATTCTAAAAGAACATGACTCTAGTTTTCAAACGTTTCTTGCTAAAAGCATAGATAGAAGCAAAATGGCTTCAATGATCTATGGTGTTAGTGGAAATGACAAAAGAGGTATTGGATATAAAGCTCCCAGAGGGAAAGAAATATATAAATCTAAGCCTGTTGAGAAAATGGTTATCACATATAAGCCACTACACAAACAATTTAGTTTTGGGCATACACATGATATCAAATACACTTCTCACTCTGAAAATTCTTATGCAAAATCAAAGTTCAATCTGAACTTTAGAAACTCTAACCAAAAAGGACCTAAAAAGAAATGGGTACCTAAGGAGAAAATAATATATGTTGCAGATGTCCTTAACAGCTCAGTTGAAACACCAGTCATGGTACCTGGACTCTGGATGCTCGCATCATATGACGAGAAGAAAGTCTATGTTCCAAAGTCTGGAACTTAAATTTGGAGGAGATGTCAAGTTTGTAGGAAATCAAAAAGGAAAGATTATTGGTACTGGAACCATTGGAAACGGTAACCTTCCTTCTGTAACTAATGTTCTATTAGTAGAAGGATTAGCACATAACTTGCTATCCATAAGTCAATTAAGTGACAACGGTTATGACATAATCTTTAATAAATAATCATGTAGAGCTGTTAGTCAAAAAGATGGATCAATCCTTTTTACTGGCAAGAGAAAGAACAACATCTATAAAATTAATCTTTCTGATCTTAAATCTCAAAATGTAAAATGCCTTATGTCTGTTGGCGATGAGAAATGGGCCTGACATAGAAGATTGAGACATGTTAGCATGAGAATAATATCTCACATTAACAAACTCAATTTGGTAAGAGGACTTCCAAATCTGAAGTTCAACTCAGAAGCTCTGTGCGAAGCTTGTCAAAAAGGAAAATTTTCAAAACCTTCGTTTAAGTCAAAAAATGTTGTTTCTTCCTCTAGACCGTTGGAACTTCTTTATATTGATCTGTTTGGACCAGTTAAAACTGCATCCATCAGAGGAAAGAAGTATGGATTGGTCATTGTTGATGACTACAACAGATGGACATGGGTTAAGTTTTTAAAACACAAGGATGAGTCACATTCTGTGTTCTTTGAATTCTGCATCCAAGTTCAAAATGAAAAAGATTTTAGAATCATAAAAGTTAGAAGTGATCACGGAGGAGAATTTGAAAATAATTATTTTGAAAAGTTTTTTAAAGAAAATGGCATTTCTCATGATTTCTCTTGTCCTAGAACTCCCCAACAAAATGGAGTTGTAGAACGAAAGAATAGAACTTTGCAAGAAATGGCCAAAACCATGATTAATGAAACTAATATGGCTAAACACTTTTGGGCAAAAGCAGTGAACACAACGTGTTATATTAAAAATAAAGTCTCAATAAGAGCTATTCTTGAAAAGACTCCTTATGAATTGTGGAAAAACAGGAAACCCAACATTTCATATTTCCATCCTTTTGGATGCACTTGCTATATTCTGAATACTAAAGATAATCTGAACAAGTTTGATTCTAAGGCACAAAAGTGTTTTCTGCTTAGATATTCTGAATCCTCAAAATACTATAGGGTATACAACATAGAAACTTCGATTGTTGAAGAATCTATCTAAGTCAGATTTGATGATAAGCTTGGCCAGCAAAAGCCATAGCAAAATGAAAATTCTGCAGGTACAGAAGATCATCTCACAAACTCTGAAGAGTCAGAAGCAAAAGATAACTCAGAAGATCCTCCTATTGAAAATGCTCTGGAAAATCTAAGAATTTATGAACAAACCTCACAAAATAAATTCCCCAGAATCACATCAGCACATCCAGAAAATGTGATTATAGGAAAGAAAGAAGATCCCATCAGAACAAGATCCTCCTTCAGAAACAATGAAGAATCTCTGTTTGGATTGGTCTCTCTGATTGAGCCAACTTCAATAGAGTAAGCTCTGCAAGATAATGATTGGATCCTAGCTATGCAAGAAGAATTAAATCAATTTTCCAGAAATGATGTGTGAGACCTAGTTCCAAAACCTAAAGGATTCAATATCATAGGAACTAAATGGGTCTTCAGAAACAAGTTAAATGAGCAAGGAGAGGTTGTCAGAAACAAGGCACGAATGGTTGCTCAAGGTTATAGTCAACAAGAAGGAATTGATTATAATGAAACCTTTTCCCCAGTCGCCAGGTTAGAATCAATTATATTATTAATTTCTTTTGTTGTTCAACACAACATCTCATTATATCAAATGGATGTTAAAAGTGATTTTTTAAATGGTTACATAGAAGAAGAAGTTTATGTCCACCAACCTCCGGGTTTTGATGACTCAAAATTTCCAGAACATGTTTTTAATTTGAAAAAGTCTTTGTACAGTCTGAAACAAGCTCCCAGAGCTTGGTATGAACGTCTGAGTAATTTTATTTTAGAAAAGAATTTTACCAGAGGCAAAGTGGACATAATTTATTCAGAAAAACATTTAAAAATGAAATTTTAATCTGTCAAATATATGTTGATGATATTATTTTTGGAACTTATAATGTCTCTTTTGGAAGAGAATTTGTTGAGTCTATGCAGGCTGAATTTGAGATGAGCATGATGGGAGAACTAAAATTCTTTCTGGGAATTCAAATAAATCAGACTCCAGAAGGTACTTACATACATCAGACAAAGTATGTTAAAGAATTTATGATGAAATTCCAGCTATCAGAAAGTAAAGAAGCAAAGACCCCAATGCATCCTACATGAATTCTGGGAAAAGATGAGGTAAGTAAGAAGGTAGATCAGAAACTCTATAGAGGTGTGATTAGATCTCTTCTCTATCTGACTGCATCTAGACCAGATATATTGTTCGGTGTATGTTTATGTGCTAGATTCTAATCAGATCCTAGAGAATCTCACTTAACTGTTGTTAAGCGAATTCTGAGGTATCTGAAAGGTACTACTAACCTTGGAATGTGTTACAGGAGATCCAAATATTTTAAACTAGTAGGTTATTGTGATGCTGACTTTGCTGGAGATAGAATAGAACGTAAAAGCACCTCTAGAAGCTGTCAGTTTCTGGGTGATAACGTTATCTCATGGTACAACAAGAAGCAAGCCACTATTGCACTATTAACCACTGAAGCTGAATATATATCTGCTGTTGGATGTAGCACTCAGATGATCTGGATGAAGAGCCAGTTAGAAGATTATCATATATATGAAAGTAAGATTCCTATCTTATGTGATAATACCTCTGCTATTTGTCTTTCAAAAAATCCCATCTTACATTCTAAGGCAAAACATATAGAAATTAAACATCATTTCATAAGGGACTACATTCATAAGGGAATTTTAAACTTAAATTTTGTAGACACAAACCATCAATGGGCTGACATTTTTACAAAACCCCTTTCTGAAGATAGATTCAAATTCATTCTGAAAAACATCAACATTGAATTTTGTCCTGAATGAAAATAATTTTTCCTTCTATATGTGTTTCCAGAATGTTCTGAAATGAATGTTCTGATTGACTGCTCTTCAGAAGTTAGAAGAGGAGTTACATCAGAAGCCACTCATCATGTTCTGAAATGTTTCTAACATTTCATTACTACAATGGTCAGAAGTCCATTATATTAAACCATCTGTCTCACGCTACCCTCAAAAGTTGAATGCGTGTTTCAATTCTGAAAGGTCACGCATGCGTGCACTGCTATTGAGACGCCATTCCTAGGTAATTGTTCAGATTTGATCAAAATCACGCATCCCCTTAATGTCAAATCTCATTAATTTGGTTGTAATTATTATGTTTTAAATCGTTCTAAATTCTTTAACTGCTCATTAATTTAAAAACTTTTTTTAAAGCTATAAATACCCTTGCAAAATCCCCTTTCCATTTTTTTACTCTCTCTCAAACTTCAATCGCTTATGCGTTTTGTGCAAACTCTCTAAACCTTTTTAAAAATCCTAAACCTAAATGTTCCAAATAGCTTCATCTTCATCTCCTTCCAAGAACATTCAAGTTTCATAAATCAGCTCTCCACACACAGAAAGATATGTCGTCCTTAAAAGAACAACGTTGATACATGTTGATAGCTTGGAAGTGGTTACTGAACTTATGGTAGATTTTGATAATCTGAAGGCAAATGGGTTTGACTTGTTCTCAGCTGTGGAGTTCCAAGGGTGGAAAAACTTCTTTGGTTGTCTTGTTGGACCAGTATTCCCTCATCTGGTTAAGGAATTCTGGGTTCATGACATTGCTTCCCCAAAGGTCATCCTTTCGTTTGTCATGGGCAAAGAGATTTCCATTACTGAGAATCTCATCAGGAAGCTTCTAGGTTTTGAAGGAAATGGTATTACTGGAATCTCTAGTGGACGAATGGATATGTCCAAGGTTTATGCTGAAATATTTACTACTAGGGAAGCTTCAAATAAGGTCAAATATTTGAAGAACTATTATAAAATCTGGGCAAGAATCATTCATGGCTGCATTCATCACGGGAAGGAAACTAGTTCTCCTGACTACATTAATGTTGACCAACAATACCTTATGTTCTGTCTTGGAACAAATGTGAAGATTGATCTGCCATACCTTATGTTCAACCATCTCTGGATGCATGGGAAGGAAACTAGGGAAGCTAAAAGGGTTAGAAACCCTAAATCAAAGAGAAACTGGACCCCTTTGGGAAGACTAATCTCAGACATTCTGAAGGAGAATGGTCTGATAGCTCACTTATAAGATGCAAACTTGCTTGGAGAGTTGGAGCCTACTTGTGGAAAAGCTCTGACTGGGAAGAACCTGCTGAAAAGGAAGCTAATTGACAAACTTCTGGTGGAACCGACACCATACGTATCAACAACAGTTACCAGAAGGAGAATCCCCATTGCAAATTTTCCTCTATTCAACTCTGGTGATCATCCGGAGATCATTCTGCACTTCATTGAAGCATGCAAAGAAAGTGGCATCCCCATTGACCCTGCTTGGCTTCAAGGAAGAAATATACCTGCACTAGATGTTTTCCTTCAGAAGAAGAAAAGGCAAGCGGGAGAAGGCCCCTTTGCTCGACCTCAAAAGAAGAAGAAGAAATATGTAGGTACATCCTCTGAAACCATTTCTGTTAATGATTCTGTACGCAGGGAAACATCTGTTGAACCTCAAACCCTAGAAGATATAGAAGTTGACATAGACCTAACACAACCCTTTGTGCCCCTAGATAACAACCCTGAAATTGTTCAAGTATTATCTGACATAGATAATTTTGATGCTGAAGTACATCAACAAACTCAACCTCAACCTGACATACCTCCTTTTTCTCCCCACCATCAGAATCCAAATAACCCTGCTGAAAACCCTCTTCCAACATCCCTCATCAGACCTTTATCACCAAGACCCTCTGAGTGGTATGATGGTTCTTGAAGACTACCTGGAATAAATGTTCCTCTGTCCACACAACCTCCATCCTTCATCCTACCCTCTGAAAACATTTTTGCCTTAAATGTATCACCAACACCTTCTCCTCCTTCCTCACCTCAAACCACAATCATCATCTCTCCTGACGTCACTCCACCTCTGTCACCAACAATTCCCTCACCTTCCTCACTAGAACCCTCTTCACCTCTCTCTCTAGAACCAACCCTTAGTCCATCCTCATCAGAACCTCCTGAACCCTCTGTCCCTCCTGACTTTCTTTGGATTGTAGTTGATCTTGAATCACTGTGTTATCTACAAATAAAATCCACCAAAAAGGCCATCCCCAAACCTACCCCAAAACCTTATCAATCAGATGTTCCTGTATGTTGTCAGAATTTTGTAACAGAAATGCAGACGTGGATTGACCTGCTGAAGGCAGATAGTGCCAGCAACCTGAATCCAACAGCATGTGATTTTATGTGGGAAGAATTTAGAAGGAAACTCAATGATGAAACCTTCAATTTGCAAGATTTGTGCTATTCTCAGGTTCTTGAGAATTTCACCAAGTATCTGAATTCCTTCTTAATAGAAGTGGTAAATATCTGGGATCAAAAGTCTCCACTGCAGATTATCGATGCTCCATTACCACTTGCTGACCCCATGGAGATATCAGAGGATGAATCTGAAGATGGAGCTGAGTCATAACCAAATCCTTTGGCCATGACTCTGTCTCACCAACCTTCTGCTGAAGCTGCCTCTGAGAAAAGTGCCTACTCTTATGATTGATCCTGGAACCCTTTTCTCCAATGTTGTCAACTCAGGCTCTGCTACTTCTGCTCCAAAGGTTGTCTCCTCTGACGCTGCTTCAACTTCGGCTCCAACTTCTCTGGTGCTGGACACTCTGAATGAACTGAAGAAGTACAATGAGGCCATCCATGAACGTTTGGATAAACAAGATGAAACCAACAAGGAAATCAGATCTTGGATGATGAAACAAGAGGATTCCTCAAATGAAATCAATAATCTTCTGCTTTCTCTTATTTCTCGTCGCTCTTAGATTTCATCTCTCAATTTTTTTATTGTTGTTTTTTGTTTTATAACTCTATTTTCTTTTGAATCTTCAATATATGACAATTTTGAATTGCTTTATTTATTTTTTTACTTTTTGATTATGACAAAAAGGGGGAGAAAATAAGATTTTGATCTGATCCATGAAAACAAATATGGGACTAAGTCTCAAACATTCCTAACGAAACACAAAGTTCTTTTCTATTTAAGAGATATGCAGGAACTCAAGAAACTCTGAAAGACTAAGATCTGAGCATCATCAAGAAAAGAATTGTTAAAGAAACTCTGAAAGAAAAAGTCTAAAAGCTCTGAAGAACAAATCTCAGGACGTTTCCCTTATGCTTTTAAACTCTTTAATTATTCTTTATCTCAGAAGAAGAAATATTAATCTCACGGGATTATCTATCTCAGGGGGAGATCCTCATACTTGCACAATTTTTTTAAATCAAAATCTGAATTGTTTTGTCATTATCAAAAAGGGGGAGATTGTTAGAACAAAGTTTGGTTCTAATCATATCTTAGAGTTTTGATGATAAAAATGAAATAAAGTTTGTGATATATATTTTATACTCTGACTTGTATGTTCTCTAAGTTCAGATGATGTTCTGACTTATGCATCTTAGAAAGAAACAACATTCTACGCAAGTTCAAAGCAAAATCAGAAGGAAGCACTCCAAAGCAAACTCTGATGAAGAGCAATCCTAAGAAACCTCTGATAAAGATAGCTGAAGCAAAGATCTGATAGAAGCACGCTGAAAGAAACATATGATAAATGCAAGATTAAAGCAAACTCTGATGAACACATATTGAAGAATACTCTGATAGAAGAAAAGATCAAGTAAACTCTGAAATAGAAATGCTGCAAGCAAACACTTCAACTTCCAGAGACAAGCTCTGACAGTACCGTTGGTTATTAAATGCTAAGACGACTAACACACTCAAGTGTACTACACACACGAGCATTAGAAACGTAAAGACCAAGCCTACACGTTACACGTAACACGCATCATTGCAAACACACTTCATTAAATGCATGCACTATCATCAAGGCATAAATGGTCAAGAATTGGAAGCTATATATAGAAGACCTTTTGTTTCAAAGGTTACTGACTTACGTGAAACATACTTACGCTCACTGTTTTCATACTTATAATCTAATACTGTATAATGGGTAGATCTTAAGTATTGGGCAACAATCTTAGTGATAAATCACAGTTGTGATAAAACTTTTTAGAAGCAAATTTGTTTGACTACTATTAAGAGATAATTTTGTAAGTGTTCCTTGAGAGACCAGTTGGGTCAGATTTCTCAAGAGGACTAGGACTAGTTTGAGTCTTAGAGGTGTTAGCCACTTGCAGTTGGCTTGTGCATTGTATTATTAGTCACACCAGTTTGGTTATGCATTTGTAATCAGTTTGATTATAGTGGATTAAGTCCTCGTTGAGAGAGGCGAAATCACCTTGGCGGGTGGATTGGAGTAGTTTGAGTTTCAAATGAACCAGGATAAAAATACCCGTGTCCTTCCATTATTGTTGCGTGAGAAAAAGGAAAAACCTTATTCACCCCCCCCCCCCCCCCCCCCCCCCTTCTAAGTGTTTTCTCACCCTTCACTTGTAGCCATATACTTTTACGAAAAAGCCTCTTTGCTTACATAAGTTCACTCACTTACTAAATCACGAGAATAAATCCTTTCTTACAACCCTTTATTAGATACTATCTTTGTTTTGACACCGCTTAAGATCACTTGAGGCTTTGGATACTTTCTTCTTTGGATAGTTAATCAAACCATAATACTTAGGTTTGCTTAACTTTGTTTTTTCTTCTTCGGGTGGTCAAGTTTTACAAACCATAACACATATGTTTGCATCTTTAAACGTTTAAGCGTTGTGCTTGACTCATCATAATGTGTCCTTAGTTTTCATCATCAAAAACTGATCTCTTGATTAAAGGTATATTACCTGCAAAATAAGGTTCCACACCTAATTCTATGATCCCCCCACCCTAAAGCTAAGTCTAACTAGGAACCCACCTCTAAAAGATGATGATGATGATGATGAAAGTTGAGATGAAACTGTTATTGATCTAAACTTTAATCTTCTTTTTCCAAGTTTTTCTTCTTTTCCCTTTATTTTCCTTTTCTTCTATTTCTCTTTTTTTCTCTTTCTTTCTCTTATTTTTTCCGTTTCTTTCTCTTACTAATAAAAGAATATATTGAATGGTAACAAAGAATGGAGAGAAAATATCCTTGATGGTTTTTGTCGCTTAATGGATAATGACCATTTACCAATGATACAAAAAATATCCTTTATTTTAACAAGTAGCAAGGATCAAGCTAATTAAATAAGAATTAACCTCATTCGAGTTCTCTAGTTACTCTATTTGTTCCAACTGACAAGGAATATAGCATTTAGGAACTCAATTTGTCTCAAATGACAAATAATAGAGCATTTTATTGGATATTATAGGCACATCAGTGTTTGTGGATAAAAGTGAAACCTATGTCGATGTGGTTTACCTTAAGTACTTCAAAAACTTGACTTCGATTCACGAGTACAACTGGGGGGGCGCCTATTTGGTCTACCTGTACTCAAAGCTGCATGAGAGTTGCCTTTGAAATACAAAAAAGATGACACAGAGATGCACGCTTCTTACGGTAATTTCATGTTACTAATACTTTCATAATTCATTTGTTACACTTGTTACTAATAATTTTATCCTAAACATTTTCAGGATTGATCATCTCTCAATTCCCTCACATCACCGGGTGGGAAATTGCACCTGCCTACGATAAGGACTGGCCAAGTGTAGCCGCATCTGTTCCGTACATGCGGAATAGTGTAATCGAGCCATTAAGAATATCTCTTGACAATATGGTAGTAGACGATGTTTGCTTATGCCTATACGAGGGTCACCGCCAGACACGTCTATTTTACATTATCTTCTTATAATCTAGATGGTCGGCATGTGGGTCGTCTCTTATGTATCCTTATCTTCCAAAGCGAGTGAAGCTCCTATTTTGCTACTTACAAATCATTTTGAGACCTCCCTATGAGGCTCCTCCTTTCAGCGTCCAACACATATATCTCGGTGTTATACTAGACTTATAATGAGGGTTACATGACATGGTTCTATAGGGTGTGACACCCTATCATGACACTAGACTCTCCTGGAACACCTAGGTCAGCTAACCTGGAGGTACCTGAGGTTCAGGATGAGTATGTCGAGAACTTGACAGCAGTTTGTCGACATGTTCCAGAGATGGATAGAGGAGCCATAGATGTAGGACTCTTTGCAAACGACATTCCCTAGTTGGTCCTCATGGAGACCGGGGTTGTCGAGTTACGAAATGTTATGCAGTACAGACGAAAGAAGAGACAGGAGGTTAGACATATTTAGTAGTTATTTTATGTTTGGATGTATTATTATTTATTTATTTTCAGACAAATGTTACATATGGTGTTGACTTTTGAGATTAATTTATGCCTTTTTATTTTTGTTTAACTTTAATATAACTTCATTTCACTTTGATTTTACTATAATATAAGTTGACCTCAAAACATAACGATGTTGAAACAATGGTGTTGCTTTGAACACCTTTCAATTAACACGCTTCCAATTAACTCGCTTCCAACACCTTTTCAGGACATCAAAAAACATTTCGGAAATATATCTCCAAATACACTCAAATAATATAGGAATATGCATCTCTGAATCATATTTTATTCAAAATGGGGGTGGATCTCAGAATAACACAGTTTGATGTGATTTTGGTGCATCTGAAAATGAATCTTAAGACACATTGTTCTGGATTGGGCCTGTGTTTGGCCCACTGAAGGGCATGGCCCAGTCCAAAACTCTCTCGAAGAAGGTCCAACGATATTTCCCAACTCATAACTGTTGGGGAACGTTTCCTCCACGTGCCTCTATGAGAATGTGGTGAATTGCCATCCAACTATCACATGACCTCTTACCCTCTGGAGAATTAGTCCTCCACTATCCGAAGAAGGCGAGGCAGTTGAACCAGGATCGTGGGCATGCACTGCTCCACTTCACGCACGTGAATCCCGGAAGCCATTTGTTATGGGCAGGATCTTTAGCCCATAATGAAGGCCCTGGCTTAGCGTTGGGGGGCTATAAATATCGTCTTTTACTAGAGGTCCAGGTACATTATTCTACACTTTTTCAATACTTGCATTTACTCTGAACCTTACTTTGGAATCAAAGTGTCTTGTAGGTATCCCCACTTCACTTTCAACCACCATCAAGTTTAAGCTTGTGGGTCATCGACGATCCATTATGATCAGGTACGATCAGTGGTGCTGTCTGTGGGAACTAACTGCTTCCACGTATTTTCCTAACTTAAGACTAAAATAAACTCTTTCAAACTCCATATCGTCATGGTTGATCAAGTCAACAACGGTGACCAAAATGTTCACTTCACCGACATTGGAAACAACAACAACGTTAGTATTCCCGAGCACGATGATAGGGATGGGAGGACCGCTTCTTCCTCCACCCTCCCGCATCCACTTGACAATCCTCATCAGAATATAGACGAACCTGCGGTGTACTAGGAAATCCCGGTGCCCGCCAATGCTAATCCTACGACCCAGGCTCTATTCGCGGTGATCAATCAGACTAATTACATGATCTTCACGCAGGGTGAACGCCTCGGAATATGGAGAAGGCCTGCTGACCATGCTTCCCCAGGAGGCACAAAAGACATGATTCACGCAACTCGTCTCCATGATGACATGAAAACCCATTCACGATCTCCTCCGCAGAGACACCAACGGGAGGACTCACACAGCTCCTCTCCTCGTCACACTGGGAGAGGCCCTCAATAGGAAAGGAACCAACCTGAAATCATCAAGAAGCATGATTACACTCCACCGCACAAAGAGGGACGATCCTCTGTTCATAAAAGGAACAAGGGCAAGGAGGAGGAAAAGAGAACTCGAGCAAGGAATTCTCCACGTCGTAGAGACTACCGCTTCGATCCTTCCTCGTCTCGATCCCCAGACCGAAGCGATGAAGATGACCCCCACGGTCCACTGTCCCGAGCCATTATGGAGAACCATATTCCTAAGGAGATGGAGAAACCTCCACCTTTGACAAAAAAGTCTTTTTGTTGACTTTTGAAATGACCTGTAATGTATTAGCTCATATCTTTCAAATGAAGCACTTTTTGGACTTGAGAATAAATACAAAGTTGTAGAGAATTGAATTCATTTCAAAATTGGATTTGGTTGGGAAAAAGTTGATGAAGTATGTGAAAGTTATGCTTGGTTAAAGTTCAGTTGACTTCTCCTAAGGAAACCCTAATTTGGTAACTTTTGACTTTTGATGATTTGAGAGCTTTCCTTGAGGAATCATGATCAATCCTTGATCAAATGATGAATATCACTTCAAAATGTTGATGTTGACCAAAAATCTTGAAGTTTGACTGTAAGTTGACCATGGTTGACTTTTTACCCAATACAGTTTACTTTCAATCATGTGAGCCTTTTACTGAGCAAACTTATGAGGCAAGACTTGAAACTTGACATGATCATTGTTGAAGACCTATGGAGAACCATGGAAATCACTTGAGACCTTTGAAACCCACACTTTTCTTGAAAAACACAAAACCCTAGTTGTGGACCCATTGCTTAGGAGGAGATTTGACCGGTCAACCCTTGAGTAGCTTTGAGTACTAGAGACCTTTGTGAGCATGTCTTGAAGAAAATGGGAGGGAAAATTTTGGGATACAACACCGTGGAAATCATAAAACCATCTAGGCGGGCTCAATTCCCTCTCAATAAGGAACTAAATGACGAATCCCTGAGGAAGAACTCGACCTGGTCGAAGAGATTCGACCGAGGGTATCTCTTTGTAAGGCCACGTTGAAACAGCAGATAACTCTGCGACATGATGTCAAAGTCATAAAACACGAATTCTAAGTCAGAAGTCTAGTCCTACAGAGAAATCAGAAGGATTCCCATGAAGGAAAGCTAGCCGCCAACTGGGAAGGCCTCAATCGTGACTGCAGGACGACGTGCAATAAGGCATATTACCTTGAACACCTAAGCGGGGAACAACTACCTCGACCATGGAACACTATAAAGCTAAAGCAATATTACAGCTAAGTCCCAAGTGAACGTTGGGACCTAGCAGTCGACCCACCCTCTCTGAAGAACGCTGCGACTGGCTCGACCACAGATGCATATTGAAGTACGAACATGCCCTTCAACAAAAAACAGAAGGTGGGTCCTCATTCATTGGAAGAGTGTAACCTTAGTGCGGCAGGGACACCTCGATTGAGCTCCTCTGTTGAAGTACCAAACAGGCAGAACACCCAGCTCGCGATGGTACATTTCATGCTGCGAGATTAAGGTTCCTACCACAACCTTGGTCTCATTCCAATGGAAACCAGATCCATATCCCCGACACATCTCTATACGTTGTTGTCCATAAATTAGGTCAAGCATGATAAAATCATGCAAGTATCAACCAAACGGTCGACATCGTCAAAATATTACAGATACGGGCGTGCGGGCCCAACATCACAAAAACTAGGAAAAGCCCTTTGTCCAAAAATTTTAAAAAAATACGGGCGCGTAGGCCCAAATATCAAACAGTGGCACACATTCCCAATAGATGGCACACATGCCAGTTAAACAAAATTACGCATCATCTTCTTCATCATGCGGGGACACATCTCCTCACCAAACCCTTCTGACACAATTATCTGGCCATCGACCACATGGTAGTAGGGTCTCGTCCCATCAGTGACAAGAGACACCCCCGAGTTCACAATTTGAAGTTGCTCCACCGCACAGTTGAATACCATTCCCAGTGCATCCATGCAGCCCTGCTCCAACACTTGTATATGGGCAATTAATGCTGCCCGGGTTGTTAGGATCTTATCTTTATCGATCTCCTCCTCAGTGGGCCCCGTGGCCTTTTCTAACTCGCTTACTTGAGACTTCAATGTCTCATTTTCCAATCTCACCTTGGCCAACTGCTCTTTCAAATCTCCCATCTTCTTATAAAGCCCAGTTTGAATCTTGTACTTCTCCTTGTGATCAAGAAGATCATTTTCCAACTTGGTCACTGCTGCTTCCAGAGCCATGTTTTGAGCCTTCACCTTCCTCAGCTCTTTAGTCAGGAAAGTCTCAATATCACTAAGGGTCATTGCAGTCTCCAGAACCCTCATCACAACGGTAGCATCTTCCTTCAGCATTTTTCCACAGGAAACTTGTTCCATGCCCAGGATAACCTTCGATTTCGTCTCATGCACAACCATAAAGTTATCCCCGACAAAAATTACTCGGTGAAGATAATAAGGAAGGAGCATAAAGGTCTCCCCGACCGACGTCTCGATGAGGTCAACATGTTGTACTTCATCTCTGCGCTACCTTTTTGAAGGATGATCTGGGGGGACAAGCTCCCTTGAGGTGAGGAAGTCGAACCAACCTAGGGGCCGCTAGTGTCTGCCTCCTCCTAAAGTTGCACGAAACGACTTTTTTGTAGTTTCTTAGCGCCTCAATTGGCCAATATCTTAACCATGTGTTCGCGAAAGTCTGCCATTTAATCTGTAACAAATTAAAGAAGCATGGTTAGCATAACGAGGAAAACATTGGGATACCCCGAGAAAAGTCACGCTTGCTACCTAAAAGCTCTAAGGCTTCTTCGTTAGATTCACACACAAGGAGAATTTTCGTATTAATCAGTCGGAGAGCTAGGCGCGACTGCCCGTCTGCTGTCAAAATCGACTGACTATCCTTAGTCACACACTCAGTTGGACGAAAACTCGTGACATAAGCCACCAGCTTCTCGTAGGTAAGCAGGTCTTTGTTTTCCAACTCCTCGACTTTTAGAGCATATGCATCAATAGTTTTATCAAAATGGCTCTGTTGCCATTCAAGAGGGAATTTTGCTTGCAGTCTTGTCATTTTCCTTCTGTCCCCAGCCTCTTCCACGTGGTCGTATAATGTGTCCTCGGCAACCTCTGTGAGAGGTTTCACGAGGTAGTACCTATCCTTGAAAGAGAGAACAAAATCAAGATACATCTTGAACAACTTATTTGATTATTTGAATGACACCCAGCTATGGCGACCGTTAGCGGACTTCCTCTGGAGGTGGAAAATCGCGAAAAATAAGGGAAGAGTGGCCTCAATCTCGACGTACCTGTTTGAACATAGTTTGATTCTACAACCCTTGATTAGAGTTTTGATGATAACAAAATACAAGAATAAATAAATTCAAAGATATATATATATATATATAGAACAAATATGCTACTTAAAAATTATGGTTTGTGTTTACAGAAGTTCTGATGGAATCAGCATCAGAAGATCATATTAGCATCAGAAGATCAATAACATGTGCTACACGCTAAAGCTACCAGATCATACGCTGAAGCTTGATGACCAGAATCTACGCATAAACATATACACTCTGACTCTGATCAAGATCCTTACCAAGTCATCAGCACTCAGAAGCGTCAGCATAAGTTAAAGCAAAGAACACTCTGATTATCATAAAGAAGACTCTGAAGTGTTACTAAGCATTCAAGACAGATTAATTACCAACGGCTTTATTCAAGACAAGATCTTCTCAAAAAGGAAAGAACGTTATTAACATTGAAAGTGCTTTATGGACAACAGCGTATCTTTGCCTTGGCTATATAAACAAGTCTGTGTGAGAAAAGAAATGGCTAATAATCTACACGCACGCACTCATACAATTTGCTAAGCTTTCCAACCACGCTTACTCAAACGCTATAGCAAATCCAGTTTCACTCTAAGCTTAAAATTGTGTATTATCACAGTTGTGATATATAGTTTTGTTATAAAACATTAACACACATCATTGTTCAATTATTTGTAAAGAGATTTCCTTGAGATAAACCGGTCTGTGGTTATACTCAAGAAGGCTTTAACAATTGTTAAAGTAGATTGTTGTATTCCTTTGAATACAGTGGATTAAGACCTCGTTGGAGAGAGGCGAAATCACCTTGACGGGTGGACTAGAGTAGTTTGAGATCAAACGAACCAGGATAAAAATACAGTATTGTCTGCACATTTTGTTTTAAGTTTTACAATTCGACCCCCCTTCTTGTGTTTTTAACATCTTCAATTGGCATCAGAGCGCCTGGTTCTGAGCTTAACACTTAACCGTGTCAGTACAAGATCCAGCGTCAGAAAAACACAATGGCAGGACCAAATCAAAACATCAATAATGACAACAATGAAGAAAGAGACAGATTCAGTGGCAAACCACCAGTCTTTGATGGAGAGAACTTTGACTACTGGAAAGACAGAATTGAGAGTTTCTTTCTGGCCCATGATGCTGATCTGTGGGACATGGTGACTTATGGATACACGCACCCGGTGGATGGAAGTGGTCAGAAGATTGACAGGAAAACAATGTCTGATCAGCAAAAGCGTAATTTCAGAAATCATCACAAGGCCAAAACAATTCTTCTCAGCGCCATCTCTTATTCAAAATATGAAAAGATATCAAACAGAGACACTGCAAAGAATATGTTTGACTCTCTGATAATGACGCATGAAGGCAACATTCAAGTCAAAGAAACCAAAGCTCTTGCGCCCATTCAGAAGTATGAGGCATTCAAGATGGAAGAGAGTGAATCAATAGAGACTATGTTTTCAAGATTTCAAATTCTTGTTGCTGGTCTAAAAGTTCTTGACAAAGGGTATTCCACTGTTGATCATGTTAAGAAGATCATCAGAAGCTTGCCAAAACAGTGGAGGCCAATGGTCACAGCACTTAAGCTAGCCAAGGATCTTAACAAAATCTCTCTGGAGGAACTTGTCAGCTCCCTCAGAAGTCACGAGATAGAGCTAGAAGCAGATGAACCTCAAAAGCAAGGTAAGCCATTAGCTTTAAAATCTAACAGAAAATATGACTCCAAAGTTTTGCAGGCTGTAGAAGAAACCTCTGATGGGTCTTCATCAGAAGAAGATGAACTATCTCTCCTCTCCAAAAGGGTGAACCAATTATGGAAGCAGAGGCAAAGGAAGTTCAGGAATCCCAGAAGATCAGAGAATCAGAATGAATCTTTCTCCGGATACAGAAGGTCAAAATCCTCCTCTGGATACAGAAGATCTGAAGGTTCTTCAGGAAACAGAAAGCCAAACAACAAAGACATCATCTGCTATGAATGTAACGAGCAAGGGCACTACAAAAGTGATTGCCCAAAGCTTCAGAAGGAAAAGCCCAAAAAGAAGTTTGGCAAGGAAAAGAAGAAAAGTCTCATGGCTACATGGGATGATTCCGACACATCTGAAGCTGACTCAGAATCAGATGATGAAAGAGCAAACATGGCTCTCATGGAAAACATAACAAAAGACAGTGAAGCTTCTGAGTCAGACTCTGAATCAGATACAGAAGAGGTATTCCCTGACTTTGCTATAAACTTTACTAAGGCTAAACTAGCTGAAAGCCTTAATGAAATTCTAGAAAGATATCAGCAGATCAAAGTCAAATTCAGAAACCTGAAAAGGAATCTTGCTTCTGACTCTGATAAGACTGAGAGTCTCAAATTGAAGAATTCTGAGTTAAAAAATAAAATTTCAAAAATAGAAAATTTATTGCAAAACTCTCAGAAGGAAACAATCCCTGAAACTCCCAGCAGTGCTGATGAGATCATCAAGGAATATGATCACAACTTTCAGAAGTTTCTAGCTAAAAACATAGATAGAAGCGAAATGGCTTCAATGATCTATGGAGTTAGCAGAAATGGCAGAAAAGGGATAGGATATCAAGGTAAGGTACCTACACCAAAGAATGCCATGGATTTAGTTATAAAACGCACTTCACTTGATTCATACTTTGTATACGGACACACACATGACATAAAATACACTAGTAGTGATTACTCTGTCAAACCAAAATTCAACCAGAGTTTTGGTAAAACTAACAAATTAGGACCCAAGAAAATATGGGTACCTAAGGATAAAATAATACATGTGGCAGATATCTTTAGCAGCAAAGAAAAAACACCAGTCATGGTACCTGGACTCTGGCTGCTCACGACACATGACGGGAAGAAGGCATATGTTCCAAAGCCTGGAACTTAAGCCTGGAGGCTACGTAGGTTTTGGAGGCAATCAGAGAGGAAAGATCATTGGCTCTGGAACTATAGGTAATGGAAATCTTCCCTCTATAAGTAATGTTTTATTAGTAGATGGATTAATGCATAACCTGTTATCCATAAGTCAATTAAGTGATAACGGTTATGATATAATCTTTAATCAAAATTCATGCAAAGCTGTTAGTCAGAAAGATGGGACTATCCTATTTAATGGAAAGAGGAGAAACAACATTTATAAAATAAAACTTTCTGAACTAAAAAGTCAGAATGTAAAGTGTCTTCTGTCTGTTAACAACGAGCAATGGATCTGGCACAGAAGATTGGGACATGTTAGTATGAGAAGAATATCTCAGATTAACAAACTCAATCTGGTCAGAGGACTTCCTAACCTGAAGTTCAATTTAGATGCTCTGTGTGAAGCATGTCAGAAAGGCAAGTTTGCAAAACCAGCTTTCAAATCCAAAAACGTTGTTTCCACCTCTAAGCCATTAGAACTTCTGCACATTGACTTATTTGGACCAGTTAAAACTGCTTCAGGCAGTGGAAAGAAGTATGGGTTAGTAATCATAGATGACTATAGCAGATGGACATGGGTAAAGTTCTTAAGACACAAGGACGAGTCACACTCTGTGTTTGTCACCTTCTGCAACCAAGTTCAGAATGAAAAGGATCTTAGAATCGTCAAAGTCAGAAGTGACCATGGTGGAGAGATTGAAAACAAAGATTTTGAGTCATTCTTTAATGACAAAGGCATTCTGCATGATTTCTCTTGTCCTAGAACTCCCCAGCAAAATGGAGTTGTAGAACGAAAGAACAGAACATTGCAAGAAATGGCCAGAACCATGATCAACAAGACTAACATTGCTAAGATCTTCTGGGCAGAGGCAATAAACACAACGTGTTACATTTAGAATAGAATCTCCATAATACCTATTCTGGAAAAGACTCCATATGAATTGTGGAAGAACAGAAAGCCCAACATTTCCTATTTTCATCCATTTGGATGTACATGCTTTATTTTGAATACAAAAAATTATTTGAACAAGTTTGACTCTAAAGCACAAAAGTGTGTTATGTTAGGATACTCTGAATGCTCAAGAGGGTACAAAGTATACAATACAGAAACACAGATTGTGGAAGAATCAATCAGTGTTCATTTTGATGATAAGCTTGACTCTCAAAAGTCAAAGCAGAATGAATTCCTTGCAGGTATGGAAGTTGAACTCACAGGTACTAAAGACAAATCATCAGAAGCTCTCAACAGAGACACTCCCTCAACATCAGAAAGAGACACTGCAAGCAATCCAACACCTTCTGTTGATCAACTTCAGAAAAGACTCTCCAGAAGCAGCATGGATCACCCAGAAGAAACAATCTTAGGAAGAAAGGAAGATCCAATCAGAACAAGATCTAGCTTCAGAAACTCTGAAGAATCCCTCATGGGACTGGTTTCTCTAACTGAACCAACATCAATTGATGAAGCACTTCTGGACAATGACTGGATTCTAGCAATGCAAGAGGAGCTAAATCAATTCACAAGAAATGACGTATGAGATCTAGTTCCTAAACCAAAAGGATTCAACGTCATTGGAACAAAATGGGTGTTCAGAAACAAACTGAATGAACAAGGTGAAGTCATCAGAAACAAAGCACGATTGG
The DNA here is from genome assembly GCA_948472305.1 of Vicia faba. Taxonomy (NCBI): domain Eukaryota; kingdom Viridiplantae; phylum Streptophyta; class Magnoliopsida; order Fabales; family Fabaceae; genus Vicia; species Vicia faba. The sequence goes on along the minus strand of OX451741.1, from coordinate 1,258,954,049 downwards.
TAGCACAAGGTTATAGTCAACAAGAGGGGATAGACTATACAGAAACCTTTGCTCCAGTCACCAGGTTAGAATCTATCAGACTCTTAATCTCATTTGCTGTTAATAAAGGCATCACTCTGTATCAGATGGATGTTAAAAGTGCATTCTTAAATGGCTATATAGAAGAAGAGGTATATGTGCACCAACCCCCTGGTTTTGAAAGTTCCAAAAATCCAGAATATGTTTTCAAACTAAAGAAGTCACTCTATGGTCTGAAACAAGCTCCCAGAGCTTGGTATGAAAGACTAAGTAACTTCCTGTTAGAAAAGGAATTCACCAGAGGGAAAGTGGATACAACCTTATTCTGTAAGACAATTAAGAATGACATTTTAGTATGTCAGATTTATATTGATGATATCATATTTGGATCTACTAAACCTTCTATGGGAAGAAAGTTTGCTAAATGTATGCATGCAGAATTTGAGATGAGCCTAATGGGGGAACTAAAATTCTTTCTGGGCATTCAGATTAATCAAACCCCAGAAGGAACTTACATTCATCAGAGCAAATATGTCAGAGAACTTCTGAAGAAATTTGATCTCTCAGAATGTAAGCCATCAAAGATTCCAATGCATCCCACGTGCCTTCTGGAAAGAGAAGAGGTAAGTAAAAAGGTATAACAGAAGGTCTACAGAGGTATGATTGGTTCTCTTCTATATCTGACGGCTTCAAGGCCTGACATTTTATTCAGTGTTTGCATTTGTGCTAGATTCCAATCAGATCCTAGAGAATCTCACTTAACAGCAGTTAAGCGAATTTTCAAGTATCTGAAAGGTACTACTAATCTGGGTTTGTTTTATAGAAAATCAAGTGATTACAGCTTAGTAGGATACTGTGATGCTGATTTTGCTGGAGACAGAGTAGAACGAAAAAGCACTTCTGGAAGCTGCCAGTTTCTGGGAGAAAATCTGATCTCTTGGTCCAGCAAAAGACAATCCACAATTGCTCTATCAACAACAGAAGCTGAATACATAGCAGCAGCTGGATGCAACACACAAATGCTCTGGATGAAAAGTCAACTTGAGGACTTCCAGATATTTGAGAGTAACATTCCTATCCTCTGTGACAATACTTCTGCTATTTGTCTTAGTAAAAATCCAATTCTGCATTCTAGGGCTAAGCATATAGAAATAAAACATCATTTTATTAGGGACTATATTCAGAAAGGGATTTAAAATTTAAAATTTATTAACATAGACCATCAATGGGCTGATATTTTTACAAAACCTCTTTCTGAAGATAGGTTCAACTTCATTCTGAAACATCTCAGCATGAAGCTCTGCCCAGAATAAAATTGTTTTGATTCCATATCTTAACCTTCAGAACTTTGTTTATTTTTCTGTGAACTACTGATCAATCTTCTTTCAGAACTTTAGAAGTGCAGATTGTATCAGAATCTATCCATGAAGATCTGAGCGCTTTATTTCAAGGATAAAAATGTGTTGTTCACTCAAGCAAACAAGTGCATCCAGTCATCAGCTATTTTCTGAGGCTGAACACGCTTTCACGTTTCTGAAAAGGCAAAAGCGCTGATTGGATGCATTGAGACACATGTCATGGGTAACCGTTCTAAATATCTTTCTAAATCCCCTAAAATCAGCTATCATTAAATGCTAATAATCATCATTAATTTCTCTCTCTTGTCGTTTATGTTTTCAAAATTGTTTAGAAATCTATTTAAACACACTTCACACCATTTACACTCTTTTACCTTCACTTTCACTTTCTCTCAAACTTACTGATTTCAGCGTTCTTACTTTCTCAAGAAAAACCCTTTCAATCTTTTTCACAAAAACCTTCGTGTGAACATGGCTTCTTCCAGCATTCCTACTTCAGGTTCCCAGAAAACTGTTTCATCTGAACAATATGAAACCATCACAGAACCACAACCAGAAATTCCCATCTCACCACAACCAGAAATTTCCCTCTCTCCAGAACCATAAATCCCACTATCTTCCTCTCCTCAACCAGAAATTAATCCACCCTCTCCACAACCAGAACCATCTCACCCAGAAGTTCAAACTTTTGAGACTCAACCCTCTGAATCCCCTGAACCAGAACCTATGGCCATTCATTTTCCCTGTGGCACCATTGTGAATTTTCCCCAACTTCCCTCTTCACCAGAATTAACTCCACCAAATTCCCCATCAAGTCCAATCATAATTCCTGACTCTCCCACTCCCTCACCAAAAGACAATTCATATGACCACAACAAGACTGTCATTGATTTAACAGTCCTTGAACGCCTTGTTGCAATAACCAACAAAACTGTTATCCCAAAACCAAAACATCCAGATGTTGGTTCCAGCATATTGAACTTTAAAATAGAAGTATAGAAGTGGATCACTTCTCTGAAACAAGCAAGTCTGGAACTGGTTGATCCTGCTGCATCAGACTACCTCTGGATAAAATTCAGAAGATGGGTATGCTCTGAAACCTTTATGTTACAAGAACAGAGCTATTGACAAGCTCAACAGAACTTCAGCAATCTGCTGAAAGAAATTGAAGGTCCAGTTTTGAGCAAGCTGCTTAAAGAAGAAGTTCTCCCTCTGGACAATGCTCCTTGGTCTGAACACTGTCCAGCATCCAAAGTTCAATCTGATACTCAAGATCTGATGATTCCTGCTGAAGAACAGGGTCAAGAAGAAGATATTGCAGAAAGCTCTGAGAAGCATCCTGTTTCTGAAGATCCTCAAGCTTCCTCCATTGACAGGCAGATTCTTGAAGACTTGAAAAGATCTGATATGCTGATGAATGAAAGAATGGATAAGCAGGACACCAAAATTGATGCAATAACGAACATGTTAACTCAGCAACAGGAAACCAACACCCAAATCAAGAGCATGTTGGAGGCTTTGTTCACACGACTTCCTCCTCCTTCTTAGAAATTTAGTTGTTGTTTTTATAACTTGTTTATCTGTAATATTTTTACATGTTCTGAACATATCATTGCTTCTGTTTTTAATATAAACGCATTTTAGCTCTGATCATTTATGCTCTGATTATTTGTGCTTTTTGATAATTGACAAAAAGGGGGAGAAAGAATGATATTTTTCAATAACGGATTACTGAGACATAAGTCTCAAACATTCTGACATTCTAATCTATTTGAATTTCTTTCTTCTGAAAAGCTTGAACAGGTACAAAATTCTGACGAAAGATATAGTAAAGTACAGTAAAGTTCTGATGCTCAAAGACTCATGGAATTAAAGGGAAGTAATCAACTCAGGGGGAGTTTTCTCTTCTTAGCTCTGATACCTTTTATTCCTTATTTTTTAATCTTTGATACCTTTTATTCCTTATTTTTAATTGAAAAAAATCTGGTTTTTGTCATCATCAAAAAGGGGGAGATTGTTAGAACATAGTTTGATTCTATAACCCTTGATTAGAGTTTTGATGATAACAAAATACAAGAATAAATAAATTCAAAGATATATATAGAACAAATATGCTACTTAAAAATTATGGTTTGTGTTTACAGAAGTTCTGATGGAATCAGCATCAGAAGATCATATTAGCATCAGAAGATCAATAACATGTGCTACACGCTGAAGCTACCAGATCATACACTGAAGCTTGATGACCAGAATCTGTGCATAAATATATACACTCTGACTCTGATCAAGATCCTTACCAAGTCATCAACACTCAGAAGCGTCAACATAAGTTAAAGCAAAGAACACTCTGATTATCATAAAGAAGACTCTGAAGCGTTACTAAGCATTCAAGACAAATTAATTACCAACAGCTTTATTCAAGACAAGATCTTCTCAAAAAGGAAAGAACGTTATTAACATTGAAAGTGCTTTATGGACAACAACGTATCTTTGCCTTGGCTATATAAACAAGTCTGTGTGATAAAAGAAATGGCTAATAATCTACACGCACACACTCATACAATTTGCTAAGCTTTCCAACCACGCTTACTCAAACGCTCTAGCAAATCCAGTTTCACTCTAAGCTTAAAATTGTGTATTATCACAGTTGTGATATATAGTTTTGTTAGAAAACATTAACACACATCATTGTTCAATTATTTGTAAAGAGATTTCCTTGAGATAAACCGGTCTGTGGTTATACTCAAGAAGGCTTTAACAGTTGTTAAAGTAGATTGTTGTATTCCTTTGAATATAGTGGATTAAGACCTCGTTGGAGAGAGGCGAAATCAATTTGACGGGTGGAATGGAGTAGTTTGAGATCAAATGAACCAGGATAAAAATACAGTGTTGTCTGCACATTTTGTTTTAAGTTTTACAATTCAACCCCCTTCTTGTGTTTTTCACATCTTCAGTACCTGCACGTGAGTTCGAACGTCCGTGCAAATGCGAGCGCATTCAGATGAAGCTAGGAGGGCGCCAACTCCAACCATATAAAGATGCATGCCTGAAGACTGCTAAAGGGCAAAGAATTCCCACCTCCATAAAAGAAATTTCAAACATCGAGAATCGAGTTCCCAGAAACCTCGATTAGATTCGACTAGTAGGCCGGAGGCGCAAGGGTGTCCAGGATGCGGGGGCACCTTTTTCACGAACCTCAACAACGTTAAACACGTCAGATTAGTTGACCGCAAATTTCGAGATAAACCCCAAAGATTCGGGGCCCACCCAATCCAAATTCTCCCCTCCTTCCTCGAAGGGGCCTCTCTCCTCGATAGGGGGTCAACTTCAGCATTTTGGACCATCTTACCTGAGAAGCAGAGGAAAACAATGAATTCGATGGTAAATTAAATCCATCATTCCACCGTAAATCAAGTGAAAGGGAGAGGAAGTGATCATGGATGAATCTTTGATCATGGCCCTCATCGATGACCTGAGAGTGCCGAGACACTCGACTGACACAAGGTTCGACGTATAGGAGCAATGATCTGCTCGACAAACACCGAGCGTAATTCCTTTCCCCTCTGAGGAGAAACCTCCCCGTCGCATTTCCTCGGGAAACCCATAAGCTTCATTAATAAATTCATGAACTTCATCAAGAAATTCATGAGCTTCATCAAGAAATTCATGAACCTCATCAAGAAACTCATGAGCTTCATCATAAACTCCATGAGTTTCACCATAAAATCCATGTGCTTCCCAGAAACTTCATAAGATACGTCGGAAAACTTAAATGTTCATTAAAAACTAGCACAAAGATATAACACTTACCAAAGAAAGTGAGCGAGGAGAGAAGCAGACACGAGGACATCATGAGAAGAATGAATGGTAAAGTCTCGAATGAGTCTCCTCTCACTCCTTTATAGCCAAACCTACAGTATAGGGAAACGCGCAAAAAGACATCATTACCTAAAGCCTAGGCCATTATTAGAGTGACACATTGAATCTATCACGCGTGGCAATCAAAAGGTTTGACGTTTTTCTCCCAAAAACGTTGCTACATATTCCCATGCATCAAATCCACGCGGCGACTTTTCACATTTTCTCAATCGAGCACTTTTCCGTAACTCAGTCCTCACTTCCCGAAGTCAAGCGCAAGTACAACGCTCCTCGACATTTACTTCACACCTTATGTCAGGAAAAACGCTCGAACCCAACCTCACTGTTACATATCCCCGAGTCGAATCCACGCAGTGAACTTTCCATATTTCCTCTGCCGAGCACTTCCCCGAGACCCAGATGTCACATCTCGCCGTTGAGCACCGAAACCACGTGCCTTCGACGCCTCTCTCAGTGATGAATGTTACCTCGACAAAGAACGTGATTATCTTTCGCGGTCGAGCGTAACCACCCGCAAAGAATGATGTCGACATAATGCCCGTGGTTCGACGACACTGCCACAAATATTCTCGCGAGCAATGTCTAGGAGTTGCTAACCCAGGTTGGCGAGCGCATTAGAAACTGGACCCTATCCTCGATTCACGAGCCGGCTCCAAGCCTCTACCTCCTCGACGCGTGAGCTTCCCTATAAGTCATAACTCCTATTTAGGAGCAATGGCTTGGGGGACTCCTGTTCTGGACTGGGTCTGCGTTTGGTCCACTAAAGAGCATGGCCCAGTCTGACGCTCTTTCGAAGAAGGCCCAACGATATGGTCCAACTCATAATCGTTGGGGAACGTTTCCTCCACGTGCCTCCATGAGCACGAGGTCAACTGCCCTCCGACTACTACGAAACCTCTTGTCCTCTGAAGAATTACTCCTCCACTATCTGAAGAAGGCGGGACAGTTGAATCAAGACCGTGGGCACACGCTGCTCCACTTCACACACGTGAATCCTGACAGTCATTCGTTATGGGTCTGGATCTTTATCCCATAATAAAGGCTTTGGCCCAACGTTGGGAACTAAATACCCTCTTTCACTAGAGGATCAGGTATATTATTCTACACTCTTTCAATATTTATATTTATTCTGAACTTTACTTTGACATCAGAGTGTCTTACAGACCTCAGTTCACTTTCAACTGTCGTTCAATTTAAACTTGTAAGTCATCGACGATCTATTCTGATAAGGTACGATCATACATAAAAGACAATTTTGATTTTTCAAAGTTGTGGTTTACACATATAAGTGTGGAAAGAATGGAAAGAGTAATCCCCAACTTTTTTGACACTTATAGACACAACCGGCCCTTTCATAGAAAGTGGAAGGAAGAGAAAATATATATATATATATATATATATATATATATATATATATATATATATATATATATATATATATATATATATATATATATATATATATATATATATATATATATATATATATATATATATATATATATATATATATATATATATATATATATATATATATATAAAAGCAAAATTTATTAATGAGAACACAAGATGTATTTAACCCAAAACAAATTACAAAAATCACAATAGCATGCTTAATCAAGTTACATGAAATCTAAAGAGAGTACAACCAATTATAAAAGAATTATAAAAGTATTGTGCAACTCCTTCCTCTGTCATCAATAGCCAACTACATCTAAGATACCACTTTAATAATCAGGACCAAATCATCTAAAATGCAACTATCATTTTCAAAAATAATTATGTGCCAACCAAACCATGCAGATATTCTTCTTATGTGAAATGATAGAAATGATTCAAACCAATAAACCCATCCTCGACTTTCATCTCCAGTCATCCATAGATATTTCTCCACATTCTTAAACTAATCATTCATTTGAAAAATAAATGCTCTAGATCTTCTAAACCATTTGAAAAGACATATGTTTATTGTCATTCTACCTAAATCAATAGAAGATTAAAAAAAATGATAGAATATGATAAAATGCATTCTATCAATTTTCTCCCCATTCCATTTTTTTATTATAATTAATCCAAACAAAAGATCATAAACTTATTTCATTCTCATTTCATCCACTTCGATCAATCCACACATATGTGAGAAAGTCTGTTTTTGACATAAATGACTAGAAAATATGATTTTCAATTGTCATGTAGCAACAATGCTTTAAGTGCATGATGCTTATAAAAAAAATTGTCTCTAAAATGATTATCCATACACATGCATACACAACATAATACTAATGCTCCTAAGAGTAATTGGTAGCAGATTTTTACAAGTAGTAAAAGTCAGTGCTGAAGCCAATACATCACACTCAATTGCTTAAGGACCAAAAACCCTTGGAGGGTAAGCAACTATAGATGCATCAGGTATCTTATCATTGGGACCAAGATCATTAATAGGTGGCCGCTGTTTGTGGTGATTAGTGACTTTTTGATAAGCCATTGCCAACGCCAGAGCCTACAAATAAAGAAAAACGGGAAATAAGCTTTGACATCAAATGATAACCAGATAATCAAGTCACTGGAAGACATATAAAACACAGACTGAACACAAACATACAATGTGATCACGGTTAGGGGGAGCATAAATGCCAGTGGTGATGGTCGTTCTTCTTCTGCTGCCGGCAGATGGTGGATCAGAGATATTTTTAAATCCTGTTGGCACTACTATGACGGGTAAACCAACGAGGTTTCCTATGCATACTTTCTCCCAGTCAGTTGCATTACCAATGAATGCATCGACAGTAAATGACTCTCTTATTTCTTCGATTAGTCTTCCCCGTGCTCTTTGTGCCTGCATAAAAAAATTTAAATCTGAAGCCTTTTCTAATTCGATGTAGGACTTGAACAAAATTGAAAGTGTGTTGCCGCAATCTACTATTTAAACTACAATGCAGCAAATTCTTCATAGAAAAGATTCCAATGTTCAATTAACTATTTAAGGGATGGAATAAAAGACCTGTATATAGTCCACTGCTGTAATGAAGCGAGCACGACGTAGTTCAGTGGGCCACTGATCTTGGGCTTCATACACATTATCTTGTCCTGAGCGCTGCCACTGATCAAAGTGAGCCAGCATATCAACATCCATTGTGAAATTTAATATACCTTGAGCAGAATCAACTGTGTAATTCAGTTTGAAAGGAACCATCTTGACACCCTTTGACGCAAGAACATGAACAACCTGATTTTTTATAGAAAAATAAGTTCAATTGCATCTATTATGCCAGCAGTATTCAAGAAAGGCAAATGACATTTATGAAAATTGGCAAAATTGAAGTCAAAACTTAAACATCATCAAACAAACCTCCATCTCAGCATCATCTAGATATCCAACAGTCAACTTAGAAATGTCAACCAGGAATGGATCATCAATGGAGCTATCTTTTGACGAGGGATCTCCAGGATCTCTTCCCCGAACAACATCCAAAACAACAGCACAATCAATTGCAGATCTACAGAAAGGGCCAAGTTTATCCTAGTACAAGGGTTACAACTTAAAAGTCAACATTCAACATACAAGTTTAAGTTTTACCAAAAGAAGAACACGGCAATTTTAAGTTTTACCATGCTTTCTGATATGCTCATTACACCAGTTCGACCAACAGTACCAAAAGTTGGGCGCAATGCAGTAACACCACATCGAGCTGCGGGGAAAGTTATGGATCCAGCTGTTTCCGAACCAATTGCAAATGGAACCATACCTATACCATATATAAAGGAAACTAACAAAATTTTAAGCATATTCACCGGTAAATCATAAAATAAACCATATAGTGAAAAAGACCTCTAAAGATGATCCAATATATGTATGCATGGATTAGGCAAAGAAGAAAACAAAGAAAAACAGAAATAAAAGTGCAAGCATTTAAGTACCCGCTGAGGTACTTGCTGCGGGTCCAGCAGAGGAACCCGTAGAAAATTCCCCAATATTCCATGGATTCCTGGTTCGACCACCAAACCAGATATCATCATAAGCCAAAGATCCAGAAACAAGCTTTGCAACAAGAACAGCTCCTGCAGATCTCAACCTGTTGAACAACATTATCAAATATATACACACAAAAATTAGTCGCAAACATAATTTCTGATTGTACATTTTCATTTATCATTTGTCACGGATCTCACCTTTTATAGACCCAAGCTTCCATGTCAATAACTTGATTTTGAAATGACTTTGATCCCCATGTTGTTTTGTATCCAGGCACTGATATTATGTCCTTCAATCCATAAGGGATCCCATGAAGAGGCCCTTCGATAAGAACAAAAGATTTAATTTAAAACTAAACATTTTCACTACATAGATTATACCGTTCATCCCAAAATAAATTAACAAGAAAAATAATCACACTCGAATGTTCATAACTTTACACGCTAGAAAGAAAAAATAACCACCTAGATAAACTCCTTGGCTAAGCAACTCATCAGCTTCTTTGGCTTGCTTGTTTGCCAGTTCTTCAGTATAAGTCACTACCGATTCAAGAATAGGACCATACCTGATTAAATAGGGAGATGTTAGTGTCAAATACTAGAATTCAACTCATCTAATATTTCAACAATTGCTAGCGCATTAGCATATTCCGATACTACTTTTTCAATCTCCGCAAGAATATTTGTGTAAGCTCCCGGGAACTAACTTGTTTTGTTTTGATGAGTTCACCTAACTCAAGAACCTGGTTTCGAGTAAATTGGAAACTAAATTAGAAAAACTAATCATAATCAAATTAGCGTTGTACTAGCAATCGATGACTCACACTTAAAAAGGCAATATCTTCTTCAGATTCAGGTTTCTTTATCTTACAAATGGAAGGATATCTGAACCTTTTCGTTGCACGGTGAACTGATTGTGCTTGAAGATTGTTCCAATGAGCATTGAAAAGTAAAGGTGAATGATATTGCAGGCCTCCATTTTTAGAAGCTACAAGTTTTCTATTGGCTTTTATAATTGGAATATTGAACTCATTTACACCCTTAGCAATCTCCTCAATCTAAAAGAAACATAATTAGTCACTCCCGAAAACGATGTAACAAATCAACAAAGCTCACAATTCATCAAAACCTGATTATCCTTGAAGAAGTTGGCATCAAGTAAACTTAAGAAAACTCTTAGGCTAGAACCACCACATTTCTTCTCTGAAAACTGAATTTGATTCATACTTTCCTGATTAAAAAAAAATAAAATCAGTTCATGACACTAAATTTAATTAAGCATTTGTTATTGAATTAGTTACAAATATTTCTATTGCCAAATCTAAGACGGGTTTAGTAGTAATTGGCAATATTGTTAAGTAATCAAATTGACTAACCTGCAATTTATGGCAGAATATTTTCCATAATTTTTTTATAATTCTAACCTGTACATTTTGTAGCGTTTTTTTTAATCTTAGAATTAGTAAAGTTTATTGAATTGAATTAATTTATGTATCTAGTTTTGGTATTGTGTTAATTCGTTAAGTAACAGAATTTGTTAGGTAGAGTGAGAATGTAATTACCATGTTTGTTGGTTTCCGTTGGAGTGCGATGGAGAGGGAAAGGCGAGAAGCGGAACGGTGAAGAGGAGAAGGTAGTAGCAAATTAGAGGAAGTGGAATTTGTAAGTGCCACCGCCGGTGCCACGTGTCGGTTCCGGAAGTGCTTTCAGAGGACACTTGTTCTTCAGCATGGTGTCCTCTTCTGCAAAATTGAAACTACAAGTTCTTCTTTATGATCCAGTCAACTACGTATTCTTTTCTTTTAGAACTTGCTACACTCACAGGTGACACTTTTATCTGTTTAGTAGTATTTTCTGAATATGAAAATAATATAAGATTGTAACTTGAAAAAATAATAATTGAATCAATAAAAATAACATTTTTATAAAATTATCGTTAATTACTATGTTAATTTAAGATTGTTATAATTTGAAAGAAGTCATCCAAGAAATTATTTATCTAGGCATATAAGTTATTATTTTTGAAAAGTGATTTCTAAGTGGTGGTCCATACCATCATCGATAATTCTTAGTCTCGACGTTATGATTTCTCCTTATATTGAAGTGTTCTTTATAATGATATGAATTAAGTTTCTTTTTGTTCAAAAAACTTGAAAAGGTGGTAGCTTGCTGAAAAGGAAGGCTATTCATTGTGATTAACGGGAAGGCATATATGTTTCTTATCCAAGAAATTAAGTTGGCTGAGATTGATGAAAATTTAGCTAGCAGTTTCTGGAACAAGAGTAACATGGGGTGGCCTTTCTTCAAAGCGGAAGTTCGTTCTCAGGATTTG